>CP045895.1:8590821-8746167 GCA_013387185.1 Caligus rogercresseyi | reverse complement strand
CTAAATGTTATTTGAGGATTTTTTTTTAAAAAATACACAACGTCATAAATGGTCATAGCTAAATTCTGTAAAACTAAATTTGGTTCCAAATAAGTAACAACAAAAAAGTTTTGCTTCATAACGAAACCTTTGAACGCACTTGGGGGGGGGTAGGGGGGGTCAAACCAAATCCCATTTTTCCGATCATTTAATTTCTTATGACGCAACTTTCGCGGGGGATAATTTTGTTATCTTAATATTAGGTTCTATAATATACGCGTATATATAAATATATACGCAGAGTATATTTGTTTTGCAGTCTCCTATGCTTTCACACTAGTAGCCTCACTGGTCGTCCTATCGGGTCAAAATTGACCCACCTCTGCATTCTTTGTTGTTTTACCCAAACTATTTTTTTAAGATAAAGCAACTTGTTACCCATCAACCAAAATAAAATAATGGCTGAGTGTGTACAGCCGTTTATGAGATTTGATATAATTTTTTTCTAACAATATTGATGGGGGGCCACTTTAGAAAACTCACAGAATTTAAAGGTGAAAAATGGCATTGAAGGGTTTTTTGCTTTTTAAATGTGCAACGGTGTCAAATTTGATTTTAATACCACATAGGGTTAAGAAGTAATAGAAAAAAAGAATAATGACGAAAATAATAACCAGTGGCGTCAGTTTGAGGACTAATTTTTGTTGAAACTTAACATAGGATGACGTCATCACTGTACATTTATTGTCGAATTTCTGCTTTTTTATTCCCACTAAAAATTAATAATCTCATTACGTAGTAGGGCCGCCATATTAACTCCCTATATGAACTCAAATAGTTCTTTAAGAGTTTCCAGCTATTAAAGTGTTGATGACTTTATGTAATGCAATCATACATATTTATATCTATAAGGAAACAAGTATAAGTATTTTATATAAAAACACAGTTAAAAGCGATCTATTATTTGTATTATGACTTCACAAACTATGTTTAGAACCAAAGATAATAGATAATACAAGAGCACAGAACACAATGTTTAGATTCCTCTGATTAGAAAAAAAAAACTGAAACGTCACACATGACGTCACATTATCGATTTGATATTATTTATGGCACAAAAATATATATATTCTCTTTCTTTTCTTTCATTATCTTTCTATCTGTTTGATAGAAAGGACTACTACTTTTATGGACTAGTGAAAATATAAATAATCAAACCTTTTCAGATATAATAAATTGGCTGAGTTTCGGCCTGAAATTGAAAATCTAATGCAAATAACATATTATTAAACCAATTTCATTTTTTTTTGCTGAAAATCATGTGAATGTAGTTACACAGAGTCATAAAATCTTATTTTTTATATGAAATTATATACGAGGTTGTGTGGCTTTATCGATATTAGTTCACCATATTATTATTATTTATTTAGATGGTGTAGGTATTAGGGTGTTCAGAAGAAATGGACCAGGAAATATGGACTAGGAAGAAATGGACCAAGAAGAAATGGACCAAGGTAGAAAAGGAAAAATGATGATTCATGGGATAAATGGACCAAATAGGCAAGTTTTGAGTGGAATATATCTAATTTTTGTACAAATTATCATATAAACTTAGTATTTAGTTAAATAAAAAGATTTTATTTTAGCAATTTTAGGTAAGTACTCTCTTCTTTATGTCAGCTGTAGTTCAAAATCACCCAAATTATTGTAAATAATACGTATTGTCTTAAACAAGTAATTTAGCGATGCTAGAAGCACTCAAAAAGTAAATACATAAAGAAAAATAAATATATGCCTAATTTTGGACGCAATGATTTAAATGGAATATTTGAAGAGATAGAGGGAGGTGTGACGTCATAGTCAACAATAATAAAATAAGAGAGCCTCCAATGATCCTAGTCGAGAATCTGTGTATTCAATCTTTGTAATCCGGCCGAATGAAGGCACTATTTTTTTATACTATGAAAAAACAACATGGTAAATTATGTCACTCAGTTTATATGAGAAATAGTATTTGTACAATAATTATTCCACTCAAAAACTTGCCTACCTATGTATTTGGCCCATTTATCGATCAATTCTTCCTAATATCAGGTATTAGATATACAGGCAAATCGTCTAAGTGATGACGTCACATTTTTTTGATTTTTATTATTGGAAATATCCCTCTTTGTTTACATGAGTTTGCACCCCCCCCCCCCCCTGGGTTAGAACAAAAAAAGGGAGGACATTTTGATCCCTTTAATATGGTACTAAGATCTGTCGAAAAAAATATAAGAATTAAAAAAATAATCTACCTTGTCAGCTAATATCACTACTCCCTCTTGACAAAGCACCCTCGACTACCTTTTTCGAATAAATAAGCAATGAGGCCTCTCAAGTATCCTGAAAAGCAAAGTAATATTTAAATACAATTCCAAACAATGAAAAATCATTCTTTCCTCTTTTTCAATTTTATCAACTGTAATTGACTTTCACACAAACGAGATTGATGAAGTTGCAAAAAAATGTTTACAGCTCATGTTCCTTACAGGACCCTACATCACTTGTTTTTTCACTATACTTTTGTTGGAGGTTGATGCATTATGTCCTTTTATATTCAAGGGCTAATAAATCACATTTATTTATATTAATACCTTGATACAACTAAATTACATATTATTATAATAAAAAAGGACATCTACTCTTCTTTTTTTAAGTCCTATTATGACTTTATTGGATTTAGCGTAAATGCATATATATAATATATAAATAAACATTATATATCTACTCTTTCAACAATGAGTTTCTTGATTAGAAAAACAGGGATTCATGACGTAAAAAACAAAAGATTTTGAAGAAAAAAATAGATGGTAACACTAATTTAGACTCGAAAGTTTTTTACAAGAATTAATTATCGCTTCGATGGATGCCTTTTGCTCTGACATATATACAAAAGAAACGGGTATCCATAGATAGGGATATTTGTAGCTGTATAAGGATGTAGGTTTCATGGAGAAATGTTCTGCTTGATTATAAATTCTAACCCAATAGGCTAAGGAACAACATGACTCTCTTGATTCACGTTAAGCTATATTAGAGTGATGCCTAATTTACTAAAAAGTAGCTCAAAAGTTGTTCAATATGTTTCCAAAAAAATAACAGCTATGAATTCTGAGTTTTAAGAAACTGCTTGTAACAAACCTTTCAACTAATTTTAATAAGACTATGAAGAGCAACAGTTCATGTTTAATGGTGGTAGTACGGCGTTTTACGCTCATAGTGGTTATGAATAATTTATAAAGGATTGCAAGGGGAGAAATACTTTTAAGCTACTCTTTACTATGTTTTAAGACCTACATAGTACTTATGGCATTAAGGGATTTAAATAATTAATTAGGAAAGTATTTCCCTTTTACTAATTAATCATCACAAAGAATAAATTATTTTTTTCAAATGTAGGTATTGTATATTGAATTCCTTCGATTATGGGAATTTGATAAAGGAGTGGCTTATAATTGGTCCCTATATAGGTAAATATACACTACGATGGTACACACTTTAAATACAATAATTAAAATGATAAAAAATAGTGTAAAAAGTATACGCTTTCATCGTTAGAAGATAACATAATAATAAAAACTGGCAAAAAATGCTCTAAAAATACTTCAACTTGGATTTTACTTTATGACGAATATTACATACAAAAGGGAAAATTGTTTTTATTGCTTAAAGAACTTGAAAGTCAATTCATACTACATTACATACTTTTTGAATTTTATCATACGTATCAATAAGAAATAACTTATACATTTCTGATGTGAAATAAAATGATTAATGGGTGATGTATTAGCATGTTCCTACTTCAATATAAAGTATTATAATTCATATTTTGAGAATACATCATTATTTAATTGCCAGTTTCCCATTGATAATTACTAAGGATGAATTGAGTGCATAAATGTGCATGTTCCCACAAGCTAACTTCTCTCTACAGAAACATTTTTGAATAATACATTTTATTTTGTACCTATATGGTTCGATAGAATTGCAGCATCCGACTGGATATAAATAAGCATTATAGCATTAGTATTATTCTCTCGAACGTAGTATCTTATCAATGAGGTAGACCAAAAATGACCAACCCCTCTCGGGAGTATTCGAATCTGCGTCCCCAACATTATTAAGAGTTGAATACGCATATATGCACACGGCTATCGCACTCCCTTTACAAATTCTTGATTTGAACGTATGTAAATGTATCGGGGTACTCTAAGATATATTAAACTGTAGCCCCCTCCTACATTCAGTACAATACTATAAATGCACGCCATCATTTCACCATGCATCAAACAATAAAATAAAAGATATCGATATACATTCGGATAAGCAGAAGAAAAGGTTTCAAGGTCTTATTACATGGAAATTTTATTAAGAAAATGATTATTAACAGTTGGATTATGTATTATGGATTGCATTATCACTTAAACTTTATCTATTCATTATTTAAAACACGAATCAATGTTTTAATGTGAAAATTTATATTGTCCATTAAAGAAAAATGCAATGGGACAATAAGTTAAAATCAAATGGCATTTAAAGTTATCTTTTTCATCAAAGACGAAGTAAAAAAAAATTGTTACAAGAATTGCATCCCGCTAAAACTTTTGTATATATATAATTATATATATATATATATTAGGTTTAGTCATAAAGAATAAGCGTGACCTTTTACAGCTATGTATTTTTATTAAAATCACAAAAATACCTTTAAATCAGTAAACAAAATCCCCTCCTATTGCAAGGATGTTTGTTGCAGTGGTATTGGAGCTTTCGGAGATGGCCAGTGTGGCGTTTTCGTGGTCCCCAAACTCGTCATTCTAGAGCAGGTACTTCAACTTCCGGAATAGATACTGGTCGCAGCGGTATAGGTCTGGTGTGTAGGGGCCCTGTTTTATCTGTTTAACGTCCTTGGTATCTGCGGCATCATTGAGTTGGTCTCATAGTGCTGGTGGGGGACGAGTACTCTCATGACGTTTCGTAGTCCATGATCCTCCGTCAAAAGCCTGGAAACAGATTTTTGCCGTTGAGAAACCTTGACGACAACCTGTCGAGTGGTCATCCTGGGGTTATCCTCGATCAGGTGCTTCACAGCGGCGATCGCCTCCGGTGTTCTCGTATCCCGGCTTCTTCGTGATGGTCCATTTATTCCAATTCAAAACTGCTATTTTCGATATCCTTTTTCCATCTCTTAATGGTAGAGCGGCCAGGGCAGGAGTCAGAGAAGGTATAATTGAGGTCCCTGTGGATCGCGTTGAATTTCTTGGCGTGCTTGATCCGGATCCAGAAGTAGGAGCGAAAGTTGGGTGCAGCCATTTTAAGCGGCGGTTGGGATAACAGATAGAAATGGTGCAAATGTTGACTATTCATGCAACCTGAGTGATACAACATAGTCGCTTCACACACACAAATAAGCGATAAGAACGTTCCCGTTGGAATTTTTGAGCTATTTTGTTTACATTTTGAAATATTGAATCTAGTTCATTCTGTATTACTCAGCCTAATATATGCAATTTCTCCTGATATACAAAACCTCTACTCGAAATAAGAATTTAGATATACACATTTTTACCTCTTTAGACGGACAAAAAACATAAGCTTCTTTTTTAAGGACCTACTTTGAACATAAACTTCTAAAAGATGGAATATTCAAAATAATGGTATTATCCCATGCAATGATGTTATGTCTGTGTATCTCATATTTTTTACATCAAAGTTATTTGAAATGGAATTAGTTCTTAAAATATCTTTAATTCAGGATATGTGTTCTCAAAGAAAGTTTTTAATCATTTAATCGGCTTTTTGCTTCAAATCGTTGAATTGCAATTATTAGTAAACTCCAAAACTTGAACGATTTAAAAGAACTTTAATAAAAAATAGTTCATGTTATGAATATGTATGAAATAAATAAATAACAAATCAGTATTTTAAATATAAGTTTATTTGAGGGTCAAGGAAAGCAATATGATATAAATTATTTATGTTCATAGTTTTTTGTATAGCCTGGATAATATTTTGTATTTGTACATATTTCAACCGTCGTTTAGTTAGTTTTTATTGCCACGTGATACCAAATTTGTCATAGGAAGAGCATAAACATATATAGCAAATATTGAAAATCTTCCTTTTATGATAAAAAAATATGAAATGCATTCCATTTGACGTGCGAGAAAACAAATATCAGTATAAAGGGATGCGATAGCCGTGCGTGTTAAGGCGTGTTCAACTCTCAATGTTGGGGGCGCAGGTTCGAATCCCGAGAGGGGAAGGTCATTTTTGGTCTACCTCATTGATAAGATCCTAGGTTCGATAGACTAATTTTCATGTTATAATGCTTATTTATATCCTATCGGATGCAATTATATCGACCCATATAGGCAAAAAAATAATATATATATATATCAGTATATATTTAACTAAACTGAATTATCAAATATGAAATGAAGATAATGGAGATTAGTATATGCATTCTTATATTAATAAAAATGTAACTCGGTAACTTTACCATATTAGAGTATATCGCATTTAAACATGGTAGAGCTAGCTAATATGTTACAGGTAAAAATATGACTCAATAGATTAGACGTAATTATTTGAAGCATCGTATTTTAAACACCGTAGTTAGAGTGTTTAGTGAGTCTTCAAACTAGATGTCGAGCAATATATATACCTTTGCCAGTCAAGTTGGTTTTAAAACTATTGGCATACACATTTTTGGCACAAATATTAATTTAATATTAGTACTTTTGTAGGTAGTTTCTATTTGTTTTGTTTTTGTAAAAAGTGTTTTTTGTGATTAATGTTGTAGCTTTGAAGAAAATATCACATTAATAATATTGGTACTCTTTGAATCATACATAATTGAGTCTTCAGCACATAAAATCGACCATCTACAGAATTTGTATATCTCTTAAGATTTATATGTTTAGTGGAACAAAAGTACTTCATTCTACAATGAACAGCTCTTCATATGTGATTTCATACGGAAATACCGTATATGTATTACACTTGACCATATTAAAGGAAAAAATATGAACGAGTGCCTACTATTTATTCTAACCTATACTTTAAAGGATTGAGGAAAAATGTACAAAAAAAACATAAGTGTTTTTAACAAATAGATATCAATAATTGATGAAAGCCAATGTTATTCATGATCAAATAAAGAGTAATTAAAAACGAGTTTTTTAAAAGTCATTCTTTTATCACTAATTTATTATATTCCAAACAAAAAACTAATAATAAACACGTTTTTAAAATTTTGTTATAATGAAAATAGAGGAATATATTCTGCCCTTCTATAAATTACTTATGTTCATTCAATCTATTTAAATATAATAAAGACTTAAGGGAAGACTTCTACTGGCTCATAACGTATTAAGTTTCATTGAGGGGGAGACTATCAAGGTACTATTTATAATTTTCTCCTTGTTGGAGTATTTATCGCTATGCATTCGTCAAAAAATATTTAAAATTAAAATAAATGACAAAAAGACCCTAAAACAAATTCTCTTAAGAATATTTGTTTGCAAGCATGAATAGAAAAGCAATGGAATTCATGAAGTAGCATTAGATAGTATATATGCAATATTCAATCTATAGAGTAATTCTCACTCATTGACACAAATCTGAGCACTTAAATGGTTTTAATGAATAGTATCCATAGGGAATACGTCAATGATCTACGTCAACGAACATATATACATATATTTAAGTTTGATATAAAATGCAAAATGTACTTCTTATATATATATGTATATATATATGTATGTATATATATATACATATATATATATATATAATACAAAAGAGAACGAATTTTGAATTTTGAATTAATTGAATATTAAAATCCTTCGATAACCAAAGCTGACAACATTCTATATATATATATATATATATATATATATATATATATATATATATATAAAGAAGCTTTGGTTATCCAAGGATTTTAATATTAAATTAATTCAAAACCCAAAATTCGTTCGTTTTTGTTTTGAAACATAATTTCCCTTTTGTTACAATTATTTTACATTATTTTTACAATAGAAATGCAATTTGTTGTTTGTTTGTTTGAGGGTGGGAACCAAGAGTACGAATTAAAGTCGAATCTTGAGCCTAAGGCGGAATCGAATGTAACCAAGTAACCAATGTTACAATTCCTAAAAATTGCTGGTATCTGCTATATCTCTGGAGAAATGCATTTTATTGTTGTACTACTCAAAATTAATTTTGTGATATGAAATGTGGAAATATTTGAAATAAAAAACCATAAGTACTATACTAATTTCATTTTATTTCTAATATTTCTATGCATACCTATATATAAAAATAATCCTTGAAGCATCATATTATTCCTTATGAATCAAAGATATTATTCATGTTCAATTAAACAATTGCTTGATTGCTTCCAATAAAACCATCTTTGAATATATTTTATAGTAATGTTCTTCTATATATGGTTAATGTATGATATAGAATAATTTAATGCATTAAACAAAATATTTATGCGAGCTGACTATATTATTTTATATTTCGTGAATTAAGGAAATTAAGGTCAATCATTATTTTTCTTGTTACAACCCATTGAAAAGTATTTATATTTATCTCTATTTATAATTGTATCATATAAATAATAATGTAGCCATGCGTATTTTTTATATTAACCATCTATTCAATACAAGTATGAGAGCCCAACCATCACCAAGTTCTAAGTTATCATGAGCCGAGTAGATGTTTTGTCTTTATAAGACAACTGTCATTTTTGGGCGATAGATAAGAAAATTGCATTCTCTTTGTTTTTATGGATTATCCAAGAATGAAATAATATCTTACTCAAGAGTGATGCTTCTTTTGAAAAGTTACTTTTGATGTGAAATTTTGTCGTTTTCGCATTTTCCTTAAAAATATTATGATGGGGTTTTATGGAATAATTTTATACTTATTACCTCCGCCGAAGGAGGTATTGTTTTCACTGGCGTTTGTTGTTTGTTGGTTTGTTTGTCAGAAGGATAACTCAAAAAGTACGGAACGGATTCGAATGAAACTTTGTGGAGTTGTTGGAAATGCCAAAGGAACAAGTGATTAAATTTTCGCATCTCTAAGTGCTTTTTTAATATGCAAAAACAGCAAAATACTAAATGAAATGGGGTCTCTATTCAGGGAGTAGGCAAGAACAAACGCTAAAAAATATTCATTGACGTATTATTGTTCATATATCAGCTCAGGACTATGTTAACCCAGTGACGTAGCTTAAACTTCTTCCTCTTCCGTCTCTGAGTGCTTTTTTAATATGCAAAAAGAGCTACAGAGAGGAAATAATGATTAGAGATAGAAAATCGGGCGTGTGAAAGGGAGAATGTTTGAATGAGAATGTTGTGGGGATCGGCGGAGGTACACACTCTCTGAGTGTATATATGCCTCTAGTTGTGTTTAGTTTTGTTCAACACGATATAAAAATATCAATACCTACAAAATCGTTAAAACTCGATTCCTAAGCACTCATGGTTTTTAAGAGTACTTTTGATCAAATACTTGCCTCCCCATGCATTTGGGCCATCTTTTGATGCGTCATCATTTTCCTTATCTATCTCGGGTCATTTATTCGTAGACTATTTCTTCCTAGGCTGTATTTTCTTATGATTGTATATTTTAATGGATACTTTCCATCAACTATACAGCCTTATATATCCTTGTATAATGAATCTGAATATATTTTTAATCATCTCAAATTACACCTTTTGATTTTTGTAAGCAACTATATCAAATTTCTATTCAGATTTTGTACATATATTTTATATTTGAAAAATTAACAAGGGCGACTTGTTTTCTTATTTCCAAAAAAATACGTTTTTATACTTCAAAATAATTTGTCATTTATTTAAAAATCATACATACCATATTACATACAATAATACATAATAAGAGCAAGAGGGGTTGGGGTCATAAACTTAAGAAAACATTTATTTTAACATTAATCTTTTGAAGCAGAAATTCAATGTATACACGTTAACTATGTATATATTATGAAATAGAAGTACAATGAATTAATTTCGAAAACGCGTGAGGATAGCAGAGGGTCATGTTGAATTGGGACAGTGGCCATTTTTTGTATTGTGGCCTTAAAGTTTTATTTTTTTAAGTGCTGTATATTTTATATTTTAAGCTTTTTAAAATCTATTTTTCAAATATTTATCTACTTTATTTCATAAATTTAATAGTTTCAAACTTTAAAGAATAACTTTCATAATACATATATAGGATTTTTGTTCAGTATTTGTTTTTTCATAGACACTCTCTAAAAATAATTCGAAAATATCATAAAAGCAAATGCAGTATAAAAAGCTAAGCTAGATTTTCCATGACTAAAATTTATACGACAAGATGAGCGTCGACATGGAATTATAATTGCTTCATTCTAACTTTAGTTACCCCCTTGTTGCCTCTCAAAAATGTTTAAATGAGTACATGATTATGTAAATTTTATAACATATTTTAAATCATATTAGAGTGGTGGTAAATGCCTGGTATGAACACGTTAGGTGGGGCGGAGTAACTCCATAAATATATTTTCCTAAATGTCATACATAATTTAATATTAGAACAAACCTTGTCACGAAGGAAATGCTGACAGTTTGTAAATTACAAAAAAGTGAGTGACAATTAAAAAAAAATGTTTAACCGTAATTTGAAAATTATGATAAAAATGAATGCTTTTTGATAGTAAGTGATATGGATTTGCATATTAAAATATCATCAATTCACAGTGAAAATTATAGATTTTATTTTCATATAGAGTGAAAGTATATTTGTTGTTTATGTATTATTTTTATATACAATTCTACTGCCCTCATTACTTTGTATCACTTGTTACATTTGAAATAAAGACTTTATAAAAAAGTATATCTATGTATCACAAACTTAAAGATTTTCTTCAATTGCTCAAATTAAAATAAAAAGACAATGGAGAGTTGGGTTTGCATATGTCAAAGTAGTGTATAATAAGAATGAGAGGTAAAGAAAATAAACTAGAGTGATGAGTCGGTCTGGAGCGTTTGGACTGGACCGACTATTAATCGGTCCATATTAAATGAGTCTATGGACTGCGGTCTGGACCGAGTAAAATTGAAGAGAAAAATACGTGACGTCATTTTAAAAGAAGATGCTCTAGTGAACTGCACAAAACGGAAAAGGATGCATATTTTTTTTCTTATCGGTCTTACTTTCATTCTGCATCTTCTTTTTATTAGATTAATAAAAACATTTGAATTGATTGTAAAACTTTACATAGACAAATTAAACATAATGCAGGATTTTTTCACTTATTTAGACTGTAATTTCCTCAATAAATTATTTCACCTTATCTGTTAACATACATGCATAATATCCT
The DNA here is from genome assembly GCA_013387185.1 of Caligus rogercresseyi. Lineage (NCBI taxonomy): Eukaryota > Metazoa > Arthropoda > Copepoda > Siphonostomatoida > Caligidae > Caligus > Caligus rogercresseyi. The sequence continues at coordinate 8,734,760 of CP045895.1, read as the reverse complement.
TGATAGGTCGTTGATATTAAAGCAAGTATTCATGAGGGTTTTTTTTAGTTTTTTAATGCTTGCATTTGATAACTTTAGTCCTACCTTTCTTCGCAAATTATCTTTTTATTCAAAAGATTTATGAAACGAGATATAATGATATTATTTTGTTATGGAAATAGGTTATGAAAGTACTTATTGCATTTAATATAATCTCAAATATAAAAAAGGTTGACGTACAACATTGATGTATTCCCTTTAGATACGATTCATTAAAACCTTAGTGAAATTTATGTCCATGGTAGAGAGATATTCTTTTGATGAATATACCATAGAGACTAGCTAATGTTTACTCATAATTCCCATTGCTTTCTATCCATGCAGCTAAAATAATTATCTTAAGAGCATTTTTTGTATGGGCCTTTTTGGCATTTATTTTAATGAATAATATCCTGCTGACGAATGTATATTTATTAAAGATATCCCAATAACAGGAAAATTGAAAGAAACTTATATGTTTAGTTCATAGTCTCTACCTCAATGGAACTTAATACGGTATCAGCCGGTATAAGTCTACCTGTGATTCTTTGTATCTATTACGTTTAAATAGATTACATGTACAAAAGTAATTATAAATAGGCAAGATATTCCTCCCTTGCCATAAGAACAAAATATTATAATAACAATCCATATTTGTTAAACATTTTATTTGAAATATATTAAAATAATAATAAAAGAATGAATTTAAAAAAACTCGTTTTCAATTACTCTTTATTTGTTCATGAATAATATAAGATTGACTTTCATCAATTATTGATATCTATCTGTCTGAAAAACATATTTCCACAAAGAAGAAAGTGATAACTTATGAAGAGTTGTTCATTGTAGAATGAACTATGTACTTGAGCAAAAAAAATTGTTCCATCAAATATTTAACACTTAATAGACTTACTATTTCTTGGGATGGTGGATTCTACCATCTGAATTCCTAATTATTTTATGGCAAAAAGATATGAGATACTATTTATGTTATATTATCATGTAAGCTTAATAATGAATCACACAAACATTCGTAGTTACGTAAACTAGAAAAAAAAACTTAAAAGATCAATATGTGGAAACACATAGATATTACCTACATATGAACTCACAAGAGTTTAGACGGTTGATATAATAGTCTTGCTCGGGCAATTTTAGGTAATGCAATTAACATTATAACATTCCATATATATATATATATATATATATATATATATATATATATATATATATATATATATATATATATATATATATATATATATATATATATATATATATATATATATATATATATATATATATATATATATATATATATATATGTATATGTATATATATATATCAGGAAACGACCGGGTACCCAGACCGGGTCCCGGCTGTTTTTTGAGTGTCCCGGCCCGTCCCGTTGTCTAAAAATCACCGGGCCGAGACTTTTTTAGATAATTATTTTCTAAAAAAACGTAATTAAAAAAAAAAAATTGTAGAGATGTTTTTTTCTAAAATAAAACGTCGCCACCTTTTTATTGGAAATTATTTTCGTCATAACTTTTTTTGGAAATTATTTTCTAAAAAAATTTCGTCACTTTCAGAATGACGAAAGAACGAAAGTCTTCATCAACTTCATCTTCAAGCAGTAATAGTTGCATTTTCTGATGTGTGTTGCCTGGGAGTCGCTCCCAATTGGGTCTTTGATTTCATACTTGTATGAGTTTGGGGAATTTTCGAAATTAATAGTTTAATCCTGTCTATAGTAGATCAAAAACTTCCGAAAGAATCATCTTAATCCATTATTTCTATCCAGAGATATAGTTGAACTAATTTATTTATACTATACGGCCCTTTTTGCTCCTTCACCGGTGTATGTATATATATATATATAGCTTTTTTATTAACGTGCTTTACTACAAAAATCCTCACTAGCTTTCTACTATTTGGTTTATCATTACAGTCTATGGTACATAGATCTTCAGAGTAGATCCTGCAGCCATAACAATGGAATGCCAATACTACCAATGGATTGTAATTTTATTAAAACAACTCGTCTTTTAACTTTCAAGAATATTTATTTGAATATGTATGAAGCGGATCCAAGCAAATAAATATCCTCATAATGAAAGTCTTGGGCCATTAGAATGCACATAAATCCCATAAAATATGTTCTTCATTATACTTCACGACTAATTTAATCTGATTAATGGTTATTGCAAAATAATTGTTATTATCCTACGACATAGGAAAGCTTTAAAGACCTAAACAAATACAAAGAAAATGTTAGGCCTATTTCAAGGAATGAAAATTATATACTTTTGTTAATATACGTTATATTGAATTGCTTCAACATGTATGGACGAAAGCAAATAATATATAGGCCTCTGAAAAATCACAAAAAATATTTAAAAATAATCATAAAATAAAGATAGGCTTGACCAAATGATAACACTTATGTTGTCAAAAAAAAAAAACTTTTGCATAACAATATTATTTCACTTCTATTACTTATATCTTTTTTAACTTGTTAACCAGATTCATATAATATCATTCATGAATAAGATAATGATACCAAGAACGACTTAACTAATACTCTTTTGTTGTTAGATATTGATTAATCGATTTCCATTGCCAATCATGTGAGGTTTCTATTAATTTTTAATTGTCAAATTATAAATAGAGTAATAACTTAATTGGATAAAACAACAAAGTATGTACAGCTGCAAGGGTTTATGTGTTTGAAAAATAATATTTGTTCAGTTATGGATATTTTAAGATCCTATGAGAACAAAAATATTTTACTTTAATAAAGGCAGAGTTCCAATTGTCACCTAGTGCACCCTAATTTATATTTACAAGTGCAATGTACAAAAAAATTATATGCATTAGTATAATGTTTCCTGGATGTATATTAAAAACTTGAACTTGACACATTAATATTAAAGCGGTTATAACTGTCATTTTCACCGTTTTTTAAATTCATGTGAGACTCAAACTTTACCATTCTTGGTTACACTCTTTTGAAAGAATTTTTTTTTACTTTATTTAATTTTTTCAAAGACAAACTGAAGAAAAAGCTAGGCAATAATTATACATTTTCTTATTTCGGCTGTCAAATTGGCTTATCGGAGTTGTGCGCTTTTATAATCCTCCGCGACTAAGCTAAAAGTTTTTTTGCATTTCCTGTACTTTATTTTGGCTGTCTAGAGCACTATTTATAAATTGTTACAGTAGAAATATAAGACGTAACAATAAGTATTTGAATAAGGAACTTAAATTAATATTCATATTTCTGGATGAAAGTTGTAAAAAAAAAAATCATTTAGGTGTTTTTATTTTTTTTAAGATATCCAAAAAGAGTAAATGCATAATGTTCTCAATACAGTTTATTAAAAGGATTATGTCATAGAGTTAGGACATTATTTGCCTGTTCTTAGCCTTTATTTATCTAAATATGAAAATGTTTCTTATTAACCTTGAAAAAATGATTATAATAAAGTTTAACTTGTTTATTAAGTTATGAAAAACAGGTAATTGATTTAAAGGCAAATATTCGAGTCATTAAATTTTGAAAAAGTTTAATTTTTTTTCCTATATTTGTGTTGAAATATTTTTTTCTTCCTTACATGTTTGACTCAAATAATGATGCAAAGTTTAAAAAATAGGAATAAATTGTTTGAAAAATACTTCTTGAGTAACTATCGCTGATAATGCACTATTTATTGAAGAACTAAAAAATAAATACAATTATATGCATACATTTACACAATAGATGATTAGAATTATATGCATATAAAGACATTTATTATAAGCTGAGAGAACATTTTATGTTATAAGGTCATCACGTTCTAAGATTTAGGAAGGTACCTCCGAATGAATTTATGATAAATGCGTGACGTTTACCATTCAAATGCGTATTCTTAATGCTTCTTACATTACATTGCCAAATATTTAGCAATATACTTTTGCTTATTTGTTCATAGTCCATAAAAGATACTAAATTGCAAATTATCCAATATTTCCCATTTAATTTTAAATATAAAATATGAATCAACGACAGAGTATACTTCTAATTCAATAACTGCTTTCCAACAATAAACGTTATTTTATCTTTTTTTAATAGTCTTCAATAATCTGACAATAACAATGTGAGGAAATCATTGGCAAATCATAATATTTAAACAAATGAGTTAATTTGAAACTCACAAAAAGCAGAATAAAAATATAAGTTTATCAATAATGAGATACTTCAGCTTCAGAGGCCATTGGTGTTATCATATTAATCCTTTAAAAATGTGTACCTTTTTGTATGTACTTTACAACGTATTAGTGCTTTGTTCGTCTGGATTTCTAGGCATACATGCTCAAATAAGATTCGGAATAGTCAAGAGCAAATAAAGGCTTAAAAACTATAAAGTAATGTATAAAAACATATATATAGTCATAAATATGTATATATAAATTTATTAAATTATGTTAATCTTGTATTATTATTATTATTATAACTATTTCAGTTACAAATATTCAAAAGTGATTGTGTTAAAATAACATAAATATATATTCAACTCTAAAGTAATAACTCCCATAAGAACCAAATCATTTATAACAAATTAAAAATAATTAAAATACAATAAGAACGATAAAAAGGCACAAATAATAGTTTATCGAACGGTTCTCAATTATTTCATAATTAAATCATTTTGATCCTTTTTTAAATAATAATAATGTCGCATACTTTTCGAATTAGTAAAAATGCAAAGAAAGCAGGCTTATTGATGTCTAAATATTTAAAATTTAGCTCGAAAATATATAACGTCTCCTTTTTATTAAGGCTTTCTATTGTGATATGAGCTGGTAACTATAACTATCAAAGATACGGGAGATCCCAAAACAACTATTTTTATTGGTTTTTTTGTCTAAGACGTAGTTGGTTTGTATACTGGAAATCTATATTTCATATGCCTATTTGGTTCCAAGTAATATATATACCCTTTTTAAGGTTTTTTGTAAAAGAGAAAAAAAAAACTTTCAAAACTAAAATATATTTATTTTATTTTATGTACATTTATTTTTATTTTAGAAACTTTGGTGAAGACTTTTGAAGAATAAATAACCAACCTAATCATTAAACTAAATAATAGGAAAAATTCCCATTAAACTATATTCATGTATAAGATCGCAATCAGACATAACTTGAATCGAATGTCTTATTTGTAAATGAATACAAAATGAACCAATATACACAATATAGAAAACAATAGCTTATGATAAGCCAAGGCTACGAATCAAACCACTTTTGGATCATCCAATGTAAATAATTAAAGTTTTTTTGCCTATTTCGTTCTATAGAGTTGCATTCGACTGTATTGAAATAAGCATCATTTCTTTAAATGAAAATATGAGGAAAAATATACAAAATACTGCTTTGTACATGATATTAAGTCATGAGTGCAAGAAAGTGTGGAAGAAAATATTTTTCTAATTCTAGACATATTTCTTTTTATGAACAGCTATCCTTCATTCGTAAGTATTCCCCTTTGGAATTAATTCCCTCCACTAAGGCTCACTCATATTGTTGTATTGACTATATTTAGTGCCTGTAAATACGCCTATCCTCTTTAAAAACACAAACAATTATTACATCCTTGTCTTATTTAAATAGATTATTATTCTAATGGAGAAGTGAGTGTTTGTTTGTTTGATCATATGAGATCTAATATCGAATAAGTATGTAGATATATACTTATAAATATGTTTATCTCCTTTCAGAACGCATGAGTGATTTGAATATGATTACGTTTGGAGGACTTATATTCCCTAAAAATAAGCATTTGAACGCAATAACACAACTGAAAATAAATGCAGAGGTTTATATATACTTGAATAAGGATTTTTTTGTTTAACAGTTTTTTTTGCATAATTGGTACGATAAAATTGCATCCGATAGGATATAAATATGCAATATAGTATTAAAATTAGTCTATCGAACCTAGGATCTTATGGATGAGGTAGACCAAAAATTACCTTCCCCTCTCGGGATTCGAACCCCCTGCCACCATCACTGAGAGTTGAACACGGTTATCGCACTCCCTCGTTTTACAGTTTATTTTATAGTAAAGCAGTATACAAAAAAACTAAAAGTAATCTAAAAAATATATCACATATATCATGTTAATTAATATTAAATATTAATGATAAATACGGAGCTCATAACAGAGACGTTAACTGAATGGAAAACATAGGTGTAATGTCTGAATAAATAAATACGAAATTTATATAAAAAAGTGTTTAGACACAAAGTATCAAAATAATATAAAATAATTTAAAGCCAAGAAGACAATCGTGAATATCAAACTCGGTCATTCTGTAGAAATTACTCTACAGATAACAGTCGAAATAAAAAAACCTGTAGTTGACAATCAACGTGGGAGGATTCAAGTTCAACGACACTTAATTTACCCAAAATCAACGATCCTGTTCAGTCTCCTTAATAAATATAAAAATACTCGATTTTCCTAAAAATAAAGCATATCGAATTTGCATTGTCAAACTCAAAAGCCTTCACAGTAAGGTGCTTGAGAAGACATACATTGTAAAGCACTCAATCCTTAGTTTTGTGATTCTCTCAGCTTCCGCACAATATATCGCTCTCACTCTCAAGATATATTAAATATAAATATATTAAAATTTATAATGACAGCATTTTTCCAAGTAAATTTCACTACCAAATAAAAAAATTAAATATTACACATAAATATTAAGAATAAAAAAAGAAAAAGAAATTGTCACTTCATTTTAATTTAAGTATTATGAGTTTCTTTAGGACAAGGAGACCTAGTGTGTTTGTGTAATCATTTATTTGAATCTAGTTATATTTATAAGAATAACTAGTCAGCTAAATTTAGCTGTAATTTAATGTAAACTAATGCCAAAACTTGTATTAGAAAATATCAGAAATTACTTTTTTTTTTCAAATATAAAAACACCTTAATACGTTATAGAGGAATGTCAACATAAATTTTTTCAACACTTGATCAAATCGATTGTGGACGTTGTGTATGTTTGGCAGCGACTTAAAATTGCATTGCATGCCCAATAATATAATGGAGATCCTTTGATATTCTAGGTATCTTGAACTATATATATATATATATATAACCTTAAGTTAACTTTCAAATGCCAGGAGAAGGTACATAGATACATACCTATTTTTATTTTTTATTTCAGATAACCTGTTGCACTATTTGTTAATTGATTTATGAAAGCAATGTTCATTTAACTAAAGCTATTTTGATCAATAGATAGATTTATGTATATTGCTATGCATAACAGAGCACATTTTCAACAGAACACGTTTTAGGGAATAAGTATCTGTGAGGTATCTTAAATCATATTATATTATTATATGAAAAAAGTATACCTTTTAAAATTACATTCTTTTTAAAGGAGTTTTTTCTTACACCAAACAAATGAATTATATTGTGAACTTTTGATAACAAGTTCACAAAGTATCGTATTTTTATGCTATCTGAAATACAACTTTATTTTAATCCCTATCTCTGGAGCAAGATTTAAAGTATAAACGAGCCCAAATCTGCGTCATCGTTGAAATGGTCACCGGTCATATCGGCCTCAACAGGCATCTTTACAAGATGGGAAAAGCCATAACTTCAATCTGCCGACTCTGCGAAGAGGAAGAAGAAACTCCATGTCATCTCATTTTTGGTTGTCCGCCATTAAGACAAAAAATGATGGCACTTGAGGGAGAGATCGGGGAGCAACGTTTATCCCTCGAGGATTTTATTTTTAAATCATTGAAATTCTTAAAAACATCTGAATTACTATTTATTAATAAAGATAGCTTCTAGAGAGTATCACTACCGGTTGATACCGGATTAAGTTCCGGTGAGGTGGGTCCAATCCAGGAGCCAAAAAACAACTTCATTTTATAACCGGCAAAAGATTATAAATGCAAAGAAATCATAATACTAGAATAAGACGGAAATATGGATTTTTAAATATATAAAAGCCAAAAAAAATCCGTGAGAATATGGTTAAATTCAAAAGACTACTATATGAACTAAAAGGAGGTTTTTAATAATTATTTTCAAGCTTTGATAATAATTTAAATACGAAGTTTTATTCATCAATATATCACTTGAATGAAAATATAAGTAGATGGGAAAAATATTGAATTGTTAATAATGATGATATATATTATCTGCAGAATCGTTTATCTTTCATATTTACATTTTCTTAGCGATTATCGTCCAATATTCAATTTGTTGAACCAGTGTTGCACAGTGATATGGATTGGTCCTTCATACCTATATTAGTAGGATTTATCTATCCTAAAGGAGGATCTATTTACTCATATAGTAATACCCTCCTCGAAAGTTGTGAAAAAGGATCGTACGAAAATGTTGACGACATAAATCTATTTAATTAACAAATTAATTTATTTGAAGTCAATAAAAACAACACACACTAGAAGCACTCAGAGAGTGCAAACCTCCGCCGATCCCCACCAAATGAATCACTTGGTCTTTTTGTCATTTCCAACCCTCTACGCACTGTCCCTTTATTTACACTCTAGAGGTACATGGAAAGAAAAAGAAACTGACGTCATCATAGAGGAGAGCATAGCGGCATCTATTGGCAGAGTAGGCTAACTTGAAATATTTATTAGTATTTAGCTCATTTGCATCTTAAAGAAGCACTCAGAGATGCCAAAATTTAATCACTTGTTCCTTTTGGCATTTCCAACTACTCCACAAAGTTTCATCCGAATCCGTTCCGCACTTTGAGTTATCCTGCTGACAAACAAACAAACCAACCAACGCCAGTGAAAACAATACCTCCTTCGGCGGAGGTAATGATGGCTTGACCGAAAAGGCATTCAATCAAATTTCAGATGGTACTTGGTAAAACATAATGTTGGTTATGTATATATATATATATATTTTTTTTAAGACTTTATTGCTACACATCCAAAATATGTATATATATATATATATATATATATATTTGTATATATACATATATATATTACCTTAAGTATACCATTAAAATCCCTCCCAAAGTCGTGTTAGTTTTCCATACTATCACGATAGTAATAAAAATTGAAAACTTGCACGTCACAAGACCCGCGATGACATTTATTTTATTCTGAAACGTAATGTATGATTATTAGTCTAGGGTTATGAAATTGCATGTCATATGTATAGTGATATTATGCATCGACTAATCATGGTTAGTTATTAAGTTACAAAAAGCATTTTCCCATTTATAATTTTATCCTGACATTACTCATGCCTCGTTGGGTTATTCTTATCACTTTGACATAAAAAGGAGAGAGATCCTATTCCAGGTTGTTGTAGTATTCCCTGGTTAGACAAATGCAATACACATCCTAATTATTACATGTAAAATTATTTTTCTAAGGTTTACTTATATATTTATAAATGTTTTTTATTTGTTTGTTATGTATTTTTTAAGTATATTATTTACTACTTTAAAATAAGCATAATAACAAAGCTAAATTATAGATCAAAGTGAAATGTAGTTGAAAAACATATGTAAGTCTATCTAAGGAAACTTAATGACTGTAACAACATGATTATCTTGACATTTTGTACATCAATCCTCCCCCCCCCCCCCACCCCCAAGGGAGTCCATTACCATATATTTCCTATTAGCTGCATTTTTTAAATAAATGCACACCGTTTCCTCTGTTATTGATTATTTCTATTTCTATAAGTTGAATAAAAGAGTCATTTTTATAAGCCCTCGAATTTATTTTAGTTGTACTACATAATAAATGCAAATGAATACGATTATGAACTGCATAATTAAAATATATTTTTTGTACATTTCATGAATCAATCTTTTTGTAAAGCTCACCAAGGTGGAATTGATTCCTCGTCGAGTCTTCTTTAACTCATGCATCATTTCATTCAGTAATGGTTTGCTTGTGAAGAGTGTGTATTATTAATACTTAAATTATTTATAGTCATGGAAAAGCGAGGGATATTTTGGGCGTGTGAAAGGGAGAATGTATGAATGGTGCAATTGAGTTCAGGCTCTATTTATCACTAGTCTCTTTCCTCAGAACAGATGCAAAACCAGAGATTCAAATATAAAATAAATACCTTCCGTTCCGCCCGACTTGGCCTACTTCATAAATGAAATAAATATTCATCATACGAGGAAAGAGAATAGTGATAACAAGAGCCTGAACTCAATTGTACCATTCAGACATTCTCCCTTTCATACGCCCAAAATATCCCTGGCTTTTCAATGTCTAAGTATTTATCACTCAAAGGGGATGCCCAAATATATGATGTAAGTTGTCTCATATTTAGAGTTCATGTATATTTGTTTATCTATATATTGTATTTCAAATCCAGTCAACACCTTCCACATTAAATAAATTATTCGTACCAGGAATAACTGCATATTTTAATGCAAATAAATAATAATATATCAATGACAAAAAATGATATAGATAGATGCGATAAATCAGAAATCTGAAAAAAAATAAAAATGCATTTTTGTGCCTATATGATACGATAGAATTGCATCCGATAGGATATAAATAAGCATTATAGCATTAAAATTATTCGATCGAATCTAGGATCTTATCAATAAGGTATAAGGAGTATTCGAACCTGCGCCCCCAACATTGAGAGTTGGACTTTATCATGTTTGAGACATGTGCTTACTCTATAATATCGCAATAACATATAGAGGACTATTATAAAAATTCAAACTAGGTTTGGTGAGGATTTTAAAAAATCCTGTTTGAATTGCCTTTACTTATTGCTTCGGAATGCTCAAAAAAGTAGTATATTACTCAAAGTAGTGTATGCATACGGCTATCGAACTCCCTTATTTTTTGTTTATTACAAAAAAGTATTATTTTACCAAGGAAATCAACAGATTATATATTAATATGTAATATCTTAAAACATATTTAATCAGAGGCCAAAAAAATTGAGTTTTAAAAGTGCAAAATATGCCAGCCACATATATTCAGGCACGAAGATAGCTCTTATTGTTGTATATGAACAAATTATCGATTTATCGATCAACACATTAGTTATTGTAATAAAACAATCGTCTTTATGCGCCGTGCAAGCATAGGCTTAAATAATGCATTAAAGTTTTCAAAATGCTACTACATGTTCTAGCCCCTCAGCTTTAAAAAAGTATTTGTTAACTACTTAAGAACCACATTGGACTTTAATTTTTTTTTTTTTGCCTTTATGGTTCGACAGAATTGCATCCAACTGGATATAAATAAGCATTATAACGTTAAAATGAGTCTATCGAACCTAGGATCTTATCAATGAGGTAGACCAAAGTTGACCATCCCCTCTCGGGATTCGAACCTGCACCGCCCCCAACATTGAGAGTTGAACACGCCTTAACACGCACGGCTATCGAGCTCCCAATTAAATTTCTCTATAAATACACTATTACTTGAAATACATTATATGATATTAGGCAACTGAGAAACAAAACTTTTGTTAAGTAGTCTGTCATAAAAATAATGTCAAATATAGTACGCGTTTTTCGATTCCGCCCTGGACTCAAGACTCGACTTCAATTCGTACTCTTGGATCCTACCCTCAAACAAACAAACAAAATAGTACGCGTTAACTTAAGTTTGTATTAATTAAGTTCTAAGTTTTGACTTAATCTTAGAAAACGTGATGGAATCATGTTAACCGCACTTGATTTTCATTAGTTTAATATGTAAAATAAGAACATGTAAAAATAATTCAATATTTATTTACTTCTTTAATTGATTGTCTGATTTTTGACTTTATTAGTTAAATTTTATTATATGAAATATTCTTACAAGTTTTTTTTGAAGTTGTTAAGCCGTTAAAAGGAAATTGCTTTTAAACTTAAATGCCTTTAGTAATATCATACAGTGCATTTTATTTTTTATGTCCATTTGATGAAAAAAAAATAAGAAAAAAATAGTTGAAAAATAACCACATTTATGAATAATAAGATGATAATAATTTAATTCATTTGTCGAGCGAAATGGCAATCTGCAAAGCAATTTTTTGTTGGTAGCTATAAAGCAACAAGAAAATACGATTAGAAATGAAAAAAATGTATTTTAATTCATTGTACTTATTTATAAAACACAGCAAGAGAGTAGAAGAAAGATTAAAGCCATAAGGAAATATATTGTGGTACAGATATATGCAGTTTTTAACATATTTTTATTCCACATGCATATGATTACATAAATGTCTTTCAAAACGATTTTTGATTGCCTTTGCTATTTATTTCAATGATAAATATACAATATTACAAAAAAAAACCTTAATATAATTATGTTAAATTGAATTCATCAGTTTTTTTATAATAATGGCCGTGGCGGTGGAAGATATGCTGATTTGGATCTCAAGATCCTTTCTATCATAGATGGAATTAGAGTGGTTCGACCGAAGGATTTTAATACTTCAACCCCTGTTTCCTCCATTCTGTAAAGTATATGAACATACTTTATTGAGATTCAGGGTTTCTAATAGAAATAAAAACATGTTCTGTGTCGGGATTTTTGGCTTGCTCTTTTCAATGGTATTTTTGATACTGTGCGATTTTTTTTAGATATTAAGATTTTATACTAATTTCTTTAATTTTAATAATTATGGTTTACTTATAAAATTATTTTAAATACGTTTTTATTATGCTTAAATATTTCGTAAAAACTGTACTACAAATTTTAATTTTTTTATAAAAATATTAAATCATACTATTTTTACATAATTTTAAACGGTCATATCAATTATTCCTTCAAAATAAATGAGGAAATATCCTTCAATTAATCTAAAATAAAAACTATATTGGATTGCTCTTTCATCTTAGTATAATTGAATTATATATAATGAGCTATCCAATTATGAGAGTTAGACATCATTATATAACATTGGACATAAATTAGATCCTCATTTTAATCATACGACTCCTTTGAAAAGAAAAAATATCCTACAAGATCAATCATATTTTTCATATTGGAAATCCAAGGATAAAATCCATCTTGGTTATTCGTATCGTCATACATGTCACTCAATACTACCATTTAAGCCAAAAATGCAGGGAGTACGATAGCTCAGTACGTTAAGGTATGTTCAACTCTCATTGTTGGGGGCGCTGGTTCGAATCCCGAGAGGGGATAGTCATTTTTGGTCTACTTCATTGATAAGCTCCTAGGTTCGATAGACTAATTTTAATGCTAGTATACTTATATAATATAATACATCTATCGAACCTTATAGGCAAAAAAACGCATTATTTTTTTTCTAACTTATTTTGGTAACACTATTTGAATTGAAATTATTTCTTAAAAAATTAGTATTCTTCAAAGTGCATAAAATCCCCGCCTAATTTGACGAAAAATCATTTTATGAGAGAGTTTTAATATAGAAAGCTCAGTATTGTGCAACAGCCTATATGTTACAAATGTCGATGGCACATTTTAAATCATTTGACTATTCTGATAAAAAGAGGTATTTGAGTCCACAAATGTTGAACCCAAAAATTACTTAAATAAAGTGTATGCCCAATATATATTTTAAGAAAATATGTGGCTTGAGCGTTCGGGGGATTATTGGATCTCCAAATATATTCCAATATTATTAAAACCCTGCAACTGAAATAATAAAGATATCAGATGTGTATTCGACAATCACTATGACGTAGGTTCCTCTTAAAGCTGGCGTAAAATTTTAAAACCTCCAACTCTAGGATATGAAAAATGTTATTCTCGTAAAATAACCATTAATAAACTTTATTTAGTAAACTATTTTCTTAATTTCTCTACGTCCGATAGTTAGAGTGATGGTTCTTAATGGGATACAAATGACGAAAATTTAAAAAATACTATTTTACTAGAGTATGTGCAGTTGCTTGAATGAATTAATAATGATATTTTAAATGTATTTTTGTGAAAATGGGTTACAATCAATATAATATACATAGTTGGTACAATTTTCCTTCGTTTGTATTATTAAAATATTTTGATTAGTTGAATAAAGGCTCCGATAATTGCTAATTATAATTGATAATTGCCATGGAATAATTTTTATATAACAAATAAGTCCAATAGAAAGAAAATCATTCTAACTTATCGAAATAAAAATGACATTCATGGGTAAGAACGTGCGCAATTGTTCTTAAAATGCTTCTGAAATATTTGGCCGTCATTTTTATGAAATGAAAAACTTGCGTTTTCTCATTTTCACTATTTTAATTTAGAATTGCTTTCTTGATGAACCACCTCATATGAAAACTGTTTTTTAATAGTCCCTCGCCTTTTCTTTCAACCAATCACGTTCAAAGTATACTACCGTTTTATATCCCTACTCATACCTTAATAAACACATAAGGGGACCAAAAAAAATAATTTATGTGTGGATTTCTCTCATGCAAGGAACTAATTCCACTTATTATATAAACATGTATCATGATTATATCAAAATATATTTACTTACAAGTCACATGTTGAGCCTATGTTACCTTTAATCCACGTAAACTGACACATGCTATAAAGGCATTCATTTCGAAATGAAATAAAGTTCATATTGAATATTCCATAAGAAAAAACTCACATGCTATTGAAGGAGGAGTTTGTCATTTCTTTTTTAATTATATTTAATGCATAAGTGAAACTTGTATACAAAATTATTGTATGCATTAAATATTACCAAAGCCGTGACGTAAAAAAATACATGATCTTCATTTCAACTATTGCCCTGGGAAATAGCTTGACATCAACAAAATGTAGAAACATAGAACCTAACAAATATAAGCCTAAAAGAGAGACAAAGTCTCTTTTGAGACTCATTGTTCTAAGATACCCATAAAAGGACTTCAAAGAGAAAAAAGGAAGGAAGAAGCTCTTCAACAAAAGTTGTGTAAATATCTTAATATCAACATTTATTTTGGTTTGTTGTGTTGTTCATTTCTACTTAACTTAATTAACCATATTAAATGGGTAGGGTTAATTTTAAAACTAAATGTATATATATTATTCGTTTATCAAGGGCCCTATGGATAGCTTATCTATGTAGCTACTATAAATATGTTATTTGTTTCAATTTTAAACTAAGGGTCCATTAGATAAAAAAATTAAAAGCTATAAAAACCACATATGATAATTCTATGAATACATATATTTTTAGGCTTAAGCACAAATTGATAAACTTTGCATCATCCTTTGGTGTCAATCAATTTTATATAAGTAGCCACATGCAAAGCAGTATAAAGCCATTTAATGATTTGTAGTTTTCGCATCCAATGACAGTGAATTGTTAGAACAAGTACATTAGGTATTTGATTTCTAGAGGCTACTAAATATTTAATGATTTAAATTTATAAAATACAAATATACTAGTGACGCAGAATTATGATGCCACACAAAACTAAAAAAAAGTCACTAACATTTTACCAGCTTAGACTTGATAGTCTTCAATCAAGGGCGTCTTCATTGCTGATAATAATTTAAAACTTTAAAATATTGAAATACCTATTACTGGGGGCGAACACGGAATAAGTCCGACTATCTAAGAGCTAAACGAACAACTAAACTAATATATATTCGTACATCCAGGTTTTAGCTCTAAGGAAAAGAAACAATAATAAAATATGAAGTGTTTCAAACGTTTATGTAAAGGCAACAAATCTATAGTTTTGTTGAAGGATGGACTACTAATATATATATATATGAATATATATACTTATAATACTTATTTAAAGAATATATATTTGGTATATAGTAGAAAAGAAGCATTTAAATATATACTCGTACTTTGAAAACAATTATAGAGATATTCAATATATACAACGATGGAGAAAACTCGCTTTAGGTTTTAAAGCACTTGGTGTAAATTTGAATAATTCAACAATGATAATAAGAACTCTTATATTGACTTTTACTGGCAGATATAAAATAAAGTTCACGGTGAGTTGCTTTTCATCTAGAAAGTGAACCTTCAAATTTTTATTAAGCCAACCAATACTAAATAATAATAATTACATGTTGAATTTCATGCAACGGAAAAAATATAACAGTCTTACAAAGTTAGGAGGCTCAAGTTATATTTAAAATCAGCTGTACGATATGTTTATATACAATTTTGAATATAATCACATTTTATCAAATAATATATATTTGTTTATCGAAACTTTTATATGTTAATAACAAAAAGAAATGCAATATACGTCAAAAAAGTATTTACGAAAAAATAATTCTGGTATACTAAGCTAAGATGTTTCATGAATAGATTAACAGTTGCGCCATGCTTTAGTAAACACTTTTTAATACAGTCATTTCACATACAAATAACAAAACAAAAAATGAAAACACAACATCCAATAATTGTTGAATGTCATGCAACGAAAAAATGTATGTACAAGTCTTACCACGGTACGATGCCTTTTATCTATAGGTATATAAGTTGTGCGATGGTAAATTAAACACTATTTATTATAATCACTTCACATCAAAACGGTATAAATCTAAATTGACACTAAGAAGAAGATTATTAAAAAAGGGCACAGAAGCAGTAAAAGAAGCTCCCACAAATTCGCCAATGTGCTCACACAGAAGAAAACAAGAAGAAGGGATAAAATAGCGTACGCCTCGAGTAGAGAGGAAAGAATACAAGCAAGCAAGAAAGGAAGGAAGGAAGATATTGTTGGAAGGAGCGAGTAGTATCTACGAAAGAGAAAGAGGATTTTTTTCTTTTTATTTCCCCCTTCTGCATGTTGGTGGGAGGGAAAGAAAGGGACTTCCTCCCCCCCCCCCCCCCCCCCCCCACCTCTTCCTCGTTATCTTATTCGTATGTCTTAATATTAATATCAAAATATATATAATATAATTAAAATATATTATAATATAAATACAAACAAATGAAACTAAAGTACTTTTTAAAATAACAAAAGTATCGTCATTGTTAACTATGCCTAAAAATCAAAATATTTGGACTTTTAGGCAGGGCCTTTCTTCCCATTAAAACCATGACGTCATGACTGCAAAATGCGAATACTGCGGGTAAAAAGGGGGAAAAATTGTGTAGGAGAGTCTGATGATATGTACGTTCTTTTTTTACAAAATAATTCAAGTTTGTTTCCCTTCTGTTTAAAATTCCTTATGTTTCAGGCTTTTAAAAACCTTGTGGGGTTTTTGTATCGAATTTCGATTGTATAATGGGTCTTTGTAAATAATATCCGGGTCAACGTGAGTGATAAGTATTTATTTATTGTATATTCTTAAATATCTTATATGCATTTTCTCTATTTTCTTTCTGTAGAAATGTATTTATAATCCATTCTATGGTGCTTTGCTTGAAAGTGTATATGCTTTTAAGATATGTCTAAGTATGCTTGCGCAGCTTGGGGTACAGAGTGCCTAACCATGATTGGATTGAACCCACAAACTTGACATAATTGTGTGAATTATGAAATCCAAGCACAAATAGACGTTGATTTAAACCCCAATAATTGTGGAATGTGAACCCCACAATTTTACTTGAAAGTAGGTGTGTTACTCTTTACTCCTATATAGACCTTCTCTACCTACTGGGTGAGGTTGAGCAATGTCTCGGAGCCCGGTTCAAACAGAGGCTCTGTGACTTTTCACTTCTCATTATCATTATTATTGAAAATATCCGCTGGTGTGAAATGGGCCCCTAAACTGTTTTTTACAATGGTCTTAAATTTCTGAGGACCGCTTCTGCCACGATAGTTGTGGCAAGTGTCAATAAAAGGCCCAATGATGGTTGGTTTGATGTCCAAACATGCCATTGTCATGACTTGTGAAACAAATATGGGACCCTCGTTGAGGTCAAGGACAAAATGAAACTATTTCTGATATTCCAACATCTTGTTTAAAAATTAAGTATGGATTTACACAATATGCACGATTACAATAGGGAACTCAATGGCTTGTAAATTTGAAAATACATTTCCTTTGGGAACCAATATTGCCATACTAGGGTATATGTCACAAGAGGTCAAAACTGTTTATCCACAAAGAATACATCCTTTAACTTTACTACTCATTAATCAATGTTGTAGAAAATCCCTTCAAAAAAGAGGGAACTGATTTACCTGAAGGGATCAACGGATAT
This sequence comes from Caligus rogercresseyi, assembly GCA_013387185.1. Taxonomy (NCBI): domain Eukaryota; kingdom Metazoa; phylum Arthropoda; class Copepoda; order Siphonostomatoida; family Caligidae; genus Caligus; species Caligus rogercresseyi. The sequence goes on along the minus strand of CP045895.1, from coordinate 8,716,596 downwards.
TAGAAACGAATTATTATGATCGCCTTCCATGTGAATCAACATGACCCATACATGCTTTGAGCTGTCGAACTTTCTTTTAACATTGTCAGTTATATTTTTGATGGTTTTAAAACCGGTACTTGTTATAATTTATATATATATATATATTTTTACATATATATATATATATATATATATATATAATGTTCATTCAAATAGAAAAGTATACATAAGTAAATTAATCAGAGCAGTTAGGAAAGGAAAATATAGGAATGAATATTTTAGTTTAGAACTAATGATCAACGAAAAAAAATCTTTTCTCAATAAAAAAGCTCTTAAATAATTTTCATTTATTAAAGACAACTATATATATATATAAAGTATTATCAAGATATAACTTCACATTTAAGAATGTCGAATTAAAGAAATGCAATAATTATCTAGCGTAACACCACGATTTGCATTGGACCATTGGAACTTTGACATACAAAGCTAAGTAAATAGCTGACGCACCTAACATAATGGTTGGTATAGTGTTAGCCTTTGGTCTATCAAAAAAATTTACAGTTCAAAAGAAACAAGTCCAGCACTATATTCACTTGTTTGTCTCTTATTCCTTGGCTGGCCTTACTTTAATATTAAATAATTTACTACAATCGTTTGGAAAACCCCAAGAAATAATTAACTCATTAATACGGGTATATTTGGCGTTTTGCTATAGCTTGAATGCAATAAAATTATTATTATTATTCCAATGAATTTCTGAAGGAAATAAGACATTGCAGTACAAATAGTTTTTACAATCGAAGAAATATTTGGCTGTTTAAACAAGTCTCCAATTATTTGCAAAATAAATACAACAAATAAAACTTTTTACTTTGGAGAAGAACTACAACTTTGTTTGTTACTAATATAAATGTCAAACAATTACTTTTGTTTTTGTGACAATTGAATATCTGTTACATTGAATGACATAATTTCTTGCATGCATTTGTGATCCGTCAAATGAAGTTGTATTGTGTACATACGTATAAATATATATTTCTTAAACGATGCAGGCAAATAGAACTTAAGGCTGTTTTTTTCCTCTTATATCTTTTTATACCCCTAAGAGTCGATTGAGCTTGTCTGAGAATAAAAATAAGCATTATATCATCAAAATGAGCCATCAAACCTAGGATATCTTTAATGAATTTAATCAACCAGCTTGCACACATAACTAGCCCTTTCTATCTTTCAATTTTCTTGACAGTCAGTTTCACCCACAAATATGTATTCAGGAATCAAAACTGATATAACGGAAAAATTCCGCCAAGTCTGAATTTCGGACACATTCTTCATTTGTACAATGCAGCAAGAAACAATTATCTGATGTTGAAACATAGACGCAATCTTTAGCACTATCATCAGAACAATTTCATCATACGTTAAAAGCGGTTTGTGTTTTTACTAAATATTTTCGTAGTTTAAAAAGTCAACAATTTTATATACATTGGTTCAAGGTTTCTTTATCTCACTTTACCTCCTTTTTTAACACAAGCTTGAGACAGGTAATGATAGCTTTGTGGAAAGCCAAATACACCAATATAATAATTTAAGACGTCCACGTTGCTCTTTCTTCCAGCGAGGGATTTTCAAAGATAAAGCTGCATATTAGCTGCTGCCGACAAAAATATGTTCCTCAGCTCGAAGGGATACAGGGGTTCGTTGAAGGACAGCTTTTGACATATCAGGGCCTTTGAGTTTAAAATACTAAATGTAAGTGCCTTGGACTCCGGTGATTTGTTGTTCTTTTCGAGGCCGAAGAGAACAATGCATTTCCAAGCATTTGAAGATTCACAACGGAGGTTAGGTGAGTTTAGAAGAATAAAATCTTTGAGAATTTTCACCACACGACAGTCCACAAATACATGAAGTGTCGAGTTGAATAGACACCCACAATCTTTACATGGTCTTGTAAAAAACAAAAGATCGGCCGAAATAATCAATTGAGAAGTGAATTTCCTTCCATCATGAATGCTAAGTAATGATTCAAGAATCCGATTGTTCCATTTCGAGGGGAGGCCAAGGAGATTCAAATATTTTTTGCAAACTTTATCTACCTCTCCCTTATTAGATGGTGGAGACATTTTCATGTTCCAAGGTGTCGATAGAATTTGTTGGTGAGATGTTCTTGTCAAAGGATACATAAACCGTCCATCCGAAAAATATATTTTCTTTGTGGAGGTCATGAATTGTAAGGATTCTAAATTTGATGGCTTCTTCCTCAAAACTCTCTGGTCGTGGTAAATTTCGAAAGTAACAACTCTCGTTGGTGTTCTGTCTAATGACGTCAACGGTTGTATTGGTGTCTTAAATTGGTTTTAATTTTCGTAAAATACGCTGAGCGGCACCCCCAACCCGAGAGAGTCTTGACGTTATATGATTTATCAGGTCAGAGCCGAACATCAGCCACCAGTAAATTTCATTATATGCTATCGATCTTCTCCACTCGATAGAAGGATTTGTTGTAATTTCATTGAAAATTATCACATACACCTTTGGTATTATATGACACAGTCGAGTAAGACCTCCCCCGAGAGACACGTAGGTCTTTAAACAGATGGAAGGTAGTGCTGGTGGAATAAGGCTCGAAGCCATTTTTACTCCTCGAGAATGGCTTTCTCAGCAATTATGGGATGAGAAGACGCCTTGTATAATAAAAGAGGAACTACCTTTAAGTTATACAAGTCGATTCTTCTCTGAATACTAAAATTCCTCCATTTCGTTATATTATATGGGATTACTGAAAACACACTCTTACAGCTTTTCTCGTCAATTCCTTTACCATTCCAAGTAACTCCAAGAATGTCCACTTGATTTTTAATTTGGCAGGAGGCAATTGTACATACATGTTTGAGAGTTCCATTGACCTAGTGGTAATACTGTTGTTTTGGTCTTATTGATTGCTAGACCTGATATTTTCTTGTATTTTGCAAAAAAAAATCAGAACTATCTCCACTCTCTTACTTAGTTGAGGTTCAGAGTGTCCTTCTATCATAAGTGTAACATCGTCTGCATAAAGGTCTATTAAATGCTTAGCGCCCTTGATGTCCACACCAAAACCTTTATATTTTTTATTGTCATTTGAACTAGATCGTCAACTGCTCCTACAAAGAGTAGATGAGCAGATAGGCATCCTTGTCTGCAACTTCTTGTGAGGTTGATAGGATCACTTTCGATTCCATTTAATGATATGGTTGAAGTACCATTTTGCAGTAGTGCAAGAATAGGATTAAAATACTCCCTTGGTAAGAGCTTCTTTATTGTGATATGGAATCGAAAGCTTTTGAAAGTCAATTGCTATTATTGCTCCAAACGTTTTCCTTTCTTCCACTGAGTCGATGCATGTCTGAATGTTTCCGGAGACGTCGAAGATTCTTCTTTTTTAAGAAGGCCCTTCTGTTGACATCCAATCTTGTTATTGAGAATCGGCTCTATTTTTTGGGCATGCACTCCCGATAATATTCTTTTTTTTGCCTTTATGGTTCGATAAAATTGCATCCAACAGGATATAAATAAGCATAATAGCATTAAAATTAGTCTATCGAACCTAGGATCTTATCAATGAGGTAGACCAAAATTGACCATCCCCTCTCGGGATTCGAACCTGCGCCCCCAACATTGAGAGATGAACATTTTTTTAATCCCTTAGTTAAGGGTCGTTTTAAAAATCAAATAAATAAAAAGTGATAATCACAAACCAAAAAATTAAGAAAAAAAGTTAGCTTACCGGAAGCGTGCTGTATTCTCAATGTCCAAGACACAGGTTCGAATCCAGAGAGGGGAGATCAATATTTATCGACCCCTTTGAATGACTTTAGGTTTTATCGGCTAATTTTAATGCAACATATAATACTTATTAATAACCACTTGATTGCAATTCCATTGAGACAAATATGCAACAACAAAAAAATACTATACCGGATCCTAAGGTATAGCCCAACCATAAATTTAATTTGAATAATGGTAAACTCTTTTATATGTATATATATAAACATTTCAATGCAAATCTCATTATTAATAAAAAATAATGGAGCGCTTAAGTTCAGAGCGTAAAGACGTCTTCAAAGCTCAATGTTGCGGGCGGTCTTTTCCGAGAGGGGAGTGTCAAAGATATGTTTGATTATAGATTTGATTGAGGGGGCTTACTGTAATTCAATCGTGCGTAAATTCATCGTGGACCTTTTTGTAGCCGTTTTTTGTCGTGGGTATTTACCTCGCTTGATCTTTAATAGTCAGTCGATTTCCTCGTTCTCCTTTTTTCATTGGTATTTTTGTCACAAAGCTTTTTTTAGTGAAGCATTTTACTCGTTCGTCTTTTTCTAGGGGACATTTTTGTCACAAAGCTTTTTCCGCAATAGTTAGTTTTACTTTGTAGACCTAATCATGCAGGCTCTGTCGGAGGTCCCAGAGTTTTGTAGAATCTAATCTCGGGGGTTTCAGCCAGTCTCATTGTGGGAGCTCTATATTGTTACATCTATAATGGGTCGGCGGAGGATTTCAACCCCATTGGATACCCTGCAGAACCCGATAGATTAGAGTCATCAAAATTCTAAGGGCGGGTGTCTTTTACACCTAAGAGAGGTCAGTGGTGGATTCAACAATATAGGACCCCCAGCTGAGACTCGTGGAACCCCTCAAGATTAGATTCTTCAAAACGCTAGAACAAGATGTCTTTTCCTCCTTTGAGGGGTCAGCGGGGGATTTCAACTACATGTTCTTCTCGGCTGAGGCATGCATAACTCGCAAGATGTAGGTCTGAAAACCTCTTAACACGAGTTTCTTTTACGAGGAGTCGGCGGTGGACTCCAACAACTTAGAGCCCCAGATAAGGCAGGTGGTACACGCGAAATTAGTGTCTGGAAAACTCTTCAGTTTTTTTTAAACTAATTTATTTATTTCAGAAGCGCAATTGCTTAAAAAATACATCAATAAACATTATAGTCTAAAATTATTGCTTGCCGAAAATCAAACACATGGTGGTCAATATAAAACTATGTACAGCAACAAATAAACAAGGTTATACACTAAAATTCTCAACAAACAATAATATACAAAAGTACTAATACATTAGACGCAGTATAAACACATAAAATTAATCTTCATGTAAATTTTTTATATTCTTAATAAAGTTATTGATTATTTGTATTAAAAACTTAATATGTTGCAGCGCCGCTGTTAGGAGATATTTTATTTGGTTGATGGCGAGCGTCCAATTGGTATTATCTTCCTGTGGTATCTTCAATTTAAAAGCTGTATTCCTGGCAGCTGTGGCCAGTTTAATAGCTCTTATTTCATTTGGTTTAAATTCTGAGTATTTGGATTGTCTTTTGGGGATCAGAGCTTTTGAATTTAGGATGTCGAATTCAATCGCCTTCGACTCCACCGATTATTGTTTTTCTTGCCGGCCAAACCTAATAGAAGAATTGCTTGAATTATTTTTTTCGGACCATTTTCCATTCCAGGAACGTTGATTTTAATATAAAAATTAGTGTCGTGAAAACTCTACAGCTGTTTTTACGACCCAGAAGGGTCTGTAGTAGATTTCAAATCCATGGGGCACCCGTCTGAGGCCGGTGCAATCCTTTAAATTATGATATATTCTTTTAGGCCGGGTGTTTGCTCCTAAAGAAAGGTCGGCAGTGGATTTTAACCCCATGGGACATCCGTTTAAAGTAGGTGCATTCCGTTAGATTAGGGTCTACGAAGGTTTTAGGCCAGGTGTTTTCCACCCTAATAAGAGTCGGCGGTCGATTTCAATCCCATAGAACTCCCGGCGGAACACCCGAGGCTAAGGTATGCATAATTCTTAAGCCGAGTGTCTTTTCTCCATAAAAAGTGTCAGCGGTAGATTTAAATCCCATGGGACCTCCGACAGAGCCCGCATGGTTAGGTCCACAAAGTAAAAAAAAATAGCGTGGAAAATGCTTCTCGACAAAAAGTCCCTAGAAAAAACGAAGGAGGAAAATGCTTCATTACAAAAAAAGCTTCGCGACAAAAATACCCACGACAAAAAGAGAACGAGGAAATTGACTGACTTTAAAAGAGCGAGCGAGGTAAATACCCACGACAAAAAAACGGCTACAAAAAGGACCACGACAAATTTACGCGCGATGAAATTACTGGACACCAATTACGGGATTTAATATCTTCACAAATGGCAATCTTATATTTTTATGAAGTACAAATTGGATTACCCACTATACTTTATAAAAGTATCTAGACCTGATTTATATAAATGCGACGATCATCATACAGCATTGACCATCAAATTATGCTATGTAATACTAAGGGATAAAGCTTCATTATATTTGATAATTTGCAGGTAGAAAGTAGGAAGACCTTGAAAAAATTATTTTTACTCTTAACATGATGATAATGGCTTAAACACATTGGGTCATTCAATGGTACATGAATATAATAAGATAGTTGTTCATTTATGCATAGCATGACAAATGTACAATAATTAGTTTGAATTAGCCTTTGTCATATTTATTACAATGTGTGATATGTTTCGGGTCACTTTTGCGTTGAGGGAACATATGACCAAGTAAATTTCTGAATTAATATTTTTGGCTGAACTGGATTACCTTTGAGTAAATAAAAAGGGATCTAACAGACAACCTATGTGAACAAATCAATTCATTAATTGAGTGGAATTCTCAATAAATAAACTATTTCTTTTATATTTTTTTATTTTTTCGATTAACAAATAGTTTTACAAATGTAAAAAGCTTTTTAATTTTCTACATGAATTGTAATTGAAAAAAAAATGGTAAAACAATAAAAAGACATTATCGTCTGAATGAATATCTGATCGAGTAGAGTAAATTTTATTTTGTTATAATGTTTGTCTTAATAATGTAGAAAATAAATTAAATAAATTAGAGAGACTACTTTTAAATTAACCAATAAATTAATAAAAGGCACTTTTTATTATGAAACATGTTTGATGTTGAAACTGTACTTTTAATTCCTGATGACTTAATTACTAATAGTTAACTTTTTCAAATATATATTTTGTATCTTTGAAATTTAAAACAATATAATATTAAGCAGGCAAAGGAAACGGAATATTAAACCTACAACTTATATTTTTTAATAATTGTTAAAGACACTTGACATATTTAGGTAACGCGCCAATCTAATTATCTTATTACATCAGAAATTAGCATTTTTAAATATGTATATAATAAGAAAAAATAATAAATTTTATTAATAAAAATACATTCTTTCACATTGCCAGGACTTCAATAGTGGATTCACGAACATTTAATATTTTATCAAAAACTGCAATCATAATTCATTCAACAATGCTTCTATCAAGGCGTCAATTTATTGCTTTTATACAGTTGATGAAGTCATAATAGAGGCTTTTGTGGATCTTTATATCGAATAACATAATTGAGATCAAGTTTCAACAAAAATGTCTTCAAAGAAACATATATATACCTATATATATGTATCTATATATATTTATATAAATATATATATATATTTATATATACTTATATATAATATAAATATTGGCAAAGTAGAGAAAGTGTCTCTATAGTTTACAACTTGAGTTGTATGTTCCACTTGCTTCATTTATTTGATTTAGCATTGACTACGTACTTTTAAATATATATAACTGTTGTCAACACATTCACCCAAAATAAGTAAGACGGAATAACTTCCTTTGCTCAATTCAATGTCTCTAAACTTGGCACTTGATATATTTCTTACACATAAAATAATCATAAATATTCAAGTGCTCTGAGATTGATGTCTGTCAAATGGAACTCTTCCTAATTCGAATTTCACAGTAGCATGGCATTTATATAGCGGTTAAAATATATTTGCTTCAAATATTTCATATTGATGTGCATACATAAAGTCCAGTTCAAAATATTTTCATCAACTTCAGTGTTTGAAATAAGTGTTAAATGGATATGCTACACATACAAATTTAGTTAACGGGCTTGGCAACGTGAGACCGTGCGTTGTCATGCTATACAAAAAAATCGTTTCTCTGCTCGAAATGTGGCCGATTTTGACGCAGTGCTCGGCTCAATCTCATCAATTAAGTTGAATGCCGTTCTCGGTGACGGTGACTTTTGTTTTAATAGCTCTGAATATTTACACCAAGATGATCCCCTAAATGCAAGGCATAACGTTTGCAGCTTGAATATTCGGCCGAACCGATGATCTAAACTCATGATCGGGCGGTCCCAATGTTTTTTTCTCTTGTGTTGGTGTAATAAATATATTTTAATTATTCGTAATGATTGCCATTGTAGCAGTTTTTCGAAGTTCGTTGGTAAAGAATCATACCAATAGCTTGCAACGCTTGAAAATGGATGGACAGGTAAACTCTTAGTACTGACGCAAGTTCTTTGGCGTTTGGCAAGGATCCTCATGGAGCAATTCCTCCAACTCTTCCTTCATGTGAACAGTCCTCAACATCGAAATTACCGTCTTTGAAGCGACAGAACCAATAACAACACGTCGTTTTACTTAGAGTAGCATCTTCGTAATATTTATACTTTAGTACGCGCGGGAAAATTTAAAAAATATATTTGAATCATCGTTCCCATTAAAAGACGGTTAAGAACATTAAAAACGATTAAAATCTGGTGAAATCCTTTAACAGAAGCCTAGATGTGGCAGAAATAATAAAATCGAGACCAACAACCTCATTTAGGTTTTCTCCGAGAACTCACACAAGTCCAAGAGGTCTGTTGCCAAGAACTTGACTATCTTAAACTAAAATGTTTTATAATATTTTTACGCATTAACATCATTTTATATACATTCTGGTTTTTTTTGGTACTTGTATATATTTTTATGAACTGTGGAATAAAAAAAAGAACTTGGACTCAGACCTCAGGACCATCTGCAAGGTGTTAGAATTATTAGTCAAGTTCGGTAATATTGGGTCGAAAATTTTGAATTTTCTGGCAACAGTTTGGTCATTCTTTAGTGCTTCAAACGAGCTAAGCAATTTTGAACGTTGTCGTAAATTTAGAACGACCTCAAGTCCAGCTTCAGGAAGGTCATGTTCTCTGGTTATGAGGGAAAAAATTACGGTTGACCCCGTCTATAACAATCGCAACGACCGTGCGTTGAGCTTCGTCAATCTCAACTACGAGGAGAGGCCAACCAATAAGACAAAGTATTTGGCCAGTGTGATGATGCTCGGGACGATTGCCAGAACTGGCGTGTCCTCAAACACATCTGGCTTAAGACCAGATACAGGCTCAACCAAGTTAGATCTTTGAGTATTTTGTGTTGCAGCAGATAATGGAGGTGGCTTCCAAGCACAAAGCCACTGCAAGGTTTTTTGCCAAAAGTTGGAAATGCAACTTTGGCCAAAAACCATGTCCGTACTTGAGCGCCATGGACTTCATCATGTGGAACCAGGTCAAGAGGGAGGTCTATAGAGTCTGACACCGTAATTGGAAGTCCCTGAAGGATGCCGTGGACGAAGACTAGATGTTGTATAACAGTTCCAAGTACATCAAGAAACCCTGTGCAGCTCTTCGAGGCCGCGTCGAGCGAATTGTTGCAGCAGAGGATGACACAACTTCATCAAGAACAACAACCGGTCCATTGCATTGCGTTCCATAATTGACCCCGAACTGAGCACCTCATTTTATTTCATTTTTCTGATCTAAATGAGCCCGAAAAACCGTCGTGAGCACGAAGTTCATGTCCGACCTTATCCTGATCTAGTCCATGACCAATATTTTTTTTCTTTCCATTTTCTCTCAATAAGATGGTCATACATTCAATTTATGAAAAAAAAAATTTTGATTAATTTAATTAATAGATCTAGAAAGGAACCTTACTGTTGGAGAAAAAGGTGGAAGATCTTTTCATTCAACCAGTATTTAAAGAGCTCCTCGTACATAAGTTTATAAACATAGAATGAAAGTAAACTAAGTAGGGGGTGCTTGTGGTCCTATATTGCTCCTATAGACAATATAGAGAGCCGAAGTAATGTATGACAGCGCTAAATATCAGGGCATTTGTTAGCTCTCCATTGTTGAGGAAGAAACAGCGACAGAAGGAACTGAAAAAATAGTGAGATTTGATAATTTTTAAAAATAATTATTATCCATGAAATTGGAAGTGGAATGATGTTACATCGCTCTACCCTATTTCATGATAGAAATATGAAGTCACGCATTATTTCTATAGTTTCTGTCACAATAATGGATAGCTAAAAATACCCTGATAGTCATCAAAACCATACGTCACTTCGGCACTCTATATTATCTGTGATCCCTTTCCTGTATTCTGCGTCGGGAATTATTAATATATATTTATAATTAATGAATCGATGACTAAATAAATAAGTAAAAAAAATGTTTTATAAATTTATTATATGAATAATGTTAAGAAACGAAGAAGACATAATCATATTTAAATTAAAGGAATAGTCTTTGTATTTGTTACTGTGTTGCACTTTCGATACATAATAAAATAATTTGCTTGATGCCGAACGCCAGGTCACTCAATCAAAATTACGAATAAACAGTGTCCAATGACACCGTGTACATTTTGTTACTTGTTTTAAATCGACCTTTGATTGTATCATTCATCCTTCTTCATTTTTTGAGGTCAAGCGATAAGATATGAAAGATATCTTTCAAAAATTATACGATAACTATAACTTGAAAGAGTTCAACATTAGCAAAAAATAGCATTTATCATCGTATTGTAATGTCGAACATGACAATAACAGAAAAACAAAACTAACCTAATAATTATCTCTACAAGATAGAATGTAACCTACTTTATTATTTCGGTTCTAATTTATTGCTGCGCATGCAAATAATAAAATTTTAAAAATATAACGAAAACTACATATATATATATATATACGATTCCCGGACAATTCCCCCCAGACAATTCCCCCCTGGACAATTCCCCCCTTGGCAATACCCAACCGGCAAATCCCCCAGGACAGTTATCCTATTAAAAAAATAAAGGAAAATATATCATAAAGTCTAATTTATACTAATTTGTAAAAAAATCGTTGTCAATAACTCTAATTTGAGTGATAGATTTCAAACCAAAGATAAGGCACATTAAAAGGTAAATTTTCTTGTTTCAAAATGCGCAATATTTAGCCAATGATTTTGGATATTTTCTTGACGTTGAATTCCCATCTATATGAAAAAAACTTTTTTAATACAAGCAACCTTTACATGAATATACTTTTTGAACAATAATAAATTGTATCATTTAAAAAAATACAACTTCCCTGGCACCTAGAATTCCAACCCTGGTAAATCACCTCCATATATGCATAGTATACGTATGCTTAGTAGTACTTATATGTACATACATAATAGAAATAAAATTTTGGTTTATCATTTTTTATGAAAGTTGTGTTTTTACATATTTTTTAAATTTTATTTCCTATATATTTTCTAAGGTACACACATAGAGATAATTAAAAAACAATATAAAACATATTTCTAAATGTTTTCGAAATGCAATATTCTGAGCAATAGCTCATAAATAATCTACAATTTCACGATTCTCATAATCTTTCAAAATGGCCAAAATTCGGTGATTACAATCGCGATATCGTCTTCTTTGAAGAGGTGGAAGATGACCTGCAAGCTGTTGAATGATGTCGATACGAATCAAGTTTTCTTCATTTTTTAAGAATTCAAGGAACTTCTATAGAATTGGATGGCAGGAAGCAACTTGCGAGGAAAACCGACGATGCCATCTTTCCACAATATTGTTTGTCCGTGGTAGTCCTTCGTCCTTTTGGTTGAATATATTCCACAAATTTATTGCAAATATGGGGCGACTACGGGAAGCATTTCTTCCATATCGAGCAATGTAAGTGTCCTCGAAATAATCGAAGATTTCGTCGAAGTTGGTATTAAACTTTTCTTTCATTTTATCTGCAAGCTCTTCAAGGGCAAAGGCAAGGAGCTCGATAGCCGTGCGTGTTAAGGCGTGTTCAACTCTCAATGTTGGGGGCGCAGGTTCGACTCCCGAGAGGGGATCGTCATTTTTGGTCTACCTCATTGATTAGATCCTAGGTTCGATAGACTAATTTAATGCTATAATGCTTATTTATATCCAGTCAGATGCAATTCTGTCAAACCATATAGGCAAAAAAAGAAGCAGTAATAACATTTTTTCTGGTAAAAAAGCAAGGCAACAGATCCTTCTACAATATATGGCAAATTCTGTATCTTCCAAATATCGCTGCTGCAATCCTAGGTTCTTGACCTTTTTCAAAATATTTGAAGATAAATGGTAGAAACACCCTTTTACTTTGATGTTAGGTTTCAAATGTCCATTGGCATTGATATTGCCCAGGGAGGAATTGTCCGGGGGGGAATTGTCTAGGGGGGAATTCGCCGAGTGGAAACTGTCCAGGGGGGAATTGTCTGGGAGGGAATTGTCCGGGGGGGAATTGTCTAGGGGGGAATTGTCCGGATACCTATATATATATATTCCATATGCCTCCTGCATATTCAAATACCACTATTTCCCCATTTCGGAACCACTAACTTCATGCCTCACGAAACTTGTCTATCTAAGCGGTCCTCCTGAAACGGGTCACACCTTCTGGACGATCTTTTCGTCGATTTCTTCACCTTCGAGCATATTTTTATCACAGGGAAGTAATGGAAGTCTGCAAGAACAAGGCCAGGAGAATAAGGTGGATCTTGATCCCCTTGATCCCCTTGTTGACCAAGAACTCCTTTATGTTCATTGTCTCATAACACGGAGTATTGTCGAAGTGGAAGTTCTTCTTAGGCCATTTCAGATCATCTCTTCTTCATTTTCTTCAGAACGTGTCCATAGCATTCTTTAACACTGTCACGTTGACATAGGTTCTCTTGGAAGATCACTCTGCAGTTGTCGAAGAAGCTGAGAATCATCTGTTTTCAATTGATTCTCAACACTTGAACTTCAATGGCGGATGGTAGCCATACGGGAGCCATTGAGATGATCCTCGTTTAAAGTAAGGGGTAAAGAAACCACAAATATTTCATCTATTGTCATAATATTGTCCAAAATCCCAATCCAAGCTCAAACTGAGTATCAAGAAAGCTATATTTACTTTACTCTATCCATTTTGTGGTTTTCTGTGAGCATCCATATTACTGACCTAATTGAGAACCAAAGATTCTCATGGAGGACGTGGAAAATTGTGTTAATTCACTTATCAAATTTGATAGTCACTTTTTCATTAGTCATTCGACGGTTGACCTCCACATATACTCTCACAGTATTATTAAAGTCGTCGGAACAGCCATTTTTCCTAATGTTAGAGCTCCTCCTGTTCTATAAGTCCTTCTCGACATTAATTCAGGCTGAAAATTGTAAATTTGATTTTGAGAGAAACTGTTGACCGAGGGCATGTTGGGTTTAATATTGTTGGAAGTCTTACGGCCTAGACGAGGTCCTTTACGAACCTTTGGATGTAAACAAAACAGCTCGACTTTCTCAAAAAGCAAAATTCTAAATCGGGTATGACAAGAAATATACCCGATTTTAATTTATCATAAGCATAGAAGAATAATGGACAATTTTGCAAGATATAAATGGATTTACAACATTATCCGAAACTCCGTTAGTACATTTTTTATACCTAAAACAATATAGGCGAATTGGGTGGTTTTGATCATTTTAATTAGTTGAATAAGAATCTGAATAAAGATTGATTGATATTATGAAAGGTTAAAATTGTGATTCTACGTGGTTGTTTTTTAGCTGTAAACTGTCAAAAATATATATTTTTTTCAATCAAATTTGTTTCTCCCTAATAAGAAAACGTTTATTATTTTAGTTTTTCAATCACTCAACCCTGTCAAGCTTCCATCAATCATCTTCTGTTGCTCTTCCTCTCGTCTGTTTTTAATGGTATCCGGACAATTCCCCCTAGACAATTCCCCCCAGACAATTCCCCCTGGACATTTCCCACCCGGCAAATTCCCCCTAGACAATTCCCCCTGCGCAATATCAATGCCATTGGGACATTTGAAACCTAACATCAAAGTAAAGGATGTTTCTACCATTTATCTTCAAATATTTGAAAAACGTTAAGAACCTAGGATTGCAGCAGCGATATTTGGAAGATACAGAATTTGCCATATATTGTAGAATGCTCTGTTGCCTTGCTTTTTTACCAGAAAAGATGTTATTACTGCCTTTTTTTTGCCTATATGGTTCAACAGAATTGCATCCGACTGGATATAAATAAGCATTAATGCATTAAAATTAGTCTATCGAACCTAGGATCTAATCAATGAGGTAGACCAAAAATGACCATCCCCTCTCGGGATTCGAACCTGCGCCCCCAACATTGAGAGTTGAACACGCCTTAACACGCACGGCTATCGAGCTCCTTTGCCTTTGAAGAGCTCGCAGATAAAATGAAAGAAAGTTTAGTACCGACTTCGACGAAATCTTCGATTATTTCGAGGACACTTACATTGGTATACTTAAATATGTAAAAACACAACTTTCATAAAATGATAAACCAAAATTTATTTCTATTATGTATGTACATTAGGGGGTATTATAGAAACCTAATATTAAGATATCAAAATGTATCCCCCCGCGAAGTTGCGTCATAAGAAACTAAATGGTCGTAGAAAAATGGATTTGGTTTGACCCCCCCTTACCCCCCCCCCCAAATTGCGTTCAAAGGTTTCGTTATGAAACAAAACTTTTCGTTATTACTTATTTTGCAAAAGTTTAGTTTTATCAAATTTAGCTATGATCAATTTATGACTTTCTTTTTTTTTTGCAAATTTTTGTCAAATAATATTTAGTGCCAATAAATAAACATAAGTGCTGACGCACCACCATTTTTTAATAACAGCTCCTACTAGGAAAAAGAAAAAGAGGGTACTCATGTATGTTTTTAATTTATTTTTTAAATATGTTTGCTTTTCACATCTTAATTTTCATACAATAACTCCCTCACATGGTTGAGAATATCTATGACGTTGATTATATCCATAACTTTTGCAGATAATAATATAATGACGAAAAAATATTTTTAGAACTCCACCATGAATACATTGCTCACGTATTACTAAAAAGTGGCATAGCGGAAGATCAAGCGAAATAACTACTTTCAGTAGTCGAAGAACATTAAAGACTTTGGTCACTGTTGTGTGTTACAGATGCAACACCAATGTCATAATATGGTAAGGAGTAATAAAAGACTCTAGTTATGTCTTAAAAGACCACTTCAGTGGATATTTGTCGTCTACACATGAATGATTACTTTAAAAAAAGTTTTTAAACATTTAGATGGCGCACAAAAGGGACCTTGGACTCATGAAGGTACCATAGGAAAATTAATTAATTCAGACTTTACCAAAACTCAATAAAAAGGTTTTTAAATACTTGTAGGAAAAGTAAAATAATTAAATCAAAGTTTACTGTATTCTTAAGCTCAGATAAAAATATTTATACAAAATTACATTAGGAATACAAACAGGAAATTTGTAGAATTCAAGCTTTAGCTACAGGTCTCCAGGAGTATTACATGAGGCAAAATGTCTTACCAAAGCCAACATAATTTTAAGATCCTATATTTCACAAAAAAAGTCCATGTGAGTCTCACATAAACTTGTAAATTTATACTAAATTTTTACGCTACTCTATGGTTTCAAACCAAGTTAAATCCTCTTAAGCAAACGTATTTAAAAAATAACTTAAAATATCAACATGAGTACCCTCTTTTATTTTTCCTTCTTGAAACTATAAAATAACTCTAGTAAGAGTCGTTATTTAAAAAATGGTTGGTGCGTCAGCACTTTTGTTCACTTATTGGCACTAAATATGTTTGACGAAAATTTGCAAAAAATAGAAAGTCATAAATTGATCATAGCTGAATTTGATAAAACTAAACTTTTGCAAAATAAGTAATAACAAAAAAGTTTTGTTTCATAACGAAACCTTTGAACGCAATTTGGGGGGGGGGGTAAGGGGGGGGTCAACCAAAATCCATTTTTCTACGATCATTTAGTTTCTTATGACGCAACTTTCGCGGGGGGATAATTTTGATATCTTATATTAGGTTTCTATAATACCCCTAATGTACATATAGTACTACTAAGTATACGTATACTAATGCATATATGGAGGTGATTTACCAGGGTTGGAATTTTAGGTACCAGGGAAGTGTATTTTTTTAATGATACAATTTGTTATTGTTCAAAAAGTATATTCATGTAAAGGTTGCTTTTAGTTAAAACTGTTTTTTCATATAGTGGGAAATTCAACGTCAAGAAAGTATCCAAAATCATTGGCTAATTATTGCGCATTTTGAAACAAAGAAATATTCCTTTTGATGTGCTTAATCTTTGGTTTGAAATCTATCACTCAAATTAGATTTTATTGACAACGATTTTTTTACAAATTAGTATAAGTTAGACTTTATCATATATTTTCCTTTATTTTTTTATTAGGATAACTGTCCAGGGGGGATTTGCCGGTTGGGTATTGCAAAGGGGGGAATTGTCCGGGGGGGAATTGTCTAGGGGGGAATTCGCCGGTTGGGAATTGTCCAGGGGGGAATTGTCCGGGGGGAAATTGTCTGGGGGGGAATTGTCCGGGAATCGTTTTTAATATAGGAGTAAAAATTCTATATAAATGGATTACCATTATCAAATCTATGACTTTGTATTATATAATTGAGTTGGCTTTTAAAAGTAATGGTATAAATTGAAATAGAAAAAAACATAGTTATTGAAGGTTCCAGCTGCTGTTTTAGGTGACATCTTTGCTATTTCCTTTTTTTGTTCATCTATCTAAAGTTTTTATCATTCTTCTACAAGAAATTTGAAGTTTTTAAATTATTTTTTTTAGTCATCATTGGGAATAATCATTTTATTATTTGGCAAAGCTTAATATTAAACAATAGATAAATAT
The DNA here is from genome assembly GCA_013387185.1 of Caligus rogercresseyi. Classification (NCBI taxonomy): domain Eukaryota; kingdom Metazoa; phylum Arthropoda; class Copepoda; order Siphonostomatoida; family Caligidae; genus Caligus; species Caligus rogercresseyi. The sequence continues at coordinate 8,699,658 of CP045895.1, read as the reverse complement.
TTTTCGTTTTTCATCTCCTTCACAACTCAATGACTCCTTTATAATCGACTTTGCTCGAACCTGTGTTTTCTTTTACCATTTCTGTTGGTCCCTCTGAGTAAGCCTGAGTAAGGCTTAAGCTAAAAATCAATTCAACTGAAAAAGTGGCAAAAAGTAACTTTGACTTTTCTAATCCACAATCATCTAGGGGACAATTAGGTCATTTAAGACCAATCTTAGTGTCTTACTACCATTATTCTTCAACATTTATAAAATATAAATTTGCTACTATCTGCTGAATCTGTGTTTATTCGGGTTACCTCTTAGTTTTGTAACGTTTAACTCTGCACCCCCTAATGTTATTTATTTTTTTCAGCTTATTTACAGAAATGTTTGACCATAATATAAAAGATGGCGGCGATTAACCCTTTTTCACCCTTTAGAGAAAATATAACTTCACAGTGAGCGAGGGCCTAAGATAATTATCAACTTCTCAACTCTAAAGCCCTTATAGTGGAATTACTAATCGTTTAAACTCCAATACTTCCTGCAGAACTGAGGACGATTCTCATGGCGTTAGAGGGACTTATTTTGGTCTGTCCAGTTTGCAGGATAATCATTGGACTCCAACTCCAACTGTGAGTGAGATACTTTCCATTATGCTTCATGATGTATGTAAATATTACCAAATAAAATTATTTTTTTAGAACATAGTTGAAAGGCATCATAATAGTTTTTTAATACAACATATTGATGTACTTTGTGTTCATATATGATGCTAGTTTTTTTAGCTTATTGATGTAATGTTACACATTAGCACAACATTTATTTATATTTTAATAAATAATAATATTATAATAAGCAATAATTAATTGTGTTTAAAAGAGAGAAAAACTGAATTTTTATTATGCATTTTTTAACCATTCGAATTAGGAAATGAGATATGCAGAACAAATTGCATTTTTCAACGAAGGACGCCAACACATACAAACACACATGGACACACTTTGGGAAAACTATTATGCAATGCAATACATTCTTTCATTGTTTTAATCTAATAAAGCTCTACCCCGGTTTACTAGCTAACAGATGTGAAGACAAGCAAACCAAATATATTTGTTTTGACAAAAGACCGAATCTGTTGGTGTGTATAATATTCATCACAAATATATGTAATCTTATATATACATATTAAAAGCATGGTACGCCTAGGAAAAAGGCCTAAACATTTTCTTTTGAAAAATGAAAATGTAAAATGTATATATATGATAATTCAAAACGAGATTTAAGTATATATATATATATATATATATATATATATATATATATGTGTGTGTTTGCCGTTTTTAGAAATACCTTAATATGTAAATTTTATATGTTTTCACAGAAAATATATATAATTTAAAATTGGGACTCAGGTTATTACTAATATCCTTTATACGTAACAAAACTATGAATGAACATAACATTATACAAAAACGTAGAGGAAAGATACATACATCCTATTATAAGGCATTTCTTATTGAGCGGTTTTAAGGTTAGATTCGTTAAGAGTGATATAAGTATATATATATATATGTGTGTGTGTGTCTATATATATATATCATTAGGATGTAACAAAATGTAAAAAGATCAACAACCCCATTATCCCTCACATGAGAGGACAATAAGTCTATAATGACCCTAACACAATAATATTTTGGATTTGTTATGGTTTAGACAACATATTTATACATAACTAGTTCATCGTTAAGGAGGAAAAGCAAACCATACTAATTTCTTGGAAACAAAGAAGTATCAATTTCCATTTGGAGCCCCTAAGTATTACTATATATATAAATATATATATATATATATATATATATATATTGTAACAAGAGTTCGAACCATGAACAGACCGGTTCATCACTCTGGGCCGTCTCATCACTAGGAGGGAGTTTGTATATATTTTTTGGTGGCTTTATGAAGGAGTAATAATATAGTTATTTTAGAGTTACCACGTCCGTAGTTTAATTATGCCTAAGAGTACGACACAAGCTATCACGGCCATGAAGATAGCGGATATTCTACCTCGGTTTGATGGACGAAGGGAAAGGATGTGAGTGCGTGGCTAGAGTAGGTGTAACTCGCCAAGGAACTGTTTGAGATCGACAACATGGCGGAGATGATACCTTGCTTCATGGACGGGGAGGCATTTGAGGTTTTCAAGCAGTTGGCTCCGGAGGATAAGGGAGTGGAGGGAAAAATCAAGGACGCGTTAACAAGAGCATTTGCTATGAACAAGTAGACGGCATACGAGGAATTCTGCAGAAGGAGATGGAGGAGACCGTCGAAGCTTTCCTCACAGACCTTAAACGACTGGCCAGAATATCTGGAATGGACAAGGCTGACAACGCAGTAAGATTCGCCTTCGTTGTGGGTCTCCCTCGGAATGTGAGGGTCCATATTAGGGCAACACCCAACATTGAGTCAATGGAAAGGAGTTGAGTTATTCATATGGCTAAGTCCCTAATGTCCAGCTCCCATCAACAGAGTCTTGTGGCCGTATCTCAAAGAACTACAAAAGAAATGTTATGTTTCTCTTGCGGAGGACCTCAATTTACTAAGAGATACCCAAATAGGAAAGGAGCGTGCTACATTTGTGGAAAAACGGGGCACTATGCGCGAATGTGCAGGAACACGGGAAACGGAGTGAAGCCGGCGCCTGCGCCAACGGTGGCATATCGCAGCTTTCAGGCGCAACCATCCCCACAATAATAAATATAATAAGTAAAAGTGGACGGAGAGGAGGTTAGTGACCTTCTCGATACTGGCTGCTCCAAAACAATTTTGGGGGCACGCTTCAGCCAGTATAAACCATGTAAGCAGGAGAAGAGCGTACGGGTGATGGCATTCGATGGAAGGACCTCTGTGTGCCAAGGAACATCATTTAGGAGGATCGAGCTCGTGGGGAAGTCTGTCTGGAATGAGTGTATCCGCAGTTCTAGCATGATACCTGGGATTGTCGTTGTTTTGGGTACCGATGTCCTCGCACATTTTAACTTCTCACTGTTAAGAGGAGTTGTGTCTATAAGTGCTCCAACATTAGTGAGTGAGGTCGAACCGAGTCCCATGGTGTCTGTCGAGGAAATAAGTTTTAATATATTTTAGGGCCTCTTTTTGGGTCGATCGTTGGTCTGTAGAGTGGGAATGGATTGAAGATCCCAAAATCCAAGGTCGGTTCAACCGTACAACGTGGACGAGAGGTGGAGGACGTGGTTCGAGAGTGAAGTAAATAGATGAATCCAAAGGGGATGGTTGTTTAAGAGCGAATAAAGTCGCCAAGGAGCTTATGACCGTTTATTAGGAAACCAAGGACAAAGTGAGACCCGTTTTGGATTTTAGGGAACTCAACAAATTTGTGGAATGTTCATGTGCTGAAGCTGATGTCTGCGGGGAAAAGCTGTGGGCGTGGAGGCAATGGCCTGATAATTGTGCATTGTTGGATCTGAAAGATGCTTACATGCAATTGGAGTCAGTCCGAGGTGCAGCAGATACCAAAACATAAGGTACAAAGACGGCAAAGTTGGTAACATTGGCCCAATGTAACCAACTTTGCCGTCTAGGGTTTGGACTAAACTGTATACCAGACATAATGAAAGTCATCATAGCTAAGGTCATGTCGTTAAGCCCAAGAATGAAAGATTCTGTGGATCACTACTACGACCATCTGATAGTTAACCTGGACAAGATATCGGTGACTGACGTAAGGGACCATCTAGCGAAATTTGAGCTTCAATGCAAAGAACACGTTTTGTTGAGCAAGTCAAAAGTCCTCGGTTTGCAATTGGAAACAAAGGATGGGACTTTGTGGTAGAGAAGACCAACTGTGCCGATCTCGCTGTGAGCTCAGGTGTCACAAGGAGAGAGATATTCTCATTGTGTGGTAAAATTGTTGGTCATTTCCCTATTGTCGGTTGGTTGAGGGTCGCAACAAGTTACATCAAAAGATGTTGTGAAGGACAAAAATGGGACGATAAAGCGGGAGTCTTCGTAGAAAATCTACTGGAAGAGGTGATTCCAAGAATCACTTGCGATGATCCCGTCGAAGGGAAGTGGAACGTTGAAAGTGGAGGCTCCTTTCAATTGTGGGCCAACGCTAGTTCAATTGTATATGGAACTATATTGTGCAAAAATGGAGTTGTGATCGAGGATGGTGCATGGGTGAGGACAAAAGAAGACGGGGCTCATATTAATTTAGCTGAGCTGACTGCGATTGTGGAAGGAGTAAATCTCGCTACAAAATGGAGAGCTGAAACTCTTAACATAATGACCGATTCGGCAACAGTATTTTCTTGGTTGAGATCGTTGAGGACAAGAGATAAAAAGATAAGAGTGTCAGGCCTCTCTGAGATGCTTGTAAAATGAAGAGTTTCAACACTAAAAGAAACTTTGGAAGCCTACAACATCTCATGGGAAATCGTTCTTGTCCCCTCAGCCAAGAATAAAGCAGACGTACTGACTAGGGTACTCAAGAATTAGATAAGTAAAGGAAAAATGTATCTATGCAATTCAGCGAATAGTATAACACCAGAACGAATACGGGAAATTCATGACATAAATCATATGGGACGAGAAACCCCCTTAATTTCGCCAGGAAATTGGACAAAGAGGTCACAGCCGATGAAGTAGCGAGGGCAATTCAGGGATACGAAGAATGAACATCAATTGATCCAGCACCTAAGACTTTAGAGGGGGGAATCTCTCTGCAGCGAAGATCTGGGACAGAATTACCATCGATATCACACACATTGGCAAAGAAAAATATCTCACTGCTGTGGATTGTGGACCCAGCCGATTCTCCACTTTGATCTACATAAGGAACGAGAGTGAATTGAGGTGTGCATCGCTGTGGGTCAATTGTTTGGACATATGGGCCTCCTATGGAAGCTCTTTGCGATAATGGTAGAACGTTCAGATCAAAAGCGTTTTCCAACCTTATGTCATCCTGGAATGTTACCTTGTCCTTCAGGTGCGCCTACAAAGCATCAGGCAACAGTATAGTGGAGAGAAACCATAGAACTATCAAATCCATGGTAGCAAGAACGGGCAGTCCGGTATCAACGTGTGTGTTCTGGTACAATGCTTCACCAAGATCAGAAGATAAAGTGATTCCTGCTGAGAAACTTTTCAAGAGAGAATGGCGGATTTCCATGATAGACAGAAAAAACTACACCGGAGGCAGGAGAGTTTATCAAGGGCGATTAAGTTTGGATGAAACCAAATAACCCAAAGTGCACGACAAAATGGTTGGAGGGAACTATTACAAAAGTCGTTTCTCCTTTCCAAGCCGACGTTAATGGAGTACCAAGACACTCTTAAGACATACGACTGAGGAATTGGGTCGACTAAGTTTCCTTGCTTAAAAATAATAAAGGTGCTATTAACATCATGGGGTCATGTAGCAAGAGTTCGAACGATGAACAAGACCAGTTCATCACTCTGGGCCGTCTCATCACTAGGAGAGAGTTTTTATATATATTTTGGCGGCTTTATGAAGGAGTGATAGTTTAGTTATTTAAGAGTTAACACGTCCGTAGTTTTATCATGCCTAAGAGTACGACACAATATATATATACTTAACTTAATGTTACAATAAATGCAATTATTGCATCAATAAGGTTTATTTTTTACCAATATTTTCATATCAGATCGATCAAGGGGAATATATGCTCTAATGTTTTTAATACACTTAATTTGTTTTTACCACAAGTAATTTGACTAATAATAAATCAAAGGTCTTTATACTTTGTGGGTGGGGAATTGGTTTATTTTCAATAAAAAATGGAAATCTAGAAGTTGAACACCTTACTCCAATACATATATTTTTTTTGTACATTCGTATAACATTTATTCTTGACAACATCAAAAAACTTATTTACCATGTACACGTACAAACATAAAATATAACACAACCATATTAAACAAAACAAAATCAAACATCATCAACAATTCTATTTGCATATTTAAAAATATTTTTCGATAGGGGGGATCTTGTGCTTCTTAATTTTATAAAGTAAAATCTGTATTTTAGTTACAATAAAAATCCGTGCTATCAGAACCATTGTAAATAAAACAAATTCCTTTCGTGGTTAAACATGGCCAATCTTCATATAAATTTTTTGAACAACCATATCCCATATTTTTTTTATGCGTTAAACTCAAAGAGGAAGTGCTTGCTCGTTTAATTTTTTACTCTAATATATATAATAATTTATCTAAATTTGGGTTATCGTATATTGTTCTTATTATAAGTAACTAGGATAACGATATCTAAACATATAATATTTATTTTTTGATGTTAATAGTCAAACATTTTTTTCTCTAACTCAGTATTTCATTCTGAAAGTTCCAAGTCCAAGTCTTTTGCATGCCAACAAAATCATTCTTTGTAGGTACAGTTTTAATGATAATAAACAGCGTCACAATAATGGATTTCCTCACTTGATCCGTTTTTGGTACGTCATACTCGTCTTGAATATTTTTTCTTTAATTAAATTGAGTCCTTAATTTCTTAAGCTCCAATGAATGTTTTAAAGAGATTTTTTAGTATGATAATCATGTCTCTTTGAGTAAATTATTAATCATCAAATCAATGGTATGTTCCTGTAACGGCTTGAGATGAGCTTTGATCAGTTTTAAGTCATAACGGTGGCCTTAAGATTTGTGTGAACCGGTTGAACGTGTTAGATAAAGAAAATGTGTTTTGTATATTTTTATTGAGATTTGAAATTGAGAATGATATTTTAAAATGGACTTTGAAAAAATACTTTAACAAAAATATTGATGAAATCCCTTGGTATTTCTAATAAAGTAATAAGTGCCGGTAATTAAATAACATTCCTGCACTCAAGCATCTATTACGTTAGACAACCTACGATTAGGACTTTGGAAGGTCTTGATAAAATGACACTGACTTGTGATAATGATCTTTTCAAAAGTAATATTAAGATATATCCCGACATAATTACAGATAACAAAGTTTTTGAGCTTTTTAAGTCGTCAAACAATGGGGGATAACGTACTCTTGTTGGGAGCGACGAAATTAAAAAAAATGAGTGTCACAATTAGAAATAACTAAATTGTACTAGTACATATTCGTTTGAATTTAGAAAACAACATGAAATGGATTCAACGTCGTAGTTAATACTTGTTGGCAGAGACAACATAAACAAAAGACACCATTGAAAATTACAACATAATAATGAATGTTATAAATTGGTATAGAGGAGGGGGAACGACGATTCGTATTGAAAAAGGACAGGGGCTTTAAAAAGGGCAGCGTAATTTTATTACAGCTTACTTTTCACTTTTCAGTCCGGGCAAAGACAAACTCCTTCCCCGCCCGCTCGTTCAGAGGAGTGGCTTCCTAGGCAAGGTTCGGGAGATCTCCCGACTCATCTTTCTGGGTCGCGATCGCGTAACAATTGTTGGGAGGACTCAGCACCTTTACCATCTAAAATCCAGTCAGTCCCAAGATAGACTGACCCACTAAAATCACAAAAATCTTTCTTTCTACAGGAACGTTCTCACTTTCTTAAGACGCTCATGGGTATTTCACCAAACGCTTTAAGAGGATATAAACGTTAGATCCCAGATCCAGGAGGAATTGAACCTTCACTCCATCCGCCCAGAAGTTATCAAAGGTTCTATCTTCACACCGTCTCCCGCATGGAAGGTCGTTACCGACGGCAAAGCTGATGTGCCCACGTACCTTGCAGCACTTGGCCAAGTGACCCGTCTGCCCACACATGTAGTTTCCTTTTGCAGGCCACAGTTTGGGATCTAAGACATGAGATCTCCCACACCATTTGCATCCCCCTCCGGGGACTGTGGTTTTGGCTTTGGACTCTTATACTCCGGCAAATAGCAATCTCCTCCCGCTCTATTTCTTTGGAGGGATCCTCGAGAATTCAAATGCTCTAGCTACTTTATGACCCCCTCCAGGCTCTTCGGCTCTCTTTCGAAGACTTTCTGGCGTAGTCACGTGCCTGACGTATTATTCAGGCTGGGCAGACTCGAAACTCATCCATCCAGTACTCCCACCTGTGGCATTTTGGGTTCACTCTCTCCTAAATTTGTAACATTGAGAGAGTGACTCGCAGCCTTCTTTCCGGCCTCAACATTATCCTCCTTCTTTTTTGAGTGTTAAATCATATACATTTTTCTTCAAGGATATTAAATTTGTTTCTTATAGTACACATTATTTATGCATTTTCCCCAATTTTAACAAAGGAATAAGAAAGAAGCATAGTATGAACGTACTCTATATATATATATATATATATATATATATGCATGCCTGTGCAAATGGTTGCAGTTGCATCAATATCCTATGGTTGTGTATAATAAAGGTATCAACTCCTTTCAGGCAAATATTCTTCTGGTAAGTTAATATATATGCGAACTTCAAAGAAGGATTATTACATATTTCCAACATTTTTGTTATAGCCAATAAATGTAATAGTAAAGTAAATCATTAATATTTATTTCATTAGGAATATCCCTGACATTTATTTTGCGTGTGTCCCATCCTAGATAAAATATTGTTGAATGTAAATGATTTGTTTTTTGAAAAAATCTACTCTATGTCTGTGGTTTAAGGATTTTGTTTATTTATATGAAATATATTTATATACCTGTATGAAAAAGAGATAAATTTCATAATAACAAAAGTGCAAGCTATCTTGTGCAAATTTAAAAGCACAAAAACTCCCGTACCGGCTGGGTTTAACCCGAGATGTTTCCTTTAGAAGGAAGATCTGTTGTATCTCCGTTGGTATATTAGTTCACCCACGCCTTTATACGTGTATTGATTTTCTCCCAGTATTTTTTTAAATTTATTTTGTGTGACTGTTTCATTTTATGTTAGTTTTATTGTTGACTTTTATTCAAATACATACTATAAAAAAATCATGGTAACTATGAACTTTTTTTTTTTTTTTTTTTTTTTTGACTTTATTGATATTTTGTGTAATTTCATATGATAACATATATTAATAAACATTATAGTTTAAAATTACTACACAAAATAAAAGTCATATCACATTAATCACAAAAATAAAATAGACAACGGTAAAACATGTAAAAAGAACATAACAAAATGGACAAATAAAATAATCAAAACAATGAATATCATAATTTTCTGTAAAAACGTAAAAGCATTTTGAGGTCCTTCGTTGCATTCACATAGCAGGATGGGTAGAACTTCACCACCTCTCCAGCAAGCTTCCACCGCTCTCCAGACGTCCATGGAATCTTGATGCTGAGGGCCGAATACCGAACTGCCCCAGATATTAAGATCCTCCTCAGATCTTCTTCCCTGATGAGATCCCCCGAGGCTAAGTGCTCGGCCAGTAGGCTTTTACAGCTGGAGAGAGATAATTCCATAGCTCTCGTCTTGTCAGAAGCTTTGTGAAGATTCGAGGTCGAAAGACCGAAGAGTAGTATAGGAGCTATATGTACGTCTTTTATATGTTTTATATTAATTTTTATATATTCTCTCAAAATCTTGAGGAAGGGACAACCATAAAATGCATGAATAATTGAATTAAAAATCTTTCCGCAATCCTTACATGGAGTATAGAAGAACAAGGATCTAGAGGATATTTGGAATTGTGCCGTAAATCGCTTTCCGGACACAATTTTAGAAATAGAGGACAATATTCTTCTCCTCCAACACTCAGACAAATTTAATTCTCTCATGTAGAGATCTGCAATTTTGTCCGCTTCCTCACTTGCATTGGACTCAAAGTCCATCCTCACGTGCCATGGGACGGGAACAAGATGATTTATAGCCGCTCTTTTCAACGGAAAGATAAACTTTCCGCAGTTGAAAATTGAATCTTTTGATAAATCATGTAGAGAGTACTGGTTTGATGATAAAGCAATCTGTTCCAGTTTTTGTGGGGCATCCAAATTCTTAAAAAATATTTTTTATTACTATTTAACCGAATGATGTCAATAATTGAGGATTGACAATAACTTGGTTTTCCAATCCAAACGATCCTCTGAATTGTTGCAAAAAAGGGGGAAAACCTTTCTAAAATGTCGTTGGAGAAATCCGTGCCAATACAAAGTACATTGTATGCCCAACTTGAAGATATAAAAGCCCTCCACTCAACGTCGGGGTTCTTTGATAAATCAATCAAAACCTTTTTATAGATTTTGAGGATAATTGTTGAGAGAGCCGAAAGACCTCCTCCCAGTAAGTTCTTGGGTCTTTGTAGTGCAGGTAAATATTTTTTATAGAATAATTTTTCCAACCAACCATTTTCTTCTTTGATAGCTCTCTCCGCTAAACTAGGAATGGCTGAAGCTTTGTACAGTATAGTTGGTATAATTAGATAGTTATAAATATCTATTCTCTTTTTAATATTTAATTTCCTCCATTTAGGAATGTTAAAACTCATAAAGTTCTGAAGCTTTGTCCAATTGGATTCCAAATGACCATACCTTCCCCATGAGATGCCCAAAATTTCCACACTGTCCTTTACGTACAAGTCGGCTATTTTAATCCCTGGGTCAGGATTCCATTTTCCTAGTGGTAACACCACTGTTTTTTTATAGTTGATGAGCAACCCCGACTTTCTCCCAAATCCTTTAAAAAAATTCAATAAAACTTGAATTCTTTTTATTAGTTGGATTTCTGAATTTGCCTCAATGTAAAGCGTTACATCGTCTGCATACATGTCCATGATCAACTTCGTCGACCCCACGTTGACTCCAAAACCCCTGTATTTTTTGCAATGGTATTACTGAGTTCCCACAGTCCAGCCGCAAAAAGAAGTGGAGCTGAAGGACAGCCCTGACGACAGCTTCTTTTTAATATAATGCTATCACTTTCTAGGTTCCCCATAGTAATAGTGGAGGTGCCATTAAATAACAAGGATCTTATAGGGTTGAAAAACTTTTTGGGAAGTAGTTTTCTGACTGCTCGCATAATATGACCATGAAGAATGGTGTCGAAAGCTTTTTTGAAATCAACAGCAATTAAAGCCCCAAAAGTTCCATTGGTATTGACAGCTTCGATGGCACATTGAATGTTTCTTGAAATGTCTGATATTTTCCTGTCCTTTAAAAAGCCTTTTTGGTGTAGTCCAAGTTTGCCATTCAATATGGTTTCTATTTCGCGTGCAATTACTCCCGATAAAATTCTGTAATTTTCGTTAGAACTTAATGCATATATGGTTCGATTTATTTATATCGGTAATGACCGAAATTAAAGTTATCCAAACAAACATTGACTTTGTTCACTATCAATAAAACCTTCCTTTCTCTAAAGATCAACCTGTGCCCCTAACTTTGGAGTTTCATGAATCCCTTATGTATTTATAAATCAAGTAAAAAAGAGACAGATTGTGCTAAAAATACATCAATTTTAGTTTTTAAATTTTACCTAACTCAAAGGCCTAATTACTTAAAAATGAATTATGCACTTAAAAAGATTTTCTTAAAAAATTATTTGCGTCCAATAAACAGAATTATTTTAATTGCCACAATTTTGTTGCAAAAATATTTTTCTAGAGTATACAGTGAGTTTCTTCTTAGAAAATCTTACTTTATTTGAAGTTTTTTAAACCTTTATAAATATACACCGTGCGGAAGCAAAAAACGGAATCAACTTTAGATGCTTATATCTCACTAATTAAGAAAGATATCGACATTGTTATAATTTCTGCAGAAAGTTCCAAATCTTATCTTTTCAACAAGATGCAGCTGAATTATGTAGCTTGCTTAGTTTTTAAAATGGGTGCAAAATGGCAACGAGAGTCAGATCTACTCCGTGCGCTAGTAAGTGTGGCGGAGATTGTTAAGATTGTGAAAGTCAGCAAAACCATGGTGTACGACACTAAGAAAAAGCTTGAGGCCGGGGACAGCTTTGAGAAGAAGCCTGGTAGCGATGGCCACAACAAAATCCTGACAGATGAGTTCCTGCTAGGCCTCTTAGCTGAAATTGAAGAAGATGTTTCCATATTGGTTCCCTAAGGGCCTCCGGGTGGGGGCTAAGGACCACCTGGAGGTTATGAGGGGCATTGTAAAGCCCTGGATGGATGCAACATACCCTGAATGCAATTACTATTGGCAACAGGATGGAGCCCTGGGGCACAAAGCTAAAACTGTGCAACAGTGGTGTCAGCAGAACTTTGCAGATTTTTGACCTGCCAACTTCTGGGCCCTGTCCTCACCCGATGCGGCGCCTTTGGACTATGGAATCTGGGGCTTTGTGGAAAGTAAAGCCCGTGCAACTCCTCACCCGAGTGTTAACGCCCTGAAGGCCTCCGTGGAGAAGGAGTGGGCTGCCATGTTACAAGAGCATGTCCGTAAAGTGTGCTGGACCTTCCGACCTCGTCTCGAGGCAATGGTGGCTGCCAATGGTCATCATTTTGAAAATTAATTACTTAATACTGTCTTAATTAAGAATAAACCAAGCTACATGTTCTACCCCTTGTTGTTCTAGTTGAAGTCAACCATTTTCATTAGCAATCAGAATTTTCCGTTTTTTGCTTCTGCACACTGTCTATAAATTTAAAAGAAAGTATAATGATTTACAAAAAGAAGGATGCAAATACATTTAGATGATTAAATAATCCAGAATAAAGGAAGAGTTTTAATTAGTACATAAAATAAAATAATTCAACAAACATGTTAGCATAAGACTAAAAAGCTTTCTCTCATTAAATAAACATTATCTAAATGTTGAGAGTTCAGGTTGGATTCCTCAAGAGCTCAATATTGACCAACCTCATGGAAAGTAAATATTATGTTTGAACCTTATTAAATTTCATAAATGAATGCCTATTCAAATGCACATGGATATTGCAATCGAACCAAATAAGCAAAAATGCACTTGCTATTCAAGAAAAAAAGAAAAGAAGCGTTTTTCCAAATACTTTTAAAAGCATTCATAGATCGTTTGTTCGCAGAGAGAGTTGTATCAAATGACTCATTCACGGAGTCCCGGACATGTCTTTCCGTTTCCCCCATTTAAAATGCTGTTAGGACCTTATCTGGATTAATGGTAACTATTTTTATACAAATCAACTTTTCGTTCTTATGAGGTTGATTCCATTCCTTTTTTGTCTCCATGGAACTCCTAAAACTCTTTTCTCACTTTACAGTTTACAAAGTCTAACTAATTTTCTTGTTGTCCCTTCTAGCTTGAATTGTATCTTTTTTTACCTGATCACTTGTGACCTTGAAATCATACAATTTAGCCAATTAACTATTTAATAATAATATTTAACTATGAAGTCAATTCAATTTTAAAAAGGCTGGCTGCTATATTATGAATAACTAAGAGATTGTTTTTGCACACTCACCTATGAACATGATTTTTTTCTTTTGGTAACACTGTTTTCTTTATGTCTTTACGTTTGATAGTCAGACTGATGATTTATTTATGAAAGGATATGATGAAATTAAATAAACATAATTTTTTTCTAGTATAATTAGTTCTTTAACTCTATTAAGCGAAGGAATATGAAAAGGCTATAAAAGGAAGGCATAATCTCATGCTTGTAGACCAGCGTTTCCCAAACTATGGTTTGCGTACCCCTAGGGGTACGCGACGTCATGACAGGGGGTACGCAGAAAGATTTTGAGAAAAAAAGCAGTTTTGGCTATATTCGTTCAGCCTTAGTTCTTGTTTGCTGTTATGTGTTGTTTGTTATGTTATGCCCGTTTATCATGCAAATGTATTTAGTATCTGCAAGCAAGTTAATAAATCTCTGACCCCTAACGGTTGAATGTTTTTTTTTTTGGGGGGGGGGGGTACGCGGATGGAGAAGAAATGCTCCAAGGGGTACGTGATGTCAAAAAGTTTGGGAAGCACTGTTGTAGACCAATGATGAAGATACCATTAGCATTTTAAGAAATAATTTCTTCTCCCTGAATTAATGTTATATGTTCAAGTGCACGAGTGCAATGATACTTTGCAGCATAATCGCTATTTTATTATATACACTCATTTCTTTCAAACAAACCATAGAGATATAAAGATATAGAGAGCTTATTCCCTAGCAGAGAAACATTGTTCAGCTGCATTCTGTATCCAATATATAGCCAAAGTAATTTATACTGCGTCATCGTAAGCTGATCATAGAGATTTGTTTATTTGGGCACAATGACGTATTTCTCTGAAGAATCCAATAAACCCTCCATGTCTTTATATCTCTATGAACCAAACTCGTTTCAAATAACAACACTTTTTTATCCTTAGCTTTGTTTAAACATCAGCGTGCCCGCAAACTTTGTTGTCTAAGACGGCATGCACTCTGGAGATAAAGTAGTAAAAGCTTATAAAGAGCAATCGTAATGCATCCAACTCATTTAACCAAGAGTTCTCCCAGATTTGCTTAAGTGTGTGCAATTAAGCATTGACATATTAATTTTGAAATTTTAAGACCAAAATAAATATATTTTTTCATTTAAAGGTTCCTAAAGTCATTCGTATTTCGAAAATACAAATAATATTAGGAATATTAAAGAAAGAAAAATTCTTTTAAGGACCCACTTCAAGCTTTAAATTTTACATTTACTATCTCTTTAAAGTCATTTGGATGAATTTATAATTTGAATTAACCCCCTTAGGAGGAAATGTCAAAAATAATAATGAATGTCATTCACAGCAACACACAAATATACTCGTATATATATATATATATATATATACACATATATATATATATATATATATATATATATATATATATATGTATATATATATACGTATAAATATATATATATATATATATATATGTGTGTGTATATATATATATACGAGTATATTTGTGTGTGTGTGGTTTTGTGTGTGTGTGTGTGCGTGTGTGTGTGTGTCTATATATAAATGTGTATATATATATATGTATATATAAATGTGTATATATATATGCATATATATATATATATATATATATATATATATATATCACCAATAAACCACAACAAGTTTGTTTCCTAATCAAGTATACCGTTTGTATTTTGAAGAGAAGACTGGAGATAATGTCTGTTTTATCAATGTCACAAGCAAAGGAAAGAAAATGTATATTTTCCTTTGACTGATGAGCTTTCTATACATATAAGGTTTGTTAGAAGTGTCATGTAGTATACCATTAGACATAATAGAAAATTGACAAACATCGCTACTAAGGTAGTTTTTTTTTTATAGTTTATTGCTACACATCATATATACATATATACTAAGGTAGTTATTTGAATACCAAATAGAAAGCTTGAAATATGTTTTTGGTCTTTCTACAAAATAGGAATAGATCTGGAGTTTTTAGTCATAAAAGTATTTCCTTAGTAGCACAATTCAAATGAAATAAATATAGTTAGACAGATAAGACTGTTGATTGAAAATAATGGATTGTAGTTTTTATGTCGGAGATGGCTGGTATTGATAGTGGATGGTAGCTCCGAGGAGGTTTTTCTCAATGAGTAGCAGCCCTTTCTCCTTTATAGAGTTTCAAGGGTGGACCTAAAATAGAGTTATTCGAGGTTGTAGGACCCCGGATGTAGTCAACATTTGGGGCATTTATAATTGCATCTGATCCAATTTGTGATTCTGACCGTGAAATGGAATTTGTCTTTGAAGTGATGTAGGTCGTAAGAAAATAAAGTTGTTTATATATAAGAAAGTATTGTAGGATATCGTAAGCACAATAATACAGGATGAGATTATATTTTAAAAATATTGAAAGCTTTAAAGGTCTGACACAAGAACTTCAACTATCTGGGGTCAATGGAGATCAATTTTGAGAAAAAGTAAGTGACTTTGAAGTACGTTTCACTAAGGAATAAATAAGTACTGAAAAGGACGTACCTACTTACGTAAAAAGTCACCCTTCTATATAGTTTCTATTATTCCTAGCAAGGTAGTTAAAAGTAAGGTAGAGCCATTTTAACCAATGAAAGTTTTAAAAAATACACCACCACGCAACCTACCTCATGAGCATGACGTCACATATGCCATAGAGGGTCTATTTTATAAGTAAAATATGTTAAATATAATCGAATTTAGCCCTTAATTAGATCATAGAAGAATTAATTATCACAATTCTATTAGAGAATGGAATAAAATTAAATTTTGTGGGTACTCATAAATTTTGATTGTTTAATTTGCTGAAACTATCCAAAATATTTCATGAAAAAGCAACTCTTCAATCATTATATGATAAAACACATTAAAAACAACGAAAACACATTAATATCAACGAAATAAATTATACAAAATACTGTTTATAATCATATATTACACAAATATATTACAAAGACTTATTTAGAAAAAAAGTATATAATTTATAAACTATTAAAAAACAAAATACTGTTTACAATCATATATTTCATAAATATTATTACAAAGACATATTTAGAAAAAATATATCATTCATAAGTCATAACAAAACAAAATACTGCTTATAATCATATATATTACAAAAATATTATTAGACAGACATATTTAGAAAAAAGTTTATAGTTTTTGGAGAATTTAATTAATCCACTGTTTTATTTTTCGCCTCTCTCTTAACTTTTTATATGACTGGCTTTTTGCTCTTGAAGGCGATTTTTTCGTATTTTATTTGGAGAAATACACCAATTTTAGCAAATTTATTAATAGCTTCCAATGGAACCGACGGCACATTTGACATTGATTAAAAAACTTTTTACAAGATTGTCGTTCCTATCAAGCCTTCCATTTACTATAAAATTATTTGAAAAAATTTGTTCACATTACCTCATAGCCTCTAAAAAATATTTTTTCTTTTTTAATTCATTGAAGCCATTTTTGTAAGAATAAGATGCACTAATGATAATTTGAGTATGGGTTTAATACTTATATATATAGTAAAAGTGATTTGCTTATGTTTTCTGGCAGACGTGACGTCATACGAAAAATATTTCAAATAGGAGGAGAACAGAAAGGTTTTCTTAAGCGTAGGAAAATTACTGATATTTCTAGAAATATTTCCACAGCAATAGAATCCATTAATCGTCGTATAAGGTATGGTGCCTTGATTGCAATCGATTTCAGGAAGGCGTTTGACTCCATTCGCCATTGTCATATTTTAAAGTCAATTAAGTGTCTTCTTCCAAAAGTTTTTTTAACCCCATCAGGGCTCTATTGTATCCTTTCACTGGAGGGTATCAACAGTCCTCCATTCATCTTAAGAAGAGTTGTAGACAGGGATGCCCTGTAGCTCCTCTTCTATTTGTGGCAGCGATTAATGAACTCTCGAAAACATTAATTAGAAAGTACTCGGGATTTGGAGTGTCATTTAATGGTGTGAGACATCTGGTCGACCTTTACACGGACGACGTAACTCTCATGGTAGAAGCCAGCTCAGAAAAACAATTAGTAAAGAGAATTGAAATACTGCTCTCGTCCTTTACCAAATTCGAAAATAAATCCGGTCTAAAAATTAACTATAACAAGACGGCCATAATCCCGTTGGATTCCTTGACTCAGATAGTTTTTCTTTAATTCATAGTTGTCGGGTTGTGTCTTCTCTATGCATTCTTGGTATTGAATGGAGGAAAAATGGTGTCTCAGAGGGTAATTGGTCTCAAATGAGTCGGATGGTGTATAATAAAGTGAGGCAATGGCGCAATCTTTCTATGCAGAAAAGGATCGACCTATATAATACCCGAGTGATTCCACTGGTGATCTATAGAGCCACATCCATCCATATATTATTTTATATATATTTATATTTGTATTTTAGTGTAGTTTGTATTACACTGTATTGTTTGTTACAAATATTGAATAAAACTTCGTGACCGAAAAAAAAAAATATTTTGGAACCTAAGTTTATACATTACACTATGCAACAAAAAAATGACTTTTGTCTTGCCAACGCAAAAAACAAATGAATCTAGTAATTTAGAGAATGGGGATTACAGATATATGATTATTTAGTTGTGATATTTGTTTTTCTGGCCACAATTTAAATTTTAAAATTTTCATGTTTTAGGCCAATGGTACATACGGATTATGATTTTCAGGGACAAGGCAGCAATTAACATTAATGCATTACCATTACAATTTCAAAGAAAGATCCAATAAATCTATTGGTAAAGTAATATTTCCAAAACTCTGATTATGTAATGAGATAATTGCATTATAGTCGTAAAAAATGGGACAAAACGGACACTTTCGCGTTATGATAGATATATCACTCATGGACAATTTTTTCAGCTGCAAAGTTATATTTACATACGTTCCAGGCTTTAGAATAGCCATCGAGACCATTAGAACCATTAAAAACGACTTTATTATCGAATAATTGAGCAAAAATCATTACGCACCTATGCTCCTCATATCTATGATCATCGTTCTAAAGGTTTCGTGGATTGTTAAAATTTTCTTCGTTCCGTAACAAAAGGATTAATATCAATATATATATATACATTTGCATGTATTCTACCTCAGTAAGTTACATGTCCTTAAAATTAAAACAATAAATTTTTATTAATGGGAAAATATAAATACAAAATATTCATATTGAAAAATTATATTCGAAATAAGTATTTAGTATAAGTATATTAATATTAATCCTTTTGTTACGGAACGAAGAAAATTTTAACAATCCACGAAACCTTTAGAACGATGATCATAGATATGAGGAGCATAAAGGTTTCGTGGATTGTTAAATTTTCTTCGTTCCGTAACAAAAGGATTAATATCAATATATATATACATTTGCATGTATTCTACCTCAGTAAGTTACATGTCCTTAAAATTAAGACAATAAATTTTTTTTTTTTTTTTTTTTTGTACTTTCGTACAACATTTATTTTTGAATGTTACCAAACATCAAAAAAACAACTCAATCATTACACGTACAAACATAAAATTTTACACAACCAATATCAACCAAACAAAATCAAAAATCACCAACAATTCTATTTACATATTTAAAAACATTTTTCGATAGGGGGGACTTTGTGCTTCTTAATTTATAAAGTAAAATCTGTATTTTAGTAACAATAAAATTTATTTCCGTGCTATCAGGGCCATTGTAAATAAAACAAATTCCTTTCTTGGTTAAAACATGGCCAAACTTCATATAAATTTTTTGAACAACCATATCCCATATTTCTTTTAATGTGTTACACTCAAAGAGAAAGTGCTTGCTCGTTTCATTCTTTTCTTTGCAAAAGAAACACAACGCTTCCTCACGAGTCTTGCCATAAATACCTCCAAAACACAAAGTGTTTGTTGCTATTCTGTATTTTAAAAAATATAAAGAATAGGAAAAATTTGGGTTCTCCAATAATCTTAAAATATCCTTTGGTTTAAAACTTAAATCTAGCCTATCACACTTCCTTTTAATCTGGTTTAAAAAATGGGTTTTGTCATTTCTTTTAACTAAAAAACCTCGAAGCATGGCATTGCTGCTTAAATTTATAAAATTAAAAAAGGAGTCCCTTGGGCCGCATTGTCTTTGTTTGAATTGGACCTCTCTTTTTATTTTCTCCCTCTCTAACATTTCACTCCCCGTAAAAAGTAGACTATAGTTAAAAATTTCACCCATGAAAGTAATTTTTTTCCTAACAGAGGTATTGTCTAGAAAATTCACTCTTGGATTGTCTCTCACCGGTTCTTGCCATTCCATTACCTTCAATGCTTCTTTCGAAATCTCGAGATTGATATTTGCATTTACCTCCCAAAAGTGGCTTATTTTCCTAGACATGTCCAAAACCTTCTTAGGTCCACAACCCTCAATGTCTTCTTTTGTGACTCCGATTTTATTTTGCAAATTTTGCAAGACAATCTTACCCCACACCGTTGTATCATCCAAAATTCTTCTAAACCACCCGAACAGTAGGTACTTCCAATAGTTTTTAAAGCAAACCATTCCTAATCCCCCCCACTTTTTACTGAGGGCTATTCTTCTTCTGGTAAAAATTTTATTCGGCTTGTCTTTAAAAAGAAAACGTGACTCTATTTCTTGAACTTCTAAGGTTAGATCTTCGCAATATGCAGTAGATCTAAGTAGATGGATGACTTTGGGTATTATTAAGGTATTCCAAACACATACCCTCGCGGGAAGATTCATACTAAGAAAGGATGAGAGAGTCGATGATGTATACTTAAGCTTTTCTAGGATCATTCTCTTGTTTTCTGTCCTGTCCACTTCATCTATTGAGATGAAGGATCCTAGCACCTTCAATACTGGCACTTTTTCTAAACCAATATCTTTTAGATATCCTACATTATTCCCTATAAATTTTGATTTTTCTACATTTACTTCTAGGCCCGATATTTTTTTAAAATACTCTAATATTTCAAAAACCTTATTTGCAGATTCTCTAACCTCTTCAACACTTCCTGAGAGCAGTATCGTCAAATCATCGGCAAAAGCTTCCACTTTATTTTCTTCTGTGCCAATTTTCACACCTTTTATAATTTTACTTTGATCTATTTCTACCAAAAGCCAATCCATTGCTATAATAAATAAATAAGGAGACATCGGATCCCCTTGCCTGCAGCCTCTCCTTATATAGAAAGGATCACTGTTCTTATCATAGTATGTTTGATTATTATTCAAACAAAGTTCAATCAAGTGTCTAAATTTACGACTAAAACCATGGAATTCTAGGCATTTTAATATCCAATCGTGTGACATACTATCGAACGCCTTTTTGAAGTCGACTGCCACAGCTGAGACTTCTTTATGATTACTTTTAGCATGCGATATTGAATCTTTGATACTTCTGATCACATCGTCTATCTTCCTACCTTTCAGAAATCCTTTTTGAGCTGAGTGCAGAATTGATGGAAGGATACCCCCCACTCTCTTAGCTAGTACGCCACTAAATATTTTATAACTCGTATTGAGCATCGTCAAGGGTCTTAAATTGTGAATATGTCGCGGGTCTTTGCCTGTTTTTGGTATTAAGACTAATTTACCTTTTGTGATATGGTTATCAAGATGTCCGGAAGCCATTGCTTCTTTATACACCTCTTGCAGAAGGGGGGCTAGAAGTACGCAAAATTTTCTATAAAACTCTATAGGGAAACCATCTAATCCAGGTGCAGAGTTTTTCTTTTTGTAACCCATAATATATTTTTTTATTTCCCCGACCGAAACTTCTTCATCTGTAAAGACTTCTGAGTTTTGAATTAATTTTCTAGAGCTGTACTGTTCTATATCACACTTGTAAAACTTGTGTTGCCAAGTTGAACACCTTTGACAGCTCCTCAAGCAACCTTTAACACACTCCCAGCATCGATGTAGCTTTTGGAAGTAGTTGACTACGTTAGCACTTATCAGTTTCCGGTCATGTATTAGTTTTCCACTTTCATCAAAAACCGACCCCACTTCCTTCTTCCTCATACCGTTCTCCTCCTGTCTTCGCACACTTGCTAATATAGTATTTTCCTTCGGTAAGGATTTGAAGCCTGAGCGAATCTTACAACCATCAGTATAATATTCATCGATCTTCCTTATTTTCTCTTCCGCGTCCCTATCTAATCCTTCCTGCAACATACCATTGACAAGATCTTCTCTTTTTTCTCTTCTCTCCCTACTAAGCCTCACTCCCAGTTTGATATATTCCCTCCTTGAGCAGTCTAGCACCAACTTCAACGCATGAGAATATGTTTTTATTTTCCCATTCTTCAATTTCAGTAAAATCTCTCCTATAATTATTTTGATTTTTTCCGACGTTGTATCATCGTCTAACAGACTCACGTTTAATTTCCAATATGTCCCAGTTGGTTTCTTTGGTGCCACAATTTCAGCAGTAATAGGACAATGATCTGATTGTTCAGGGACTAATGTCAAGTAGTTCCCTAACAATGCATACAGCCCAGGAGATACAAATAGGTAGTCTAGCCTTGATGTTTTAGCTATTTTCCCCTCACGTTTCAAAAGAAAAGTATGCTTTGGCTTTGTAGAAAATTTTGCTGCCACATCCCCTAGCCGGTATTTGGTTATAATTTCTTTCATTCTCTTTGTCGCACATATATTGTTCTTATTAGAGTATCCATATGTATCCCTTTCCTGGTTCATGACCATATTAAAGTCTCCTAGTAGGATACATTCCTCTTCACTGGAACTCAATTCTTCTTTCAATATAATTTCTAAATTATCATAGAAGGAAGGGTTGTCTTTATTCGGACCATATAGTGATATTAACTTTATATCTGTAGCATTCCAAGATACAGATACCACAGCGTAATTACCACCGTCGTCTATTTTTAGGACTTTTGGTCGAAGAAATTTTTTTATGGCTAGCCAAATACCCCGAGAGGGATGTTTTCCCCCCAGCCTTACTGCGGGGACTTGAACCAAGCTATAATCAGCCTCTAAAATTGTGTTTTTAACCGAACTCACTATTCTCGTGTCACACATAGACAAAATATGGGGATCATGGTTTAAAAAATAGTTAATAACCCTACTTCGCTTTGATGATTCCAGAATTGAGTTGACATTAGCAGATAAAATTTTTAAAAGACAGGAAGCAGGTGGGGTATTTCTTTTCTTATTGTTAAAAACAGAACCATCTTTGGTGGTTAAAAAATTTTCGACGGAATTTTTCATTAAAAAAAAACATGACGGGGGACTGGGATTTGTAAAAACAAAAAGACTAAATTTTAAATAATTAAACAAAATTCTAAAGGGATAGATCTTACCCATAATACATGTTTATATCCATACAAATTATTGACTTCCTTCTCCAACTTCTCCAAAGACAATAATTTTTATTAATGGGAAAATATAAATACAAAATATTCATAGTGAAAAATTATATTCGAAATAAGTATTTAGTATAAGTATATTGATATTAATCCTTTTGTTACGGAACGAAGAAAATTTTAACAATCCACGAAACCTTTAGAACGATGATCATAGATATGAGGAGCATAGGTGCGTAATGATTTTTGCTCAATTATTCGATAATAAAGTCGTTTTTAATGGTTCTAATGGTCTCGATGGCTATTCTAAAGCCTGGAACGTATGTAAATATAACTTTGCAGCTGAAAAATTGTCCATGAGTGATATATCTATCATAACACGAAAGTGTCCGTTTTGTCCCATTTTTTTACGACTATAATGCAATTATCTCATTACATAATCAGAGTTTTGGAAATATTACTTTACCAATAGATTTATTGGATCATTCTTTGAAATTGTAATGGTAATGCATTAATGTTAATTGCTGCCTTGTCCCTGAAAATCATAGATCCGTATGTACCATTGGCCTAAAACATGATAATTTTAAAATTTAATTGTGGTCAGAAAAACAAAACCCCATTGTTCTAAATAGCAATTTATTATTGCATGGACTACATACAGTCAATTTTTTAAAGTTTTGGCCGTTAGCAAATTTTTTGTTGCATAGTGTTATGAAACGGCGGGGTGTTGATTCCTAGGTTACTCTCTCTATACTGAGAGGGCAAGTTCACCTCCTGATAATGGAAAGTAGATTTTGTTCATCTTCATTTAAGAAATCCTATGCTCAGTAGAATCATTATAACTTTATAATGCTTATTCCTATCCATAGGGATGATATTTCTATCGAACCATATTGTCCAAAGAAGCTCTTTTTTTTCAATATTAAAGCAATATATTTCTTTTTTAATGCATTTCATTAAAATTTACATTACAAATAGTATGCAATAAAAATAATGCAATCGTATGAACTAAAACATGAAAACAAGTTAGTATTAAAAAAGGATTTAACAAAAGTAAAAAAATGAGATTGTAATAATAATAAACAAATATACTAAGAGGGCGTCCAGGGCAAATTAACAGGTGTGAAGCTCCATCAACTCCTCCCTCAAACAAACCAAATTCATTTACAAGAAATCAAAATTCATATAACAGAACCTTCTTACTTATATAAGTATTGCTTGTTAACAAATATAAATAACCCTAGAAGTGATAAATAGAAATAAATTAATCCACAAATAATTTATTAAAGCACATTTACAAGTCGTTCATCTCTAAGTAAAAAAAAGATATTATATATCGAACCTCATTGATTATACAATTAAGAACACTTTTGATTTTCATGGTCAAACATTCTGTTGACTCGTTAAAGTTCTTCATACAGACTGCCACTCGTTCACTAAACTCATTCTCAGTTATTTTCCGCTGGAGAAGAGGGACCGATTAAGCTTCTTTTGTGCATCCGAAAGGTATTGTAGGATCATTCCACGATCACGATTGTAGCCTGAATCCACCTTAGAACAGCCTTCCAAAACCTTGAAAAATAATTATATTTATTTATATACATATAGGTATATGTCTATATATATACAGGGTCCCCGATGAAATTGGCGCGATATAAATATATTATGTATATATATATATATGTATATATTTACACCTATATATATATATATACAGGGTCCCCCGATGAAATTGGGACGAAATTAAAATTTGTGTAACTTGTGTAATATTATACATATATATATATATATATATATATGACCTCCCAAACTTTTTTAGTTTTTTACATATACCCTGCGATTCTGGTTCATTTTTTGATGCTGAAAACGAATATCTAATTTTAAAATTATAATATTGTTAGAAATCGGACGTCACTGGGTTCAAAGGTTTCGTTATAAAGCCAAACTTTTTTTTTATTACTTATTTTGAAAAAAAATTGTTTTACTAAATTTAGCTATGACCAATTTATGACTTTGGATATTTTTGCAAATTTTCGTCAAATAATATTTAGTGCCAATAAATGAACATAAGTGCTGACGCACCAACCATTTTTTAAATAACAGCTCCTACTAGGGTTCTTTATAGTTTCATGAAGTAAAAGAAAAAGAGGGTACTCATGTGGATGTTTATATATATATATATATATATATATATATGTATATATATTTTCCCTTTTCTAGAGTTCCTGCTATTTGATATGTCAAAAAAAAATAATATATAAATGCATAATGGAAGAATGAAGAAAAAACCTTAATGCAGGTTTTTCTACCGTGTTGAATGTTGTTGTTTTTACAGAGAAATTTGGTAAGAGAAAGAGGAAACAGTTTGGGTTACCCTCTGTTTTGATATACATAGATACCTATATCTACCTAAATAGGCAGCCTCTTCAATGTATTTATAATATTCTCCTCACACAAAAGAATTATTTATTGATAACCCACCTACTACCTACAGCCCCCTCTTTACAAACGTGAAAGGCCTTGCTTTTGAAGAGAAAGGAACAAACAATAGGGAATCATTTATTTATAGACCTCGTTTTTACTTATGTATTCAAGGAATATCCTAATAGGAGGGGGGGGGGGGGTAGGCAGTTCCCATGTTAGTAAATAATAATCGATAGATTCCAAAGCAAAAATATTTGTCTATTAAACAACTTTCTCTTATTTATCTCTATACAGAACATGGACAAGATGAGTTATTTACTCCTAGGAGTCCCCCAAATTGAGAAAAGTTGTTGAAGCAATCTTACAGACTGATACATGAATAGAGAGAGGGAGAAAAAGTAGTTTTTTTACAAATAATACCTAAACATATCATCTTTCAGTTGGTCATTCAATTTTCGTATATAGACCGATTCAATTAAATTCTGGTTGCTATGTAAAGATTGTGGCTAGATATTCAACTCTTACATCCATGCCTTTGTGGATTGCCATGCCGTTGCAATGTTAAGGAGGTTTGTTTGCCTCACGTCGACGGACTATACGTCATATACAAAAAGAGAATATGAGGTGCCGAAACAACGTAAAATGCATTTCCTTTTTCCGTGTTTTTTTTTTTTTTTTGTCCAATCCAAATAAAATATTTGCATTGCTACATTCTACTGAATTGTCTTTTTATAGTCCTTCGACGTTGAGGCAAACAAACCTCCTTAACATTGCGACGGCGTGGCAATCCACAAAGGCATGGATGGAAGAGTTGAATATCTTGCCACAATCTTTACATAGCAACCAGAATTTAATTTAATTGGTCTATATATGAAACTGAGCTGTGATTGCAGCAATTATGAATATTTGTTCTGGATCAAATTTACATCTTTCCCGGGTCACACCTTGGACAACTTAAGGTGCCATGGTGATTTGATGTTTTAAAGAAGATCTAAATAGTGGGTATCTAAACCTTCCATCACCAAAAGGCCCCTTTCGAACCCCAACCTTGGAGAGTCCGAATACCTTCACCAATAGCCTTTTTCCAAATTCTCCAGACTCCCGAGGGCTTGGAAAAATAACCTATTATTTTTGTTATATCTGATAATGTCCACCGATGAATCGCCTTGAAACGATGATGTGTAATTCAAAATAATTCGTTGAGCTGTTCTCCAGATTGGGGAGATAATTGAAGTAATGTTATTAATCAAAGCATCTCCGAAAATGAGCCGTAAACACAATTTATTAAAAGTAAAGAGGCTTGTGAGCGATCAGGAAAAAATAGTGATCAGATCAAAAATAGCGATCATAAATTCTTTGCGATATAGCGATATAACGATCAGGGATTTTTCCGATCAGCGATCTGATCAATTTAACATCGATCAACAAAAAAAATTACCTATGTAAAACCAGGCTTGTGAACGGAACGCAACTTTTTTTTTAACGCTGAACGTTGAACGCAAAAAAAAATGCTTTCAGCGTTCAATTTTTTCAACCATTTCAATGTAGCTTTGATTAAGTATATAGACGTTCTGCGGACCCCAGGTTGGGAACCCCTGGGTTAGATCCAGTCAACAAATTTTATCATATGAAAGTCGGCTCGAGCTCATTGTTATTATAAAAATCCTAAATAGTACTTCATTTTATCAAATTACACATTGTTATTTTTTAAATATTTGAACGCTGAAAGCTAACGGAACGCTGAACGCAAAAACATTGAACGGAACGATATTTTTTTACACTGAACGGAACGCTAAACGCAAAAAAAGCTGAACGCTCACAATCCTGTGTAATACTAATTCTAAGTAAAAAAAATTATGTATATACAGTCAAACCTTTATAAGTATTCATCTTTATATGGCAGTCCAAAGCACCCACCAAAATTTACCCCCAGATAAATTAAGTATTTTACCCATATAAACATACCTTTTTAAATGATCAATTGACACACCTCGTTTAACAATTTTCTGTTACCAGCCTATGAGCTCCAACACTCTGGCTCCACCATTGACATATGTCTGCATATTTTTAGACAGGAGATGCCAGAATAAATGTTTCTCATAGCCTATGAGCTCCAAAACAATGACTTCTCGATAGACGCCTGTCTGTATATTTTAGGACAAAAAATATATCAGGATAGCACATGCTGGCTTTTTCTATTAGGGGTTGTCTGAATTTTGTGTTTTCTAAATAAATATTCGTCGTGGGAATGGATTTTGGTCGATGTGACAGCTAGTTAAATTTAAGATATGTAAGTTTTGTCTCAAAAATCCTTATTACAAACATTTGTTCTTTTTTAGTTATTTTATACAAATTGATCGGATCGCTATTTTAGTGATTTTCTTAAGATCAAAAGATATAAAGGACCTTTTGCGATACTCCGATCAGCGATCAAATATCGCTATTGATCGCTGATCAGAAAAAACTCCGATCAACAAGCCTGAAAGTAAATGATCTTCTCCATTCGATCTCTGCATTTTTTGTTATATCCATAAAAATATTAATGTATTTTTTGGTAAAATCACAGAAAGTTGGTTTTTATTTAATAATACATTACACGTCTTCGTGGACTGTCCTCTACTGAAGACGATCAAGCACTTTACTCATCTAAACGTTTGTGGTAATATGGACTTAAATTCGAACGTGGTTAGAGCTACAATTCTTTTTGGAGCATTCAAAAGAAGAAGGAAGATCTCTACTCATCAAAATGCTATTGAATTTGCACTGCTCAACATGAAATCATTAATTGCGAAGAGACTGACAAATAACTTTTATATTCGAATCGAAGACCTTAGAGCAATTATGATTGGGGCAGTGGCTCGTTATTCAGCCCTTTCAATAAAAATTCCCAATTAATCTCCGACGTCATGGACATGGGCCGGAGATTTGATTAAGTTTATTCCTTCAAATTCTCTCGAATACCTCAAACTCATCAAATCGACAATCAGACGACATCAACGTTTTATATTGAATAAGAAATAATTTTTAATTTGTCATTTTATATTATGGTTTTATCTTTAGAAAGTAATTTTGAATTATAATGTTCATTTATGTTTTGTTTTTAACATAACTGTCTTAAGATTGTGTTTTTTATGACTACTTTCTAGTGTATTCTTATATTTTTACACTGTATGGATTTTTTGCTAATAAATAAACATCTTAACCAATAAAAAAAAGTTATACCATAGGATCAATTAGCAAGATTCTTACTTATTACAATTAAGTCAATGATAAAAATGTTCCTTTTGTCAATCTTTTTTCTTTTTGCTTATACTTCCATGCTTCAAATGCAACCAATTTGTTTATCCATTTCATGATATACACTTTATGCCACTTTATGCTACTGATAGACTCGATATAATGTATTTCCACAATCGACTTAATAAAAAAGAGAAGATCAATGTCCACTGATGAAATAAAGAAGGGAAGGAAGGAATTATTTATATCCTTTATAGCAGATAAAGTCTAAAGGAAAAGAAAATGGGAGAAATGACAAAAGGTATATTCGGTGACGTCATTTGAAGAAACCATTTATTATGAGACATTACAAAGAATGGCATCACTGAAACATTTAGATTTCTTTTTTGCTATACCCAAGACAGCTTAATTCTTTCACCAAGTAAGCAGACATTTTAACTCCCGGCCTGTATTCAAAGAGCTCTTTAAGCGGACATATTTTTCTTCTTTTTAGAGTATCCGGATATTATTTAATTCGGTAATTTCGCCCCTGATACATACTTACTTCTTCACATAAATTGATTTTTTCCTGAAGGCTTTCTTCGCTGGAGTCCTCCTCCTCCCAAATTGTGATTAAATGTCTTTTCAATAGGAGCAACAAGTAATGCGTGGGATGAAATTTGGTTGAGTACTTTTCCAGCAAACACTCGAAGCTCTGAATATCCTTTTTATCGATCCTTTGCATTTCCAGAGTGACCCTAGAAGACCAAAAATTCATGAATATATCGCTTTAGTTAGATAGAAAACCATTAAATAATTAATCATTAATGATGATTCATCATTGGGGATAGCTCAAATGTCTATAAATTGATACAAACATTAATTGAATGTCAGTGTTCTATACATTGAAATAGATTATATTGCTTGTTGTACAAAACAAAACAGTTTTTTACGCCTAATAGTCGAAGTGATCGACAGATAAAGTAAATAATTTAAACATTATTTTCTTATGCGTATGAGGAGTTTCTGCAATTAGTAATTAATATGGTATTGAAGGGGTCCAACCAAAGGATTCATAAATGACATGGATCGAGGCCCATGTGAAGGGACAGTTTGGTTCCTTAGAATGATATTATTCTCCCTGAATAAGCATTCACTCCTCAACAGCCGCGAGAGCAAGTGATATTTTATGCCGAAATGACAACAGACTTTTTTATTACTCACTCTTTTTGCTTTCTTGAAATTAAGTATAAAAAATAGTACAAATTTGTTATCCACATGTACTTAAAACTAAAGTCTTGCCTTTCATATATATGAAAGCCCCAAATCTATCAAGTGAAGTTTGGCAAACTTTTACGTGTATGTTCTAATAATATTATCTAAGATTTTAGATTGAATCAGTAATCTATAACATAATTGAATGGATGTATAAAAGAATCAATAAGGTGATAAATAAATTACTTAACATAAAAAAATGAAAGCCATCAAAAGTTAATGTATGACGAGCAAAGTGAAGGGAGGATTTCTTTTGTTCATCCTCATTTCACATAATCGAAAATAATCACTTCGTTATAATGGGATTAAAATCTGAAGTGCTTAGGATTTTTCATACTCCAACAAATAAGGTAATTAATGTTGGTAAAAATGTAATAAATATAAATCTTAGTAAAGCAGTAAAATTATATTATATGATTTGGTTTTTATTCGTCAATTATGATAATTATATGTTATTCTTATATCCCTCATTTTTGTCTTATTTTTTGTATTCGGCCTACATTTTTTGTATATTGTAATTTATTTCCACGTTCAAATGCTATAAATGTAGGAAATAAAGTGTTTGATCAAAACACCAAATTTGGCGGCACGTTAAAAAAACTAATATTTATCTCCTTTCTTCTTTAGCAATTTATACAACACATTGCTTTAAGTGAACTCGAAGTTTATGAAATATTGTCTCCGGGCATAAAACATTTATCTTGCAATGCTTTGAATAGGTATTTCATAAGAAATAAAATATAAGCCTAATATTTAAAGACATAAAGATAAAAATGCTTTAGCAAACCCCCATCTATCTTGGACTCTGGTTAAGTGTTTCTCAACATAGAGATCAAATGTTTATATCTGCTTACTTACTCATTTTCAAGAGAGAGGACGTCATTGCTAGACTTACTATGACCAGAGGGACAAACATAGTCTGAGCTCATGTCTGATGGGCTCTTTGGAGTCATATTTTCCCCACATGAGGCGCAAAGATGGCTTGAGAGATGAGATCCGAATTCCGTTCCGTCATAACAACGCTCACAATTGCAGTCAAAATACCATTTGATTTTAAGTTTGTGTCGTCTCTTCAAACGTCCCTGTAAATCAAGAAACAAAATAGTAGATTTTAATTTCCATACATGTAACTAGGGAATAGACGATGAAGGTTATTCTATTACACTTTCTTATTATTTTTTTTTTCTTGGCCAACAGGCGTAACTATATTTCATAGTGAGACAAAAATTTCAATTAAAAAAAGACAACAAAATATACAAGTACAACAATTAAAAAATACATTGCAGAATACTAGTAAAAATAATTAAAAGGATTGTAAAACTTTGGTATATAACTTAAAAATAGGTAAAATCGTTGCTACGTCAGGGTCCTCCGACGATCTCTTCGCATATATAATTTGTTGTACTTTTGTGATGATGGCGTTGACTTTGGATTCTTCTTCTCCGCGGTAGGATGCTAAAAAGTCTTCCCTTCCGATCTCTACTCCAAATTTCTCCTTGAGAGTTTCTGAGACAGAGTTAAGGATCTCTCGGAGCGAAGTGCAACTCCAAAAAATGTGATCTGTCGTTTCGGGGCCTTCCTTGCAAAAGCGACACATACTCCTCTGCCCTTGGAAGAACTTGTCTCTCACCTCCAGAGTTCCCGAAAGGAGACGGTATTTCAACCATTTTTCCGGAGCGGAAAGATACGTGTTTTTAACCGCTTTGACACTATCTTGTGCCTCTCTTTGGATACTTCTTCTATTTAAGTAATTTTTAAATGGGCTCATTGCATCTGTTGTAAAGCTTTTTCTTATGTCAGCCGTAGAAGCAGTTGATGCTTTCATTTTGAATGGTATTAAGGGTCTCTGGATAATTTTATTTTTGCCGAGGATCGTTTTAAATCTGTTATCCGCCATCTTGTCGATAAGTGAGGGTGACCAACACAGATCAGCTGCTATGTCGCCAGATACTGTGTGTATATCAGGGAGACAAATACGCTGGGTTACAGGAATTTCCCATCCCAAGGAAAGTTCATACTTTGCTGCAACTTCTTTGGATGCCTCGCATATTTTTTTCATCCTAGGTGAGTAAAGGGAAAGACATTTAAGGACCTTTTTAAAACTTGCACATGGATACTCGTTGGGAAATAAATCCTTTTCTTTTAGAAATTTCTCCAAAATTAGGACCCAGGGTTCCCGTGACAACCATATTTTCCTTATCCAATAAAAGTTTTGAACTTTCCACATTCGAGACTCACAAATTACAGACAGGCCACCCCTGTTAAGATTGGTATGTAGTCTGTTATAAGAAATGTTTCTTTTTTTCTTCAACTCAAGTAGTGAGTTTTTCAGTTCGGATATTTCATTGCAGGCTTCCCTATCGTAAGGGGTTATCCGAAACAGGTGAATCACAGTCGGAATTATGTATGTGTTCCAGGCAACGATTTTGTCCCACATGCACAGATTCAAGCTCCCAAAGAATTGACACGAGCGAGTTACCTTTTTGACTATTTGCTCAGTATTCTTCTGTTGAGCATTTCTCCCAATCCATGATCCTAGTAGTCTTATGCTTTCAGATTCTCGGAAGCTCGGCCAACCTTTTGCAATTAGTCCATTGTATTTGCTGATAAACTCGGTTTTTGCTTCATTGATTTTTAAGCCGGAGGTCAGTGAAAATCTTTTTAGTAGGAGCATTGTTCTTTGTACAGACTTTATTGTTTCTAAAAGGCTTCCATTCAAGACTAACGTGAGGTCGTCTGCATAGCAGAGACACTTTGAATGGGACGGTGTCGTTGGCACACCAACAATTTGGCAATCCGATTGAATTTCCTGAAGGAGTTTATCGATTCCTATGTTGAAAAGTATAGATGCCACAGGATCACCCTGCTTAACTCCTCTTCTTACAGAAAAGGAGGCTGCTACTGTTCCATAATTGATGGTTGTTTTGGAGCCAGCGAGAATGACGCCGACCATCCTTATTACAAAGTCCCCGAACCCCTTCCGAAACAAAGTCTGAATTATATATTGATGAGATAATGAATCGAACGCCTTAGCAAAATCAATCGCAACTATAGATGAGTTATTGTAGGTTTCAGTAATTGTTTGTACTGTAAAAGGCACAATATCCATTATTTTATCTTTTTGGAAGCCGTATTGACAAGGATGTAGGTACGGGCTTGATATTTTTCTTATCCTATTTGCAAGAATATAGCAGAATATCTTATAAATGCAATTCTGCATCGTTAAGGGCCGATAATTGTCCAGGTATCCTGTATCCTTGTTCTTTTTTGGTATAAGTACCATGCGTCCCTCAGAAGCGAAACTAGGAAAATATCCCACTGCCATCACTTTTTCGTAAAATATTAACAATATTGGGGAGAGAAGATCTTCATATTTTTTGTAAATTCAAACGTGAATCCAGAAGGGCCAGGTGACTTATTCAGTTTGGCGTTCTTTTGAATAGCAAGTTTTATCTCGTTTCTTGTCAGATGCGTTTCAGTGGTGGTTTTGTCTTCTTCTGATATTCTGTAGGCCTCATCCGGCTGGCACCGAAGAGCTTCACAGAAGGTAGCTGAATTGTACATACACCTATTACACTTTTTATCTACCTGGCAGTCGTAACAAGAGTATATTTTAGAGTAAAAACTTTTGATTTTACTACATATGAAGTTTTCTTATTATTCAATTACCGTTTGTTGTTTACTAATGTATAATTTGAATATTCTAAAAAAATTATCTTTTTTGGCTTCGAAGGAATTGCATCCGACTGGATGGGAATGAGCATTATATCGTTAAAATTTGTTTATCGAACCAAAGATCTTTATTAGTTTGATAAGCTTAACTAAATCATTCTTGTGCGAAGAAGTCTATTTTTAAATGCCATGGCATTGGGAGTAAATGTTTGTCAGTAGATCCCTTTGGAGCCGAAGATGGTCTTTTTAAAATCATGTCAAAATATCAAGCTATTGGATATTGCTAAATGTTCATGTTCCTACAGATCTAAATTTTGTTTAGATTAAACTTCTTTCATATATTTTTTCCT
Source organism: Caligus rogercresseyi (assembly GCA_013387185.1). Classification (NCBI taxonomy): domain Eukaryota; kingdom Metazoa; phylum Arthropoda; class Copepoda; order Siphonostomatoida; family Caligidae; genus Caligus; species Caligus rogercresseyi. Next base: position 8,666,055 of record CP045895.1, on the reverse strand, counting down.
CGTGCAATATTTATGGTCGAACATGACGTAAAAAGAGTGTTTCCCTTGCAACAAAGTGCATAATATTTCAATGGTATATGGGGATAAAGGAGAGAGGGTCTGTGGTTTGAAAAATTAACAGTCATAAATAAATAGGATCTGAAGAAAAACTAGTACTTTATTCAAGGTTTGAACGTTGGAACAGATCTTCCGTTATGATAAGATTGCCCACAAGACAATAGCCCACAAAAAGTAACTTTACCTTAAACAGAAAATATACTTTTTCCTACCTATATTTAACAAGAAAAATATTATTTTCTGACAACAAAATATTCACTTTCAATTTTTATTGATATTATAACATACAAGAATACAAATATATGCAATGAAGTGCTTATTATCAAGATAACTAGATAATTTATAAAACTGTTTGCTCTACCACAAGGTCTTGGCAGAATCACGTGTTTCTGGTTCAGCTGATGACCTCTACTTTGGCGCTTCTTTTTGATGGGTTGCCCCCTGTCATGGATATGTTGGTGCACACAAGCACATAGTCCCTGCGGAGTCCATTCAATGCAGAAGGAGGGATGCTGGTGACCAACCAGGGGGTGAAGGAAATGTTCCGCCCCTATCCACAGATATTGCCGGTTCGGCCACGTCCTTAATGCTGACTTTTTGATATAATATTTAAAAAGTAATGCAGTTGGCAATTCTCTTTCCTGTTGAGGTACGGTCAATGGCCTTGTGCTTAACTGTCATTGAATTCAGATCTACAAAAACTTTCATATGATTTTGGTAAAATGTGTAAAATTTATCTAAGCATTCATTTTTTCCTCCTACTTTTAAGTATGAAAAATAACTACAATTTGCTCACCAATTATAATTGTTTTTTGTTCCTTTTGAGTTTTAATATAGTAGGAAGTCATCACCATTCATTTCGATAGAACTCATTTACATAAGTTTGCTATACTTCTTCTTTGTTTCCTTGTGACAAACTAATAAAAACTTAAGTTCTTAATGTGTTGCTGGAGGGAAGATGTCTGTTTTCCTTGCTGTATAAAGAAAAATAATTGTGAAGGACGTTAGAAAAACACCCAAAGTGTAGTTGAGTGAATTTTGGGAGTGGTAAGTGCGTTTTGTGGTCCATAATCAGGGGTTTTCATCCATTATATGGACTCCATAAGAATATCTTTATCTCATAAATTAATTGTCAACACCATCGTCCTTGTGTGTGCTACTTCTTTCCACCAAAAAAAAGGAGTGATATTTTTTGGTGGAGCTGGCTAGTGTTGTTTTCCTAGATTTTTCCTCTCTTAATTGAAAGAAGAAACATAGTCAGGATTAGTTTTGTGTCGGTACCAATTTATTCGGTCCGGTCCAGTTTTAGGACCGTTGGTCCTTGAGATTGCCTTTTGTCATTCTTTTAATTTTCCATGAAATGTCGAAAGATAATTTATTTAATTTGTTCTAACTTCGAATATATATATATAATAGTTTAACTCAATATCAACAAAAGGGTTTAATAATATTTATATTAAACAATTTTATTCAAATATTTAAAAATGAAAAACGCAGGTCCTGACGTCATAAAAAACATTTGTTTTCTTTTTTAAGGACTAACAAAAGGGACTGGAGTGAACCGGGCTAGACTTGGTCCTATATAAGAACCGACACAACGTTAGTCAGGAACCACCATATGACAGACCTCCTGATTAACCGGATCAAGAGCTAGGTAGAGATGCAAGTGAAAAGGGAAGATTTGGAATAAGGATAATGGAAGAGGGGGGAAGGAAAATAAGGCATCATATTCAAGTAAAATTAAAGGAAGGTTCAGCAAGAAGGAGAGCATCGTACTAACTCCTCTTGAGAACAAGATTTTTAATAGGAAAATCAAAAAGACTTTATAGGTATTTGTCTCAAGACTAAGACATTATAATATAATGTTTGAGGTTTTGTCACTTTAAGGAAAGGGAATAAAAAGAATTAACGATTTTAGATCGGGGGCTGGACACATTGTGATCACATTCAGACAATCCGTAAACATTAAAAAAAAAATATGTAGTGTAAAAACATACCCTTTTTGAAGAAGGAATATTCTTTAATATCTGCAGCCTTTAGGACTAAAAAAATAGAAACTTTTATTTATAATTTATAATTCCTTATAAAAAACGGATCAAAAACTTAAATGTATACCCTAAATAGCATTATGTCCAAATTTAGAGAGATCATCAGTGACTACGAGGAAGTACCTTAGGAAATCAAGCCGGAGGTCGAGAGAGAAAAAAATATTGAAAAAATTATTGAACATATAATGTTCAGAAAAAAATATAAGATGCAAATAAAGCAAAAAAAATATATTACTTGTTTTTGTACCAATTAATGTAAAGAAGGTTGAAATGAAAAATGAGTTTAAATTAGTCCTATGCTTTAAATGTCTGAAGTTTGGGCATATGAAATCGAGCTGTTATGAGGAAAATGAATCTCTTATACAGAGTATAAAGAATACTTGAGAAAGGTACTCGATCGTCCTTTAAAACTAGAGAATGTACAACATCCCATTTCAACATAGTTTGCATTGCAAGAAGAGGAAACAGAGGGATTACAACACGAAAAGAAAGAGTCCACAGGCTTTGGAGAAATCAAGAAAAGAAAATGAAAAGGCGATACAATAGGGTAAAAATCGATACTTTAAGAGAAGATTCGAAAGTTATTTTAAGAAAACGTACAGCCGAGACCAAAAATTCCGATACATTCTGGTAGGAAAGCGTCAAAGACAACCGGTAAACGAATTCATGGAAGCCCTCTGAACGAAACAAAGAAAAAACTTCGGGAAGGAAGCTTTACCCCAAAAGTTGGAAAAATTAAAAACGGGTCCGAAAAAGATTGCTAACGTCTTCAATTATAATGAGTAAGCCGTGGGGTTTAAATGTGCAAATATGCATAATTAAATTTTTACTTGTTGAAGATGAAAGGGTTTTTTTCGTGGATTTTATATTTTAGCCCCTTACTTCTAAGTAAATACTGGCTGGATCTTTTTCTTTTCTTATTCCCACAAGAACATAATGCATGCAAGTTTTTAATGTGTAGATGAGACCCAGTACTTTTTTCGTTTGTTTGTTTTCTTTGAATTTAATTTTTTCTTATTAAGCATGAGAAGTTGGCCTTAAATATTATCAGCAAACAAATTACAAATCTCGGATGACCTAATCGCTTTGTCACTATTTTGCATTAATAGTATGATCACAATTTTTGTTTTGATTGTATCTTTAAGCATACATGTTTTTAATATCTCTTCTAATTGACATATATAAATAATTCATTTGGTGCTGATATAAGAATATAAGTTTAGCTATTAGGTGATCTCTGGCTACTCAATGATTATATTTCATTATTCCCTTCAAATGGTGCCTCTTATATTCAAATTCTTACAGTTGTAAAAACAAACGACTAAGTGGTAATACAAGTGCCAAAAGCTATGCCTACAGTGTGGAGAGGGGCGTTAAGAGAATTTATAATTGTACCAAGTACTAAAAACACTGCATAGTTTATAGTGTCATAGAGATCCATATCAAAATATGTATATTATTAGTGTTGTATCGGTCTTTATCTAGGACCGAGGACTGCAGTCCGGTCCAGTCCTTTTTGTTAGTCCTCCAAAAAGAAAAAATATTTATGACGAAATAACTTACATCATGTTGTCAAAATCTCTTAATGCTATGAAAAGTAAAAATCATTTATATGAGAAAAGTAACATCTTCAATGAGCTGATGACAATTCTAACAATTTTTTACTTATGTTAATAATCAGTATTAAATATTGATTTTTACAATAAATCGTCGATTGCCTGATGACAATGCCTATAGCGATTGAAACAAACAAGCTGTGAATGAATTATTTTTCCAGAAACATTTAATGAGTAATGGCCAACGGTCTTTATACTAAAAAGCCTATATATTATGAGAAAAAAAAGTTTCTAAATTGTCTAATATAAATATTATTGAACCTTTTTTTGGTATGGAATTAACGCAGACCTATAATAGAATATATATATATATATATATATATATTAATGTGTAGTTATAATTTAATATATACATATAAATTAGAAGTAATAACATATTAATGAATATTCTTTCAACACCATATGGAATATATAAGGACTGACAAAAGATATCTCAAGAACCAACAGTCCTAAGGACTAATCCAAAGGCCCGACGGTCCTAAGACTGGACCGGACCGAATAAATTTGGACCGACACAACACTATAAATCACCAACAGCAAATAAAGGAAAGTTTCATAAGTAGACAAAGGAAAAAGGGGCACTTTTTGCAACGTGATTGGTTGAAAAAGGGGAGAGAATAATAAAAAGCTGTTGGCATCAAGCTACAAAGTATCACTTCAATCCCAACTGTTGAGAAGTGAACATCAATTTAGAGAGAAAAATGTAACCTGAAGAACAAAACTGTCCTAACTTCATGGGTCCATGTTATTTACGTGTCCTCTGAATGGACTCCACCTTTTCAAACTATTAATATTTTATTGAAAAAAATGACTGTTCTTAATCAAGAAAAAAGTGAGAGATTATTTTTTATTCCATCCTATTTGTCGACATGATGGAATTCATTACTCTATCAGACGTAGAGAAATTAAAAAGTAGTATTAGCCAATTTATAAAAAATCATGTTTATTTTTCAGTTTGAGAAAAAAACTGTTATTCCTAGTTTTATTACATATATTAAGTCACAAAAACCATTTTCATAAAACGAACTCTTAACGGCTAAGGTTCGACTCCCAAGAGGGGACCATCAAATTTGATCCACTCACCAATCTATGTAATAACTGGATACACAACAAAGAATATTTTATTTTTCTGTTCACTTAAAAAGCTCTTGAATGACTTTGATAGTTGTCCATATTGATAAAAAATAGTAATTATGGACATCCTGTAATAAATATTCAGTTATGTCTACGTGTGATATGCTTCTTAAAAAGTTGTTCCTTAAAACAACGTCATTGAGTATATTTTACGTCATTACTCCATTATTCTATTACTCCTTAATACTTGATATTTGGACTTTCACTGTCAAGGGATAATAAAAAAGATGGAGTAAGTCCATAAGTAGTGGGAGTTTGATCTATCAACAGTGAAAGAGACAAAATCCTGCAATTTATATCTTTCAAATGTTTATCTTTTATAAATGAATTACAAAAATTAAAAGTTTTGCTTTGGATTAAAGGACAAGCACTGAGAGTTCTCAGGAGATCAGGCCCGGCGGGATGGGCAGGCCTGAGGGGGCCAGGCCCGCCCACCCACTGAGTGACGTGGGTCCGATTTTTAATGAGTGTGCCAACTGTCCCCCCCCCCATAACAACTGTAGGGCCCCCCAAAAGCCTTGGCCTGCTGCCAGGCCTACAGGAGATACAGAGAGAGGAGAACGTCATCCATGTGAGGCGTCTGATAAAGTACTTATTACGTTTCTGTTGAGCCTTCCCCTACGATACATATTTAATATAAAGGTCATTAAGGAGGATTTAGTGCTCATTTGCGTCCTCAGTTTCCTCCTCCCTCAACCTGTTATCAGGAACCAAGAGGAGGCAGGGAGAAAATTGCTCCTGATTTAATATATGTATGTAATTATAATCCCCCCCCCCCCCCATGACTGCAGAGGTGTCAAGTTTAATGAAACGTCATGAAAATGATGCGCTAATGATGTGTCATCATCTATCAAGAAACATTTTTTCCGACTTCATTTAATGAATACTAATTATTCAGTTCCTCCTCAGCCACACATGAACTATTACAAAGTAATGCAGTGGTTACTCCAATCATGGTAATCTTATATTGATGCAAGATGCAAATGCATTTACCAGGCATTATATATATAGAGAGAGAGGGGGGGTACATTTCGTATTATTCTTATTATATGTAATCTATAAATTATGTTATCATTAGAAGCCTGAGGGCTTGACACCACCGGATTTATTTGTCTTTAAAGACCTGCACATCCATCTTCTTATCAAGAAGAATGACTATCTTGAAATATTTATTAGTATTTAGCTCATTTTGCATCTTAAAGAAGCACTCAGAGATGCCAAAACTTAATCACTTGTTCCTTTTGGCATTTTCAACAACTCCACAAAGTTTCATTCGAATCCGTTCCGTACTTTTGAGGTATCCTGCTGACAAACAAACCAACAAACCAACGCCAGTGAAAAACTAGAGGCATATATACACTCAAAGAGTGCAAACCTCCGCCGATCCCCACCTAATGAATCACTTAACAGAATTACAATCCAATCATATAGGTCTACATAAGTAGGTGTGTTTTGGTGAATAATGAGTGAGGAGAGAGCAAAGAAAATATAAAAGAAATATATACACTCAGAGAGTGTGTACCTCCGCCGATCCCCACACATTCCTATTCAAACATTCTCCCTTTCACACGCCCGATTTTCTATCTCTAATCATTGTTTCCTCTCTGTTAGCTCATTTTGCATATTAAAAAAGCACTCAGAGATGGGAAGACGGAAGAAGTTTAAGCTACGTCACTAGTTAACATAGTCCTGAGCTGATTATGAACAATAATACGTCAATGAATATTTTTTAGCGTTTGTTCTTTCCTACTCCCTGAATAGAGACCCCATTTCATTTAGTATTTTGCTCATTTTGCATATTAAAAAAGCACTCAGAGATGGGAAGACGGAAGAAGTTTAAGCTACGTCACTGGGTTAACATAGTCCTGAGCTGATATATGAACAATAATACGTCAATGAACATTTTTTTAGCGTTTGTTCTTTCCTACTCCCTGAATAGAGACCCCATTTCATTTAGTATTTTGCTCATTTTGCATATTAAAAAAGCACTCAGAGATGGGAAGACGGAAGAAGTTTAAGCTACGTCACTGGGTTAACATAGTCCTGAGCTGATATATGAACAATAATACGTCAATGAGAATATTTTTTAGCGTTTGATCTTTCCTACTCCCTGAATAGAGACCCCATTTCATTATTATTATTAGTAGTATTTTGCTCATTTTGCATATTAAAAAAGCACTTAGAGATGCCAAAATTTAATCACTTGTTACTTTTGGCATTTCCAACAACTCCACAAAGTTTCATTTGAATCCGTTCAGTACTTTTTTGAGTTATCCTGCTGACTAACAAACCAACAAAACAACGCCAGTGAAAAATATACACTCAGAGAGTGCAAACCTCCGCCGATCCCCACCTAATGAATCACTTAACAGAATTACAATCCAATCATATGTCTACATAAGTAGGTGTGTTAGGTGAATAATGAGTGAGGAGAGAGCCATCCAAAAAAATATCCATTGACGTCATACTATTTATTAGTCAATTCAGAATACGTCACTGAATGTTTAAACTCCTTTCTTTTCTCCATCATGCTCTTAATATTAGCGTTATATTTTATTTAATATTATATTAAGAGGAAGACGGGAAGAGAAAGAAGTTTAAGCACCCAGTGACGTAGTCCTTAGCTGATAAATTAACAATATTACGTCAATGGATATTTTTAAGCGTTTGTTCTTTCCTACTCCCTGAATAGAGACCCCATTTCAGTATTATTAGTAGTAGTATTTTGCTCATTTTGCATATTAAAATATATACACTCAGAGAGTGTGTACCTCCGCCGATCCCCACAACATTCCCATTCAAACATTCTCCCTTTCACACGCCCGATTTTCTATCTCTAATCATTATTTCCTCTCTGTTAGCTCATTTTGCATATTAAAAAGCACTCAGAGATGGGAAGACGGAAGAAGTTTAAGCTACGTCACTGGGTTAACACTAACCAGGCCGGGTTATTTTGCTCCTCTATAGCCGGGGGGGGGTGGATTCCACCCCCCCCCTCAGATCTCGGCAACGGAGCGACGAAATTTTTGAAATTTGGCACACAACTAGGTCTCCCACTAATGTACAACCACACGAAATTTCATCACCATAGAACAAAGGGTTTTTTAATTATGCATGTTAATTTATTCAAATATGCAAATTTTGCATCAAATGTGATCTTTCATACACATAACAGAAATTAATGCCACTAGCATCAATCTTAGCATTATGACATCATAGTATCATACTGATATATCATACATGTCACAGAACAGGTAAAATTAATTTGCATACAGTAATTAATTATGCAAATTAGTCGGTATTTATGCATATTTCCAATTAATGCAATCAATGAAATTGCCGCGCGGACGTTCGCAAAATGACCTGTTGCACCGTAGGGGTAGGTCCGATTTTTTCGAAAATGGTATCAAAAGATGCGCAATACTTCAATCTTAAAAGTCATAAAATTTTAGCGCGTAATTATTTTTTTTCACGAAAATATCCCAGAAAAACCGGAGGGGGGGGCGGAATCCGCCCCCCCCCGGCCTGGTTAGGGTTAACATAGTCCTGAGCTGATAAACGAACAATAATACGTCAATGAATATTTTTTTAGCGTTTTGTTCTTTCCTACTCCCTGAATAGAGACCCCATTTCATTATTATTATTAGTAGTATTTTGCTCATTTTGCATATTAAAAAAGCACTTAGAGATGCCAAAATTTAATCACTTGTTTCTTTTGGCATTTCCAACAACTCCACAAAGTTTCATTCGAATCCGTTCAGTACTTTTTGAGTTATCCTGCTGACAAACAAACCAACAAACCAACAACGCCACTGAAAACAATACCTCCTTCGGCGGAGGTAACAATACCTCCTTCGGCGGAGGTAATAAACTATTTTCCCTTCGTGTGGACTGAGAAGATCAAGCTGCCACTATTTTATCAACCAGATCTTTTAACTTCCCTTTTATTTTTATTATTACTCTTTATTTCTTGCCTTATGGCGTATTCCTTTATTGCTTTTATTATGTGTTTGAGAGTACAAATTGATATAATGTACGTTTGCAACGTACGGAATGTAAGATACCCTAGAAAAATGAAATAAATATAATTATAAAAAAAAGAATTAATATAAAATTGAACAGCTTTCAACAGCAATGATATATGAAAAAGTTGTAATTGGATATTATTTCATTTTTTATATCATTATAATGATATTATAAATATATATAGAGTGAGAGTGAGGGAAATACATAACATGTTTTCATTGGATTTTTTCCTGTTTAGTGATGTCTTTATTAAAGTTCAATCTATTATTGTTATTTGTTGATTCTTGCCATTCCTTTTGTAAAGGGATTTTATTGGACACACATTATGTTCCAATCGCAAGGCAATTCAATTTTTGCTTATTTGATTTAATGGAGTTACAGTATCCGTGAGCTATGAATTAAACCATAAAAGGCGATTGAATGGCGAAAAAATAGTAGATAAATTTGCTACATAACTTTTGGGTCCCTTGAGAAGACACTTAACGTTATTTAATTTCGTTCAAACGTTCACATGATGATCTCTATGCATTAAGATAAAATCCTGCCCCATTATCAAATCCCAAAAATAAAAATGACCCTTATATATATATATATATATATTATTTCATAACCAGACACAAATACCTCAGTTATTTCAATATTACAATAGTAATTTTGGGATATTTTTCAAAAATGAATATTTCAGAACTTAAATTTCTCTTTTATTTTTATATGTATATAAAAAACAAAAATATTTTTTTTTCCTCATCAGCAAGGCCTTTATTTATCTAAGTGACAAAAAGTAATATACTTAAATAAATAGGAAAATAGGAAAATTGTCCTTTTTACAATAAAACATAAATAAACATTCTAGTTTATAATTAGTTTCCCATTTAAAGACCTAAAATTCGTACCCTAATGAATTCTGTAACAATGGTGTAACGAATTTAAAATCCCAAGTTAATGAACAAAGACAGATAATACGCATACATAATTAAAAACGAAGATAATAATCCGATTTAAAGTCCATACGCTATTAGTTCTCCGTGTCTTTAGTGTTTTCGTTATAATAACTTATTATACGTTTTAGCATTCTGGAGTGTCGGCTGATGAGGAGGGATAGTTTTGAATTCTTGTAATTTTATCTACATTTAGCACCAAATTATTTTAAAATAGCATTTCATGATCTAAATTGAGTAAGTATCGTACAACAATTATTGCATTTCAAATTTAGTAGTTTTTATATTCAAGCATTTGGTCATACTTCCCTAATATTATTATTATATCTCCTTTATATGTCTTGTCCACTTTTTCATAAGATTTTTTTCCTATCTCTGTGTTTTCACGTAACATTTTATCTTGACCGGTATTTCTGATCATTTTGTTATTTAGTACTGATTAAAAATATCCTACCACATTATTTGATGAACTATATAAAATAACTAACTTTTTATTTCATAAATTTTTGTATACATTTTCTTACCTGTATTGGAGATACGTAGTTGATGTTCAGTTCGGAGCCCTTGGGATATGACCTTTTGACTGAAGTACAAGGTGTTTCTGGGGGATACTGTGTGATCACAGTTGCTGGTGCAGGAGTGAGACACGAAGCTAAAAGTTGGGAACACTGCTTGCCCTCCACCTTTGGAGCATGCAAATGCATTTGTCCAAAATATCCCAGATGCCCGCTCAACCTCCTCTTCGCTAAACGTGTCAGATAGGTTGCAATCAATCCTTAAAAATGAGAAGGGTATCATTATTGTCCATGTGTATATACTACCTTTTTAAGAAAGATAACGAATACTGGGACATGATAAGGTTGCTTCCCTCTAAATTATCTACAATACATCAAGCTCACCAAATCGAATATTTCAAAAAATATCTTCAAAATAATTTTTATTAACTTTGACCGTCATTTTCAAATTTTGTGTGTATCTATTTTTTAAATAAATATCTGAGGATTATTTTAAACCTTAGTTTTCTACTTCATGCACATTTTTGAATAATTAATGTAATAGAAAAAATACTGAAAGAATTGAAAAATGTTTTATATATTAATTAAAATATCTACGTAAACATTATGAATTCTATGTTTACTCTAGAAATATCTGAAAACAGCAATTTTATGAAAATAAATGTGCAGGCCAGAATATCAGAATTAAAGCTAAATGTTATTTTCGAGTAGATTTATTCTTAAATTTTATAAGCTTGAAAATGGGACAGTCTTATAACTAAGTGTTTATCATCAATTAAGTCATTTAATAGAATAAAATTAAAATTATAGAATATGCATACAAATAACTTTAATTTACATAAAAGATGTTTCTTCAACATTACTTTTTTTAACCAATTTATTTAAAAAAAATTAAAACAATATTTATACTTCGAATTGGAAAGAGCTCGTTTCAAGATTTTTTAATGGATTTACACTATTGATAGATCTATTTTTCATCACTTGGACTTACAGTCTTAGATTTGTAATCGGAATATGCAAAAAATGTGACTTTTTTCTAGGGTTAATGTTTAATGTATGACAGTCCTTTCATTCAATCTTTGGTATATCATTAACTTACAGATTGTAAATACTCAATCATGCATTAAATGTGCGTGTTAAAATATTAAACTTCTTGATTATCTTTTCAGTTTATATGACGATCAAAAATTCTTACATATATTAAAATATGAAATTTAAAAAAACAACCACAAGATCAAAAACAGCAATATCAAAGTAATTAAAATTTATTGTTTTTTTACAGCAGACACGATTTAAAGAAGGCATCTTCGAATATAGGTACAATTACACAACCAGGACAAAAATTTGAAATAATTAATAAGGTAGGGAGATTAGACAGCTTTATTTGCCAGTTCTTTTTTCGATGAGTAAATATAGGCAATATACTGTAATGCGGCTTTAAAAATATAATCTGATAACGAAATAGTATTGTAATTAAATTTGAATCTTTTTTTGTAAACAATTTTTAAATAATTGTATTCGTTTAGAAAAGAATAAACATTATCGTATTAGAATTAAACCATCGAAACTCGGACCTTTTTAATGATTTTTTTTTTCGATTTTGACCTTCTCTCGGGAAAACCCGAACCTGATCCTTCAACATTGAGAGTTGAGTTCGCTTCTACAAAGCCAACGGGCTTCATTTGTTTCATGTGTTTATATAATCAAAACACTTCAATGGTAATGGAAACATAATGTGTTGTAAGTACAAATTCTTGCAATTTTTTATCTTTAGATAATAAAGCCTAAGTGTGACTTCCACGACAATAACATTAATGCGCTATTATACATTTAGACATTGGCAAATTATTTGAAGGTACGTAAAGTCCAAAGATATGTGATGTACTTTTGTAAACATGTATTTCTTCCCATATCTTTCACTGTACTTCTATGTTCTATATCATTTGATTAGCTTTGTAACAAGATTATCAATTTGATTAGCTTTGTAACAAGATTATCAAGTCACTTAGGAATAAAGTTCTTAAAAAGTGTGCAAGAAAGTTGTTAAAGACTTTTTCACAAAATAAAGATGAAAGGAAAATATGCATTTATGGTTATCTAACAATAGTCAATTGACACGAACTTTGTAAAAGACTAAGATATGAGGATGAGGGTTGCGGAATGTATTGTAAAGCTGTAAATAGAGTACATTTGTATGGAAAAATATTTAAAGTGATCGACTCAATATGTAAAGACCTACATTATTATAATTTGGAGTGCAGGTTTTTAAATTTTGAGCTATCTCCGAAAAATGATATATATATATATCAGGAAACAACCGGGTACCAGGCCCGGTGTATAAAAACCACCGGACCTGGTATTTTTTAGGAAATTATTTTCTATAAAAAAACGTCACTTTTTTATGTATTTTCTATAAAAAAACGTCGTCACTTTCAGAATGACGAAGGAATGAAAATATACTGATGTCCCGCCCAGTTTTGGACCGGCCCGGCTTGAAAAATTTAAGTCCCGGGTGCGATAGCCGTGCGTGTTAGGCGTGTTCAACTCTCAATGTTGAGGGCGCAAGTTCGAATCCCGAGAGGGGATGGTCATTTTTGGTCCGCTACCTCATTGATAAGATCCTAGGTTCGATAAACTAATTTTTTAATGCTATAATGCTTATTTATATCCAGTCGGATGCAGTTTTATCAAACCATATAGGCAAAAAAAATATGAACTACAATGTTCATTTATGTATTTTCCCAACTGTCCTGAATAGTTTTACTCTGTTTCTGTATATAATTATAGTGTATTTTATTTTACACCGAATAAAGTTTTGCAGTTAACCGAATAAAATGTTTTTTTAACCGAAAAAAAAGTCCCGGCTCGGGTCCCGGCGAAAAAAAGTGTCCCGGTCGTTTCCTGATATATATATATATATATATATAACCTACATTTCTATAAGATTGGTCCAAATTAATTTCCCCTCCTCTAGGAAGAAGTCGAACCAGCACTCCCATCATAAATAGTTTAGCACACTTCTACGGAATTTACCAATTTCTTTATATTGTTTTTATAGTATTTATGTATATAATAAATAACTAAAAATTAGGTAACAATTATTTTTTGAGGTTGCAAATAAACAAAGAAAACAGTATACGAAATATTTTTTAATATGTCATAATCTTAAATTTGGGCTCATAAATATCTCTAAATAACAAGAATCTAAAAAAAATCGACACCCACATCATAAGTAATTATATGAAATGTAATTTTTGGTCCCTTTGTGTTATAAACCCAGTTAAATAATATTTATTATGACATCAAGCCTAATTTTTCATGGATTTAGCCGGAGTTTAATTAATATTGGTCCTCAGCTAAGGATTTTTTCTATATATTCTATAATTGAACTATTATTATATATTCTCATGCATTGACATTTTTACCTTAGAAAATCCGTGATGTACTTTTTGTAACCATTCCAAATGGCCTGATCCTCTTTTCGCTCTTCATTGTGATCCATGAGATATACGAACCTCTCATACTCATCCGGATCCTTGTCTCTCAAGAGAAGGAGCCTCAGAGGTGCAATGGCGCAGGCATAGTCTAAAGACCAAGAAAGATCCACAAAGACTTCCTACAAAGTAAAAAATATGTATCTGTTTAAAAATTAGAGCATTTTGACCATAGATATACAAAGTTATGAAGTGAGGCTCCGACAGTTGTCATGTTTATAAAGAAAATGGAGAACCGGCTCTAAGCATAATTAAACGTCAAAAAGGATAACATGAAGATCATTTTTTTTATTTCTTCCACCAAAAAAATATAAGCTCTTTGAATACTCTTATGAGCTCAAAAATGTAGGAACTCTCTTGTTTTGATCCTATTGACATGAAAAACGTCACTTTCGCTCCTAATGTTTTTGGTTACACCCCGACCTATATAATAGCTGGATAATCAACACAGAGCAGAGAGTAAATAGCTCTTTGAATACTTATAGGAACTTTAAATGACTTTAAATAGTTTTGAGAAAAGTAGAAAGGAAACCTAACAATAGATGATGTTCCATCCATTGTTTGTTTTAGTAAAAAGAAATTTCTTTAAAATGGTGTTCCTGACTGTAACTTTTCTCATTTCTCTCTTTTTTCATTCCTTAATACATTGTATTTTGACATTGACTCCTAAAGGAATAGTAGAATGTTTCCTTGTTTGAGTTGTTTAATCGACTTTGAGAATATATTTTCGTTTCAAATTAATGTCTGAGTATATTTATTTCCTTCCTTTTACTTAGCCTATTTTGCATCGACTTATTATTATTATAAATATATATATATATCGGTGAGTAACACTCAAAGTGAATACAGAGCAATACAATCGACTGCCTTGTCACATTGTATTCTCTATAATAACATTCTACTTTTAAATATTTCTATGATCGATATTTCATCGCGCATAAATTCCTTGTGGACCTTTTATAGCCATTTTTTGTCGTGGGTAACTCGATTGCTCTTTTATAATCAGTCAATTTCCTTGTTGGTATTTTTGTCACAAAGCTTTTTTGTAGGTAAACATTTACCTCGTTCTTCTTTCACTACAAAAAAGCTTTGCGACAATAATACCCACGAGGAAAAAGAAGAACGAGGAAATTGACTGACTTTAAAAGGGCAAGTGAGCTAAATACCCACGACAAAAAACGGGCTTGTGACCGATCAGGAAAAAAACAGCGATCCGATCAAAATAGCGATTAACAACAAAATTACCTATGTAATACTAATTGTAGTAAAAAAATTAATGTATATACCAGTGGTTCCCAACTGGATTCGGCTTGTGGACCCCTAACGGTGTTTGGGCACTTTCCATGGACCCCGCCTCAATTTTGTCAAAAACGCGAATTTCAATTTCAATGCGAGACATCTGCAAAGTACAATTATATTTTATTTTTGAATTATATCCAGGGTTGTGAGCGTTCAGCTTTTTTTGCGTTCAGCGTTAAAAAAAATAGCGTTCCTTTCAATGTTTTTGCGTTCAGCGTTCCGTTAGCGTTCAGTGACGACGTTTTTTTAGAAAAGAATCTTCAGAAAAAGTGATGACGTTTTTTAGAAAAGAAGTTCCAAAAAAAGTGAGGATATATATATTTTTTTAGAGAAGTGAGGACGTTTTTTAGAAAAGAAGACGACGTTTTTTAGAAAAGAATCTCCAAAAAATTGATGACTTTTTTTTAGAAAAGAGTCTCCAAAAAAAGTTGACGACGTTTTTTTATAGTTATTTTATACAAATTGATCGGATCGCTATTTTTTAGTGATTTTCTTACGATCAAAAGATATAAAGATCAGGACCCTTTGCGATACTCCGATCAGCGATCAAATATCGCTATATCGCTATTGATCGCCGATCAGAAAAAACTCCGATCAACAAGCCTGCAGTTAACCCTTCCTCAGCCCCCCCCCCCCCCCCAACCAATGGAAAAAGAACAATTCATGCCATTAAACAAAAACAATAGTTGCTTTCGTATGATGGGATGTATCATTTTCATTTAATGTTTTTAAAAGAGTCCTTACCTTGTTCGGATTGCTTTGAAGGATCTCACACTCTCGCTTGGAGTGAAGGCTGTGTTTCCCTTGGCACTTGGAGTCAATACTGCAAATCGGCCAGCCGCAGTGCATGCAGTGTCCCTTCGGATCGTTGCTCAGACACTCTATACAAACGAGTCCTCCATTTTTGGGCCCAAAGGCTCTTGTGGTATCGTAGAGTATTAATTCTATGCAAAGATTGTGGAAAAAGAGGGTTAAGCATACGTCAAAGAATCAAGAAAAGAAAATGTTTAATTATTTTTTTTACGCATTAATATCATTTTATATACATTTCCTTTTTTTTACTTGTAAATATTTTTATGAACTGTGGAATAAGAGAAGAAAATATTAGTTTGAATTACTTTAGATCCCGTAAACTAGCAGATATTTGATTCCATCCTATTATAAACGGCGTATAAAACTTAACTGTTGCATTCAATTCTATTTTTTGTTATAGTTCTTCTAACATTATTTGATGAACAATTTTATTGCAAAAATACCTTGATAATATAAAAATAGCTATTATGGTATATATGTATATATATATATATATATATATATATATATATATATATATATATATATATATATATATATATATATATATATATATATATAATATATATATATATATATATATATATATATTAGGGTTGTTCTTATTTTTCAAATGTTTGAAATGTTAGCAACATTGTGGATTTTCTGTTTCTTGGTGATAAAAGAAGACGACATACAAAGTTTGAACAAAATCGGTCAACATTACGAGGTCGCGCAACGAGGTCAAAGTTTAAAAAATTAGTAAAAATATAGTTTTCCGCAAATTTCTTCAAAATGGTGGACGTTACAGACTTCAATAATAATTATTAATTTAAAGGAAATCTAATTTACTACCAGACGTATGTTTGATGTTTTTTAATAAAACAAAGTTTTCAGTAAAAACAAAGAAAAAATGGAGTGTGTATTGTTAGCATATTTCATAGCTTTTTTGTATCAATTAACTTCACTCGCCTGTAGAAGATGACTTGTTCGCTTCAGAGTAAAATAGTACTTTTAAGTTTAGTAAAACTTTAGATGATAAATCCAAAAATGACCTTGGTTGCATTCTATCAATTCAGAATTCAGTACAATCTGAGTTTACATCATATGATTCAGAGCCTGTATTGACCTATAAGAAATCGATTATGAAAAAAAATAATAATAATGTGTTTCTTAGATTTGCGTCAAGGTATCCTCTCAAAATTTTACTTTGTCTCTGACGCATTTATAATCCATTATATGCGTCATTTTGTACGCGAGATAGGCTTTTTTTAATGTACATATAACTCTCTACTTATTAAATGACATGATTTAGTATACCAAAATATTAAAGCTGGTTAACCAAGCTTTCATTTGATATGTTTGGTGTTCTAAAAATCGCTATACTTTAAGAGATATAAGCAAATACATTTTTGCACGTACTCTCCCCCAAAAATTGATCTTTTGATATGAGAATATACAATTACCATTGGGTAACTGCTGTTAGTGTTACCTGGATAGAAAGAAAAAAAGAAGGGAGAGAAGTGAGGCAAAATACTCTCTCCCTTCTCTTTCTCTTTCTATTTGCGGAAAACTATATTTTACAAAAAATTTTTAACTTTGACCTCGTTGCGCGACCTCGTAATGTTGACCGATTTTGTTCAAACTTTGTATGTCGTCTTCTTTTATCACCAAGAAACAAAAATCCACAAGTTGCTAACATTTCAAACATTGAAAAATAAGAACAACCCAATATATATACATACATATATAGCGTAAAGAGAAACAAGAAAAACGCTACACCATTTTCACTCAAATACTCTTAATTGGCAAAAATATTGGAAGATCTCAAAGACATTTCTTTTATCAATTTTCATTTTGAAAATAATATATTCAGATATTTAAAGATCTATATTATAAATAAATGCATCAAATTCAAAGAAAAGACACAGTAAAAACATAAATGTACTCTGTTGTTAAATATAGTTCTAAAGACGTTAAATAATTTGTTTGTAGCTTGGACATGAGACCAGGTGACTCTTAAGTGCTCTTAATTGCTTGTTGAAGAAGGACTATGAATTATATGGTGACTAGACGAATTAACATTAGCGATCTTCGAGTAGACTGAAGCAGGAATGGACAAGCATGCTGGAATATCCACATAATAGGATTGAATGAGTGTGTGAGGCCATTGTTTAATTATTTCTTGACATTGACTTTGCAAATTCAAGTTGTAAAAGTTTAAATACCCCGAAGTTGTCAAGTGGATGTCCGATTAAAATGTAAGAATCCAAGCATTATTCTGACCAAAAGTATTCAAGTACTTGGTCCTTGATGCCAATAATTTTTTATGCATTAGATCTGTCATGATCGATAAACCTTTTTCGCATCTTCCAATTATTATATTGTTTGTCAAACCCATCTACCCAAATAATAACTAGATGTAAAATATATAAAATCAATAAAGAGAAGATCAAACCCGAGCCAAACCGATGAAACAAAGAGGAGAAGAATACTTATTATTATCCCTTCAAACTTTATCCAGTCAAAGTTTAAATACTATGTCTTACGGAATAGAAAAAAGGAGAAATGACAAAAGTAATGCTTAGTGACGCAATGAAATAAATATTAAAGTTTTTTATATTAAAAAAATCAACTTAGCTCGAGATCATTCGTATTTTTCTCCTTCTTCTATTCTCTAGTACTAGATTATGAAAATGAATACCATTTTTAACCTCATACAACTTGCGTGGCAGCCATTTTATTTATATTTATTTAGTGTTCGAATTGATAGAATGATTCTGCTCAGTTGAGGGTCTACTTATTATATAGGTTGGTGATGGAGGACCATCAAAAACTCATCAATACTACATCATAAATGAATTTTTGTTGGATTTACGTTTCTGTATTTATTATCTCAGACAAAGTTACTATTTATAAGTATTACTTTAATGCACAAAATTAAAAGACTAGGCTATAAGTATATAATACAATGGAGTCCAGGGGATTTTTAGTCTTCAGCACAGATTTAATTTTTCATAAATTATAAACTAATTATTTCCTTCATGACGTCACCGGATAGTCATTTGTTCTGAATTGGAGATCTGTTTGCATAGACCTCTTTGACAACGTCCATATTTCTTTGAATAAGATATATATACATATATATCTTTCATATCTTAAGAAAGCTTAAGAAAACTTGTCTCTTGAGACCCTATTTCAATATAAAATTCATTTGTTGTCACAATTTCAATTCACACCTATTTTAATACTTTGATTTGCTTGTTTTAACAAGGTCCATTGTTAATGCTCTTCGTGGAAGTCTTTTTATGTTGTATTATGTATGATTTATCTGCACTGAGATCTGGATTAGGTATTCATTTTTAACATTTTGTTCAATTACTGGTATTTATAGATTTTTGTTTAAGTAACTATATCTAACAAAAGGAGCTTAAAAATACAGCACCTTCCGCAAAGAAATGATGTTTGAGTACGTATGTTTTAATTTTTTTAAAGTAATTACCAAAAGTGGTAAAACTAATCAATTTCTTTTTTTTATGATCAAATAATCGAGAATTGATAAAAAATAAAAAGATGGAAAGAAAAATGGAGATAGAATCTTACAAAAAAGTTTTGTATAAAAGTGCTCCAAAGGAGGAAATTATAGATATATATAATTTTCAAACTTTTGATGGTTTGCTGGTTATTGATGGATCAAAAGTAAAAAAAAAGTTTGAAATTCCTACATAAGATACTCTTTGATAATTTATCTTTCTTCTCTATTTTTTCTTATAAATAACATGACCATAGTTCTTAAATAACTGGTTCCTCCTGAATAAAGTTTAACAAGTAAAACAAATTTAAAATAAATAAAGAGAAGATCGGAAGAATTTATTATTTTCAAAAAGAAAATTAAAAAATACATGATCAAGTAGCCTTTTTATATATATATAAGTTAATATACCAAATTTTTCAATTGTCATATAATATGTAAGAAAATAAGTAGAAACTGCATTTTAATATTGCAATTAAAATATTTATAAATAATACAATTAGCTAATGGATTATTTCTGCTTTACTATAGTACATACAAACATTGCAAATATACATTGATAAAAGCAAATAGATAAACACAGCAAAAGAACACGATCACAAAAAGGTGTATATGTGCTACAATAACAAAAATGGATAATTAGTATTACATTTTAGATATTATTTTATAATCTAGTTATAAAGCAACTAAATTAAAAATAGAATCAATAATTTGTTATATCTTTTACATTAAATAAATTTATTATTACGAAGATCTCATCCTCTTCTTGCATGGCTTGGTATCTCTCATATGATAAGGATGGGCATCTGTTGATTAGGTGGTCAGTGCTTAGGAACTCTTCCATGCATATATTGCAAATGGCATTTGTGTTTTTTCCACTTACTCAGAAAGGCCAGAAATGGTCCATGGTCTGTGTAGGCTTGAACAAGTAATTTCATTTTGGGAGATGAAAGTTCGACAACCTTTTGTTTTGGAATATTCAACATACGATGAGTATGTTTCATAAATAGAGATATCAAACAACCGATACAGATTTTAAATACATTCTGCCAAACTTTATGTATACTTTTCGCTGGTAACAATCTTCGAATTTAACCAAGAGGTTTGCGGAATTAAGTGTTTGAAAGTATCGAGAGGACCCAAAAAAACAGTCGTGACATGCAGCTTACTTGATAAAATATTCTTTAGCTTTAATCCATTATGGATAAAAATTAGCCACTGAATGAATTCTGATGAAAATTGGAAACCCTTCAACTCGGGCAAGATTTTCTTCAATATATTGTTATTTTATAGGTCGCTGGTAATCAAGCAATGTACCAAAACCATAGGCATTAAAAAATCCTAAGCATGTAAACATATAGCAAGGAATAATATCTTTTTGGAAGCTTTACATAGAAAGGATTTAATATGTTATGTAAGACGAAGATGGATAATGGGTCATTTAGAGAAAAAGAGGATAGCTTTGTACACATCTTGAAGACAAGGAAATGAAAGCACTCTAACCATAAACTCTACGTACAAGGTGCCTTGGAAAATTATCAAGATTTATCGTAGCGACTCTGTCATACTTTGATGTGTTGTACAATCCAATGCCATAGATAGATCCGAGGAGACTCAGACCAAAGAATGTTTCAAATATTTAGTGATTTATTATCAAATAAAACAAAAGCATAAAAGTGAATCAAAAATATTATTTGATCTATCGGGCTTTCTGATTTTATTGCCTATTTGGTTCGATAGAACATCATCCCGAGGAAATAAATATGCATACTAGCGTTATTGTTAGTCTATGGATCCTAAGATCTGATTTTGACCAATTTCTGACCTTATTTTGAGGTTGATCAAAACTGAACTTCCCCTATAAGGATTCGAACCAGCGCCACCTATATTGAGAGCTGAACACGCCTTAACGCACAGAGCTCCCTGGTACTCCCTTTGTCTGGATATCAATAAACATTATAGTGTTATCATAAGTATATTGAATCTGAGATCTTTGGATGAGGTTAGTCAATATTAGAGAGAGCAAATTACGTGGGTGGAAACGTATTCGACTCACAATGTCGAGGGCGCAGGTTCAATTACCGATGGAAAAAGTTAAATTTTGGTCAATGCCATTGAAAAGATAGACTAATTTAACGCTATAATACATATTTATACACATATAAATGCAATTCTATCGAACCAAATGGGTAAATTTGATTGCCCATTTAAGTAAGATTAAAGATTATTGTGTGAATAGTCAGCATGCTTATGGGTATTATATTAAGCATAAACTTGATTTCCGATTTTCGATTCCAAAAGGTCCGTTATTTGATTTAGACGCACTCTGGAAGATAATTTACGAGACTGACGTCTTTACACTACATTACCTGGCTCTGCCAGGTATAAAGGTTTTGAATTTAAGATACCACATAAATATGATATCACTTGGTTAAAATACCTCCCATCTACAGAGCTGCGCCATATGAAGTATTTTCAATAAATCATCAAAATTTTAAATATACAATCGGTAATCACATAGTGATTTTTTCATTTATATAAAATTTTACTCGTTAATTGACATGACATATGTTTTCATTTTACACTTTCATTTGTGTACTCATTATTTATTTGGAAATATGTTTGTATATTGATCAATTAATAGTTGATGTTGACCTGCAATTATGGTACAAAATTAAATTATCTATTTTTTAAGCCACTTCATGTATCATATATTTTTTAATCCATATAAAAACTGTACTATTTTATGTGCTAAATACAGCTGATATTTACTAACGTTTCTCAATATGATCCCTCAGTCAACAAACAAAAATTATCATACATGAATAAAACATGTAAATTATTTTGTGTTTAGTTTTATTCTTTTAAACAATCTATAGAAAAAATGTATTTCCTTTTAACAGTAGATCTAAATATTATTTCCTACGCAGAAGCCTCTTATAAATAACATTCATTCGATTCAATTAATCCTGCATCTCAAATACATATACACGGAATTCCTTCCTTAAACTAATTAGGACTTAATACCTTATTTACAACAAAATTAAACCTATTATAAGTAAATAAAAAAGTAATTTAATTAACTCGGTATTTATATCCTTGTAAAGACAACAAGATTCTACTAGGGTTTGGAATAAGCGATAACAATATTAATTGTGAACAAACCTTATTGGGTTACTTTCCACTAACTATGCTGGTGTTGTATGTATAGAAATACATACATACATATAATGAAAACGATATATGGAAATATATTATCGACATAAACTTCAATATAATTGATATTTTTTTCTTGATATTATGGATTGTTGATTTCCTCTATGGAATATTGAGTAGAAGCATATGTTAGGGATTTTTGGTATAACACTTCTCACTTAATTTATCTTATTTTATTCTACCCTTTTGTAAAATTGAAACTCGAAATATATAAAATGAATACCTTCTTAGGGCTTTGAAAATCATAAAAATTGATAATTTAAAGGTAATTTAATAAAACTCGTCAATGAGCATTTTTTTCCAGTTGAAAACTCTATTTTCTTTCTATGTCTATAATATTATTTAGAGAATGCAGATCTATTTATCATCAAGTATAATAAAACCCAACCAAGCATTCATTATTTCTTTAGTGTGGAATAAACATATACAGAGAATTACAAAATTAAAATGATAAAAAACCCTAGAGAGAGGACGCTTAGTGCTTTAAGGACGAAGATCAAAATGTTTAACATGTTTGTGATTGAATATATATATATATATATATATTTGGAATGTCACATAACCACCTCAAACAAGGGTATTTCAAACTATTTATGAAGGAAATACAACCTACCTAGAGGCTCAATATCCCTTGTGGCAACCATTACCCGCCCAATATCCTGTCGCTGAGTTATTTTGAAGGGAAAGCAGAGCTATGCAAGATAAAAAATATTTTGGTGAAAAAAATGTACACGGAAAACTATGTTTATTTTTAGAAATATAGGTCAAAGATTTACCTCCTCAGGGCGATGTAATTTCAAGTGCTGTTCGCTGCAGTAATAGACGAGGTTGCAGTGAGTGCATTGATTAGCCGTGGGTGCCTCACATAGGAAACAGCTGCCTTCATTTACGTCACAAGTCCCTTTGCTGTCACACATTGTTTAATCCTTGGATCACTAATGAACTTTATAAGCATGTAGTGTTTTATCAAATCCTGCACTAACTAAATATGCTGTTTACTGAGGGAAAGCACCTATCTTGTGCACTCAAATAACGTTGGGATGAGTATGCATTACCTTAGTGTGCCTAGAGACTTGTGATAAACTGCAAGAGCTGGCAAAAGAGAGGCGGCGTTGTGGGGGCGTCAAAAGCATGATAAAAAAATAATACATGCCCGATGTATTTGAAAACATATTCTTTTTAGAGGAACGCATATTGTTTATATATATATATATATATCAGGAAACGACCGGGACACCTTTTTTGCTGGGACCCGGGACAGGACTTAAATTTTTCAAGCCGGGCCGGGACTTAATATATATTTTCGTTCCTTGACATTCTGAAGTGACGACGTTTTTTTTTAAAGAATTTCCAAAAAAATAAGTGACGACGTTTTTTTAGAAAATAATTTCCAAAGCAAAAAATATTTAAGTACCGGCCTGGTATCTAAAAACACCTAGCTAGCACGCTCAAAAAACAGCCGGGTACCCGGTCGTTCTCTGATATACCTATATATATTTATTTATTTATATATATATATATAAATACTCTTTTTATCAATAGTATGGGCAAATGTATGTCATTATTCCAATTAGTTATGTGTCTACATATATTAATGATATTCTTCAATTTATACAAACAGTATCTTAAGAAGGTATGGCTTAAAGGATGTGATTAATAAAAAAGATAAAAATTATTAAAATTATTCATGTGCATATTACTACCTACAATGTTAGTATATAATGTTATATGCACAAAATTAAAGCAGGAAGTGCGAAGGCCGTGTGCGTTAAGACGTATTCAACTCTCATAGGTGTGGGCGCAGATTCGAATCCATAGAGGGGATGTTCATTTTTGGTCTATCTCATTGATAACATTCTCAGTTCGATAGACTAATTATAATGCTAGTATGATTATTTAAATCCAGTGGATGTAAATCTGTCGAACCATATGAGCAAAAAAAAACATTTATAGTGTTTAGTGTTGATGTAAAATTTGGTTGTCTTCTGAATAGAAGGAAAATCCAGCAATAAGGGTTCCAGTGATATCATCCTATGTCATGTTTCTAAAAAAGTAGTCTTTGAAATAACTAAACTGGATACTCATATCATTTATCCTTTTTTATTTTCCGTAACCCTTGAATGCATGACATGTCTTTACTCTATTTATGCATGACTGGTGTGACCCTAAATAGAAAACATACTCTTATTTAGGTTTAAAAAATTAATTAAATTCGTTTCCTTACACGTCAGAGGTCTGGATAGTTGTGGGGAGGGAATTATAAAAGCAGATGTGCTTTTTGGGCTTTAAAAAAGAAAGGGGCGTCGTTCCGACAACTCTAAGGCCATAGACAATGCTTTCTTGAACGCCAAAGCACGGATTGCCAGCTCATTAACGAAGCAAGAGTATGTGAAGCCAACAGACCTAAGAGCAGTTTTGCTATCAGCTGCAGCCAGATACAATGCATTTTCCCTGAAAATTCCGTCTCTTCACAACGATTCGTGGGTCTTCGCTTCAGAGGAAGTCAGATACTTACCATCAAGTTCCCTATCTCATTTAAAGATTTAACGTCGGATTCTGAAATATTCAAAGTGGTTTATTATTTAAAATATTGGAGAAGCGTTTTTTAAAGTATGTATTGTGCTATTTTAAGTTTGATAAATTTTTATTATAAGTTTTAATTGTTGTCGTTCTTCTCCACGGTATTAATTTTAGACAGCAATGTCTATTTATGTTTTGTAACGCGATTACTTTGGAATTTTAAGAACTGAAAATAAATATGTGTATATATATATATAAATTTAATTGATATAAAAAAAATTTTTCTAGATTATTACAAATCAACGTACAAGATATTATATATTCAAATAATTTTAAGCCTATTTTTTGATTGTTTTTACACAATAAGTAATTTTAATATAGGTTTTATTATGATTTTTCACAGTTGGGGCAAAAAAATTCCAATCTTTATTACATACACATAAATTACATATTTGGTAAAATGAAGAATGCTTTATATCACTAATCTGCAGACAAAAACTGATTTTTATGGTATATATGAAGGAGCCAAGACATTTAAGGTGGAAATTTGTATTTTTTGAATCCCAATATAGTTTACTCAAAGTTAATCCATGTTCACTGATAAATAATCTTCTTTTGTGACTCTTTCCATCTTGTTACCCTATATTGGTACTTATTCATAATAAATACATTATAGAATGATAGATTCAAGAATTTGTAAAATACAAGGACAACGGAATATTTGACGCATTGTGTAAGTTGCCACTCTTTCGTCAAGACAATCCACTCCATCATTGGTTTTGTTGATAATATGACCTCAGATTTACCTTTTTGGTGATTGTGAAAGGTAACATAATAGCATTTCTATTATTTTTTGCCTTGTAATTAAAGAGCATGTTTCCATCCCCATTAAATGCTCAGTCACTCCTAAATACTGAATTAGTTTTGGCTTCACGGAATTCCTTTTGTACTTTTCGTCTTTTTTCTCATTGTTCCACCAATAAAAAATATTTGTATTCTCTTGTAAGGTTTAAACAAGTAAATAAATTTATCATGTTACATTTCTTCTTTTTAGATCTAAATTTTCAGTAACTTTGGTAACAACATACTTGCCTAAACCTTCCGTTCTTGTCAATCCCTTCCGATTTACATTTCGAATTTTTAATGAGACATAAATTTCTGAGTCGTGTAAGATCCAAAATTTCAAGCCATATTTGTCTGGCTTTAATGGCATGTACTGTATATGCCGACAACGCTCCCTGAACGGATATAATTGTTCATCCACAGTAATATATATTATGATGGGTTATAACAGTGTTTTGAGCTCCCAGTAAAACCCTCAATGAGTAAGCTAACTACCGCCAGCTTGTTGTGTAGAAGTCTACTTTTGCGGGTATTCGGGTTATCAAATCGTAGTGATCTTCTTATTTCTTCTAATCTATTGGCCGACATTGTTTTTGCGAAATATTGGAGGACCATACTGAGTATTCCATAATTGACGAAGTGCTTGATATTTATTTTCATTACCACCTCTCAAAATGTAAATACCTTAAAAGAACGGTTGTTTTTTACCCATTTTTCTCCTAAAGGTGAAATGAAATAAGTATTGTCGCTTTTTTCTTGATCTCCAAATTCTAATAACTCATCTTCCAACGAGATATCTTCCAAGTTAAGATTAATAATACTGAGAGGAGCAGGGTCACTAATATAAGATGAATCTTCACCAGAGTCATAATCATCATGGAAAGATACATTTCTTCCACTATTTTAATGATGTCGATTGAAAATTATGAGCACAACTAATTTGGTATAGTTTTTAGGATGATATGTAATCAGAAAAAAGTATTTATGGTATCTCAACAAGTACAAATACCATAACAAAATAGACCCTTTCACTCAGAATTACAGATACAAGAATGCATTTATTTTCGGTTGAAATCAAAATTAAAATATTGAAATCAACTTTGTATTGATAAGCATACATCATTTACAACTTATACTTGAGGCTGATATTATTTAATAACTTAATTATGGGTTAAGAATTGACTCAGATCTTTATTGTATTGAAGATACATGGTTATTACAACTTTTAAAAGGAAAACGTTTTAAGTTTTGTCTACATAACGAATATATGTATAAATATAATTAATTTATTGAGGATTCAAATCGCCTTCTTTCAAGTTAAAGGAAATTTGAAATATTAGGTTTTTTTTAATTTTCTAAATGTTGATTTTATTACTTTAAATAACTTTCAAATGTTTTTGGCTAATTTGCATTATCTTATAGGATTTTACTTTAGTGTATAGAGATCATCTGTTGAAAGTTTGAATTAAATGGAATAACGTTAGGTATCTCCTCAACGGACACTACCTACAGTTATGTAGTAAACTTGTGTAATATTTTGATTTCCGTCAATTAATCGTCTCCCAGGTTTTTAATACAAATTCAATGTCAAAATAATCTAATGATTATGAACAATATATAATTAATAGTAATGATCTCAAAGAGTCCACTTTATTTTTTACATACATATAAAAATGTGTGAGTAATAATTGTATTTAATTCGTCATTTTTTAAACAAATGCCCCAAAAACATCAAATTAAAATAGTTAATTACTTGAGTTTTTTGTATACATATTTATATATATGAAATAATTAATAACTTTGACTCCTTAAAACATAACATACAATTGTTTTATTTTTTGGTATTTATATTGAGATCCTGACAGGCGATTGATTGACGAAGAAAAAAAAACTACATAACTTATGGGTCTGTTGAAGAGGCCGGTAACGTTATTCAATTTTGGTCAAACTTTGACAAGATGGTGGTGCCAATATATATATATATATATATATATATATATATATATATATATAGAGAGAGAGAGAGAGAGAGAGAAAGAGAGGGAGAGAAAGAGAGAGAGAAAGAGAGAGAGAGAGAGGTAATAATAAATACTATTTTTTTGCCAAGGCCTCCTTGATTATTTGTAGGTTATGAGTGGGGTTAACCTTCTATGGATTATTTTCCTAAATATGTATATAGCTTCGCTCGGTAAGATAATAGTCATTTTGTGGCTTCAGGCATCAGATACAGTTTTCAATGTACTCGTCCTTGAGTAGAGTACACTCAAGCTTCCTTATCAGCATGTAAGCCTTTGTAATGTTTTATGAATATCTATTAAATTAATGAGAGGTATTTTAAACTATTTATATATATATATATAAAATTAAGAGACAACTTGTACGAAAATCCCAAAAATCAATATAATTTATATATAATTCTTATAAAAATGTGTTTCGGCTATTTGATGGGTGCATATATTTAAAAATATTAAGTTGTGCTTTCTTTAGAGCATTTGCTTCCATTTGGCAGATAAATATATGTAATGAAAACATAGCCAATGGTTTTGCCAGCTGAGAGCATTAGTACACTAACTGTTGAGAAATTACTTTTCTGCAGGGGAATCAATGTTAGTACAACTGCAGTTTTCTATTAATAAAATAAAGGTGCATTTATTCATTCAAGGAATACTAGAAACTATATGGAAAGGTGACTTTTTTCGCACGCCAGGAAATCAATACGTAAACGCTTCCGGTGTAATGTTGTTACAAATCGAGTGCCAGCGAAAAGTCAGGTCTTTTGGCAATATGGACGTACCTTGCTTAAACCATAGTCACTGTAAATATATAATGAGTTTGATAAGCGTTTTTCTTTAACTGATAGAAAAACATCAATAATGTTCTCAGAGTGTAGTTTGAAGGCACGAAATTTAACATTTTTATGAGTAAAAAATATAAGTCTTTGCTTATTAAACTCCCCAAATTATTAATCAAACATTGAGGTTAAAAATTAAGACTATTGGAATGATTTGGAAATACTCCTGTGAATGGTATCTCCTTTCTTTGTTGTAGACTGGATAATTAATTATTATTGTAATAAATATGTTTGTATTGGTTCTTGCTCCTCCTTTATTTTGAAACCTAACAAAAAGTCATATAGGAATCCACTTTTAGTATAATTTAAAAAAACTAAATTTGAACAAAATATATTTTCATCACGTATGAGACTCATCGGAAGTTCTTTATTATATCGAAGACACACAAACATTATGTTTACTTAATAATCCTATGAAATATGAATCTTTATAGCATTATGTGAGGCCATATAACACATTTCAACATTGAATAAATATTTGCTTTGAAAGTTAAACAATCATTACAATAATAATGAAAACCCATTATAAAGATATTATCCTTCTAATATTTAACTTCTTCAATATTTCTTGACTCACTTGTGTCAATAATATTTCTTATGTAGCCTTTCATTATTATAGATTTAAAGTTGTATTCGCTTGAGGTCTTTCCCAGGCTGATAGAACAAGTAAAAGAGGCGATGGATAGTGTCTATTGTTTACGAAGATAGTCTGGAGATCGTTTCGATTCTATATGTTATTTGTATGATTCCTAATAATATATTTATTTCAATAAATGTGTTATATTGTTTATCCAATTTGCTTTTGGCGTTTATTCTTGTGATGGTTTACCTTCCCCCTCTAATTATTATATGATCATCTCGATAAATTTCCGTGCAATAACAACAAACAATTAAAAGATTGACAAAATTATCTTCTTCATAATTGACTAAAAATGTCATTACTGGCCTATAAATTAAATGATAATGGGAAATGTATATGTAATCTAGAAATTGAAAACAGGTAGCACATTGGACATCTTGAGTGCGGTCGGAACGGTTCCTGAAGCCAACGATCTATTCACAAGATGAGCGATTGGTCCGGAAAGTACTTCGATGCCTTTCTTGAGAACGGAGACGGGTATCCCGTCGACACCCGGGGCCTCAGTTGCCCTCATACCTATGATGACCTTCGCAATCTTTCTGGCCCCCGCAAAGGAGAAGGAGAACGGCGCCGACGACTTGGGCCACAACGAAGAAGGGGGCTGCAAGGGGGAAGGCCTTCCCAGAGTTTTTTACTTTGCCAATGTAAAACTCGTTCATCACAGATGCCGTCTCTGCAAAGTTTAACGTAGGGATTCCGTCCACCTCGATAAAAGGTGGGAGGGAGGCACTTGACTTGCCCATAGTCTCATTTGCGAGGCGCCAAAGGACCTTGGGATGGTTGTGGCTGTTGTTTAGCTTGTTGATATTCGTGCACACGCTGTGGCGTTTTAACATGGATGAGACTTGGTTGCGAATTCGGCGGTATTCACTTTGTATCTTTCTCTCATGAGCTTGAGCGTGTCCGGCGCTAGGTAAAGATTCTTACCCGTCTTAACTTTGATGGTCTTGATAGGGGCCACCTCGTCGAGGACACCCGTGATGCCGCCGATGAGGAATCAGTGAAGTATCATCCCTTGGAATACTATTTGCCTTTTCTCATGGACATTTGTTCAAGTCAATTACAAATCCTTTGAATGGATTGCTCCAATATTATTTATAAAATAAATGAAATTAATTATCAGTGGCATGAGGGACAAAATGCATGTTTGTATTGATTTTATCATAGTCGATGTAGTATCCTCACTTCGACAATAAGACGTATGAAAAGAAAGAATTTGGAGTCTTCAGAACCATGGAAAATATGGTGTACCGAAGTCACGACTGGTAGCGCGTAATATCAAGGTATTTGTGGACTCTCCATTGCTTGGGGAAACCCAGTCATAGAAAGACTTAAAGAGAGAGGATTTGTATCATATAATAAATAAGGTGATGTTACATCACTACATATTTCGTGATTAAATATGAATTATTATACTCACATAAAATCAACTGTCACTATCACTGTCAACTATGTCACTACCCCCCAACAATGTAGAGCTTACAAATACATATATGGAAAGGCTTGTGGGAGTTCGTCTCCCTTTTTCTCTTTGACAGCCTAAAGTCTTCCCTCTGGAAGAAAAATCTTACCAAGTCGTCTAATAAGTGATGCTCTGAGAGAGGATGATGTTTTTGAAACGTGATTGGTTGAAAGAAAAGTAGAAGGAATAAAAACAGTTTGTATTATGTAATAATATCAATATATAATTTCACGGGCAGCGGTTGAGGAGCGAACATCAATTTAGAAAGAAGAAAGTCATCCTTAAAAATACTAATTGCATCGTCCATTTGCGAATACTTTGAAAGGACTATTCACATATCACGTTCAATCCTTAATTGAATGACTCAATACAAGAGGGAGGGGGGGGAAGAAATGCACATTTAGTTTATTCAATTCTGGGGATAAATGGATCATCACACTGATTTGTATACTTTTAAAAAGAAAGAAAATTGTGTTACCAACCCCATATCTTTTTCATTTCCATAATAAAAATTTTGCTTAGCAAGGTCTATAAATACAAGATCTACGCTCCACATAAAAAACTAGAGGCATATATACACTCAGAGAGTGCAAACCTCCGCTGTCACGGGGTCCTTATGACCCTACCGAGGCGGATTTTTCACGACTAGGGCGGCGTAGAGGGACGGGGGAGGGTTCCCCTCGACGGAAATTCCGAGAGGAAGACGCTCCCGGCACACAATTTCACAGCACAGCGACATCTAGTGGCAGAGTAGGCTAACTTGAAATATTTTTTAGTATTTAGCTCATTTTGCATCTTAATTCTGCACTCAGAGATGCCAAAATTTAATCACTTGTTCCTTTTGGCATTTCCAACAACTCCACAAAGTTTCATCCAAATCCGTTCAGTACTTTTGAGTTATCCTGCTGACAAACAAACCAACCAACCAACAAACCAACAAACTAACAAACCAACAAACCAACGCCAGTGAAAACAATACCTCCTTCGGCGGAGGTAATAAGGGAGTGCAATAGCCGTGTACGTAAGGCGTGTTCCATTAATCCTTCAATTAATCGTCTGTCATGTTCTAAATAATAATGCTTTCAATGTTGGGAGCACAGGTTCGAATACTCCGAGAGGGGATGATCATTTTTGGTCTACCTCATTGATAAGATCCTAGGTTCGAATGACTCATTTTAATGCTATAATGCTTATTTTTATCCTGTCGGATACAATTATATCGAACCATAAAGGCAAGATGAAACAAAATGAAACAATTATAGAAAAGGTATAAATACTAATAACATTTCAATAGTTCTAATTGTAAATTCGATATTGAGCTCACAATGCTCATCGTTCAAAAATGATTGCAAAGAAAAAAGTATGTACTGAATATTTCTCTAAAAGAGAATTGATTATCTTAATGGATAAATGCATCATCTTCACTTGTGATAAATCAATCAATTAAATTGTAAGACATATAAATCAGGCATTACAAGTATGTATATGCTTGCAGTATTACTAGGCTCAAATTTAAAATTCGAACAAATGATTGCATTGAAACTGATATAAATGTACTTGGGATTTAGCTACATATGTTTTTCCTGTGGTTAGAAATGATGCTGCTACTTCTTTGTTTACTTTATCTCAATTTCGGTGGGTTTTTTAATATATTTTTAGGCGCATCATATAAATTTTAAGCAAATGAGCTCACAGAATCCGAAATAATGGAGTCGCTGATCCATAGAAGAATCATTTTGTGTTGAAAAGATATTTAATTGTTTGTTTTGACGTTTTTATGTTCTGGTTATAGAATATAAAATGCAGCTTTCAATTTCTTGAATGGAGGGGTCAAATCAACTCAGTAACAAATTAATTAAACATTCAAGCTATATACATTCCAAATGAAGATAGTCGTAAATC
This sequence comes from Caligus rogercresseyi, assembly GCA_013387185.1. Lineage (NCBI taxonomy): Eukaryota > Metazoa > Arthropoda > Copepoda > Siphonostomatoida > Caligidae > Caligus > Caligus rogercresseyi. The sequence continues at coordinate 8,633,170 of CP045895.1, read as the reverse complement.
CTGAAGTGACAATAACAAAGCTTTTATCTAGTAATACAGACAATTCTCATCGATGCGCAGTATAATAGCAACTTATTGTAGACAATGCGAAAGAATCAATAAATATACTTCATATTTTGGTGGGCATAGAATTTGATTTGTTTACATACAAAATGCAATTTGATTTTCAAAATACTTAGAAGTTTACTAATTAGACAATTCTTTTTATAAAAAGTGATCGTTTTAAATATATATATAATATATATATTTGTATGTATATATATATATATATATATATATATATATATATATATATATATATATATATATATATATATATATGTGTGTGTGTGTGTGTGTGTGTGTATGTATGTATGTATATGTGTGTGTACATATACATATGTATATGTGATAATATACATGCATATTTATATACATATAAATATATTTATATATATATTTTTATATATTTATATATATATATATATATATATATATATATTTAAATATATATATATATATATTAGGGTTGTTCTTATTTTTCAAAAGTTTGAAATGTTAGCAACAATGTGGATTTTCTGTTACTTGGTGATAAAAGAAGACGACATACAAAGTTTGAACAAAATTGGTCAACATTTCGAGGTCGCACAACGAGGTCAAAGTTTTAAAAATTTAGTAAAAATAAAGTTTTTCGCAAATTTCTTCAAAATAGTGGACGTTACAGACTTCAATAATGATTATTAATTTAAAGGAAATCTAATTTACTACCAGACGTATGTTTGATGTTTTTTAATAAAATAAAGTTTTCAGTAAAAACAAAGAAAAAAATGAAGTGTGTTTTGTTAGCTTATTTCATAGCTTTTTTGTATCAATTAACTTCACTCGCCTGTAGAAGATGACTTGTTCGCTTCAGAGTAAAATAGTACTTTTAAGTTTAGTAAAACTTTAGATGATAAATCCAAAAATGACCTTGGTTGCATTCTATCAATTCAGAATTAAGTACAATCTGAGTTTATATCATATAATTCAGAGCCTGTATTGACCTATAAAAAATCGATTATGAAAAAAATAAATAATAATGTGTTTCTTAGATTTGCGTCAAGGTATCCTCTCAAAATTTTACTTTGTCTCTGACGCATTTATAATCCATTATATGCGTCATTTTGTACGCGAGATATGTTTTTTTTAATGTACATATAACTCTCTAATTATTAAATTGGCATGATTTAGTATACCAAAAATTAAAGCTGGTGTACCAAGCTGTCATTTGGTATGTTTGGTGTTCTAAAAATCGCTATGCTTTAAGAGATATAAGCAAATACATCTTTGCACGTACTCTCCCCAAAAAATTGATCTTTTGATATGAGAATATACAATTAACACTTGGTAACTGCTGTTACTGTTAGCTGGATAGAAAAGAAAAAAAGAAGGGAGATAAGTGAGGCAAAATACTCTCTCCCTTCTCTTCTCTATGGATATACATAATACCATTCATTAACAGGTTTAATGAATCTTATTATAACACTGTTTGGTTAAAACAATAAGATTAAATACATTTTCCACCGACAGTAAGTAAGAAAATTAAGTAAATAAGTTTGAAAGCTTTTGAGTGTAAATTAAATATAGACACTAATATATGTGGAACAAAAAATGTAAAGTAGTACTTTCTAAATACTAAAAAGTTATTTAGAATTATATGATTACTTACCTTTCACAGTTGCAGTATATCTATTTCATGCGAAATGAGGATTCTATGGATATTTTTTTAAATACTTTATTAAATTAGGGATATTAATTATAAAAATAAATAAATAAGATTATCGTTTAAGTTAAATCATTAATCTAAAATTTTGATGAAGAATTTGTACATGCCCATTGGAACTAGAAGGGGAAACCGCAATACATCATACTTCCAAAATAATATTGTAACCCTTCAGCCGCAGAAACTTTAATTGTTTAGATGATTAATTATTCTGCTTGGAGGATATAACATTTGGGCGGAGTGGAAGGTGATGTTGAAAGTCCTGAAAGTTTTCGAGTTAAAGTCAGGGCTCAAAATCAATGAAGACAAAACTCAAGTTATTACCAATAATAATGGGCTCCGACAAAACCTAAGTCCATGTGTGTTAGTGGACAGTGCCAGTGTCTTGGGTAATTCCATCTCCCTCGACTTGGGAGCAGAAGAAAATGTCCGGGCTGCTCAAAAGTCCCTAGAATCCTCTGTCGAGGAAATGGGAAGACATAGACTCTGTCTGGTGAGCAAAATCAGATGCTGGAACATGGTTGTCCTGCCCCGTGTCAACCACATACTTCGGTGTACACCTAAAATAAAAGACGCAGCAAGCAGATGGAAGAAGATGGGTGAAGACTTTGTCAACATACCTAACAATGTGGGGAAAAAAACGCCTCTACGCTCCAAGAAGTGAAGGGGGCCTCGGAATGATCGACGTGGAAATCCACTGGAGCGTTCTCCTGATCTCCTGGCTAAAGAGATACACCTTGGTGGACCATCTCTGGAAGAATGCCTTATCAGGGGCCAAAAGTCTGTCCAGTCCAACATTGGGCCCGGGCAAGGACAAGGGTCCCCCCAACCCACCGCTCCACAGACCATGGAACGAGCTTTGGGACTTCCCACAAGAGCTCCTGGAAGCCTACTGGAAGGGGGTCGGCGTAGGCGGGCCTCTGATAGGGAATCCATTAGTCAAGTTGATGTTCCATGGCCCATTCTCCAAAAAAGAGGCCTCCGGACGATTAACGATGTCCTTAACCTGAAAACGTAGACCATCCCTCCGTTGTTCTCCTTAAGGCTTCCCTTAGGAAATTGTTTGTAGACGGCGTCGTTATAAAAACAAAGGAGAATGTTTATCAAGTATCTAACCGGATTATAAAGAAAAACTACTTACTTATCACTTCTCACCACGAGAGAAAAATAAGAGAGAAAATAATAGATACAGTAAACCCTCAAACAAGGAACACATCATATTTTAAGGATATAATCGCAGGAATATGGGACCCCATGTTGACTCCGAGGGAGCAGTATCTAAAGTACAGAATCTCCTCGGGGGTGTATTTTACAGGCGGTCTGCTACAGAATGAGGGGGCGATATGTTCCTTGTGCGAAAACCGCAAAACTGTTGCCCATCAGTTCCGAGACTGCACAGATCTCGTTCATATAATGAAAATTATAAAAGAGGGCCTAAAGGAAAAAATAGGCAGGGATCTGAGCCCAAACGAGATCTTATATGGATTCGTAAGCAAGGACTCTAAGCTGAGACTGGCCTCGAAAGTCATCTCAAAACTCCAATCAATTCTGGCGAGGGCCAGATTCAAGAACTACAAAGTTTCCACAAGGATAGCGGAGGTGGCTTTAAAAGAATACAACATCTCTGGAAACATTTTTTAAAATACATCTACATTATAAATTTTATATAACATATGTTTTTTACGATACTTCAATTTTATATGTCTTTTTCCTTTTAGTCTTTATAGTTTTATAATTTTATAATTTCTGTGATAATTTTTTTGTTGATTGTTAATAATTTTATTAACTGAATAAATGTATGTTTCCCATTGGGATTTAAAAAAAAAAAAAAAAATATTGTAACCCTTCAGCCGCAGAAACTTTAATTGTTTAGATGATTAATTATTCGTGATTGTTTCATATTTAGTCATCCTTTTTACAAGATAACTAAAAATGCTCAAGATTTTGTTGGTGATCTTTGAGGAATCATGGACAGCCCGAATAGTAGTAATGCCCTTATTATTTCACGCTTAGTCTTACAAACTCCATAAGTGATACACAAGACAATTAGAAACAGCCTGAACACATATATTAAACCAGTGGTTCCCAAAGTGGGGGGCGTACACCCTAGGGGGGGCGCAGAACAATTGCAGGGGGGGGGCGGGAAAAACGAATGAATGAAAATATAAATACCGTTGACTAAATACACTGCTAGAAAATGGACAAAAAACAAAAAAAAAGTTGAGGTTTGTATTAATTACAATGTGTGAAATAAACTGCAATGGATCTGAGAACAAAATGTGTGTATGTTTTTTTTTTTGGGGGGGGGGGGGGGGGGTGCAAAAATTTATTATGTACCAAAGGGGGGCCCAGCAGAAAAAGTTTGAGAACTACTGTATTAAACAGTTGTCCAGAGTCATTACAAGGTGCGTTAAAAAACATGTCGCAAAGTCTGGAGCTGTTAGGAGAATCTTTTCTCGTTCTTAATCTTGGTGATGGGGGAAAATATTCCCTTCGTCCATGAGACAGAGAGTTTCAGCTCTCTAAAATATAGGTATAAGTTGCATAAAATCTAGGGAAAACAAGCGCTTCCTCCGTAGTGTTGTTTAATATTTGTTATGCTCAATTAGTTTTTATTGATTCTACAATAAACCACTGTGGAGAAACTTTAACCTACAGAAGGGGATCGACCTCTACAACTACTTGATCGTGCCAGCTGTTATATATAAAGCATCGTCTATTCCGTGGCTTGCTGAGCGCGCAATAGTAGAATAGGGCATTTGACTTGGTCACCTTTTTCATAGGAGTTATTTAAGTGCCTTTAAGAGACCACAATCTCACATAGGCGGAGGTCTAAGTTTACTAAATCATACCTAAAATTTATCAAAGAGTTGTTATCGACCTATCAATCCATCCACAGACTGAATGGCGGTCTGTTTTTACTTCAAGCCCGGCATTTCTGTGGTTAATGATTGGAACGAATTTATTAATGAAAATTGGAGGCTGTATCTTCTTTTTTAGCGTCCTTCCAAAGATATATTTGGAAAGGCAAGCCTTTGTTTTCTTCGACGTCTACAATTGATATCATTTGTCAAAACTGTCAAAAAAGTTTGACTTCCAAAATCTTTTCGAACCAAAAGAGTTTGAATGAATGGCTCTATCCCAACAATTTTAGCGATTCATGATTTGAATCCAGAGTCAATGTTTTATTGTGGAAACATTTCTTTTCCTATAAAGAAGGCTGCATTGAGACATCAAGTTATGATCCATGGCACTTAAAGATGTCTTATGCATCAAATTCCAAAGAAGAAGCCGAAAAAAATTGTGATCAGTTTCTACAAGAATTACATCTCCCAACAACTTGGAAACCTAGAATAATTCGCTCTGTTTCAAAGATACACGATGGAAAAAGATTCACTACACAGTTTCAAGTATTCCCTGGCACTATTTTCTTTTATGATCCTTGCAAAGACTGTGGACTTTTGTTCAATAAAATTTATCATGCTTTTGCAAACTGTCCTGCCCTGAGAATCTTGAAGGAGTTTATTCCTTTAAATATCAAAGGGGTCACTAAGAATATTATTCCTGGTATCCTTCTCTTTAGGTTGAATTCAATCCCAGAAGTTCTTCAAAAATGCGTACTATAAAAATTTCACTTTTGAGTTGTAGGAGCTATATTGCACATAGGCTAGCAAGTGATAACTTCGTTTGCAAGGATGATTTACCAACCATCTTGATATCAACCACTGTACGTTACTCAGCTCTTATAATTAAAATTCCAAGTTCAAATAATGGCACTTGGAATTATACTGGTCAATTTCTTCATTTATATCTTTCTTGTGCCGTCGAACACATGAAATTTTTAAAACATATAATAAAATGTCATCAAAATTTAAAAAGATTTTCTCCTAGTGCTCTTTTTATATTAAGGGTGGGTGTTAGGATTTATCCTGAATGATCTTTGGTCCGGGTGGTAAATTAACTCCCAAATTTTATTATTGTCATGTCCTTTATATTTATCATGTTATATTGTCGATTTATAATGTTTTGACTAATTTTTATCTGTAACGTATTTTAATTTGATGTGTTTATTGTATATTTCAAGAATATTTCCTTTTTGTTCTAAGTTATGCTTTATATTATTCAGTTTTTTTGCATTTTAACTTTAGTTTGGAGATCTAATTTTAAAACTAAATTTTTTTTTTGGTACCTCAGTACAGCAATTTATTTTCCATCAAATTGGTTATTTTATAATAAAAAATTTACATATTTACATTAACATATTTAAAAAATCACTAAAATACTTAATATTATCTGGAGGGACTAATCTTGAAGAACGAAATTGATATAAAATTAACTGTGTGTTTGTTGTAATAAAAATTAACTTCATTACTATTTGGACCCAAATATAAATATGAAAAATCTTTGGGACATAAAATAAGTTTAAATTTGCTGTAAAATATGTTTGATAATGTACTGAGAATTTTTAAAATAAATGAACAATCGACTAAAAAATGATTTAGAGTTTCAGTCTTTTCTTTGCAAAAGAAACATAGCCTTTCAGCGTACGACTTACCATATATGCTTCCTAGAGACAACGTGCTCGAAACTATCCTGTACTTTAACCAATACATGGAGCAATCAAACTGAGTATTGTTGAGGCATTTGAAAACATCAAAGGATGATGAGGACACTCCCATAAACATTAATCTTCGATCAATTTGAGTCAGAAACGGGTTTTTTAATGTTTCCTCTAACAAAAATAATCTAAGCGACGTATTACTAAAAAAAAATTATAAATTTGTAAAGACAATCCCGTGACCCAATAACTCTTCTTTTAAAATTCAAATTATGTAAAATACCCTTTCGTTCTAAAATTTCATTTGGAGTCAGAATAATATTTCTGTTAAAAATTTCTCCGATTAATTCAATTTCTTTTTTATGGAAGTTCCCGCTATAAAAAAAAACAAATTCTACTATTCCCAGAGTTGGGCTCTTGCCATTCCATCTTCTCTAGTAACATATTGATCAGACCACGTTGCTATTAATATTTTTGTGCCGAAAGTAATAAACTTTCCGAGCTATCTCGAAAATTGCTTCAGTGTCATTTCCTTTTATATTCTCGACAACCTCTGTCCGTGCTTTCTGTATATCTGACTTAATTATTTCCGACCATACTGTGCCCCTTTCTAATATTCTTTTAATCCAGGAAAATAGTATTGCTTTTCAAAAGGTCTGAAAATCTATTCAACCCAGTCCTCCCCTTTTTGGGGGCACACTAGCCGATTCCAGGAAATTAGCTTGCATCTACTATAAGGAAACAAAAAATATTCACATAGTTGATGTACTTTCCCTGCTAAAACCATTGAAAAGGTGTCAATTTTAAAAGATGTACAACTTTGGGGAGAATAAAAGTATTCCATATTAAAATTCTTGAAATCAAATTCTTTCCCACCAATGATGTTATTCCATCCGCGGTAGTTTTCTTTAGGGTAGTTTTAATCTTTTTCCATTCTCGACTATATCACCATCATCAAGTGTTAAAAAAGATCCCAGCACCTTCAATTGAAAAGATTATTTTATATCAGAGCCAATACTCTTAACATTGAAATTTGAGATGAGTTGAGTCTTACTCAAGTTTATTTCCAAGCCAGACAACTCACCGTTGGTACTACTGATATGGAAGGTTTTATTGATGGAGCACTCGATTTCTTTCTGGTCCTCGGCATACGTCATGGTGATATCATCCGCAAAAGCACCAGCCTTCATCTCAAAATTGCCTATTTCAATACCTTTCACATGTTTTGAACAATTTATTGCTTCAAATAAAGGATTTAAAGTTAAAATGAAGAGTGCCGCCGAAATGGAATCACCTTGACGGCATCCCCTAATTATTTGCAACACTTTTCTGCTATTAAGATAAGAGGAAGTAAGGTTGCTTAGGCAAACATATATCATACTCGTACTTATAAACATGTTACCGAAGCCCTGCATAATTAGGCTATTTATAATCCAATCCATTGATACAATGTTAAAGCCTTTTTATAATTTTAGAATGTTTTTATTTGTATATATATATACATATATATTAGGGTTGTTCTTATTTTTCAAATGTTTGAAATATTAGCGACTTTGAGCATTTTCTGTTTCTTGGTGATAAAAGAAGACGACATACAAAGTTTGAACAAAATCGGTCAACATTACGAGGTCGCGCAACGAGGTCAAAGTTTTAAAAATTTAGTAAAAATATAGTTTTCCGCAAATTCTTCAAAATGGTGGACGTTACAGACTTCAATAATAATTATTAATTTAAAGAAAATCTAATTTACTACCAGACGTATGTTTGATGTTTTTTAATAAAACAAAGTTTTCAGTAAAAACAAAGCAAGAAAGGGAGTGAGTATTGTTAGCTTATTTCATAGCTTTTTTGTATCAATTAACTTCACTCGCCTGTAGAAGATGACTTGTTCGCTTCAGAGTAAAATAGTACTTTTAAGTTTAGTAAAACTTTAGATAATAAATCCAAAAATGACCTTGGTTGCATTCTATCAATTCAGAATTCAGTACAATCTGAGTTTACATCATATGATTCAGAGCCTGTATTGACCTATAAGAAATCGATTATGAAAAAAATAAATAATAATTTGTTTCTTAGATTTGCGTCAAGGTATCCTCTCAAAATTTTACTTTGTCTCTGACGCATACATAATCCATTATATGCGTCATTTTGTACGCGAGATAGGCTTTTTTAATGTGCATATAACTCTCTACTTATTAAATTGACATGATTTAGTATACCAAAATATTAAAGCTGGTTAACCAAGCTTTCATTTGATATATTTTGTGTTCTAAAAATCGCTATACTTTAAGAGATATAAGCAAATACGTACTCTCCCCCAAAAATTGATCTTTTGATATGAGAATATACGATTACCATCTGGTAACGGCAGTTAGTGTAACCTGGATAGGAAGAAAAAAAGAAGGGAGAGGAGTGAGGACAAAATACTCCCTCCCTTCTCTTTCTCTTTCTATCCAGGTAACACTAACAGGGTTACCAGATGGTAATCGTATATTCTCATATCAAAAGATCATTTTTTGGGGGAGAGTACGTATTTGCTTATATCTCTTAAAGTATAGCGATTTTTAGAACACAAATATATCAAATGAAAGCTTGGTTAACCAGCTTTAATATTTTGGTATACTAAATCATGTCAATTTAATAAGTAGAGAGTTATATGCACATAAAAAAAGCCTATCTCGCGTACAAAATGACGCATATAATGGATTATGTATGCGTCAGAGACAAAGTAAAATTTTGAGAGGATACCTTGACGCAAATCTAAGAAACAAATTATTATTTATTTTTTTCATAATCGATTTCTTATAGGTCAATACAGGCTCTGAATCATATGATGTAAACTCAGATTGTACTGAATTCTGAATTGATAGAATGCAACCAAGGTCATTTTTGGATTTATTATCTAAAGTTTTACTAAACTTAAAAGTACTATTTTACTCTGAAGCGAACAAGTCATCTTCTACAGGCGAGTGAAGTTAATTGATACAAAAAGCTATGAAATAAGCTAACATACTCACTCCCTTTCTTGCTTTGTTTTTACTGAAAACTTTGTTTTATTAAAAAACATCAAACATACGTCTGGTAGTAAATTAGATTTTCTTTAAATTAATAATTATTATTGAAGTCTGTAACGTCCACCATTTTGAAGAAATTTGCGGAAAACTATATTTTTACTAATTTTTAAAACTTTGACCTCGTTGCGCGACCTCGTAATGTTGACCGATTTTGTTCAAACTTTGTATGTCGTCTTCTTTTATCACCAAGAAACGGAAAATGCTCAAAGTCGCTAACATTTCAAACATTTGAAAAATAAGAACAACCCTAATATATATATGTAATTTCTCTAAATAAATAAAGTTTCTTTTTTTTAAACTATTCTTTCTATGTTGAGACTCTTGTGAAGTTACCTTTTTAATATATTTTACTTTAATGGAACCCCTCTTCAAAGGGTTAAAATATCCTTTTTCCAAGATTCCTTTTATAGAGGGGATATGAAGAATTCAAGACAAAACTAAAAATAAATTTGTCCCCTTTGGGTTATTGTAGAGAAAAGGGTATTTTCTTCTTTGAGACTTTGTTACTTTTGGATTTTTACAAACTTAATAGCTTTTATCTTTAAAGGTTCAAGCATATATGCATTGAAGTGTACCCTAAAGAATGAGTATGGCTTTTTATTTCTTAAAGTAAACAGAATACGTAAAAATTCCAATGGCATCAATTATATGAGATATTCTCTACTCGAAGAGGTTGAGTGAACTCACACAAATAATATCAATAATTTACAATGGCGCCATTTGTATCCCTATGTTACATCACTCTTGGTGCTGCCAATGGTGACTCCTGATTTTCGATCCTACTTCTTCATCCTGTACAATCTCTGAAAGACAATCAACAAGATCCACAAAGGCCTCATCCGTACTCTCCCTGATACCTGTCCTTGCCTCTCCCCTATCCAAAAAGGAGGAACGACTTCTGTATCGGGAGTTTTACCCTGGACTCTTAACGAATGTAACCCTCGAATGAGCACTCGTGAGATTGCTGCAGAGGTTTCCCTCTTGTGTTTGTGTTTGTCACAGGGATATAGGCACAGAAATAGGAGTGCCCCTCCTAGCACCGTCTATAGCCAAAGCGTCGGCATACTCGTTTCCAGTATTGTTGTCGTGACCCTTTATCCATCCGACCGTGATTTTACATTTAGATCTGCTGAGAGCGTTTTTGCAAGCGATAATTTCAGCTGATGCGAGTTCACCTGGCCTCATGTCCAGACTATAGATGGCGGATAAGCTGTCAGATAAGATTAATAATATACCCTCTCGACTTTTTCGCCTCGGAGATTACTGGCGAGATTTCTTATAGCCTCTACCTCGGCTTGGTAGTCTGTGTGTATTGCCTTGAGCCTCAAGGTCTTTTGGTCAAAGACAAAATCATCTTTCGTCAGAGCCCATCCAGCACCAGTCTGACCATCGATTTTAGACCAGTCGGTGTAACCTACGAGATCAAAGTCATGGATGCACCATACGTGTTTGACTTCGTAACCCAGAGTTTCAGACCAGAAAGGTACAGAAGGAGAGGAGTTGGGATATCATTGACTTTTATATATTTGTCAAGATATTGTTGGTGTCCTCTACTCAAATGGTTGAACCATTTCAATGGGTGTTCCATTTTAGTCTGAATTCTGACCAGGTATGCACGCTCCATTATATAAAGATGTAAAGGGATTAACCCACAGAGTACCTCCATTGTGGCCGTTGGTGTGGACCTCATTGATCCAGTCATACTCATGAGACCAAGCAGTTGTAGTTTGCTGAGCTCTCTTTTTAGATATACACTCGTCATAAGTTTTGGTGCAAAAACAATAGCGCCGTAACTCAAAATAGACCTTACGTACGCTACGTAGATCCATCTAGACTTGAGTGGGTTAAGTCCCCAATCTGATCCAACAAAAGCTTTAGGGCAAAAAGGTTCTTTTGGCCTTGAAAATGACATATTCTAAGTGCTTTTTACACTTCAAATGATCATCAATTATTAAACCGAGATACTTAAACATTCACACTCTTTCGATTTCGGTTCCAGACAGGGTAGGGAAATATGCATACCTTTTCTTCGTTTGGAAAAAAGCATATATTTAGTTTTACTAATGCAAAAGATAGCATCACTTTTTTTGGCCCAATCTGTTAGTCTATTTAGGGCATCTTGCATTAAACTGGTGAGAGTTTGCCGATCCGTACCTCTTACACATAAAGCCAGGTCATCTGCATAAGCAACCATATTAATTGGGATTTTGAGTTGATGCATACACTCTTGGAAGGCTAAATTCCATGCCAGAGTCGATAGAATCCCCCCTTGAGGACATCCTCTTGTCGGAGTTATATACATTCTCCCCTCCTAGCTCAGCGACAACAACTCTACCCTCAAGTAGATTTTTGTGCCAAAGAATTGTCTTCTCATGGATTTGGTTTTCCTTCATGGCGTCAATAATATGGTTAAAACCAATTCTATCAAAAGTGCCCTCAATATCTAAGAATATAACGAGTGCTTCTTCGTGTCTATAGTAGCTACTCTCATAAGAATCAACTAGGTTAATTTTTATGGTATACAATAATGTATATATGATTTATAGCCCATTCATAACTGGGTTAATTATGTTTTTCAAAGAAAGAGATGAAAAATTGTTTATTGAATAAAATGTTACAACTTTAAAAATATATAAATTACCAATGTTCAATTAATATAATTTTTTTTATAATTTAGGCTTTTTTGATTATTTTATCTTATAATAAATTTATTTGATAAAATTAATATATTAATAATAACGTAACATTAAATAGATTAAAACATGATGGGTAGTCGAGGCAAATTTTTAATAGTAAAAAGGCTTTTAGAGCTTCATCATACTATTCATTGATCTCAAATATATTTTTACATATTATTTTTTGGCCTTAAATTGTTTTTAAATTTATTAACTTATATTCGGCAGAGATATTTAGTTATTTTTTTCAACATTACATAAGTGTGAATTTAGATAAATCTATGCTTAGACCATTAGACCCAACAAAATTTTGCATAGTCATTTTTAAAATATTTGTCCTTGATATAAATCATTGATATGACAATATTTTGCTAATATATGTATAGCTCAATCTTGCTCAAAATATATATAATGTTATGAATGGAGTACTTTGCATGTTATATTTTTATTTTGATACACTCTTTGGTCTCAACGGAGATATAGCTCTGGCGAAACGAACTTAACTTTTATTTACGAGGGTACAGGTTTCATTCTCAAGTGTAAAATGTCATTTTGATCAAGTTATTAAGGTATTTAATAGTCATGTGATTATCTTTTTGAGCAATGACAATGTTTTCCTTTTCATAGAGTTGCTCATTACATTTAGTGGGCGTTCATGGCTCAGTTTGCCTTAGTACATAATTACTTTTATGCTTCATGCGTCTAACATTACTTGGAGGGATTTCTTGGGACATCTCAGAAGTGACCGTGAAGGAGAAAACTTTTTCTAAGGAAAAGTCAAACAAATATATTGTGATTACAATTATATTCTTTGACGGAAACTTGGTTTCCTTTCCTTCAACCTTGTTGTTAATAGTCGATTAATATACCTTAGAGTATAGCCCATTTCAAAAGCAGTATTCACATTTTAGTTTATTTGTTTGAGGGCAGATTGTAAGAGTTTGAGTTGGGATGGTGTTTTTTAATATAGTCGAAATCGAATAACTCATCTTTAACAACCACTTTGATTATTTTTTTCCTCATTTAACCTCTAATAGGAAGTATCAGAACGATGTTATAACTACTAAGAGTGAGTGGAATCTGTTAAAAGATTGTGATTAAACCTTTTTTGAGTCATCATTCTCTTAAAACACAAGAAATCCCACTAAGCCAATATGTGAAGTCTCATCACTCTCGCATCTAACAAATGAGAGATTCACTCAGTAACAACTAATACGTAGGCATTGAAAAGCGAGGGATATTTTGAGCGTGTGAAAGGGTGAATGTGTGAATGGTGCAATTGAGTTCAGGCTCTTGTTATCACTATTCTCTTTCCTCTTTTGAGGAATATTTATTTCATTTATGAAGTAGGCTAAGTCGGCCGGAACGGAAGGTATTTATTTTTTATTTGAATCTCTGTTTTTCCTCAAAAGAGGAAAGAGAATAGTGATAACAAGAGCTTAAACTCAATTGCTCCATTCACACATTCTCCCTTTCACACGCCCAAAATATCCCTCGCTTTTCAATGTCTACTAATACCATATAAGAAATTTATGCCAAGATATGATTTATATCTAAATAAGATGGGATTCACGAATAAGATTTATCGATCATCTCGAGGCATTAAAATTAGACTTTAGACGCTGATGTTCCATTTTCTTAGAAAAAAATTCCTGGCATATAATTTGTGAAGCAACTTAGATTGACCTTCATGACTTTTCATATTTATAAAAATAAAAGAGAACTAACGCAATTAATAAGAGATTGTAGCTCCTGTAGGACAGTTTACGATATTTCATAAATTGGTATATTTTGGCTAAGCAATTGCGTATAAAACACAATAAACATTCTATTTTAAAGCTTACAATATATGAAACTCAGCTATAGAATAGAACAAAATAATATTCTATACTTAGTGGGTTTTTTATTAATACAAATTTATTTTTTGAAAATATCTTAAGAGCCCCCCTAAAATTTTCCCCCCTACAGCTTAAAATGCTAATGTTTTAGTAAAAAAATTATTATAAGGTTTGATTTTTTGAAAGTTTTGTTGTTATTGTCGTGTAGAAGATATAAATGAAAAAAAAAATTGTTGTACTGGTGTACAAAAAAAATATATATATTCTAGAACTATAGCAAAAGGCGTACTAGGCGCAGTGGCCGTACCCGCTTTTGGTGTTTCTGTTTTGAATGTTTCTGTTCTTGCTGTGAATGTGAGTGGCCGTATTCCTACTCTGCAGTATCTGGATTTTGCCGTTTTAATATGAAGCAAAAAAAGGAAGAATAAAGCGTGCGCTCAACATCTGATTAATTGATGCTGATCAAAATAACCTACATAGCGAAATAGTTTTTTCCAAATATCTTGACGTCTCAAAATAAATAAAGTCGCTGATCATGATAAGTTTTGAGTGCAAATAAAACATTTCGATATTGCAGAAAATTGTAATGCTCCGGGTTACAAATAAGGATGCTGAAGTAGTGGAGAATCCAGCATTTCTCTTCACCTCATTTCTTCTAAGGACATGAACCCAGATCTCTGTGATCTTCAAAGAAGGCGCTTCCTATGACGAATAAGACATATATGCCATGTCATTCGTGCTAACGGCTACGGACTTGGATCTGGACTCGTGGACTCGTCCAATTTGAAGGACTCTGATTTTACATAGTTCGAAGCCTTGTGCTCCATTCTGTGAGGACTTGGATACTCGAGACTCATCAATGTTTTTATTAATGATTTGGACTAATGAACTCTATTTTCGGCTGTTCCATCCAGGCTGTATTACTTTTTTTTATGTTTTTAGAACAATGATTCTAACGTTATTAAAAGGGATGTAATCTTTCTGTCGCTATCAATATATTTTTCAGGCACATAATTAATGAACAAAGACATACTTGATGCAATTAATGAAAGTTTTTAATATTAATGTGTAAAACTACATTAAACAAATTAATTATGTGTTTAATAAGTTTATCAAATGTAACTTTACTTTAAAAATATTAAAAATGCAATCGGCGGCTTTTAGTCTGTTTTGAGTTTATCATGAATAATTTTAGATAAGCATTAAGTAACTACGTGAATAAAATTGTTGATAGTTTTTACGTTTAATAAATATAACTTAATAAATATAAAACTATAAATATATTAGAGTTTATCACGTTTATTGTATAATTAAATAATATCTCAAATTAAAGTTTTGTTTCCTGATATTAGTAAACTTATTTCAAAAAGATATTTTATTTACACTTTATTAATATTAAGTGATTATATTTCTAATTGCTTAGAATAACTATTAAAGGTAGGAAATTCGCCGATTGATAAAAATATCAAACATTGGTTAACATGCAATTAATACAGTTATACAGTTTTTGTAAAATAATGACCCATTACATATATATATATATTTATGTGTGTGTTATGCGTACCACTATGAAATACTTCAAAAAAAACCTCCCCCCCCCCACACACATTTTTCTTCATTAGGAATGTAAAAATTATTGAAAACATAATAATAATATAAATATCCTTAAAAACAATGTTAGATTAAATGTTGATTTCACCCCACGAGATATTTGCTTTCTTCATAAAATACATTTAATAAAATACATTGATATGGAACATATTTCCTTTTTCTACAATATTTTATATCAATGCCATCACTAAAGATAACTTTTGTCATCTGATTGTTGAACTAAAAAATATTTACAGCAAAAATAAAACTGTACCTTTTGTATAAGGAACAAACTACTATTAATAACATTCCTTTTATATATTTTATAGGACTTTTATAAATACATGCAAATATATACATAATTATCATACATATTTGTATTTTAATTACTGGAATAAACTTTTATTGCACTAAATATCGTATTTTTACAAAGTAAATGAGCATCTCAATGTTCCGTACTGGAGGACGGGCATCTTTAGTCCTACTTTATTCTTTTTTCTCCATGATATAGGGGATTTTTCATCATCGTTGTGTAGATCTGGAGCGTTCTCGTCGAACTCCGCAGCATCATCCCTTAAGGAAGGATCACTTGGACTGTCTCACCAAGAAGGTTCTGTTTGGATGCAAAAGGGAGCTCATGACGTACTTTTTATGGGATGCAGAAGAGGCTTTTCTTATCATTATCCCCAAAACTCCTTCATTTTCTAGACGTTGAGGAATTGACTGTCCGTAGTGTTCTATGTTGGGTTAACGAATGTGAAGAACTCACTAGACTCTTGCGGCTTCCGGGAGCCTTGGGATCTTGTACATGCGTAAAGAAGATGTGTGCGTTTGGGAGAGGCAGATCCTCATGTCTGATTGTGTAAACGGCCGCCTAGGAGGCTGGAGTTCCCGGACTTTTTCATGGATGTAGAGGGTTTTTTTGCCTATATGATTCCCTATAATTACATCCGTCTTGATATAAATAAGCATTATTAGTCTATGGAATCTAGGATCATGAATGGAGAGGGTTTGGGGGCGGGTGGAGAAGATGGACTGGTCGGAGTCGACACTTCTTACGTGGGTTAAATGATTGATGGCTGTCCACTTGCAAGGCTCTGTAACATGTTCGTTAACATCTCGATATGAGGGAGATCATATCTCTCAACACAAAGCATTATCTCACCATGTATTTATTTTGATGAGCATCATTTATCGGGATACTGAGCGCACGCTTTTTCCCTTGATTCTTCCTTTTTGTGGCTATACTGTATTGTACACGACATCTACCTATTAAAACGGCGCAATCCATTCACTGCAGAGTAGGAATACGGCCACTCACATTCACGGCGAGAACAAAAACATTCAAAACAGAAACATCAAAAGAGGGCACGGCAACTGCGCCTAGAACCAGCTAAAGGATAATAAAAATAATGGAAAAATAAAAGTACAACTAATTTTAATTTAAAAATCACAAAAAGCCATTTTTAAATGTTATAACTACAAGCAATAAGTAGAAGTATACAATTATCCTAAAATAATCACTAATTGGTTTCAAGTGAATTCTCTAATATGACAGAGTTTTCAATTTGTTAAAAGGTTATATACGCATACCAGAATGCATTCATATCATTGTCTTCAAATTCCCAATTTACTTAAATTGGGTGATTACTTTAATACTTTTGACCTTAAAGGGGAAATACAACTTTACTAAACATTAAAGGACCTCACAAGTTAATTTAGTAGATGTGGGATTTTCCATATTCTTGCATCTATGAAAGTCGTATTGATCGAGTAGGAAAGTTACTTAATAAAAGTTGTTGAAGGGAAATAAAACACTGGGGAAAAGTAAATTAGGAATATGGGCAATCCCAAATAGAGTTTGAGATGCTATAAGTTTTACAAAAAGCCATACAGAGTATCATTTTTCAGTTATTGTTAGATCTTTTGTTTATTATCCTACTATACTGATAAGGCAATGATACAATAGAGTAAGCTTTTTCGAGCTGTGTACGAGGACTTTGACTATGAAGCGAATAAAATAGAGTGTCGAAGTTCTTCATTGTGTGCATCGTGTTCGAGCAAATTTGTAGATTAGTCCCATGCGCCAGGCGCCTCGTCATCAAGATTATAATAACAAATATGAGGACAAGAGCCAAAAAAAATATGAAAAGAGTGGTAGACTGAGGACTAAGAGGAAACCGGAGCTCATGAAAGACATGGTTTCAACTTGTCCTCAAAATTGTGAAAGAAGATAACCTGGAGGTTATGAGGACAGTGGTGAACCAATATTTGAATGCCAACTATTTCCAAGGCAACTATGCCTTGATGCAATACTCCATCCCAAAAATACAAGAGTGGTGAAAGGACTGTTCTTCCGATTTTTGGTCTCCGTCGAGCTCTTATTGCAAACATTTGAACTTTGATATCTAGGGCGTAGTAGGAAAGAATGCGTGTTCAACTCCTAATGCAAATGTGAACTCCCTTGAGGAGCACTGGGGCTCCATGTCCAAGGAGTTAATCGACATAACGTGCTTGGCCTTCTGACCTCAGATCGAGATCATGGTTTGAGGCTGAAGGGGAGGGGAGCACTTAGAAATATTATTTTGATAAAAAAAAAGGTAAGAGCCCCTAATAGTACTAAAAGTTGACATTGTTACTGCACAGTATATTATCCCCCAATATTGAACTGTATAGTTGTGAAATATATGCCTGTTTTTTGAAATAATACTAAATAAGACAATTCTGAAAATACAAATAAATGAATATATACAACTTTTATGGTCAATCGGACAAAGCATAGATATATTCGATGTTTTTGTAAAAAAATAAGTTCTAAATAGTTTTACTGTAAATAAACCAAGGCAAAGTAAAATATGTGGTATTATATTCAAAATATAAGCAAAACTTAATAATCTAATTCACAAGTTATCTTTTTAAGATAAAGAAATATACTTCAAACGTTTCAAATCAGACTTTTTTCAAATTTACGCAAAAACGAATAAACATATATAAAAAGGTTTATTTTTCATAAATTCACTCCTTTTTGTTAGAGATTTTGGTCCCAAAGTATAAAATGTATAGAAATTGCAAGCATAAGTATAAGGTCAGTTAGATCTTTTTTAACAACTAACTCAAGCATTATCATGGAATCTATTTTCTTGGGGCCTAATAATTTCAATAATGGCTTGAAATTTTTAATCTTTAAAGTTCCCTTGAATGTAATATAAATATCAAACTATCCTTCTTTTATAGTAACTGAGAACAAGAAAAAGAGATACCATAGCTACCAATTACGTATCGCTAAAAACACAACAGATATAAAAATACAAATGATTATATAATTTTATGTGTGATTATTTGCTTAAAAAATAACAACAGACAAATGATGTTCTTATTTTCCTTGGGAGAAATCATATACATTAATTATTTTCATTTTGTGTACAAAGATAAAAAGTTCATAAAGCAAATCTCTTTTTTGGTTCAACCGAATAGTTACTTCGCAAAGTATTTTTGCCGTCTTTACCATTACGACTCCTTCACTCCCCATTTATAATCATGTCAAGCCAACAAAAAACGAATGAAAATATAAGATAGATATTATTATTGTTCTTCTTCTTTGTATCCTTATACGTAAAAGACCGTTCTAAGAACTTAATTACAAATACATATATCAGGTGTCGGCAATTATGTTTGGACGCGGGCCAATTTTTTTTTTTCAGACAATGGCGTCGCTGGCACTAGCTATTTTTTAAATTTATTTTATTATCTATCTATAACTATATATATACCTATATATATATATATATATATATATATATATATATATATATATATATATATATATATATATATATATATATATATATATATATATATATATATATATATATATAAGAGAAACGTGTGTTGTGTGTCCAAGAGCATCACGGCCAAACGTCTAGTGTCCTTTAGGACTATCATCTATACCTCAATAAATGTTTCAAAATTAATAGGATTGCTGTATGCCTTTTTCTTTTTTTAAATATGGGGTTGAAGAATTTTTTTTAACATCAAATTAATGTCATTTTGCAGGCCAGACGAAATAGATGGCGGGCCAAAAATGGCCTGCGGGCCACTATTTGCTGACCCCTGACATATATACTCACATTTGGACTGCAGACCAAGGAAGAAGTACTTAGAATAATTTTGAAAATTACTTTACTTGATTTAACACCATGGGCATGGGCTGTTGGTATACCTAATGTAATTTCGTAAAAATATAGTTGGTATGATCTTTCAGAATTTAATAATTTTTAAAGTATTTTACTTTCCACCAGCTATTTTTAAACTTGTTATGGTTTTTTTGGCAATTTTTGTATTAATTAATTTTCCTATGAGACTTTCTCAATGTTAAAAAACTTCTCTTAAAGTCACCTCCTTCACGTGTAGAAGACAAATTATCCACTGAAGTGGTTTTTCAAGAGATAACTCCAGTCTTTTTTATTTATTCCTGACCATATTCCGACATAGGTGATGCATCCGTCATATACAACAGCGACCAAAGTAGCAATATTTTGATCTTCTTCAATTACTGAAATGATATTCTTTCGCTTGATCTTCCGCTTTGCCACTTTTTGGTGATACGTGATTAATGTATTCATGGTCGGGTTCAAAAATATTTTTTGAAATAGTATTTATGTTTGAAAATTATAAGTTACCTTTACCCATGACAAAATGCTCATCTTAATCAGTTGTTTTCGTCTTTCGACAATAGATTAATAATTATCCTAGGATTGGGTGGCTATTAATATGTAATATTGATTTTGACTCACAAATAGACGTAACAAATGTGGTTCGCAGCAAAGAAATCAATAAAAAAATCATTTAAAGAACGAAAAATTATTATCAACAGATTAGGAGGATCACTTATTTCGTATAATAACAACACATAAATTGCGATAAATCACAATTTCTCTATTGATAGTTTACTATGTAATTTCAAAAAAATAGTGTAATGAATTGGATACGGCATCAGAGTTATAATTTAAAAAAAACGCAATACACCCGATATGTAAACTTGGTGTTGTCAATTAATTAAAAGTAATTTTTAAAAGTTTTTAAGTTTTAGTCCGATTTAGACCGTTTTATTATTTTAAAGAATATATATATCAGGAAACAACCTGGAGACTTTTTTTCGCCAGGGCCGGGCCGAGCCGGGACTTTAATATATTCGTTCGTTCGTCATTCTGAAAGTGACGACGTTTTTAGAAAATATTTTTTCCTATTAATTTTTTTAATCTAAAAGAAAGTGATAATTTTTAAACATTTTTTAAATATTAAAAATTATTTTCTAAATAAAAAGTTTTTTAGACACCGGGCCGGGACGTTCAAAAACAGCCGGTACTCGGCCAGGCTAGTTATCCGGTCGTTTCCTGATATATATATATATACATATGTATATACTACTATTTAAAAAAGGGGGGGATAGGTAAATTAGGTCACATGCACTTTTTTCTCTATTGATTATGATTCATTATATCATAAGACAACTCGAAACCATAAGGATAATTTTCATTTTACAGCTTTGCTCATCTTGCCACAGACTAATGGACATCCAACCTGGCAATAATTAAGATAGATTTATTTCATATAGATTTATTTGATTAAACGAATATAAAAATATTTATTTGGTTACATAATAAGGCAAAAAACATTTTTTTAAGTACTGGGCTCTTCTCTCTCATCCAGAGGTGTGAGCTCTGTGAGGGGCTGGCCTTCATCCTTGGCAACTTCACTCATATCACAGCAGCTAGTGTCAAGCTCGGGAAGGTCGTTGGACTTGAAGGTGAGTCTTTTTTCGGGATTGTCGTAGCCGCCCCAAGAGTCACTCATTCCAATGTTGTGAGAGGCACGCTTCTCGGCCAGAGCCTTCTCCTTGTCTTCTTTCCTTGTCCCACAGGAGGAAAAATGCTTACGGAGCTGTTTAAATGTAGTTGGCTAAAGGGCATAATAATGGATCGTATATTAATATTTAATATTATTATTTATGGTATATAATTTAATAAATATAGGTTCATACTGTCAAGAGAGTTTACGTTTCGATAGTTGGTGGTATTTAATGACATAAAATCCACCCTTCTATATTCTCGAGCACTTCTAAAATATGTTTATGTGTCTTAGCAAATTTCTGATTCAATTAATATGAATCCGTTGAGAAGCATTTTTTCTGTCATTTGAAATATACAGATAATAGTATTAATCTTAACGTTTTGATTAGCAATAATATCTTGCACGTTATTTAATCATCTTTCGAATCCAATTCAGACTTTTCAATCATTTTAACTACAATATCCTCCATATGCAATTGCGTTAAGAAACCATCATCCCATGACAATTATTCATCCAACTCAGAGGTGTATTTGTTCTCTTATACGGGTCAAGTCTTCTCAAATAACTTTTGTCCATAGAAACAAAAAGACACGGGACCTGACAAAAACTGAAACTTAGTTTTCTTGTAACCTTGTGCATATGACGGAAGCAAATTACGGCCTCTCATGCTTAATCTTATACTTTACACGAGGAGCAAATTTATTTAGAATATTTTATCATTTCATGCACAGGCTGTAGTTCTACAAGAAATAAGAGGAGCAGGATAGAAAACAACAGTTTAGGATTTTTAATGAAATGGGAAGCTTCCATGTATATGGTTAAATCTGCGTTAATTAATGCATTATTCCTTAAAGAAGTAGTTTTGTTTATTTTTTCTAAAGTTTTTATAGTAGAGACATTCTGCGGTGTGACGTAGCTCTCTCACATCTTATTAAAGGTACAAAAAGCAAGGCTACGTAAAAAATGAACGTTATAGTTCAAAATTACTATCCAGTTTTAAAAAAAACATATATAAAAAAGAATGATTGATTTTTTATTTGATTGGATACAGCTGTGAACTTTAACCTTTTCATTGTTAATAATAAATATGTAACCATTTTAAATCATATTAAGTAAATAGATGATACATGATGCAATCCCAAGGAGAGAGATAAAAGTGTGGATTGAGATTTATAAATTGAGTATTGACTAGAATAAAAGTGATTTTTTATTAGAGAATTGAAATTTTGATAAGCAAATTACCTTGAAGACAAATACGAAGAACATGACAAGACCTTGAAGCATGTTGAGAAAGTTGAGGAGATACTGAATCCAGCCGAGGGAGTCCTCTGAAGTAGTGAAGTACCATGCCAGTACCTCCAAAGTCCAGTTCTGACCCATGGCGCAAAACAATTTTAAATACGTTAGGAACCTGATGTAAAAGACGGATATAAAATGTACCATTTTGTATAATTCATAATTATCAAGATCAATTAATTAAGATAATTAATTCAATGGAAGATTAGAATAAACAATATTTATTTAAATAAAAATACATTAATGTCAAAAAGTGTTCAGAGAAATTTATCAAATTAAGGTTTTTTCCGATATTGGTGACGGATCTTACTTTTTCCTCGAACGTGATTGTTTTTCTAGAAAGGGAGTGCTAATAAATATTTGTTGGAGTTGTAGGGGTGTGAGCATCAACTGAGAGACTGAGAATTTTAACAAGGATCTTTGGAAGGATCAATAAACAAAAGCAAGATCCTAAAAAATATTTGTGATTACTATGTAGAAAAAATTAAATAAATACTTACGTAAATAAAAAATACTACTTAAAACTCCCTTATGTCAACAAAACTGAAGAATAAGTCAAAATTACATATAAGCTTGTCACAACATGATTTAATTAAATTAAAAAGTTAAACGGCTATCTTACAATGTAAATTTATATTTTATTACGTCTTTGGACTCTATGCATTCATTACCTCCGCCGAAGGAGGTATTGTTTTCACTGGCGTTTGTTGGTTTGTTGGTTTGTTAGTTTGTTGGTTTGTTGGTTTGTCAGCAGGATAACTCAAAAAGTACTGAACGGATTTGGATGAAATTTTGTGGAGTTGTTGGAAGTGCGAAAAGGAAGAAGTGATTAAATTTTGGCATCTCTGAGTGCAGAATTAAGGCGCCAATGAGCTAAATACTACTAAATTTTCCAAGTTAGCCTACTCTGCCAATAGATGTCGTTTTGCTGTGAAATTGGGTGCCGGGAGCGTCTTCCTCTCGGAATTTCCGTCTAGGGGAACCCTCCCCCGTCTCTCTACGCCTCCCCAGTCGTGAAAAATCTGCCTCGGAAGGCTCATGACGGCGGAGGTTTGCACTCTCTGAGTGTATATATGCCTCTAGTTGTATTTACGATTTAATCAGGCAATTAATATAATCAAAAAAATAAAGCATCTCCTCCGATAATTATTTTTTCATAAATGAGACTGAATGATGTTTTTATTATAATTTATGTTATCAGACGTATATATTAAATTGCTAATCACAAGTTGAGTTTTTCTATAGCAAGTGGAAAAATAAATTTATAATTATCAACATTTTTTAAACTAATCTTAAATATCACAGGCAAAATAATAATAAAATATATATATGTTCTTACACTCCTTATTAGCAATATATGTTTTCTTTTGCTTATTCGCCGTATTCCTGGAGAACTGTCGATTGAGTGCTGCACGAACGGACTGTCGCATGTTTGAGAGCCTGTTCCCTGAGGAAGGCTCACTTGATACATCCTCCACAGGCTGTTTGGTCTTCTTTTGTATCTGCATACTGAGTCGACGAAGTCGAATGGCAGAAAATGTAACATGGCCATGTTAAACAAGAGAAATATGGTGATGGGGCTAAGAGAGGAAGACGGAGAAGAGTTATTAATATTTATATATGGTTCTAAGAACGAATTGTTACGTTTTATGTATCACTTTATATGTGACGTCAGTGATGACGTAGTTTTGCATAAGTTTAAATATCCAATGTTTTTTGTTGCGAGTAAATTAACTTTTTTGCATTCTTTTTTGCCTTTATGGTTCGACAGAACTGCATCCAACTAAATATGAATAAGCATTATAGCATTAAAATTAGTCCCTCGAACCTGGGATCTTGAGGTAGACTCAAAATGAACATTCCTTCCCGAGATTCGAACCTACACCCCCACCATGGAGAGTCGAACACGCCTTAACGCACATGGCTATCGCGCTTCCTTAACTTTCAATCTAATTAACAATACTCATAGATGATTCACGAATGCGAAAAATAAATTAGATAAGGTACTCGAATGGCGTTATGTGCACGTTACTATACGATAAATGACATTCACTATAGTATAGCAGTTGCAAACTATTTTGGGATTGGTTTAACCAGGTTGGCTTTTATCATTTATTTCGTTGTTCAGTATTCGAATGTTACTTTATGGTTCTTAATACTAAGACAAAATGAGAGGACTTTTTTTCAAGTATTGTAATATTTATTTCCAAGAACTTTAATGTTGAATGTATATATGATATATATCATATAGACGTAAGAGTTTTCTTTTACTACAAAAAACATATCTATATATATAAATTGAGGGGGGAAATGATACCATAGAAACGGTTGGTAGTAATAATATGACTTCCAGCGAAAACTCTAAAGGATTTGTTCTGAGAAAAAAAATATAGTTAAGAACATATACATTTTTAATAAGATTTAGTATGAAATTGAAGAGTTACCCTACAATACAACGTTAAAAATAATTATTATATAGAGATATCATATTTTATCATTAACTTGATATCCAGGTCTCCAAGCTCCAAATATGTGGGTTAAGATCACCAAAAAAAACTCAGAAAAACGTATGAGAGTAATCGAAATTGCTATATATTTAATTCAAAAGCATTGCTGACCAAAAAGCAATATATTCGATTGAGGTAGTTCATTCTTCGAAAACATTATTAATGGATTATTTCGGGTATATATTGTAATGAATTATTTGTTGTATGCACATAAAGTGGTGATAATTGAAATATATGGACTTATTACCACAACTTTATCATATGTGGCTGGGCGTAGTATGCAAAAAAGTAGTAATTCAATCGAGAATAATGAGGATTAAACATCAAATCAAAGAGAGAATATCATCCTTAAAAATATTCATTGTATCCTCTCATAATTCTCCAACCATTCATTTGCTAGTTCTTGGAATGGACTCTTTCCATATAATTATTGATTGAATAATAATAAACTACAGAAAGATTGAATGTTTATGTTGTTGTATCATATCCGGCGATAACACAGATGGATCCAAAGATGAAAATGGCAATACTGGTGCTGGCTGGGCTATTACCCGAGGTGATACATCACTCCATCACTCCTTTGTATCATTAAATAAAGAAGCTACAGTTTTCCAAGCGGAAGTCTTTGCTATTGCACAATCAATAGAAACGCTCACTCGAATGGAAAAACCATCAGCAAACGTTGTAATACGATCGGATTCTCAATCAGCTATTGCAGCTATCCTAAACCCATTCACCAAGAGTGACGTAGTCAAAAGATGCCAAAAAATTATGCATGAAGCGAAAAAAGAAAAAAAGATACACTTAGATTGGTGCAAAGGCCATTCTGATGTCACAGGAAACGAATTTGCAGATTGTCTAGCAAAGAGTGGCACAGAAAGTCAAAACAGGAAAATTGTAGGAACATCACCAAGCTACATCAAGAAAAAAGTAAATGACTTCTTTTATGCTGCCTGGTGTAACAGATACAAAAAGACCAAAGTATGAAACATACTCATCTAATGTTAGAAAAGCCTCAACAAAAGATTGTCAAATATGAACGAGAAAACCTTAAACTTATAGTTCAAGCTTACACCGGCCATGGACCTTTCCTCGCTCACTTAAGCAAATGGAAAAAGTCAACTGATGGAATGTGTAACGTCTGCATGGAAGAGACTCAGAGTGCAGATCATCTTATCAACAGATGTCCAGCACTATCGTATGAAAGGCATGATTCATCGCAAGAAGAAGATGAAGTACTTCGTATTTTAAAATTAATGAAATGTAAAAAAATGAAAAAACTTATTGAAGAAAACTATACTATAAACTAGAACTAACATTTACTGTTGTAGCGCATATACCCTTTTGTGTGGTCGCGCTCTTTATTTTATGCATGTATTGTACTATTATATTATGTCTTTGTAATGTTATATGTATATATGTATGTATACGGTATACAGTAATAAACCTTTAAACTAAAAAAACTAAAAAAATCCGGCGATAACACTCTGATTATCGGACGTAGAAAAAGAAAGAAGGCAGTGTACCAACTTTGAAAAAATGATGTTTATTGGTGAGTTTACGAGAAGAACCTTTTTCTTATCCCAATGCATAAGCCTGCAAATTCTAAAGCAATCAGAGGACGAAGTCAAAACGTATGCACTTCCCTCTCTGACCCAAGAGACCTTTATTTTCAGCTATATTACATCACAAAAAAAACACTTAATCTATATAAACGTATATATTTATACGCACATGTATAGGAATATTGTGAGTCCCGAGGAGCAGCTGGTGAACCAGCAGGCTTCCTCTCCGATCCCAGGGCGATACCAAGAGGCCTCACTTTACTTTGGAAAATGAGTACGACGGTGAGGAGAAGAAGGGCGGGTCCGAAGCTGTAGATGGAATATGTCATGAAGCGGATACCCTCCTCACCACGAGGTAAAATGGTTCGAACCCTATCAAAGAGATTTTAAAAAAATGTAAATATATCGTGGATAATACTCCTCTACCCCCATAAAATAATTATCATTCTATGTATGTTTCAATGTCAATTTATAAAGGATCAAGTAGTAAGTTCGTCCGTTATAACGTCAAACAAACTAAGTCAATTATAGTTCGGCCTTATTGTAATAATCTACTATATGCAGGGCTGGAGTTACTGATTAATGTAAGGTATTAAGGCAGATCGGTACTTACGGTAGTAGATTTCTAGATACTCAACAGTTAAAGTTTAATAAAAGTAAGAAACGCCGCTATCAATGGCATGATTAGTGTTTATTGCTAAAAGGTTGATGAAAAAGTATTTTTCTTCTTAATTTTGATTTAATTGATTTTTTTCAGAGACTCGTAGTCTACCAATGCCACCTTCAATTTTTTACAAATTTACCGATTGGACACAGTTTGCTAACTTGTTGCTTGACTATGTACATGCAAAAAAAGTCGTAATTTTATCAGATTTGCACACAAAAACTAAACTGAATGGATAAGCTCTACCGTTTTCTTCCATGTAGATTCTTGATTGATTATTCTATATCATAATAACATAATATTATATGTATTTTTTTTAATATCTGGAAATGCGTCATTCAAAGAGGTGATAATTATGTCATATGAGCCAAAAAAATGTTGAGTAGTTTACATTTGGACTCTAGACAAAGTGTAATTTTTCTGTGTTTGAATCTATACACAAGATGTTATTGTGATGTTATTTTTGTGTGTTTCATAATTAATTAATTCCATGTCTTGACTTTGTGTTGAATAGATCTTATTCTGCTCTGTTGTATATCTAACCCATTTAAAAATAGTATTTTTCTATATGAGGGCGGGCAATAGCAGTCTCAATATGTGCTGTTTTTTTGCATTTAGAAGAGGGCTTCACGGAATAATTTCCACCTAAATTCGAGAGTAATTCGCACCATTAGTACAGAAGCCCTCCAATTAGTCTGAATATGATAAAGACTTGAATATAATAAATATTTGAAGTCGATAGTTTCGAGCAGGATAAAGGGGTACGATCCAGACGATTCAACCTATTTAAAAAAACCTTAAGTACTTATGAAAATGAACTTTTTCACTTCATGAGTTCCTGTTTTATCATAATCAATGTATAAAATATTTTTTATTACAATCAAACTTAAACGTGATCAGAACTGAGAGAATAGAGAATATAAAAGGGAAAAAAAGATCAAACATTGATAAAACAAAGGCAAATAAAAAATGGTGGAAGATGTTTGAAGCATAGCTTTCAAGTGTACAAGATTATGCTTTCGAATACTTTCAGTTTTATATGCGGTGTAATCATGATGAAAAAAAGATCAATTAAAAGACGGTTTTGTAATCAAGTTACTCTTTTTTCTTCCTTTCCATCCTACCAGAAGATAGAAGACTCGCTGATGTCCAAGAAACACAAGACACCTAGAAAGGAAGTATCCATATACATAGATTTTTGAAGTAAGTTTCGATCAAAGTAAATTTTCACATAAACAAATACCTATTACAGGATGACATTTATAAATAAAACGTAAAAAGCTCATTGACATCTTGGACAGTACTTTTTATCAATGTAATAAATATTATGATATTTAATGATATCACTGAATGGTTAGCTACAAATAATCTTCTTTGTCTACTCCTTAAGGGGTTTAGATGTAGTATTTCTTGCTCGACAATGCCTGAAAGCTCTGTCGTTCGCCTACAAAAGAACCCTCATAACTATTTGATATTTAATGATGTCACTAAATGTTTAGCTACATATAATCTTCTTTGTCTACTCCATAAGGGGCTTAGATGTTGTATATTTTGCTCCGCAATGCCTTAAAGCTCTGTCGTCCGCCTACAAAAGAGCACTCGTTATTATTTGATACATATGACAGAGCCCCAGAAGCATAGGAATGGGATTAAATTTGTAGGCATGCAAGGATTTCAACATATTAATCACTTTGTATTTTAAAGAAATCAACAACTATCAATGACGTCACAGGATATTTTTTCACATTTTAATAATGTATGAAAGAATACTTTTATGCTTGAATGAAAAAGAATTACGATTGAAATTATCTTTCTAAACCTTTATTTATAGAGGTTTCCTTGTCAGGTGTCTAGTGTTCCTTGAGTTGTCTAAGAGGATAATAGGGGCGACGATATTTGATGACTGTTATATCGATAGTTTTTAAACTGTCCTATCAGAGACCTGAGGATATGACAAATTCTCCAGTTGTGATAATTTAAGTATTAATGGGACTCACCTGAATTTAGTCATGATGTTGTAGCTCATTACACTCATCCAACCAAATGTGGAAAGAATGAAAAAGTATGTGATGCTTCCTAAAATAGAGTTAAATCAGTTATTAACACCCTTGTATATTGTAACATTGATTAATTTCTAAGATAAGTTCTATTAATTATGATATACTTTAGTTTATACAGAGTAAATTAAATCAACCCCTGTTAAGCAGTGGCTATTTTTTCAATAACTGTGTGATACATTCATTTTCTGAGTTTTCATCTCAATAATAATAACAACTCGTAAGCCTTCATTTCAACTTTATAAACGACTCTTAAAGTATTTTAGTGCACTAATATTCATTGGATTTACTTGATAAGACTAATGATGCGATGTTTAAATAGATTTAGAAACTCCTGTTCAATCAATTTTCTATCTTTGTGTCATTCTCACTTTTATTTCTTCTTTGGGTTACTCTTAGATAAGCCCGTCCATACCAAAACTTAATCTGATAAGAGCCGACGTTTATTTGTTGTTCATAAATTCAATCATATAAATGAACGAGAGCTTAATTGAGTCTGGCATAAATTCATTATATATATACTTATTATTAAAGTGTTAAAGTAAAGTATATCACATGCAAGGAAAAAGTAAACAAAAAAATATTGGCCAAAATTTTGGTTATTTTCTTTAACGTTAGATGTCGCTAGTCCATGAAATTACGTCACAATCCTATTTAAAACCGGTTTAAAGGGATTAAGTTTGATGATTTGAAATATATCAAATCACTACAACATTGTGCAAGATTCCAACATAGAGATATAAAGATATATAGAACTGATTCCCTTCAATAGCAGAGAAACAGCGTTCTGTTGTTTCTGTGTGTTCAAAATAAACAAAAGTAATTGATGCTACGTCATCGTAAGCTGATCATAGAGATATAAACATAACACATACCGTATTTCTTTTCCCTCCAATAGCAGAGAAAAATCGTTCAGCTATATTCTTGACACAATGACGTATTTCTCTGACGAGTCCAATAAGCTCTCTATATCTTTATATCTCTATGGAGCTCTAGCATCAAAGCGCCCCTTACGGACTAAAGAAGAACTTAATTTTTGGCCAATTCCTTTTGGGAAAAAGGAAGAATTTTTTTTATGCATGCGCTACTTTTCTTTAACGCTTTACTTATTAGTAGAGCTTTAGCTCCCATCTTTCGTAAACTCTGATTTGAATATACGTCCAATTTTCATTTGGTTCATGTAGGGCTTAAGGCCAAATAACCTTGGTTGTTGTATTTGTCTCGGTGTGCATTTTTACCCATCAAAACGCTTCAAGGAGCCGGCATTGAATGATGAAGGACTTTCTTTTTGTTAATGTAAGCAATTATCTAGTAAATTTTTGCTTTGTTATAACAACTGATTTATCAATAATCGAAAAAAGTTTATTCGTTCTATGTTTTATCTCCTCCAAAAAATTGCTTGCTCATTTGATAGGAATGTAAGCCTTTTAAGCTAATGTAATTTAAAGTTCAAGCTTTTTCTTCAGTCGTTCAGTTCTGTAGTGTTTTATTGAATAGGCTTATTCGTTCATTCCTAAATAAATCTGTTTTCAAAAAGGAGGTTTAAAATTATTGTTCGAGGTATATTTTCCCTACTTTCTAATTTTCTTCAATTGAATTACGTAGTTTAGAAACTTTAAACGGATAAATTTTGTTAGTACACCATTAGGTAAAAACCTATACGATAAAACAGATATCACGTTCAACACGACACGGATATATTGGCACTTTTCAAGAATATGGACAATATTCTTGAAAAGTCCCGATATATCACTCGTGGACTATTGAATTATTGAACATCAGCTCAGAGATAAGAATTTTCTTCTTTGAAAGACTAAAAATATGAATAGGCCTCAATCATGCAATTTATTTATTCAACAGGTTTGCCTATTCAACTACTTATCAATATTTAAACTGATAAGTTTATTTAGTTATGGTACTTAAAATACTTTTCTCAAATTGGATCTGAATGGATCGAATAAATTACACAGACAGAATATTTTTTTCATTAGCTTCTGGACAGTCCCCACCTCACCTAATCTGCTGGAGAAGTAATTGTTTCATATCAAATAAGTTGATAAAAACAGCCAAATATTTTTATTCGATAGACGGACATCCATATTCACCATCCACACACATTTTCCATACTCCTTCTGATTCATCATGGACTAATGGAATGCTTAGAGCAAATTAATAAAATATAATACTTTTCATTTACCTAACAGCTAGCTTTAACAAATTGCATGGGGGATGTAGTCGTTTAGTGTATGTGTATTTTTACCATGACGTCAGAGTTGATCCAAGTTTTGTCAACGCGCCTCTACTAAGATCAAGTTTTTTGTTTTGATAAAGGTCTTTATATTATAGTATCGTCAAAGTTCAATGTGCATTGTTATTTAATCTATTTGGAATGTTTCTGTATATTTGTATATTATTTATTAGTTTGTTATATTAATAGTTCCAGATTTATTATTATATGATACTTGTATTGAATTTAAGATATTATTAGTATGTGAAGGGGCAGGTCAAGGAGGTTGACTTAATACAACTTATATTTCAGGTTTTACCTTGAAACCTGATACCTTGACATACAGCTTGTATGAGTCAGTCATCCTCCTCACCCAAACCGTATGTAATATATATATGTGTTTCTTCTTCTTTAATAAATACTCTTCAACGGACTCTCTTCGCGTAAGGAAGTATTACTTTTATCTTGTGTTAGTGCAAGTGCTACCCCTTAACAATCCGACTCCAGCTCTACCTATAACAACTCAGGTAGATCACCGCAACAATATGATTATCTCAATGGGTACATGAGGCTGTCTGGGTAGTAATCATATCCTAAGATGAAACTTTATAGTTACTTAATATCTCATCGATCCTGAATTATGAATTATATTTGAGAGCAGTTTAAAACAAACGTTATAGTGTCAAGGCTCTCTTTCATGCAAAAAGACACTATAAAATGGCGCAGTCGGTAGGATAGTGTCATTCTTGAGCATTGTTAATTTTAATTTTGATTTTGTTTGCCTTATTGGCCATACGGTAGATTTAATTCATTATTAAATTTTCTTTGTGTAAATTCAATCAAGCTGTAAGTACACTATGAGAAATTAAATGACTTGAGGTTCTGAGGAGAACATTAGTGGCAGTAGTCACGAGTCGGAGAGGACAGGAGGTTGAAAAGTTTCTTAGTATTCTCAATTGATAGAATTCAGATGCACTTTCATAGTCCATCTGCTGTATAGTTTGTGGCCTCGTTGTTGACTAAAATTAGTACAGGCGAGTGAGCCCTTTGGGAAATAATTATGTAGCATTATTTTTGTTTAGATCTAAGCGTGGTTCCTTAGTTCTTCTGACATAAACAAAATGAAAAATGCCGTTGCAAGTTACCTCTGTGGGAGAGATAATGCTCTTTCCATACGTATAAACAATCATAGCACTAAGCTATGGCAGTAATTCTTTTTATGGTAACCAAGTCACAGCCCATATGATCCCATGCCGAAGCAGTCGTTCTCTTGATTTTTAAAATATATTAAGAGAAGGATTTACTAATAAAGAACGATTGCTGAAGCGGAGTAACTTATGTTGCGAGTTTTAATTATATATAATTATGAATATGATATCTGAAAAGGGATATGGATGAAATTCTGAAAATGGGCAATATTAAGTATTCTCTGAAAAGCACGAATATAACTAATATTCAAATATTAATTTGATTTTTAGATAATTAAGTGCTGCATGATAAATGCATATTAAGTATGTATGTGTAAGAAATGTAACAGTAATAATAACCCTGAACTAAATTTTAAAAATTCAATAAAAGCAATAGTAAACAACATGTATAAGTGAATACATCCAATAATTATGACTCAGGTGATTATATTTTATTGCAAATCAATAGAATTTATTTTATTTTTATTTATTTGTGATTACGCGTCTAATGCAGCTTAAAAAATAACAAATTTATTTATTTCTGAAATTGAGACCATGTGTCTAGCACGATAATGAAAAGATTAATATATTTTCAAGAAAAATATATTTTTTACAAGGGCGGATGCGCGAACTTTAAGCGTGCCCTTGTCCATCCATCATACCCCTTAAAGTGATTGGTAGCAACTATTTTCTTTGATTTCATGTGTAAGTAGAACCTTGATCCAAGTCAAGAAAGTATTTTCTTTTTTGGTTACAACGGAAAGTTAAGCGTACGCGTATACATATGAGTACACATATGCACATAGCCTTAATTTGAATACACGCGCTTGAAAGAGAAGAAGAAAATAGTTGAAGCTATCTGAATGTGTGAGAAATATCACAAATGTTCAATTATGTATGTATATCTGTAAAGAGAGATGGATGAATGTTTAAACATGAGCAATATTATGTATTCATTAACAAATAAATGAAATACAAACAATATTAATGTAACCGTAATTTTGAGAAAAGCAAGGACGAACGCGCGAGCGTTAGGCAAGCTCCTTGTTGACCTATATTCATCCAAACCTCTTGAAATGCTTGGCAGCAGCTATTCTCCTTAAATGTATGCGTAAGCAAACCTTAAGACATAGTAGTAACGAATTGTTGTTTTCTTCTTTTTGTATCTATAGTTTTTGCAAGGGAAAATTAAATTATATATATATGTGGATATATGTATGTGTATGAGCGTGTATGTGTATAGATGTGTATATGTTATATACACGTATATGCACGTATGTGCGAGAGTATGTGTGCATATATGTGTATGTATGAGTAACCTTAATTTGAGCGCACGCGCATGAAGAGAAGAGGAGAATAGTTGAAGCTGCCTGAATGTATGAGATATGGTTGGGATACGTATGAGACTCTTTAAATAACTTGAAATCAAGTTCAAGGTCATTATAACTGTGTGTAGTGAGAAACTTTAAAGGGGCTGTGACCATGAAATGGAATTTCTGGTACATTATTAATTTCTAAAGACTATACGGTGGTTGAAGACATTAAATGAGATGCGTCGATGTTTGTGTTGTAATTAGTTAGTCTAAGCAGCGTTGATTGGGTCAGGATAAATAGTAAAACTGCTCGTCTTGCCTACTCGTGAGTGCTAATCTTGTGTTTTGATGATAACATTCAGCATGGCCCATAAATACGAACTGAGAAATCAGAAACTGCCTACTTCCTCCGATGAATTGCTAAAGATGTTCGAATCCTGAGCGTTCCATACCAAGTTGGTTAAGGAATCCACCGCCAAGGAGATGGATGATACATTCAAGAAGTGGACTGCTAAGGACGCTGCGGAAGTGACATCTACGCCGCAGGTCAAAGTGGAGAATGGAGGGGCGAAGACTTACCCCAAAAGGATCAAGAATCCACTTGTTATATTTGATGGCAGTGAAGACTTTTATTCATGAAGAATTGAGGCTCTTAGCATACTCAAAACTATTGAGGAATCGGAGGAGGAGAAGTGTAGGTGGGTTGTGGGGATAGTTCACGGTCCCGTACGTGAATTGGCCAACCATATAATTTGTGATTGCTATTGCTCTTTGAACCTCAGGGGAAGATCATACCTGAGTAAGCTGATGTACAGCCTAAAGAATGCAATTAGTGATGTGGAGTCAACGGATTAGGTGCGCGTCAAACGCCATCAAAAAGGTTAAGAAAGTATAGAGTCATTGTTCTTTGCATTAAAAATCTATGGAAAGTGGCATATGGGCCGGAAGAGGACTACGAGAGTTCGAACGACGATCAGGTCCAAGAGAGACAAGCCACAACGACAACATCAAGCGGTATCCATAGATGTTCAGCCTTCGAACGTATGTGCCATCCATTTGAAAGGATAACATACGCTGGAGCAATGTAATATCATTGTCAAACTGAGGGCTGAAGAGATTTTGCGGAAGAAGAAGACGGCCCTGGAGAGAAGAAAAAGGGGCCGAAGAGTGGAGGATGTGGAGGACACGGGTACCTTAAAAGGAACTGCCCAAAGAGCCGTGCGGAAACTAGTTAGGGGCCAACCCCCCTTAGATGACGTTTCCCAAAGCAACCACATCATGGACAGCAGGTTACCCAAAGAGGATTTGCATCAAAGCTTTGGGGATGACACAATGTGGAAACTACTGATTAAAGTTTCAAGTACAACTGCCGGAAGAGTTCATATGTTTTGGACTTGTCATGCGACTTCAAGGACTAGCAGACACCTTGAATCGGGCCCGTAGATCTATTGGATCATTACGATTAACGCAGAAATTCACACGTTCGTGAAAAGTTGGAGGAGGCAGACATTGTAATCGGAGTAGTGGGTGATATCAGTAATATTGTTATTGGATGCCTACTGAACCTGTAAAATTATGGTAGAAATAAAGTAATATGAATCTATCATGGAGAGTGAGACCTTTAGTAGTTCGTGGGTTAAAGGTCCCTTTCATTTATCACCTAAGTTAATGAAATTCTGTCCATTTTATTGGAACTAAGTGATGACATCATTGCATGAGTTGGGCCGGATGGGAAGGAAATCAAATCAACAGAGTTTCTTGGTACTAACAATACAATGGATCTTGTTTCTTCATTGACTCTTGTAGGGAGTCAGGAGACTGCTGATAAGAACATGAAATTAAAGCTCATGAATACAACCATCCTGATGAATCAATGGATATAGTATGGTTTACAGCAAATAGTAAGAATTTGAGTATCAATATTAAATTCAAGCTGACAAAAGTGAAGACAACAAGGAGAGGACAAAGTCGTGTGTAATTGGCTATTTCGAATTTGTGATACCTCGGCGAATGGAGCCTGAGACGATAATTGGAAACATTTGGACATTGGAGTGACCCAGACCAAACCACGATTCATGGTTGCTTCAATAGGGGTGGAGAGTGTTTGCACTCTATCCATCAAACTTGAAATTAACATACCCTAATATGAATTAGCTGTACATCTTGTTCAGTACACAGGACATAGCTAATGAGCGGAGAATATCAAGAAAATCATTGATGTTATATTTGGGGGGAAAGTTTGTAAATGACTAACTGAGTATGAAAGAACGCTGACTAGTAAAGGAAGAAACATTCCTCCAACGCTGACTGTAATTAGTCGTAATTGCAGTTGTTGCAAGTCAAAAACACACCGGTAAAGGCAAAGGCAATGCCGATGAATCAAGATCTAGTTACAATAGATTCAGGATGGAATTGATGAACCGCCTATTAGAGTTCCTTCGAATGCCGTTTGGACCCAGGAATGCGTGGGGAACGTACGCGCTGATACTGCACAAAGTATATTGGCACCAAATTGACCGGCGAGGGTCGCTGAAATTGTTCAATGACAACCTATCCTCGGGAAGACGTTCATACATGTATAAACATACATAATAGCTTTAAAAATTACTCAGAGCTGAGAAGGCCAATCTCAGAATAAAGGCGACGAAGATGGATCTATTCACGCCTTTGACTAACTCGTTCGGACATGAAATTTGAGGAGTTTATATTGTTTCAGCAGAAATTAAATTGAAGTTTTACAATTATGACTATTTGTATCCAAGAGGGGTCTCCAAACCTTCCTGGGCAAAACCTCTTATTTTTGAAGTATATACCTTTGTTTGATAAGGTATCCGAGCTGTTAGTGAAGAACTCCGCAGAGACGAAGAATGGTAATGAAAAAGTGCACAACAGGAAGCATTTGATGAATTGAAAAGAAAATTACAAGGCAACACTGTTTTATTTACTTTCAATTTTCAAAGGAGTCATAAGACAAAGCTTCTAATTTGCCATTGGAGTTATGTTGACTTAAATAGGTGACGATAAAAGCCTAAAGAAGTAAATCCTTGAATGTTTATTAACGGAATTATTCTTTTAATTACTAAAAACAGTTACTGGCAACAATTGTGGTTGTCGAGCATTTGAAATACTTTTAATGAGACTTCAATTTTGACATTCTATCTGATAATTAAACTTTGCAGTGGTTCATGAAGTCAGAAGCACTTACATAAATGCTACATGAAAAGAGACTCATGGAGTACGATTTTAATATTGTATATAAACCGGACCAAATAATCAGATGCCAAAATCATTGAACAGAAGACCTGACCATGAAAAACAATTGTCAAAAAAATCATTAAACTTTGGCATTCAAGTTATGGAATCAAAAGGTAAAATTCATTACAAAAAAAGTGCTGCAGTAACAATTCGAAAACAGAATAAAAACATGAAAATGGATGTTTAGAAGCAAAAGGATTTGGACATATGAAATGGAAACTTCTCGAGAAGAAAACAATACTCAAACTTCAAAAAGCACTTATAAACATTAGATTTTCTAATTGTTGGGGCTTAATAAGCCAAACGTGAGGTAAATCATTTTATTCGTAAAGCGTTGCAAAAAAATAAAATACTCTTGAGACAATTCGTAATAAACACACTATGACGGCTTATAATCGTAAAGCCAGTAAAAAGTATTTAATAACCTATGCATTATATAGAAATAAGTTTTGTTGTATAATGCTGATGACTATAGAGAATGTGTTCCTACTAATCTTTATTAGAATGTTATAGCTACCCTTCATACAGATGATCTATTCACCCACCCGAGGATTCAAAGACAAAGTTTCAGGTCAACGTATAATTATACTGGCCGAGGATGGACTGGAACATCGAGAGACCCATCAAGAGATTCGAAGCGTGTATCCGAGCTAAGGAGAGGAGGCAAATGGCGTCCGCGACTATTAGACAAATTTCTACAACTATTGGTGAGAGATTCATTGCATTTTATTTGGATCTGATAGGGACTATGTATAATTGATACAGTAATTACCCTGAATATTAACTCACAATAATAGAAGGGTATACCTAATACCCTGAAGCTTAGCCATAAAAAAAGCTAATGTAGAAATAATTTGCTAAATTTTAACAACTAAATCCTTTCCGAGATATGGGACAGCTATGAAGATTATAACTGAATGGTTCACATGTTAGTCTAAAGTTATTATTATTTTAAAGTGTGGCGAATTGGAAGTCATAGCAGACGTACTCAAGCATATCAACTCATACCAACCATTGTAGAGTTTGAATTAAAACTTCAGGCATATCATCATTTCACTAATGATTCAGAATACCTAGCTAAAAAACAATTGGTATAAACGCCTTGAAGGAGCTCTGGCTCAAGATAAGATTCATTTATTATCTCACAATTGGGGTATTCATCTTTCCTTTTGTGAATGAAAATTCGTCAAGTACGTCCAACAGTACATTTGGGTCTAATATACATAATTAACCCTGGACAGATACTCAATGAGTAAACACATTGTTGTATGTTTTGAATATAGTCAGAGTTAAACTATTTAAATGAGCAACATCTCAAATGAGAAGGGTTTTTAATAAGATTCATTATAAAATAATGTTGAAATTATAGTCTTTTGTGGTGTACCTCAACGGCGAATTGCTACAACTTGAGACTTAACACTGAGGGTGATATTTTCAAAGATTAATTACCTAGACTACAACAAAGACAGAGAAATAATAACCTTTCTGATTAATTGCTCGACTATGAGATTCAAAACATGAACCCATTTGATACACATCAACCGCCAATATATTCTTTTCCTACATCACATGATTGTCATAATGTAGCGAAGGAGGCAGATTTTTGAGTCCTTTAAAAGGCCTACAGAAAATCTCCAAAAAGAAGGGGATGAGGAGGAGTGTCATGTGATGAATGAAAATCATAATATGACTGAGCATGTGGATCAGGAACGCCAAGATGATGACGAAGACGACAATGGAAAACAACAATAACAACAACAAGAATACAAACTGCAAGACGAAGAAGATGATACGAAGAGTAAGAGGAGCAACGTAGAAGAAAATGTACATGCGCCAGTACAAACGTGACAGGCGGACAAAGCTTAATGATCAAAACAAAGCTTACTAACCATCGCTTTTCAGGAACTTGATCTTATGCTTTTAGAAAAACAAACACGCCCATAGGACTTCGAGCAAAGACTTGACACGTAACTTCAGCAAGACCAAAAGAAGAAAGCCAAGACCAATGCAGAAGAAGACCAGAAAGATGAAGAAAAGTCTATGAGCCAAAGCATAGATGCATCTTTAAGTGAAGACAAGGGCGGGGAGAATGATAGAAAATAAGTTAAGCAAAATCTTTTAGTTTTTTTAACTTGGAAAATATATGTATTTGAACTTTTCTAATTCTCAAGTACTTAATAACACAAAATCACACTTTGTATACATTAAAAATATATTTGGTGGGTAGGCATATCGATGCTATTAATAGCAGTAAATAATTACTTACCGCATATATCAATGGAAGGATTCAATTGATCCTGTGGGCAATTAAACCTCAAAGTAACATGTCAATATGTCCAGAACATTGATGATAACTTTCCGAACCCAGGACGAGGGAATCATCACTCAGATGAAACAAACTCATGACTTTGAGTGTGTGTGACGATGGAGGGAAGTGGAATAAAAGTGGTCCTAGAATTTGGATTACTTGAGATATAGATAATTTTTCAACAGTCTTCGAACATTAGCCATCAAGGTCTGAATAATAATAATAATAAATATTCTCGACACCTTAGCTAATCAAAACGGACTTGAAGAAAAATACATCAACATCAACAACATGGCTGAGAAGAATACAATGCTGGTCAACATCACTCAATTGATACATGTGGCGTCGGTATAGGGTATAATCAAAAACAATTACATCTATTTCAGAATGAAACCTTCGAGCCGGGATGACAGGACGATGGACGCAAAAACTGTCAAAAATTATCCACACTGCGAAGATCATGAAGAAAATCAACAAGAGACAGCATGACGAATCAATGAGCCGCATAAAAAGTGAAAATATAACACAACATATTATCTTTTTATGTAATTACAGCAAACGACAGGCGGGATAGATGAGGCATTTCGACTACCTTTTATCATGGGTATCTTCAAAGAAGTCGAAAAATACTTATTGGTGGAACATACAAAATCAACAAGATTCACCTTGGCCGACATCTAAGACTTTTCATCCCAGCTAGAAAAGAATGCCTGAAGGAATTGATTCGCGGATATTCGACCAGAAAGAGGTGTGACATCATGTTGCACCAAGGAGACGACGTATTTGTGTACCAGGTCAGAGAAGATCAAATCTTTATTGACACTCAACGGACACAAATGACACAAGCGTCGTGCAAAGGATCTCCATCAACGGAACACCGCGAGGTCCTTGGAGGAAGGATCATGGATGCTGATGCTGCACTGGCAGTGTAGTGTCAGAATCGACTATTACAACATCGAGGGACGACCACGGAGGAGCATAATGAAGCTGCGGGAGGTTGAGACGGCACAACCGGAGACGGTGAACGACATCGTGAGGGC
Organism: Caligus rogercresseyi; assembly: GCA_013387185.1. Taxonomy (NCBI): domain Eukaryota; kingdom Metazoa; phylum Arthropoda; class Copepoda; order Siphonostomatoida; family Caligidae; genus Caligus; species Caligus rogercresseyi. The sequence continues at coordinate 8,592,425 of CP045895.1, read as the reverse complement.
CTTGGATCTAGAGGAACTATGGGTCCACAACATCCGCCATCAAACAATTACAGACTTTCGCCGAACCGAACAAGCCTATATCCACCAAACATCTGAGGAGGCTTGCGCAAGCAGCTCGTGTGGTAGATAACAAAATGTTTATTTATTTAGTTATAAATAACATTTTGTGCCATTCTAGGAAAGTCGAGGGCGACTTTTCCTCGATGAGGGAGCATCTATAGTATCGTCAAAGTTCAATGTGCATTGTTATTTAATCTATTTGGAATGTTTCTGTATATTTGTATATTATTTATTAGTTTGTTATATTAATAGTTCCAGATTTATTATTATATGATACTTGTATTGAATTTAAGATATTATTAGTATGTGAAGGGGCAGGTCAAGGAGGTTGACTTAATACAACTTATATTTCAGTTTTACTTGAAACTGATACCTTGACATACAGCTTGTATGAGTCAGTCATCCTCCTCACCCAAACCGTATGTAATATATATATGTGTTTCTTCTTCTTTAATAAATACTCTTCAACGGACTCTCTTCGCGTAAGGAAGTATTACTTTTATCTTGTGTTAGTGCAAGTGCTACCCCTTAACAATCCGACTCCAGCTCTACCTATAACAACTCAGGTAGATCCCCGCAACAATATGATTATCTCAATGGGTACATGAGGCTGTCTGGGTAGTAATCATATCCTAAGATGAAACTTTATAGTTACTTAATATCTCATCGATCCTGAATTATGAATTATATTTGAGAGCAGTTTAAAACAAACGTTATAGTGTCAAGGCTCTCTTTCATGCAAAAAGACACTATAATATATATTTATATATATATGACGGAATATATACATACATAAGCTAAATGTCCATACCGAAAAACTTCAACTCTGACAATAAATGACGTATTCACAATATAAAGACATAGAGAGCTTATTGGATTTTCAGAGGAATACATTTTTGTGCCCAATAAAACAAATCTTTTATCTCTATGATCAGCTTAAAATGACGTAGGTCAAATTACTTTGTTTATATTGGACTCAAAAATACTGCTGAATGATGTGTCTCTGCGATTGAAGGGAAAAGCTTTTCTATATCTTTATATCTCTATGGTTTAAATACTTCTGTGATTATTATATTTTTGGTTGTTGTCTATGATAAATGATAATAATAGATATATAGTTCCATAACAACCTCTAGTCAGTTTCGTAGAAATATCCTCTTTCATATTTATTTTGATTGGTTCTTAATATGACCAATAAAGCATATTATCAACATACTTAAGGTGATTGGGTCAGCAAATAATAAAAGCAAATGTTGATATGTTTCCTTATTATATTAGCTCACTAACAGTGAAGGGAGAGCAAGAGACAGCACTTACCTGAGCGATACACCATCCATTTGTCTTTGACGTGAACTGAGGGAACTATCTTGAAAAGTGGTTGCTGAGAAGTCCAAGATATACAATCAGGAGAATACTCACTATGCATGGACCATTTTACCGTGAAGATCCTAACAAATTAAAGCGAAGATATCGCTGTATATACAGAACTATGAATAAAGAATATCAGTGGGGCCATGGTGGCGGCCAGCGGGCTGGAACCGGCC
>CP045895.1:8567542-8590721 GCA_013387185.1 Caligus rogercresseyi | reverse complement strand
TATATATCTATATATTATATATATATATATATATATATATATATATATATATATATCTATATATATATATATAACTATATACGTATATCTATTTGATGCAGTAATAAACTTCTAACTAACCTAATCCTCAAAGATGAAACCAAGTCGGATCCCTTCGGCAAAAACAGAATTTAGAACTATAGTGTTCATTTATTTGTTATTGTAACGTACATACTATTATATTCTTATATAATTGGTTCCTATGTAAGTGTATTAAAATATTATAATATAAATTTTATGAAACATATTAGGTTGAGTATATAGAATAGCCTGATTTAGTAAAACTCGGAATTTCATCAAAATCATAAAAATACTTCTAAATCAGTATCTAAACATATCCCCTCCAACTGCAATGTTGTCGTGGCAGTGGTCTTTGGAGCTTCGGAGATGGTCGAACAGCTCGTTTTCGCTGATTCTTTTTCATTGCCCGCTGCACGGCCAGTGGACGTCTTCGTGGCTCCCAAAGTCGTCATTCTAGAGCAGGTACTTCACATCCAGAACAGGTACCGTCTCAGAGGTTCAGTTCGGGTGAGTAGGGGCTCAGTTTTACTGTTCAACGTTCTCCGGGTCAGAAAGTCCCTAATATCACGCGCTGCCTCTTGTTGGTCTCATAGAGCTGGTGGGGGACGAGCACACTCCGTCAAAAGCCTGGAAATTGTTTTCTGTGAAAGAGAAACCTCGCCGTCAACCTGTCGAGTGGTCATCCGGGGAGTATCCTCGACCAGGCACTTACAACGGCGATCGACTCCGGTTGTCCTCGTCTCCGAGGTCTTCCTGATGACGTATTCTTTCCAGAACAAAAACTGTCATTATCGAAGTCCTAGTTCAATCTAAGGTAGTGGGAGGGACGGGGAAGGTAAGAATAAGAGCCCGTGATCTCGTGTCTGTCTTGGCGAGCTTGATCCGGGTCAAGAAGTAGGAGGGAAAGTAGCAGCGGCGAGTGGGGTAACCGAAGGGACTGGTGAAAGTGTTGATTATTTATAATACCTGAGTGGCGCCAATAGTCGCTTCCCACACAAAAATATGCAATAAGAACGCTCCGTTGAAATTTTTGAACTATCTTGTTTACATTTCGAGATGATTAATTAGCTCATTCTTTATGTCTTAGCTGAATATTTTAGGCATAAGAAAGTTTTTAACAAATTCCTTGAAGTCATTAGCAAAACTATCTCTGTTTGATATATAACAAACAGCCGTGTCAAAGGCTGCATTTATATTACTTTTTGCTAAAGAACATAGTTTACCCTCTCAATAGTGGCCTCTCCATAAAATAAATTGAGTGATGCTAGATAGACGCATTACACAGATATTATATATAATAAAAATTATGTAGAATAAGTTTAGGGGGTACCGTCGGCTCGATACCTCAATAGACAGGTGTCCGCTAAATTTGTTTTTACTGTAGTTGTAAATCTCTTTATCCAATGTTTTTTTTAAATGAAATGATTATATGTGTTATTTACTTAATATGAAAAATACAATTGAAGCGTGTGATGAGCTTTAAATTGTGAGGATCTTTGGCTTTAAATTGAAAAAGTGTATATTTATTAAATGTGAGAATACGCTAAATCTTATGTTTTGAAAAGTCCAACAAGTTAAGTAATGATGTTCTATAGATGTTATTTAGTAGATGATACATTAATATATACAATACCACTTTATCACAAAACTTTATAAGTCAATCTTTTAATATACATAATTAATTCCTTTTAAACAAAAGCCTCCTGTTTTTTTGTTTATGATTTGGTATTATCATTCTCTGAATAATATCTAAAAAGCTTCTTCAAACTTCAAATACAAAATACTTTTCATATTTGCAAATGACAAATACTCTAAATTTGTATTACTCCTATCAAGATTTAAAATATGGTTCCCATTACGTTGATGTCCATTTTGACATAGTTGAACCATCTTTAGAAAAATAAATAGCAAATAAAAGCTGTCAATCTGTTTTTATTAACCAGAATAGATATCAAGTCTTTTAAAGAATTTAAAGGGGAAAAATGATTTATTTATTTGTCCAGATGGCTTCTTGATTGCCACCACGAAGAATGCCGTTTGTTTGAAAGAAATATGAGACTTTTGCCCACATCATTGATGTACAGCAGCGATAAATGAAGTCCATTTCTTATCACCTCTGCCATTGGGAATCAAGGGATTATATTTATTTTTCACATGCATGACCAGAAAATGGTTTCCCTTTACTATGCATATAAATATTCTAAATGCCCAATGAGATATAAATAGATTAATAAATCAACCCTATTTGATCAGTCCGATAAAATAATAGAAGGAATATAAAACTGTGCCTCCCCAACGTTTGTTATATGAGTTAGTATAAAGAACAAAATGAATGTTCCTCGCTCGGAAAAAATTGTTCATTTGCTTTCACTTTTTGAAAATGTTGTATTTTAAGGGATCTTCAAGAAGAAGTTGAAGCGTTCATGAAATTTACTTTTCTAAGACGCTCTGATGCATAAAAGTATATATAATTACAATGAATTAAGAGAGGAAAATGATATACGAATATAATCAACAGTAAGAGATTAATAAAAAAATATATAATAACTTAGATATAATCTAATTACATATAATGTGGAAAGAAAAATTAATTAGTTTGCAAAAACATTGTTTGAATGATAAAATGAGAAGAAATATGAACCACTGAGCAAACAAAATGCTGTGAGATACTAGGAGCCACGCTATCTTTACTGGATAAAGCTAATAATATTATGTTTCGGTGCCTATCTAGTCTTATTTGATACAAAACATAATTTATCAAAAAAGTCTTTTATAAATTATTTTGCAATTGTCAAAGAGGATCAAATGACCAACGGGACTTTCCCCATTTTTTTTTTCAACTAGTCTAACATATCACTCCCATAAACATGTTCTTTTATCATTTCTCTCTTGGGTTTGCATTGTAAATACATTTTCAAACCAAAGTTTAAAAAAAAATGTATAATGATGAAAGATCACATTCATCACCTCAACAAGTGACACGAATTTGAACTTCCGCCCCTAAAATTCGCATTTCCCACAGTTGTGCAAGTTTATAACCGTCAATATAAAACTAAAGATAAGATATCATCATTTAAATAACCTCATGAGAAAGAGAAAAATTTCGAATAAAAAATATTCTGTAGTTAAAGTGTTTTCTATATTTCTTATGACACAATTTTTCTTTTAAGTATGCATATCATATAGTATTTATTAAATCATTTGGCTCAACTAAAACCTTGTCTACGACAAAAAATATCAAAATTAGTGTTTTAATAGCTATTACACATAATAATTAATTTATTTTAACATCTGAGCTGTGATTGTTAAGTAGATATAAAAATAATGGTACGCAAAAACAATACAAATGAGCATCAACACAAAAATAAAGATTCCATACACCAAATAAATACCATTTGTACAAAAACAATATTCATTATTTTCATAATTTCATGACAAAATGAATACCTATCAAGAACATATATTATAAGTATATATGTCGCAGCAGAGATGGAGATCCAATAGAATTGTTGACTCTCCTGGTAGAAATTACAATCCTTATCTCGTCTAGGAATGATGGTGATAATATTTTACGATGTTGAAAAAACTATTTATTTCATTGGCAATTTCTATTTTATATTTTGGTGGAAATGATTTCAATTTTGTGTTCAAGGAAGCAAATGCGACGTAATGTTTTACTTAAATTAATAACAGTTCGATACTCATATAAGAAGAAATCGGACATAAATAAAAAGATAACTTCATACCATCTCCATATTTAAGTCGTTGTCCCTTTTAATGATATAACTCCTGATATTTTCTAATAGAGCCGTTGATTCTTCTGATATAGAGATCGTAGTCACTCTAGGAGAGGATACGATCGCGATCTCTACCAGGAGAGTCAACGACTCTTCTGGATCTCCATCTCATACTGCGACATAATATATATATATATATATATATATAGATATATATATATGTGTGTGGTGTCACAGTATATATATATTACAGGCTTGTTGATCGGAGTTTTTTCTGATCGGCGATCAATAGCGATATAGCGATATTTGATCGCTGATCGTAGTATCGCAAAAGGTCCTGATCTTTATATCTTTTGATCGTAAGAAAATCACTAAAAAATAGCGATCCGATCAATTTGTATAAAATAACTAAAAAAGAAAAAATGTTTGTAATAAGGATTTTTGAGACAAACCTTACATTTCTCAAAACTTAACTAGCTGTCACACTGACCAAAATCAATTCCAACAACTAATATTGTTTAGAAAACACAAAATACAGACTAATACTAATGGAAAAAGCTAGTTTGTGCTATCCTGATATATTTTTTATCCTAAAATATACAGACAGACGACTATCTAGAAATCATTGTTTTGGAGCTCATAGGCTATGGGAAACATTTATTCTGGCATCTCCTGTCTTAAAATATGCAGACATATGTCAATTGTGGAGCCAGAGTGTTGGAGCTCATAGGCTATGAGAAACTATCATTCTGATATTTTTGTCCTTAAATATACAGACAGGCGCCTATGGAGAAGTCGTTATTTTGGAGCTCATAGGCTATGGCAGTGGTTCCCAAACTTTTTCTGCTGGGCCCCCTTTGGTACATTAAAAAAAATTGCGCCCCCCCCCCCCCCCCAAAAAAAAAAAAGAACATACACACGTTTTGTTCTCAGAGTCCATTGCTGTTTATTTCACACATTATAATTGGCTGTGGATGATTTTAATACCGACTTGACATAGCAAGAGAAAAAAACTGAAAACATAGAGACATCTCTCTGGGCTCTCTTTTATTATAGTATAAACCTCACAAACCTCTCCCTTTTTCATAACAAAGCTGTTATTTTTATTATTGCGTTACATTAAACAGTTTGAGTTATTTCACTCTAGAGGAGGAACCTTGATACGGAGTTCCCCCCTGTGTCCGGAGTCACTTATTCGACAGTATTCCTGGACGAAAGGAACTCCATCGTCTCTTGTCGGGACTGACTTGTTCTTATGGTAAGTAGTTCAATACCTCCCTCGTCACGGTGTGCAGACAAAACGTCGAATTACAAAACGTCGACCTACAAAACGTCGACCTACAAAACGTCGAACTTACAAACGTCGACCTTACAAAACGTCGACCTTACAAAACGTCGAACTTACAAAACGTCGAACTTACAGAACGTCGAACATACAAAACGTCGAACATACAAAACGTCGAACTTACAAAACATCGAACATACAAAACGTCGAAATTAATACCAATTGCACGACAGCCCTCCGCGGAAGGGTCCACGGGTCCCGTCAGCCAAAAAATGGAGCAATGGGATTTTCACTCCCCCTCCCCCCCCCCCCCCGGGTTTCCTCGGGTTCTGCCAAATACAGTAACGGGGTATTAAGATTTCAAACTCTCCGGCAAAGGGTTCTCGGGTCCCGCCATATAAAGTTATGAGAAATTGGGGTTTTTAACCCTCCACCGGAGTCGTCATATACTCAAACCCTAGCACTTTTTCTATACAATTTTAGTCTCCAAAAAAAAAAAAAAGTTATTGTATATATTTTTATTTTTACCTTTCTTATATAAACATGTACATATACTGAAATAAAATTACAAGCACAAATGATATTTTCATTATTTTCTTGGAGATATTAAGTTAAACGTTTTCATAAATTACATGCAATGCGATCAATATATTCTAAGGAGTTGACATTTTCGAAACTATCAAATATACGTTTAAGTCGTTTATTTAAATCATCATACTTTTTGGTCTTTCGGTCTAATTCTTGCCCAGTTTCAATTTGCCGAATAGACAATTCAGTAGCAGCTTGTTCGAGTCGAATCTTTTGAAGAAGTTTTTGCAACGTTGGGTGACATATTTGAAGACGCATATGGAAAGCATTGTGCCATCCCTCCACTGAATTATTGGTTCGAGGTAAATTCCTCTCCATCCGTTCAAAAACATTCCATAAATCGATGTCAAATGTAGGTCTCCGCCTCCTTCCCCTTTGTACAATTCCAAGCCATGTTGTCTCAAAGTATTGCAAGAAGTCGCTTAGAATTTCATCTGTTTCATCGTTGATCGAATTTATTAACTGATTGAATACATCGTGGACAGTGTCAGGTGGAAGGAAGGCTAGAGCTTGAAATTTTTTAATTATGTGTTGATTGTTTTCATTTTTGTACCAATTTTGAAGTCCAAGGCCTTGAAGTTTTCGCCACAAACATTGACCAAAGTGAAAAAAACATCCATAAATTTTTGCCTCTGGAAACACATTTTTTATTTCGTTTATTGCCGCTCTTTCGAAGTCGATAGTGATGGAGATAGGAACAATTTCTTTATTTTAATAAAGTTAAAAATGATGGAATATGTTTCTTCATTTCTGTTATTTGTTATGCAATAGACTAACGGAAGTGTTTTGTTAATTCCTACAAGAGAGTGAATTGTGTATAATTGCTTTCCTGTCGGTGCCGAATCGAAAGTCCCATCGCAGAACCATCTCTTATACTTCCTTAAAGTGTTGAAATTAGTCTCAGTAGAATATATCATGATGTCTTCTTTCTCCAGCATCAAAATTTTTTCACCTTTTATGGTCTTATTGTAATCTTCAGCTCTTAGTATTGATGCCCGAGTTCGTCTCACAGTTTGTTTTAAAGAGTCTTGCTTTGGTAATTTTGTACAAATATATATTGGATTTACTGATGCATTCGTTAATTATATTCGATGTTGAAGAAGAAGTGGAAGAAGACATTATTTTGATATCAGATATAATTTTCTTAGCTTCATTTTCTTTTTGATCCGGAGGATGGGAATGGTTTTGTGTAATGTTGATTTTTTCTTCGTAGACTATGGCTCTTCCTTTGCAAATTCCACGTTTGTCACATTTCCAGTAGGTCCGATCGCATTTTTCTTTCTCCAATAAATAAGCATATCCATCATGCAGAAGCTTTTTTGAGTCTTTTTGAGTTTTAATTATTTCCATTTTAAGGCACAAATGACACTGACACTAACGGTTACTAGCAACTAAAAAAAACTATTTTCAAAAGAAGAAAAGAAAACGCAGTTTTAACTAATAAATCTAACGTATTTAAAAAAACGTAATAAACTGTATTAATAAAACATACGCAAACATATACAATATATTTACTGTATGCAGAAACGCATTGGAATACTTTCTTTGTCTTGTCCATTTTTAAGAACGTAATAAACTGTGTGTTTGAAAAACAAACGCAAATATATACATATATTTGTTGTATGCAAAAAGCATTGGAATACTTTTTGTTCTTATCCATTTTTAAAAGCGATAAACTGTGTTTTAGTGAAACATACGCAAATATATATTTACTGTATGCAGAAACGCATTGGGATACTTTCTTGTCTTTGTCCATTTTTAAGAACGTAATAAACTGTGTGTTTGAAAAAACAAACGCAAATATATACATATAAAATCATATATATTTGTTGTATGCAAAAAAGCATTGGAACTCTTTCTTTGTTCTTGTCCATTTTTTTATTTAGAACTTTCCTTGTCATATGTTTGAGAACCATAGCAGTAATAACTCCGGTGTGGGGTTTGAAAATCCCATTGCTCATTTTTGAGGCTGGCAGGACCCGTGGACCCTTCCGCGGAGGGTTTTCGTGCAATTGGTATTAATTTCGACGTTTTGTATGTTCGATGTTTTGTAAGTTCGACGTTTGTATGTTCGACGTATGTTCGACGTTCTGTAAGTTCGGTTTTGTAAGTTCGACGTTTTGTAAGGTCGACGTTTTGTACGTTCGACGTTTTGTAAGTTCGACGTTTTGTAGGTCGACGTTTTGTAGGTCGACTTTTTGTAATTCGACGTTTTGTAATACAACCCCTCGTCACGGAAGGCTCTCTAGGCTTCTCTCAAAGCTTATTAATTCTCTTAGCATTTTTCTGGCCGGTTTGACGACGAAAGTGAAGGAGGAAGACAGTAAGACCGCCATAATTATATAGAAGATAAAAAGAAAAAACGCATCAAAATGTATTTGAATTTTGTTTAAATGAAAAATAATAAAATAATTAGTAAAAAATCTGTTATGAAAAAAGGGAGAGGTTGTAAGGTTTAATACTATAATAAAGAGAGGCCAGAGAGATGTCTCTATGTTTTCAGTTTTTTCTCTTCTATGTCAAGTCGGTATTAAAATCATCCACAGCCTGATAATTAATACAAACCTCAACTTTTTTTGGTTTTTGTACATTTAAAGCAGTGTTATTAAGTCTACTGCATTAATATTTTCATTAATTCGTTTTCCCTGGGCTATGGGAAACAATCATTCCATGGCCTATAAAGACGAATACTATAAAGGTTTGACTGTTATACATTTAATTTTACTTAGAATTAGTATACATAGGTAATTTTTTTGTGATCGCCAATTAAATTGATCGGATCGCTGATCGGAAAAATCCTGTTCGTTTTATATCGATATATCGCAAAGAATTCTGATCGCTATTTTTGATCGGATCGCTTTTTTTACTGATCGCTCATAAGCCTGTATATATATATTTAATGTATGGTATATATATTTATATTATATATACATTAGGGTGTATTATAGAAACCTAATATTAAGATATCAAAATTTATTCCCCCGCGAAAGTTGCGTCATAAGAAACTAAATGATCGTAAAAAATGGATTTTGGTTTGACCCCCCCCTTACCCCCCCCCCCAAATTGCGTTCAAAGGTTTCGTTATGAAGCAAAACTTTTTTGTTATTACTTATTTTGAAAAAATAAGTTTTACAAAGTTTAGCTATGATCAATTTATGACTTTGTTATTTTTTGCAAATTTCGTCAAATAATATTTAGTGCCAATAAATGAACAAAGTGATGACGCACCAACCATTTTTAAATAACGACTCCTACTAGGGTTCTTTTATAATTTCAAGAAGGAAAAAGAAAAAGAGGGTACTCATGTTGATGGTTTTAAGTAATTTTTTAAATACGTTTGCTTTTAACATCTTAATTTTCATACAGTATTCTCACATGGTTGAGAATATAAATCTATGACGTTGATATATCCATAAACTTTTGCAGATAATGATATAATGACGAAAAAAATATTTTTAGAACTCCACCATGAATACATTGATCACGTATTACTAAAAGTGGCATAGCGGAAGATCAAGCGAAATAACTACTTTCAGTAGTCGAAGAACATTAATGACTTGACACTTTGGTCACTGTTGTGTGTTACAGATGCAACACCAATGTCAGATATGGTAAGGAGTAATAAAAAGACTCGAGTTATGTCTTAAAAGACCACTTCAGTGGATTATTTGTCTTCTACACATGAATGAGTTACCTTTTAAAGAAGTTGTTAAACATTTAGATGAGCGCACAAAAAGGACCTCGGACTTATGAAGGTACCATAGGAAAATTAATAATACAGACTTTACCAAAAAATCAATAAAAAGTTTTTAAATACTTGTAGGAAAAGTAAAATACATAAATCAAAGTTTACTGTATTCTTTAAGCTCAGATAAAAATATTTATACGAAATTCCATTAGAAATACAAACAGGAAATTTTCGAATTCAAGCTTTTGCTACAGGTCTCCAGGAGCATTACATGAGGCAAAATGTCTTACCAAAGCCAACAGAATTTTAAGATCCTATATTTCACAAAAAGTCCATGTGAGTCTCACATAAAACTTGTAAAATTATACTAAATTTTTACGCTCCTATATGGTTTCAAACCAAGTAAATCCTCTTAAGCAAACGTATTTAAAAAATAACTTAAAAACATCAACATGAGTACCCTCTTTTTCTTTTTCCTTCTTGAAACTATAAAAGAACTCTAGTAGGAGCCGCTATTTAAAAAATGGATGGTGCGTCAGCACTTTTGTTCATTTATTGGCACCAAATATATTTGACGAAATTTGCAAAAAAAACAAAGCCATATATTTATCATAGCTAAACTTTGTAAAACTTAGTCTTTTCAAAATAAGTAATAACAAAAAAGTTTTGCTTCATAACTAAACCTTTGAACGCAATTTGGGGGGGGGGGGTAAGGGGGGTCAAACCAAAATCCATTTTTCTACGATCATTAGTTTCTTATGACGCAACTTTCGCGGGGGGATAATCGACATTTAATATTAGATTTCTATAATACCCCCTAATATACATATATATTAGGGCTGTTCTTATTTTTCAAATGTTTGAAATGTTAGCAACATTGTGGATTTTCTGTTTCTTGGTGATAAAAGAAGACGACATACAAAGTTTGAACAAAATCGGTCAACATTACGAGGTCGCGCAACGAGGTCAAAGTTTTAAAAATTTAGTAAAAATATAGTTTTCCGCAAATTTCTTCAAAATGGTGGACGTTACAGACTTCAATAATTATTATTAATTTAAAGGAAATCTAATTTACTACCAGACGTATGTTTGATGTTTTTTAAAAAACAAAGTTTTCAGTAAAAACAAAGAAAAAATGGAGTGTGTATTGTTAGCTTATTTCATAGCTTTTTTGTATCAATTAACTTCACTCGCCTGTAGAAGATGACTTGTTCGCTTCAGAGTAAAATAGTACTTTTAAGTTTAGTAAAACTTTAGATGATAAATCCAAAAATGACCTTGGTTGCATTCTATCAATTCAGAATTCAGTACAATCTGAGTTTACATCATATGATTCAGAGCCTGTATTGACCTATAAGAAATCGATTATGAAAAAAATAAATAATAATGTGTTTCTTAGATTTGCGTCAAGGTATCCTCTCAAAATTTTACTTTGTCTCTGACGCATTTATAATCCATTATATGCGTCATTTTGTACGCGAGATAGGCTTTTTTAATGTACATATAACTCTCTACTTATTAAATTGACATGATTTAGTATACCAAAATATTAAAGCTGGTTAACCAAGCTTTCATTTGATATGTTTGGTGTTCTAAAAATCGCTATACTTTAAGAGATATAAGCAAATACATTTTGCACGTACTCTCCCCAAAAATTGATCTTTTGATATGAGAATATACAATTACCATTTGGTAACTGCTGTTAGTGTTACCTGGATAGAAAGAGAAAGAGAAGGGAGAGAGTATTTTGCCTCACTTCTCTCCCTTCTTTTTTCTTTCTATCCAGGTAACACTAACAGCAGTTACCAAATGGTAATCGTATATTCTCATATCAAAAGATCAATTTTTTGGGGAGAGTACGTGCAGTATTTGCTTATATCTCTTAAAGTATAGCGATTTTTAGAACACCAAACATATCAAATGAAAGCTTGGTTAACCAGCTTTAATATTTTGGTATACTAAATCATGTCAATTTAATAAGTAGAGAGTTATATGTACATTAAAAAAGCCTATCTCGCGTACAAAATGACGCATATAATGGATTATAATGCGTCAGAGACAAAGTAAAATTTTGAGAGGATACCTTGACGCAAATCTAAGAAACACATTATTATTTATTTTTTTCATAATCGATTTCTTATAGGTCAATACAGGCTCTGAATCATATGATGTAAACTCAGATTGTACTGAATTCTGAATTGATAGAATGCAACCAAGGTCATTTTTGGATTTATCATCTAAAGTTTTACTAAACTTAAAAGTACTATTTTACTCTGAAGCGAACAAGTCATCTTCTACAGGCGAGTGAAGTTAATTGATACAAAAAAGCTATGAAATAAGCTAACAATACACACTCCATTTTTGTTTTGTTTTTACTGAAAACTTTGTTTTATTAAAAAACATCAAACATACGTCTGGTAGTAAATTAGATTTCCTTTAAATTAATAATTATTATTGAAGTCTGTAACGTCCACCATTTTGAAGAAATTTGCGAAAAACTATATTTTTACTAAATTTTTAAAACTTTGACCTCGTTGCGCGACCTCGTAATGTTGACCGATTTTGTTCAAACTTTGTATGTCGTCTTCTTTTATCACCAAGAAACAGAAAATCCACAATGTTGCTAACATTTCAAACATTTGAAAAATAAGAACAACCCTAATATATATATATATTATATATATATATATATTATATATATATAATATATATATATAATATATATTATATATATATGTGTGTGTGTGTTTACATATGTATTTATAAATTTATATGGTAGTTATTAAGTACATTGAATTAGTTAAGTATGGTAAGCAGCGTTTTATTTTTAGCACATGAAAGTTTTGTCAATAAGTAACGTAACTTTTTCAAACGAAAATTGTAGACTTTGAGTATATAAGGCATTAAATAAGTTTAATATCTGATGGAGAAAGTAAATTAATTGACCCAAATAAAACCACTGCCTCAAGGTACTCTGAGTGTGTGCTACGATTCCAAAGTACAGATTTGAGTTGGAACTTTTCTTTCCCAGTGCATCACCTAATCTCCGACGGCTCTCAATTTTCTTTTCCCCAAAGTAGGAAAGACAAGATAAACAACAAAAATGCAATTCTAAATTCAAATTGCTTTTATATGTGATTGTTTAAATACATTTATAACTTTCAATAATAAAATTTGTGTCATTACTTATAATTTTCTATTCATTATGATTTTTTTTTTATTATTATAGTTCTTATATTTGAAGAATGTTTTAATTATTGCCAGGACTAAAAAGAAAATGACTTACAAAATACAATGTTCATTTAAGTTTATTTCATATAAAAATTTCTTTTCATATTTAATAATACTCTACATTATTTGATGTAAAACAAATATTTTCGTTTATTGTGATGAAAAAAACACTAATTTTGTATATATATTCTTCCATGAATATTCAATCGGGATTTCAAGAAGCATCTTTTTAGAAAAAAACAGAACTATATAATACACATTTGCATTGTAAAAGGTATGTTAACATCAACAACAGCATCCTCTACTTCTGACTCCAATGTGCAAACATATGTATGTATCACAGCAGCACATCCACTTTCTGGATCTTATAAGTCCAGCCCACGCTCAAAAAGATAACAAAATTATGTTTATTATTATCTCCGAGATTTTTTTTTGTATGTTAATGTAAGAAAATACACATTTATTAGTATATATATTGCATCTTGGCAACACCTACGCATAAGCTGTGGCATATTGAATATTCAAAAAAGCCTTCTATATTAAAAAAAATCAGACCAAAACACTACAACACAAAAAAACATATTAATAATGAAACAAATATTCTTATTCTCATTACTATTAAAAGGACAAAAAGTCTTAACAAATTAATTCAATAGCATTATAGCAGGGCGTCAGAAATGAAATTGCCCTGAGTGGACAACATTTTTCTGTTTTGGGTGTAAAATCAGATATTATATAATTATAAATAGTTTTATGTAGCTTTAGAGTCTCTGATGAAATATATATAATATATATATATAGACTATGTTAGTAATTATATTGCATAGCTTTAATAGACTTTAGATGTTATCAAACCCGACGTTAATCAAGAGCAGCATATCACTGCTTTGAGATCATTTTTTTCCAATACAATCAAAGAGGCAATCAATGTGATTGAAAAAAATTCAATGGTATGGAATAAGATACTTTAAAGTAATAAGTATCCAAAGTTAAATACATAAATGATATTAAATTTCGCACCTCATGAACAATTATGGCAATTATACATGTAATATTAATAATTATCATGATATAACGTATAATAGGTTATTACAGTTCAGGAAATATTCTTTAAAGCATTGTAATTTATTTCTTACTCTAAAGAATCCTTAGCCAGGTATTTAGAATTAGCCGAGGTATTCTCTCTGAGTGTTACATTACAATGCAAAAATGTTATTTTCCCGCTTGCCCGTGTGACGTCATTAATATCGCCGGCTAGATACAAAGTCAACACTCTTGGCAATATGGAAGTAATTGTTTTCAAATAACTTGCTTTTAGCTTTGAACTTTCATAAAGCTTCTATTACTGAATAATATGTACATACATTCTTAAGCGTGCCTTTATGTACTTTCTGGAATGGAAAAAACTACCTACCTAGTGTCTAGGAGAGTATATACATATATGTCAACCATATACGTAATATTAAATGAAGATGGAGCAATTTTTGGGTAATTCCCTAATTAAAAGGATAGGAGAGTAATTGAGGGGCCTTAAAGAGCTCATAAAATGCCTTTAATTAAAGGGTAGGTTTATTGTTACTATGCTTAGTATGATAAAATATGTATACACAAAGGTATATAAAACAGAAGCTATTAATAAAAAAATACATCAATTAAACATTATAGTACATATTTTAGCATCTTACATGAACATACTCATTAATTTCTCCAAAAGTAATAATTAAACTATTCAAAATAAATTACTTAATTTTTAAAATTTCTTAAAAGTGATTTTATGGCATTTCTTAAGACGATGGAACGGATTGGGGACACATTGATTATATATATATTTATATATATTATTTAAGGGTTTTTTATCAAATGTAGGAGGAGACGAAAGACCATTGAATGAATAAAGGATTTCGAAGTGGAGTAAAAAATTCTTAATCATGTTCTCTTATATAATAGGTACTGAAAAAAATACACCCATCCATTAGTCCATCGAAACTAGGATCTTTTCAATGAGGTTGCTCTATATTGACCCTTTCGGGAACCAAACAAGTGTATGAAATATTGGGATATGAAAATTTTCAAGCATCCTTTTTTTCTTCGTTTACGGATTCAAATAAAGTTTTTAGACATTTACACTGTTTTGTACATAAAAGGTGGATAATGGGTTCATTTTCTGTACGCCCAAAAGATCATTTTTTTGCTCCTCCTAAAAAATTGTCCTGTACTTCAAATGTACCAGAGATAAACCAATATTTAAACCACATCTTGATGATAGCAATACATCACTTTTCATCACATTTATAGATTTAATCACTTGCAAATATATAGACTGTCCCTTTAAAAAAATCGATGATCAGGTTCATTGATGGCTTTGGAGTAATTTTTCGTAGCGTGGATGAAAAAAAAAAATACAGCATTTTCAACAAGCTAAAATAAATTGTATTTGTATAGTTATTTTAATTTAAAAAAAATCCGGTAGTATTATTTCTTTAAAACAATGGAACCTTAGTAGACAGCTCACACTTAAGGCTATTCTAATTTGATTGCATGATGCTGGTGGCTCCTTTTTAAAACTTCTTCAATCGTCTAGAAAACTTTTGAACTCGCATTACTTATCTCAGACTGAAATAGATTCTCCGTAAATTTGTTCACAGAAATTTGTATAAGAGTAGACACTTTCCTTTATATATCTATATATATAATTATATATATATTAGGGCGTAGCAAAAAAATGCTCGAAGCTCCACTCTTCAGGCATTGTTTAGTATACCTTCATAAGCATCTGTGCCAAATTTTATGCAGATTGATGAAGTTTTAGTCTGCAGCATTTTCATTTGAAAATTTGCGTATTTATACTCATACCCAAAACATAAGTATACAAGCGACGGTGAAATATATATTAAAATTTTAAAGAGAAAAAGGGAGATACCTACTGTTTTTCTTTATGCGTTATTATTCAATTTATTATTTTTCTTTTCCAAAATTACTACGCAGTTAGGGAGATACTGTTTTTCTTTTCAAAATTACTACGCAGTTATTTAGCTAATTCAGTTGCATGCTGGACATTACGTTGTGCATTATTTGTTATATTTTCTTTTGAGCTGAGAGCTTCTATTGCTCTTAAAAGTGATCTATTCAACGAAAATGGCGAAATCAACAAGGTCATTCACACACCATACACTGTTTGGTTCTGCATGTGTTCTTCCAGTGGACAAGCTTCCTTCAAAAGGTGACATGCTAAGATGCTGCTGGCAGTATAAATGTGATTATGGTAAGTTCACCGATGTTGCATTTATTATAAAATTGGCTTCAAAGGACTGCACAGAGATATGGAGAAAAGCAATTGGAGACCGAAAAAATGCTCCACTCCTTAACCAGAACGCAGTGGAGGAAAAGCTAAGAAAATTATACAAGAGGGGAATTGACATTAATAAAAACGCGAGCTCTGGAAAGAAGATTTTATTTCTTAAAGAATTGAATGAACTTTTTGACATTTGTAACTGTCAATGTCCTCCAACTTCTTGTCATATAAGCAGATGCAAATCTAAGGAATGTGATGGATACCACCTTAACTGTCAGTGCGAAGTAAAAGTTCCTAAACGTGAGGTGCGGTTTCTTTTAGACCAGCGAAGTGACAAAGTTATGGTGATTTCAGGTGTTGACGTTAAAGTGACAAAAATTTGGGAAAAAGCGACGAATAGAGATAATCACCATTCAGAAAGACTAAAACAAGAAATTGAACGGACAAATAAAATTAAAGAGTTTGATCAAGACAATATTGATGAAAGTAACTTTGATTCTGAGATTGATGTTCCTTCTCACAGCTCAGATATAAATTTCATACCACCGCCAGAAGCCTTGACAAAGATTGTCTCACAAAACCGAACTAGACTGCCCACACTAGCTGCTACTTGTGATCGATATTTAGTCAGTAATTATGCTGGAGCGGCCATAGCTTCTGCTGCTCTGATTGACTATGGTGTTATTGACAAAGAAAATACGAGACATTTAATTGGACCACATAAATTACGCAATGAAAGGAAAAAATATCGGGATGAGAGGATGCAATGTGATTTGGACAATTTACAAAACATAACTTCTCTTTATTTTGATGGTAAAAAGACATTAACTAAAATAATAACAAAAAATGAAAAAACAAACAAATGGACATCAAAATTTATGAAAAATGATCATTATGTTATCTTGTCCGAACCGGACAATGTGTATCTTACACATGTGACACCTAAGTCTGGACATGGAAAGGAAATTTCAAGAGCTGTTCACGAGTTTTTAGTCCAGAAATCTATTGTATGTGTTGGATGTGATGGAACAAACACAAATGTAGGATCAGCCGAAGGGGCCATTCATCATCTGGAGATATTACTCTGCCGTCCTCTTCATTACTTCATTTGCCAGCTTCATGGAAATGAATTGCCCTTTCGTGCAGTTTTTTACATGTATGATGGGAAACCAAGTGGTCCTGTGCATTGGAGTGGCCCCATTGGAACAAAAATAAAGGAAATGGTCTCTGAGCTACCAATTGTTGAATTCGAAGCGATCAAATTTAATCATTTTCCGGTTTTAATCGAAGAAATTATAAGGGATCTCTCTTGGGATCAGAAATATTTATATCGGATATGCATTGGAATTATTAACGGAACCATTGACAAAGATTTGGCTGCTATCGAACCTGGGCCTCCATGTGTGTCAAGGTGGAACACATTGTGGAGCAGAATACTCCGACTATATGTAGCAACATTAAAACCTAGCTACGAGTTGAAAAGGGTAGTGTTTGTAATAATCAAGTTTAGTGCACCAATGTGGTTTTTTATAAAGCTGAATCCTTATGCCAAACACGGCTCAAAGAACGTATTTCAATCGTTACAATATATTAAGAAATTAAATAGTGAAGAGAGGTCCATCATTCAGAAAACGATCAAAAGAAATGCTTTTTTTGCACATACAGATCAGCTTCTTCTCTGTATGTGTACAGATGAAGACTTACACATAAGAAAAAAGGCTGTTCTAATGATTAAAAAATTAGAAATGAGAATGAGAAAGAAAATGCACAAAAATCAGAAAAGTAGTGGTCCCAGATTTGAAATGGGAAGCAAATAACTACCACTCCATGATATGCTGGGAAAATGAATAAAAAACTGAACCTCCTTACATAGCAACACTAACAAATCAACAGATTTCAGACATAATAAACGAGCCATTGACCGTCCCAAACTGGCCAAATCATACTCAAGCAGTCGAAAGAGTAATCAAAGTTATGTCTGAAGCATGCACTGAAGTAGCCGGATATCGCGCAAGAGATGGATACATTCAAAGATTAATGTCAAGGAAAATTATGCCACACTTTCGTACCAAAGGAGATTTCAATGTACAAACAAAATAATATAAATATTTTCTATTTAATATACATAATATATAAATTATTTATTTCAAATATATTATGTCGCTTGCTGATATATACTATGCATAGTTAATTTGTTTATATGTGTTGGTATTATGATATTTCTGTTATTTTATGTGAAGTTGTAAAATGTAATGTTAAGAATAGAAAATAGAAAACCATTTAAAGACCAAAAATAAACTTATTCAAAGAGTATAAAACATTATTCAACAAAAAAAATATCCAAAAATATAAAATGCTGTCATTAAGTGCTTTTCAATATTTTTTGAAAAAAGTCGTGAAAAAAGAATTAAAAATGCTGCAGGGTAAATGACCTTCAAATCGCTTCAAATTTCACTCAAATGTCCTTTATGACCCTCTTAACAATGCCTGAAGAGTGGAGCTTACAACTTTAAAAATTGTGTGTTTTTGCTGCGCCCTAATATATATATATATATATAATATATATATATATCAGGAAATGACCGGGACCCTTTTTTTCGTCGAGACCCTTTTTTCAAGCCGGGCCAAAACCTGGCGGGACTTCAGTATATTTTCGTTCCTTCCTCATTCTAAAACTGACGACGTTTTTTAGAAAAGAAATCCCCTCCCCCCCAAAAAAACCCGACGTGTTTTTAGAAAAAGAAATTCCAAAAAAAGTGATGAAAAAATTTTATAAAGTTTTTTATATTTTAAGACTTCTTAAAGTCCCGGCCTGGTGATTTTTAGACACCGGCCAGGACGTTAAAAATCAGACGGGACCCAGGCCAGGCCAGGTACCCGGTCGTTTCCTGATATATAATATATATATACTAGCGAATATTACCCGGCGCTGCCCGGGATTTTCCAACTTGACAATAGTCTGGATGAAAAAAAAAATCACACCAATAATTTTAGTAATATTTTAATTTTCATATTAAAATAAATTCTATGAAAAGTCGTCCTAGGGTCTTCATTGCCCTTTTTTCTGGTTTGTATTCCTTAAGGCTGGGTATTTAAACATCATAAAAAGAAGAAATCACACGAATAATTTTCAGTGATGCCATCCCATGTGACTTTTCAAATTAAAATCAGTTCTTTAAAAAGTTGAAATTGGGTATTCATTACCATTTTTTCGTTTTTATACCTTACGGCTGAGTATTTAATTATCGTAAAAATAAAAAATGACACGAATAATATCAGTGATGTCATTGCATGTAACTTTTCATTTTAAAATCAGTTCCTTCAACAGTTGTCATTGGGTCTTCCTTGCTATTTTTTCCGTTTGTATTCCTTAAGGCTGGGAATTTAAACATTTGTAAAATGAAGAAATCACACGAATAATTTCAGTGATGTCATCGCATGTGAATTCATATTAAAATCAGTTCCTTCAACAGTTTCATTGGGTCTTCCTTGCTATTTTTTCCGTTTGGTATTCCTTACGTTGGGTATTTAAACATCACACAATGAAGGAATCACACGAATAGTTTCAGTGAAATCATCACATGGACTTTTCATATTCAAACCAGTTCCTTAAAAAGTTGTCAGAGCTCTTCATTGCCATTTTTTCCGTTTTGTATTCCTTAAGGCTGGGTATTTAAACATCGTAAAAAAAGATGAATAATTTTAGTAATGTCATCACATGTGATTTCATATTGAAATCAGTTCCTTAAAAAGTTGTCCTTGGGTCTTGATTGCCATTTTTTCTGTTTTTTTGTTCCTTAGTCTGGGAATTTAAACATCGTAAAAAGAAGGTATTTTTAAGTCGTTTCATAGAGTGCCTATGTTAGTTTCATATGAGAAGTAGTTCCTTAAAAAGTCGTCATTGCATCGTCATTGCCATTTTTTCCGTTTTGTATTCTTTTAAGGCTGTGTATTGACATCCCTCTCCATCTTTAGGCATTATTGAAATTTGATTAGCACGATGATGCAATATAAAAAAGTGTTTTATTTTCCACAAAACTTAAATTTTGGGGGACATACAGGGACAGAAGAAAAATATTTTTCATAAATCATGTAGAAAACGAATTTTTCGGGAAACACTTAATAAAACAAAAACACGTCTTAGTACCTCAGTCTTATCCACAGAAAATTTAGACAAAATCTAACTTGTAAATTTTAAAAAATCGGCAAAAAACGTTTTGGCGAATAAAATAAACATGGCGATGCCAATTTTCCGCGAGTTGACAACCCCACTAAAACACTCTCTGAGCTCTCAAAACTATTCACTGAAAATTTCGTCAAGATCTAATGACCCGTTCGGAGAGACAGGGAAACGAACGAACGAACGCACAAACGAACGAACGAACGAACGAACCGAATTCTTTTTTATAAGTATACTAGCGTATGTACCCGGCGCTGCCCGGGGATTTTCCACTTGACAATAGTCTCGAATGAAAAAAAATCTCACGAATAATTCTAGTGACGTCATTGCATGTGATTTTTCATAATAAAATAAGTTCCTTCAAAAGTTGTCATTGATTCTTCATTGCCATTTTTTTCTGTTTTGTATCCCTGAAGCTGGGTATTTTAACATCGTTAAAAAGAAGAAATCACACGAATAATTTCATTGATGTCATCGTATGTTACTTTTCATATTCAAATCAGTTCCTCAACAGTTGTCATTGTGTCTCCATTGCCATTTTCCGTTTTATATTTCTTATGGTATATAAACATTGCACAAAGAAAAAATCACACGAATAATTTCAGTGAAATCATTCCATGTGATTTTTCATATTAAAACCAGTTCCTTAAAAAGTCGTCATTGGGTATTTATTGCATTTTTTCGTTTGTATTCCTTAAGGCTGGGTATATACCTAAACATCGTAAAAAGAAGAAATTACGCGAATATTTTAAGTGATGTCATCGCATTGGATTTTTCATTTTAAAATCAGTTTCTTAAAAAGTTATCATCGGGTCTTCATTGCCATTTTTCCGTTTTGTATTCCTTAAGGCTTGGGTATTAAATATCATAAAAAAGAAGTTATTTTAAAGACATATCATAGAGTGCTAATGTTATTTTTCTAATGAAAAGTAGTTCTTTGACATCATTCTCCCATCTTTAGGCATTATCAAAATTCGATTAACACGATGTTGCAATAAAAAAATGTTGTTATTTTCCACAAAAGTTAAATTTGGGAGGACATACAGGGACAGGAAAAAATATTTTTAAGTAATCATGTAGAAACGAATTTTCCGGGAAACACTCAATAAAACAAAAACACGTCGAGTACCTCAGTCTTATCCACAGAAAATTTGGGCAAAATCTAACTTGCAAATTTTAAAAAATCAACCAAAAAAACGTTTTGGCGAATAAATTAAGCATGTCGATGACGAATTTTCCGGGAGTTGACAACCCACTAAAACACTCCCTGAGCTCCCAAAACTATTCACTGAAAATTTCATCAAGATCTAATGACCCGTTCGGGAGAGACAGGGAAACGAACGAACGAACGCACAAACGAACGAACGAACGAACGGAATTCTTTTTTATAAGTATATATATTATATATAATATATATATATATATATATATATATCTAATATATATATATATATATATATATATATATATATATACGTTATTCAATTCGTTCAAACGTAAGGTCATTCACAGGATACGTAAATATCATACATTGATACCCTTGAGAAAAAAATCGTATTCTAAATCATGAGTAAATTTTAGGCTTCAACAGCCACGAGTGAAGGGTTGTATTTTCTCAATAGAATCAATCCCATTCAATAACATTATAGAGAGAGTCCAAGTGCGGGTATCCCTCATAAAATGGGTGTTTTCAGCTTTAAAAGCTAAAAAACCCTTCTATCTTTTGTAAATACAGGAAAATCTGAATCCAGAAAATGTTACTTCCTGTTGTATTCAATTTAGTTTGGTAATTGCATATTTTATAATAAATATTTATAAAATGCGTAAACACTATATGTTCTATTGATTTTTAAAATGTCTCTCATTCAACTTCAAAAGAAAAATATTTGGTATGAAATATAGTTCTTAACTGTCAATATCTTAAAACGAACTCTTAATTAATATAATCCGTTCAGTTATGTTCATGTATCCCTTTATGTCTAGTACATAGTTTCATCAATAGATGTCACTTATTGTAGTCCCTAATTGAGCTACTTTATACGTCAGAGGTTCTATGCATTATAAACTATTCTCGTTAATCATGTAAAATGTCGGTGTAGCTATTTTTATAAGAAATTTTATTGAAACAAATAATTTACTAGGGCTGTATATTAAATCTATTTCTTATAGATATACACAAAATGCTTGGGACATATGACATTATCTTTTATTTTCCACTTAGGCTATGATTACTATATATATAATATCTAAATAATATATATATTGTAACCTCAAAAGTAAAGAAAATAATAACAAAAAAGATAGAGTTCTGTTTCGTTGATGATGTGTTTTATCACTGAAGAATTCCAATATATATAGATATATATATTGAATATAGTATGAAGCACAGAGATCGTTCTTGTTTTTATATAAAATTATTAGGACAGTTTTCGTTTTCACAAAAAAAGGATTATAAGTGTGCATATAAAGTTTTTGCCAATGGCAGATTTATTTATCATTAAACAATAAAAAAGAAATAGAACCTAAGCTGCGAAAAATAGATAGAGATCAATTTAAACTTTCATTTGTTAAGGGGAATAAAGTAGTCCTCTTAAGCATATATATAAATCTAACAAAATTTACCATAAAAATGAAATATGTATCTCTCTCTCTTGATACATATATATTGTCTCTTTATATATATATATATATATAATATTTAAAACGGAAAAAAACACATAATTTTATTAGACTTTTAAAAAAGATATCGGACAAAGCCGATATCTTTGTACAAATTCGAATTTTGAAAATGCGTGATAGGAAAAATCGCTAAGTACAAAGATACATGACAATTTATTTTGAGGATAAAAAATATCTTAGTCCATAGAAGAGTCAAAATGGGGCACATGCTCTTGCTCTTCGGTTCAATGATTATCTTCCCATCTAATTGTAAGAATCCCTCCTACAATCTAAAAAGAGAGAATTATTGTTTTACCATTTCCATGTTGTAGGAAATCATGTAAAAATGGTACATATAATCCACACTTTCAAGTATCTATTATATAGTTAAAGGACATTATGATCGATGTATAACGGTGCCCGGGGATTTATCGAAACCGGGCCGGGAAGCTCAAAAAAA
>CP045895.1:8480209-8567442 GCA_013387185.1 Caligus rogercresseyi | reverse complement strand
GGTTTGTAGATGTCGTTCTCGATCGCCAAAAATCTGGTCTATCTATCTTCATGAGTTTCACCCGATCGATTTGTTGATGCTCTTGCCAGCTAAATCTGTTTTCCGTGAAAGGGTGTCGCTTTTGGGCGGCATTTTGGTGTAACTTCGAGGAAAAAGAGAAACATTATATACATTGTCTTCCATTGATCCTGTCTCTCTCTCCCCCCAAACACACAGAAGTAACAGCATCTGCTGACAAACTATTGACCATGAGCAGCCCACGCTCCATTACAGAGAATGACGACTTACAGTTAGATAGAGAGAGACATGGACTGATTGATAGAGGGAGAGACGTACAGAGAATGTGTACATCGCGAGCCAGTTTGGAAAGCATTAATTTTATGTGAAAAGAAATGAGTGTGTATATCATAATTCACCCAACCGGTTTCATAATGTATAAACTTAGGTTCCGAATTTTTTTTCGTGTGACGTCACGTCTGCCAAAAACATAAACAAATCACTTTTACTATATATAATAAGTATTAAATCCCTACTCAAATTATCATTAGTGCATCTTATTCTTACGAAAAATGGCTTCAATTAATTAAAAAAAAGCAAAAATATTTTTTAAGAGGCTATGAGGAAATGTGAACAAAAAAAATTCAAATAATTTTATAGTAAATGGAGGGTTGATAGGAACGACAACCTTGTAAAAAGAGTTTTAAAATCAATGTCAAATGTACCGTCGGTTCCATTGGAAGCTATTAATAAATTTGCTAAAATTTGTGTATTTCTCCAAATAAAATATGAAAAAATCGCATTCAAGAGCAAAAAGCTAGTCATAAAAAAGTTTAAGAGAGAGGCGAAAAATAAAACAGTGGATTATTAAAGCTCAATAATTATATAATTTTTTCTATTCTAAATAGTCTTGTAATAATATTTATGTAGTTTATGATTATAAGTAGTTGTTGTTTTGTTATAATTTATGAATTATATACTTTTTCTAAATGAGTCTTTGTAATAATATTTGTGTAAATATATGATTATAAACAGTATTTTTTATCATTTATTTCGTTGTTTTTTATGTGTTTTATCATATAATTCTTGAAGAGTTTGTTTTTCATGAAATATTTGGATAGTTTCAGGAAATTAAATAATCAAAAATTTATGAGAACGCACAAAATTTTTTTTCCCATTTTCTAATAGATTGTGATAATTAATTCTTGTATGATCTAAATAAAGGCTAATTCGATTATATTAACATATTTTACTTATAAAATAGACCCTATTTTGGCATATGTGACGTCATGGCTCTGAGGTAGTTGCGTGGGGCGGGGTGTTTTAAAGTTAGTTTATTAAATGGCTCTACCTTACTTTTAACTACCTTGATCACACCATAGTGGTAATCATTACATGGTAATTCTGTGTTATTCCGATAGGTCCATAAAACATTGGCAGAAGACGTATGAAGCTAACTTTGTTATAGGAGGGAGAAGAATACGACTAAATGTAGGAGCATTGAGCACAATGAACTATTAAAAATGACAGACAAAATTAATAAATTTTTTCTTTCTTTCTCAATTGCACAGTGCATCTCCTAAATCCTGTGATTTACAAAGGCCGGGTAATATTTTTGTTAACCTGTAGCATTATTTTCGACGCTTCCAAACTTTGATCTGGAAGAGGGTAAGGACACATGTTGTTTAAGGCACAATGATCCTCCTCAATCCTCTTATTTACAAACCATTTAATACATGGTTAAACTGTAGCATTTATTTTCGACGCTTCTAAAATTTGATGGTTGCTGACAATAGGAAGAGAGAGAAGAAACCTGTTTGTTTAACTTTGATCGCTCTCTGTGAAACTCTGCCTTGCTCGGGTTAATGTCTACCTGGATTCATTGCTTTTCTCCCTTTTTATTTTCGACAATTCATCAATTTTGAAGATAAATACAAACATGCAGCGAGGAAAGTTCTTAGAAAAAACAGTTCTTCAAAACAATTTTTCTGAAAAAAATCGCTATTAGTCAAAAAATGAAAAAAAGGCCATTTCTAGCCATTGTGCCTTAAGGCCTATTATTTTTTACCTGACCACCACTGTACTGTCAGTATAACATGTGCAAGTTTGGTATATCTCAGACAAAATATGTGGCCGTGTATACATGATGCATAGGGACATACACACTAGGGTTGTCTTATTTTTCAAATTGTTTGAAATGTTAGCATTGAGTGGATTTTCTGTTTGGTGATAAAAGAAGACGACATACAAAGTTTGAACAAAATCGGTCAACATTACAAGGTCGCGCAAAGAGGTCAAAGTTTTAAAAATTTAGTAAAAATATAGTTTCCCGCCAATTTCTTCAAAATGGTGGGCGTTACAGACTTCAATAATAATTATTAATTTAAGGAAATCTAATTACTACCAGACGTATGTTTGATGTTTTTAATAAAACAAAGTTTTCAGTAAAAACAAAGCAAGAAAGGGAGTGAGTATTGTTAGCTTATTTCATAGCTTTTTTGTATCAATTAACTTCACTCGCCTGTAGAAGATGACTTGTTCGCTTCAGAGTAAAATAGTACTTTTAAGTTTAGTAAAACTTTAGATGATAAATCCAAAAATGACCTGGTTACATTCTATCATTCAGAATTCAGTACAATCTGAGTTTACATCATATGATTCAGAGCCTGTATGACCTATAAGAAATCGATTATGAAAAAAATAAATAATAATTGTTTCTTAGATTTGCGTCAAGGTATCCTCTCAAATTTTACTTTGTCTTGACGCATACCATAATCCATTATATGCGTCATTTTGTACGCAAGATAGGTTTTTTTAATGTACATATAACTCTCTATTTATTAAACTCACATGATTTAGTATACCAAAATATTAAAGCTGGTTAACCAAGCTTTCATTTGATATGTTTGGTGTTCTAAAAATCGCTATACTTTAAGAGATATAAGCAAATACGTACTCTCTGTCCCCAAAAATTGTCTTTTGATATGAGAATATACGATTACCATCTGGTAATAGTGTTAGTGTTACCTGGATAGAAAGAGAAAGAGAAGGGAGGGGGTATTTTCCTCCTTCTCTCCCTTCTTTTTTCTTGCTATCCAGGCAACACTAACTGGCGTTACCAAATGGTAATCGTATATTCTCATATCAAAAGATCAATTTTTGGGGGACAGTACGTATTTGCTTATATCTCTTAAAGTATAGCGATTTTTAGAACACCAAACATATCAAATGAAAGCTTGGTTAACCAGCTTTAATATTTTGGTATACTAAATCATGTGAGTTTAATAAGTAGAGAGTTATATGTACTTTAAAAAAGCCTATCTTGCGTACAAAATGACGCATATAATGGATTATGTATGCGTCAGAGACAAAGTAAAATTTTGAGAGGATACCTTGACGCAAATCTAAGAAACAAATTATTATTTATTTTTTTCATAATCGATTTCTTATAGGTCAATACAGGCTCTGAATCATATGATGTAAACTCAGATTGTACTGAATTCTGAATTGATAGAATGCAACCAAGGTCATTTTTGGATTTATCATCTAAAGTTTTACTAAACTTAAAGTACTATTTTACTCTGAAGCGAACAAGTCATCTTCTACAGGCGAGTGAAGTTAATTGATACAAAAAAGCTATGAAATAAGCTAACAATACTCACTCCTTTTCTTGCTTTGTTTTTACTGAAAACTTTGTTTTATTAAAAAACATCAAACATACGTCTGGTAGTAAATTAGATTTCCTTTAAATTAATAATTATTATTGAAGTCTGTAACGTCCACCATTTTGAAGAAATTGGCGGAAAACTATATTTTTACTAAATTTTTAAAACTTTGACCTCTTTGCGCGACCTCGTAATGTTGACCGATTTTGTTCAAACTTTGTATGTCGTCTTCTTTTATCACCAAGAAACAGAAAATCCACTCAATGGCTAACATTTCAAACATTTGAAAAATAAGAACAACCCTAATACACACTCAATTTTATATATATTAAAGATTAAGATTAAGATGATGGAATAATATTTAATCCGCATTCCAGCACAATAAGGTGATATGAAGTTCAAGGGTCTGAAATCGGGAGCGGTCATAAAAATTTAAGAAATGGATTTTTTTTTTGCTTATTTTGCTTATTTTTTGGTTGACTTTTATTTTCATCATCAACAAACAGTGTAGATTTATTTTGATTAATTGAATTACAGATGTTTTTTTAACTCATCAACACCAGAAAAAAATAAAAGATAAGAAAAAGTATGTTTAAAAATGTAAAAATAATTATGGTCATTTTATAACAAACTTTATGAGATGGTCGAAGCTTATATCTTCATATATTTTGATTTTAGTAAACATTCGATGAAGTGATGAGATAGTAATGAGAGTTTTCTGTCTTGGATTCAATCATAGCTGCAATTAAGGTCTCAAAGAGGCATGATAGACTTCCTAAGTTTCATAAAAATAAGCAAGTAATCATCCTCACATTTAACTTCCAAAAATAACGTAAGAAGAATCAAGTATTGGCTAATGAACCACCCTTCGGTGTTTGTATAAAAAACCTCGGGTATGGGTTTTAGTTGACCATTAATGATGAAATTTTTTAAAGTCATAGTATTTAAGCCAAATTTTTTTGTCTTTATATTTATCGTCATTGACTTATTTAATAGGCGAAAGATGCTCTTTCTCATTGTCTCCCACATCATGAACATGAATCGGAATGAAAAAAATAATAATATAACTAAGTTATAATCATTTGTCTATCCTCTTTATTTGTGACCACGGATCTCAAATAGAAAGAAGAAGCAATGTGGAGATCAAATTAATTGAGTTAATTTATTTCCTCGAGACAAGGATGAAAACATAGTATATAGATAGAGAAAACAACAACAAATCTTTAAGTAAGAGTGAGAAAGAAAATATATAATGCAAACGAAATTAGTGGTCCAATGAACTCCATTCACCTCCTCTCTGAGCTCCATATATCACGTGGGTTCGAGAACTGCTTCCTCCCGATAGGGTTATCATATCAGTCAGTTATGGATCCCGAGAGTACTTTGGAGATTCAGAGTGGTAGGAATCCGGAGTACTGCGGGGATCCTGAGAGCGTCAAGGATCAATGCAGCCGGAAGGGGGGATAATTAATATGCACGATATATGTGTTATGTTATGAAAATATAATAACAAAGCGTTTCAAAAGGAAGTAATAAAAGCATTGTCGACAAACAATTATACATATTATATAAAAATGATTAACGTGAATAAAAAAATGAAAATATTCATGTTATGGTTTCATAAGATAAGTTATTATTTTTACTAAATAAAAAGAAACGATAGATTCAATAAGGTTTCACACAGAAGAAGCTATTTTAAAATGAATTTGATGTTCCATGTTATATTTGATAGATTATAGGAATAGGATCATATTTTGGAGATCTGGGTTTCATATATGGGTATATTTCAACGTGCCAGACTACAATCACGAGATCACAAACAATAATAAAGGGAAAATAATAATAATACTAAATCAACAGAAACTATAATTATTATTAACGCAACCTTTCCTTATCGCCACAATATGCTTTTACAACAATGTCGAAGAACACAACGTTGCAGAGGCATTTTGACAAGTTTTAATAAGATTCTAAAACATTATTTTTGTTATGGTTAATAAAATACACTTTTTATTTCTGTTTAATTCATAATTGATGATAAATAGATGAAAAAATATTGTATTTAGGCCAATCAGTTTTTTCTTTTTGTCTTTACTTTTGGTATTGTCTTTAATTTTTGTTAATAGGCAAACGATATTCTTGACCATGGGTCTCAAATAGAAATAAGAAGTAATGTGGAGATCAAATTAACTTAATGTATTTAGTTCTTCGAGACAAGATGCAAAGAGAGTATACAAATAGAGATAAACAATAAAACTTTAAATAAGAGTGTGTAATGATGCAAACTATATTTGAGGTCCAATGAACTCCGTTCACATTCAAAGTTCATTCCTCACGAAACTACCTTACCTTACCGTAGCTTACTGTTCATAGGTACCCTTATGGGTCTATTATATACTTTATATATGAACGAAAAAGTACTCAAAATGGGCTCATTTTACTAGTTTTATAAAATAAAACTTACCCAATGTGCTCATTAATGCTCAATAAAGCTATTTTGACTGATAAACTGGTCCAAAAGTCAGTAGTTTCCTTTAAAAATGCATTATATACAAAAGTGTCGGTAAGGAAAATTCCTACTATCAATAATTCCCAACAAAAAATGCTTTATCAGATTTTCCTTATGCATAAGTGTTTTATACAATTTTTCCTAGAACCGGGAAACAGGGCGATATTTCTTATTCATTTATGATATTAAGGTTAATTGTGTAGTGTATTATTATATATTCGTTTTTCGAAAATAAAGATGTCGTCTTTGTCGCTGTCTTTATTCAATCTGATGTCGGTTGGTTCGTTGATGTAGTTTCGTTGCTGGCGAAGATCTCGTATGTAGTTGAAAGGCCTATTTCGTCTCCGTTTACCTCGGCTTCTTGGTGCGTTTCTCTCCAGATTGTTATTCTCCGTTCTCTTGATATTGCGTCTGGATGCAGTCTTTTGTCCGACGATTTGTTCTATATTTCTTGATTTGGGTTCGATGTTTTTGATGATGTTGATAGCTGTAATTTGTGTTTCTATTAATCTGCTATTGTATTCGTCTATTTTGAATAATTTGCGAAAAGTTTTTTTTCTTTCCGTTTGGAGAAGCATTTGTCGTATGGTTTTCATGTCGTCATTTAAGATCTGTTGGTTGACGTGGATTCTTTTGGCTGTAATTAGTTCAGCTCTGGATATGATAAATAGGAGGGTTATAGTGAAGATCTTTGAGCCCTCGTTTCTTTTTGTATAATGGTGTCGGCAGAAGTTTGAGCATGTTCTCCTTTTTTCCGTGTTGTATCGGCCCATGACGAAGCTGATAAACACTTTGTTTATCTTGTTTGTTGCAACATCGCTGAGGAGGGTATTGGAAGGCCTTGGATTGTCCTTGGGAGTATTATTTCGCTTTTGGGGTGAATATTAAAATCAGAGATATCTGTAATTATGAATTTATTATTTGTAAATAAGGGATATTTAGTATATTTTTGTCGATCGTGCTGAATTGTAAAAATTTGTTTCTTGCTGTACTCGTTTGTATAATCCACATGAGTGTTACCGTATAGATGACGATGTTCATTTTGTTGGGGTAGCTATGGATGAGTATGACATATTAGTAATGGTATATAAAGATATCTACATACATGTATTATTATATATATTTTTTTTTAATTATTATTTTGAATGTGATTTTGGTTTAACAAGTAGGTATTTGTGTTAAGGTTTATTGGTTGTATTGTGGCCAATGCCTTTGTTTTTCGTTGGTTATTCCTATTCCGTGTTTGGAAATTTGAAAGCCAAGGTATTCTACGTTGTTTGCACCAAAGTTACATTTTTTAGGGTTGAGTTTCAAATTTTCTTTTCGTAGGATACTAAAAACTTTTTCGAGGTCTTTTATTTGTTGTTGATGGTTACTTGTAAAACACAAGATGTCGTCTATATAAGTGATCATTCTAGGGATACCGGAGAAAGTCACGTCCATTAAGGCGGAGAAACTACTTGGTGCTCCGTGTGAACCGAAGCATGAAACTTTGAATTGAAATTGACCCATTGTGGGTACTGTGAAGGCTGTGTATGGCCGACTACTAGAATTTAAATTTTGTTGATGGAAACCACTTTGCAAATCCATAGTCGAAAATACAGTGGGACATTCTTTTGATATAATATCAATACAGAACGAAGATATTTAATGGAGTAAAAGTCTTGGATAGTGAGTTTGTTGATCTTTCGTAAATCTATTACGGGTCTCCATTTGCCATTCTTTTTCTTGACGCAGAATATTGGTGAGTTGTATCTTGATCTTGCTGCTTCTATTAACCCAGTGTCTAGTAGTTTTTTACATATTCTTGTATGATGTCTTGATGCATTATAGGTATGGGAAATTGCTTTGTATAGACAGGGTTGTTTGTTGATAATGATATTCTGTGGCTTATTGTATCTGTCCATCCTATATCTGTGTCAGTTTTTGATAAGTTTTTGGTAAGCAGATGTTTATATTGATCTTCCCACTGTGGGGGTGCCAATATTTGTAATTCATTTAGAGATATGTTTGCTGAAGTATTTTGTTTTGTTTTTAAGTTTTTGGTGCTGTTTATGATATCAATGTTACTGTAGGATTCCTGCGTAGAAGATCCTTAGATCTGGATTTAGAATAGGAAGGAATCCGACCTTGTTTTTATCATCTGTATTTCAGAGGAAGAAGTCACAATAATAAAAATAAATCACACCCTGCCCCCTACTTACATTGCTCGGGATCTTTGTATAGGAAGGCTTCGCCGATTTCCTCATTACGGTCGAATTTAATAACTGAAGGGTTTGTGTTAATTACCAATATGTGTCCGTGTCCTTTCTCGTCGTAGGAACAGATGGAATTGATAGGCATACTCCATTCCTGGTTCCTTCGGTGGTCATCATTGATTGGTTTCCATTCATGGCGGTTACTTCGAGTATTTTGACGGAGTATGGTGGTATGGTCTGCGCTCTCCGTGTCCTAATTGTGCCTCCGTGTTCTATTGAATGTACGTCCTTGTGGAAGTTCACCTCTGAGCCGTGGATGCAGATGTCGTGTTTGGAGTGGAAGTCCGTACCGAGGATGACATCTGATGCTAGGTTGGGGAAACAGAATACAGGGTGAGTAAATTCGTTATTATTTATTGAAAAGTTATTGAGTACTTCCCTGACGTGATGAGAGGCTTCCATTTGCTGAACGGAAGGAATATGCGTTATTATTCGCAATTCTTTCGTTTTGCAGCTTTTGGAGGCAGTCTTCTTTGATGCAGGACACGGAGGCACCGGAGTCGAAGAGCGCATATATCCTGTTTCCATTTTGCCCTTCTATTAGTAGTTGCGGTCGATGTGCTGCCATTTCTGAGACTGTTATAATTTCTGGAGTGATAGGTGCAGCTTGTTCATCACTCCTTTTTTTAAAACCGTTTCTTCATTAGGTGCTTCGTTAGTTGTGTCTTGGCTTCGGGTTTCGACTTCGTCGACGGACCGGTAACATTTTTCTTTTGTATGGTATCCCCATCGATTACAGTATGTACAAAATACTTTTTTGTCTTGTCTTCCGTCTCTGGTTGTTCTTGAATTTGATCGACCTCTTCCTCTCCCTCTGAACCTCTGGGGTGTATTGTGTCTATGGTTTGTATATTGTTGCTGTGGCCTTGGTCGGTGTGAGACGGCGTCGATGGGAGTAGATAGGTTTAATTTTCTTACTTCTTCTCCTATTTTTATCATGAAGTCATATAGGGGTTCCCTGTGGTCGACATTTTTTAAGGATTTTTGAAGTTCCATGGGGAATTCGTTTAATATTATGAGCCGGCAGAAGTCTTTTATTGCCTTGGCTAAGGTAATTTCCCTGGGTGAGTCGGCGTGTTTCATCGCGTCGTTTAGTTCTGGATGGGCTTTAATTTTACCAATCATTCTTACATAATACTGGGTGAATGATTCTTCGGGTCTGAGGGTTCCTTTACTCCCGGTCCTTTCCATCCGATTAAGGATTTAGGAGATAGATCTTGATATCTTGTCAGAAGATCAGTTTTCATTCTTTTCCAGCTCGTAGCCGTTTTGTCGTCTTTTGGTTTTTCATTATGGAGTACCATTCCGAGACTTCTCCGGTCATGTACGAATGTGCCAGTTCGGCAGTGTTTGTGTCGGATATTTCTTGTACCTTCTGGATCCGTTCTATGTTAGCGATGAACATGTTGAGGTTCGATTCTTGCTGTCCGTTGAAACGGGGCATTGTATTTTTTAGTTCTGAGATCCGTTCCATGTCGTTGTAGAGAGAGGTGTTGGCGTTTGCGGAGGTCATGGTGTTCTAAGAAAAATATTATTTTCTTTTTTCGCTGCTACCAATGTAGAATCTTCAATAAGATAGACCGTAGGGAGAGGAGTCAAGTTTACAACTGCCTTTATTAAGGTGACTTTATCTTTATACAGGGTGGGGCAAACTAATTTCCTTTTTTCCAAAGGCAATAAAAACAAGCTGTGTAATTCAGCAGGTTTTATTTTTGTTTCATAATGAAAGCACATTTTTAAAGTTTTATTTTACATAGTTTTAAAAATCACACCACTTAGATGACATCCTCCAGAATCGATACACTGGACAAACCTATTTTTGGTATTACCCTCGCCAGCGTATCGGCGGGTATATTGGTTATTTCCTCTCTGATATTGGCCTTCAAATCTGCCAGGTTTGTTGGGCGGTTGACATAAACTCGGGATTTCAAGTAACCCCACAAAAAAATCACAAGGGGATAAGTCGAGCCATTCCAAATCGCCTCTTCTTGAAATCATGCGCTCCGGAAAGTGTTCTCGCAAAACATTTATTGAAGCCCTTGAGGTGTGCACCGTTGCTCCGTCCTGTTGAAACCAAATCTGCCCTAGGTCTAATTCTTCAATTTGCGGGAGATTTGTGGAGATTGCAAAATTGAAGTCCTCACAGCCTCGATGTTTTCAGGTGTTCTGACGCGCCTAGCTATACGAATTCTTTGTTGTGTTGTACTCCCAGTTTCTCTGAACGTTTTGACCCATGCAATGATTGACTTCCGTCCGGAACAGGGCCTCTAGGTGCAACATTAAAATGAGTGCGAAAAGAGCGCTGGGTTGCAATCACAGACTGATGGTTGGAAAATACGCGTCCACGGCAAACGCACGCTCCTCTCTGCTCCAACGCATGATAGTGACTGACCGTATTTCCAAGAAAATTTTACGCCTCCCTCTTTGAAATGAGCCCACGCTCACTTCTCCACTACAACTACACACCAAATGCCACAAATTTTAAAAAAGGAAGTTAGTTTGCCCCACCCTGTATATACAATAGGGGA
The DNA here is from genome assembly GCA_013387185.1 of Caligus rogercresseyi. Taxonomy (NCBI): domain Eukaryota; kingdom Metazoa; phylum Arthropoda; class Copepoda; order Siphonostomatoida; family Caligidae; genus Caligus; species Caligus rogercresseyi. The sequence continues at coordinate 8,556,485 of CP045895.1, read as the reverse complement.
GGGGTGTGGTATGGTGTGTAGCTGGTGTACAGTTGTGGTGTATTGTAAGGGCAGGTGATCGTTGTACAAAGAACTTTCACATACTTTTAACGTATATGTTGGTTTCTGTCCAACAGTACTGAAGAGTACTCGTGGAAGGGACGATATGGTGGATATGTGAAGATATTAGGTTTTTTGTCTTAGAGGCGAGTAGTTTCTCTAGCCGGTGTCTTGATGACTTTATTGTAGTTGTGAATCCGTAAGTAGTGAGTAGAGTAAGTGGCGTGGATCCGCAAAGAGCGTTTAGCTGTGGACACGACTGCCATCCAGTGGGAAATGAAATCCCTGGATGTTTGAAAAAGTAGAATTGCGGTCACCATCGTCCTCTCCAGGAGTATGGAGAGGACGGATCACGTCGGGGTCACCAATGTAACCAAAGGGAATGATTGACTTACACCTTTGGTTATCTAGTCTAACTGTTTTTTATTTCATTAGAGGTATTCCTTTATACCTCTTTTACAAATATTAAATCTTATTTAACAAATTTTAATTAAATATAATAATGTACATATATTAAAGACGCATAAAGGAGCAGAGAGAAGGACTCTAGTATTACATTTCTGATTTTAGTCGATATGTGAGCAGTCCTTCATGAATCACTAAATCTTTTCTGTGTTTTATTATCTCTGAGATTACAAAATGTTATTCCTCCATCTTGCCGATGTGACGTCTTTAAAAATCGAGTGCAAGCGAAAAGTCTCTTGGTAATATGGACATACTTTGTTTTCCAATATACCTTGAATGATTCATATTAATGTGATCATGTGACCGTTCTTATATAGTTTCTCCACGTTTAAAATTTAACACCTTTCTTTCCAGCTACAAATGCGTGTAAATCCCCATCAACTCACCTTTCTTCTTCTCATTGTGTCTTGTAAATGACAACCAATTTTAATTATTTATTGATTTCCTTCTCTTACTCTGTTGTGTTCTCGTTGAACCCCCCCTCCCCTCCCCCCTCTTATTCTGTGATATATTCATATTTTTCTCATTTTTTTGTGTATTCATTCGTTTTTTTAAATATTTTTTTTGTTAATAAAGTAAATCGCTCAATACTACAAACGTGTATCCTACTAACTTTTATTTTTCTCTCCTGTCTTAATATTTCAGGAAGTATTCAGACTATGACAAATGGTAGGCATTGAGACTTCTTCCCTCTCATCCCTTCTCATTCGATATATACATACTGATCTTGTAATATTGCTATGTAAATTAAAGTTCATTTTTTGTTATATATATTGTATTGATTTATAAATATTTAAGGAAAAAAGAAGAAAAAAAAAGTGTGTGTGTTTTATTCATGTATTTATTATATAAAATATTTAAAAGTTTCTTTCATTTCCTTAGTTTTTATATGAAGAAAATTTATTAGAATATATATATATATATATTAAGATCATGGTATTAGGATCCGTTAATTTATATAAGATTATTTTACAATATATATATATTAGGGTTGTTCTTATTTTTCAAATGTTTTAAATGTTAGCAACATTGTGGATTTTCTGTTTCTTGGTGATAAAAGAAGACAACATACAAAGTTTGAACAAAATCGGTCAACATTACGAGGTCGCGCAACGATGTCAAAGTTTTAAAAATTTAGTAAAAATATAGTTTTCCACAAATTTCTTCAAAATGGTGGACGTTACAGACTTCAATAATAATTATTAATTTAAAGAAAATCTAATTTACTACCAGACGTATGTTTGATGTTTTTTATAAAACAAAGTTTTCAGTAAAAACAAAGAAAAAATGGAGTGTGTATTGTTAGCTTATTTCATAGCTTTTTTGTATCAATTAACTTTACTCGCCTGTAGAAGATGACTTGTTCGCTTCAGAGTAAAATAGTACTTTTAAGTTTAGTAAAACTTTAGATGATAAATCCAAAATGACCTTGGTTGCATTCTATCAATTCAGAATTCAGTACAATCTGAGTTTACATCATATGATTCAGAGCCTGTATTGACCTATAAGAAATCGATTATGAAAAAAATAAATAATAATGTGTTTCTTAGATTTGCGTCAAGGTATCCTCTCAAAATTTTACTTTGTCTCTGACGTATTTATAATCCATTATATGCGTCATTTTGTACGCGAGATAGGCTTTTTTAAATGTACGTATAACTCTCTACTTATTAAATTGACATGATTTAGTATACCAAAATATTAAAGCTGGTTAACCAAGCTTTCATTTGATATGTTTGGTGTTCTAAAAATCGCTATATTTTATGAGATATAAGCAAATACATTTTTGCACGTACTCTCCCCAAAAAATTGATCTTCTGATATGAGAATATACAATTACCATTTTGTAACTGCTGTTAGTGTTACCTGGATAGAAAGAGAAAGAGAAGGGAGAGAGTATTTTGCCTCACTTCTGTCTTTGACAATGACATATTGGCTAATCATTCAATCCTCGTTCTTTCATTCAAAGCTAATCGATTTTCATATTCCTGTTTATTGAAAGGGGGTGTGGTGCTTACAATATGTAGGTACAGTGTATGATCATTACGTAGTTGTGTTTCAGTGTTTGCGCAGATGTGATTCGTTAAAATTTCCCGGGCATGTGTGCGTACAGTATCAGATTACTCTGTACAGTAGGCTGCAGTATCAGATTACACTGTACAGTAGGGTTGTTCTTATTTTTCAAATGTTTGAAATGTTAGCCATTGAGTGGATTTTCTGTTTCTTGGTGATAAAAGAAGACGACATACAAAGTTTGAACAAAATCGGTCAACATTACGAGGTCGCGCAAAGAGGTCAAAGTTTTAAAAATTTAGTAAAAATATAGTTTTCCGCCAATTTCTTCAAAATGGTGGACGTTACAGACTTTGATAATTATTATTAATTTAAAGGAAATCTAATTTACTACCAGACGTATGTTTGATGTTTTTAATAAAACAAAGTTTTCAGTAAAAACAAAGCAAGAAAGGGAGTGAGTATTGTTAGCTTATTTCATAGCTTTTTGTATCAATTAACTTCACTCGCCTGTAGAAGATGACTTGTTCGCTTCAGAGTAAAATAGTACTTTTAAGTTTAGTAAAACTTTAGATGATAAATCCAAAAATGACCTTGGTTACATTCTATCAGTTCAGAATTCAGTACAATCTGAGTTTACATCATATGATTCAGAGCCTGTATTGACCTATAAGAAATCGATTATGAAAAAAATAAGAAAAAGAGAAAGAGAAGGGAGGGGGTATTTTTCCTCCCTTCTCTCCCTTCTTTTTTTCTTGCATATCCAGGCAACACTAACTGGCGTTACCAATGGTAATCGTATATTCTCATATCAAAAGATCAATTTTTGGGGGACAGTACGTATTTGCTTATATCTCTTAAAGTATGGCGATTTTTAGAACACCAAACATATCAAATGAAAGCTTGGTTAACCAGCTTTAATATTTTGGTATACTAAATCATGTGAGTTTAATAAGTAGAGAGTTATATGTACCTTTAAAAAAGCCTATTTTGCGTACAAAATGACGCATATAATGGATTATGTATGCGTCAGAGACAAAGTAAAATTTTGAAAGGATACCTTGACGCAAATCTAAGAAACAATTATTATTTATTTTTTTCATAATCGATTTCTTATAGGTCAATACAGGCTCTGAATCATATGATGTAAACTCAGATTGTACTGAATTCTGAACTGATAGAATGCAACCAAGGTCATTTTTGGATTTATCATCTAAAGTTTTACTAAACTTAAAAGTACTATTTTACTCTGAAGCGAACAAGTCATCTTCTACAGGCGAGTGAAGTTAATTGATACAAAAAAGCTATGAAATAAGCTAACAATACTCACTCCCTTTCTTGCTTTGTTTTTACTGAAAACTTTGTTTTATTAAAAAACATCAAACATACGTCTGGTAGTAAATTAGATTTCCTTTAAATTAATAATAATTATTGAAGTCTGTAACGTCCACCATTTTGAAGAAATTGGCGGGAAACTATATTTTTACTAAATTTTTAAAACTTTGACCTCTTTGCGCGACCTCGTAATGTTGACCGATTTTGTTCAAACTTTGTATGTCGTCTTCTTTTGTCACCAAGAAACAGAAAATCCACTCAATGGCTAACATTTCAAACATTTGAAAAATAAGAACAACCCTACTGTACAGTACATCATTACGTAGCCGAGTTCAGCAGCTGTGATTTTTCAAATTCCCCGGGGGTGTGTCTAAGAGGGTGTGTGTAGTACAGTATGTACAGTAGCCTATCATCAGTAGGATGATTCATTACGTAGCTGTGTTTGCGCTGCAGTGATTTGTTTACATTTCCCGCGGCTTCTGAAATAGAATGTGTGTGTGCGTAGCCGAGCAGCACTGCCAGCAAGCCCAAAACAAGCCACAGGTCTGGGAGGAGAAGCCCAAAAAACCCGCGACCCGCGTCTTCCCATGTTTTCAAGCGACTTCCCAAAAAAAAACAAGCCCAAAGTCGCATATAATAAGCGGAATTGGCAACACTGCTTACAACTAGAATCAATAAGATCCAATGCAAAAGAAGATAATTTATATATAGAATGTGATGAGTAAGTCGAGAAGAAAAACATAATTATTTAAAAACATTATCAAAAAAGCGACATAATCATGTGTTGAAAGCGATTTTATTTCGAAGGAGTTTAAAATAAAAAGATCATTAAATATTTTTTCTTTAAGTTCAATGCAGTTTTTTTTTCTACGATAGAATACAAAGGATTTGAAATATGTATTAGACTCAGTTGGTTATGGGGAATGACATTGTTAAAAATAGACTCCTTTAAAAAAAGTTCAAATATAGTCGAAAACAGTCATGAGTTCTAAGGTCTAATTTGTTAATTCTACAGATCGTGAGAAATGGCTCACTTTTCAGCTCCGCCGGTACGTATGTCCATTAAAACAATATTCGTAGACGACATAGCTGGAGATGTTTTTGAAGTCACTTCAATATACAAGGATTGTGGGCGTTAGCAACCTTAGCGTTCGCTCGTTCGATTTAAAAAAAGATCCGTTCAGGCGTTCGTCCGTTCAATTTTTTAGCGTTCGTCCGTTCCTTTTGCCGTTCATGAAAAAGTAACAAATGTTTCCTATTTCAAATTTAAAAAATCCCATAATTTAAAAAAACGTTCTCACTTTTATCCCACAATGACTCGCAGCAATTTCATTGCACTTCTTTAAAAAAAAAAAAAAACGTCCTCATTTTTTTTTCGAAGTGACATAAGAAACGTTGCCTGAACTTCTTTAATAAAAAAACGCCAATACTTTTGAAAACAATATGAAATGAACGGACGAACGCCAACAAAAAAAAACCGTTCATTCGCAAACGGCGTTCGTTTTTCTGTTCAATCATCAATCCTGCAATTAACTAATTATTGTACCACTCTTAAATACCTGCTTATTAAAAATAAAAGGAAAATGTTTGGTTGTATCAGAGTTGGTGTACGTTTGGCCCCTAAATGATAAAGTTGCCACCCAGGTAACTAAAATACCAGCTACTTTTATTTTGTGTTTCATTAATAGTCAAACGTCAGTTATCATATTATTCGTTATGTATGTTAAATATATTTTGATGACGTAAGCGTGAACAATAATGCAAGATTGAATGCATCCCTTCTACTCAGATGCCTCATTCATGTAGAGAATGATTATATAATTAAGTTTTGTCCCCTGGAGGATTTTCCATTACTTATGCCTTTCTTAGTGACTCCGGATGATCCCAGCTATAATAATAAGCACAAAATCCCTTTTAAACAGGGATAACAAAGAGCGTGTTCCCGTTAACCATAGAGATAAAAATATAGAGAGAGCTTATTCCCATCATCTGTATTTTTGTGTCCAATATAAACAAAATAATTGACCTACGTCATCGTAAGCTGATCATAGGATTGAATCTATCGCTATGATCAGCTTACGATGACGTAGATCAAACTACTTTGTTTATATTGGACACATAAATACAGCCGAACGATGTTTCTCTGCTATTGAAGGGAATAAGCTCTCTATATCTTTATATCTCTATGGAAGAACACCATTACAAAATGCTAATCTTCCAACTTCCCCCTGTGACGTCATTAAAATTCGCCGGCAAGCGAATAGTCAGCTCTCATGAGAATATGAACGTAACTCGTTTTTCAATATACCTCGATTGCCCCACGTTTGTCAAACATGCGCAATCTTTTGATTCACCCTCAAAATAAAGTTTTTTTCGGTGTTATCTGATATTACAGGGCGTGTATATTTTTTTATGATATATTATATGAGCCCTACTCAATATAACTTGATATTAATTCATTCCTTCCATTAATATAATTACCGGGTGCGGGACGGAAATTGTAACACTTACTTAGTACATTGTTTACACCCCCTCTGTGTCAGTTAAAAGGATTCGATCAGAAAAATATGAAAAACATATAAATCCCCTATGATAAAGTTGTAAATTAAAATATTTACTTATGTGATTTTTCATACATTATCTTAAGTTTTTGTGTATTCTGTTGTACATATCATAAAAATGAACTGTTGGATTAAAAAATATTGACACTTTTCAAGAAAATCGTCCAGAGGATTGAGGTTGCGTGATAAGTTTCAATGTTTCCCTTGGATGTTTATGTCTTCACAGATGAGCGTGGAGGATGTCTTCAATAACAATTAAAACACATATCAGAATTTTAAAACCCCAATTAAGTTTAATATGCATATATAATAATAATAAATAAATAAATACCCTGAATATTTGTTCTTTAATTCGATATATTTCAACTGAATATAGTTATGATTCAATTAATTGAAATCAAGGAGGCTTGGTTCCTTATCACTAGATATGTCAAGGGCCTATTAGGAATCATAAGAGTTGTTTTCTTTGAAGGTATAAACGCCCAAGGGAAACATAGCTTACATCATAGCCTGTCGATAAATGGCACCCTAAAATGATTAAAGCCTCTTTCTTTCTCTTATTTTTACAGTGTAATTGTTGCAGCTGGAACTTTAAATTTATCACGCAACCTCAATCCTCTGGACGATATTCTTGAAAAGTGCCCAAATATTGAGTGTTAGGACTAGCTTTATTTATTTAAAAATAAAGATTCAATTGGGACATTTGATCTAGGATAAATTATTGCTTTGAGACATTTCATATCTTGATACGCTACAAAAATGGCCATACTGAGTAGGATTTGATTTCTGTATTGATGTCCAATAATTCTTATATGAACGCTAAATCATCTATAAACATTTCTATTCAGTTGGCAACCCTTTTTTCATTTTTCTAAATCCTATCGTTAAAGAGTAGAGATCTATTTCTGGTCCTGGATAATATATATATATATAATAATATATATATATATGTATATATATATATATATATATATATATATATATATATATATATATATATATATATATATATATATATATATATATACAGGGTCCCCCGATGAAATTGGTGCGAAACTCTTTTTCACGAAAAATTCAATAACTATTCTATTAATAGAGATATTTATTTCAATAAAGTGCATTTGAAAGGTGAGGATGTTATCCATAGGATTATTCAAAATAATCTCCCTCAGCTTCAATAGCTTTCTGTATGCGGCCCCTGAAAGCGGCGCAGAACCTCTTCAACATCTCTCTGTCCATGGACGCCATCTCCTTCTTAATGGAGGTGATGAGGGAGGCCTTCTTGTTGTGACCATGTCTATTAGTCCGTCCTTTAAAATAGCCCAGAAAAAGTAGTCCATTGGATTAAGGTCTGGGCTGCTGGGAGGCCACATCTCCTTCCTGTTCTTGTTTGCAGGGGTTAAGATCTGACCCATTTGCATCCTATATGATCTGCAACGCAAATCTTCTTTCACACAATTTGAATTGTTGTTTCCCCAACCTCCAGCTTCTCACCAATTGACAATAAAGAGCAGGTGGGGTCTTCATCGATTAAGACCCCATAAAGTCCATGTCCCTGACCTTTCTTGTGGACAATTCCGGACTAGGCTCCCTATTAATCCCTTTACGTGGATCCTTGCAGTCCTCCAGGGATTTCCACAGTCTTGGACGCTTCGTAGAGGCATAGAAGTCAACCTTGACAGCTCAGAGTTGAATATTATGCCCTTCATGCTAAACAAGATTGCCACCTCGGCGCATCTCCGTTCCTCCTCGCTGGAAACAATCTCCTCCAGATTGCTGTATACGTCCCTCATATTGCTTTGAATCAATTGGCTGTATAGCTTAAACCAGTGCTTTCTACTGGTATAACTACCGGCCTCCTATATATTAAATGACAAAGTTACACAAATTTTAATTTCGCGCCAATTTCATCGAGGGACCCTGTATATATATATATATATATATATATATATATATATATATATATATATATATATATATATATATATATATATATATATATATATATAATTATATATATATAATTATATATATATATATATATACATATATATATATATATATATATATATATATATATGCTTGAGTGTAAGGAATTGCTTTATTAATTTATATATGAGTTGATGTCCACACCTCAAGAATCAAGACTGCTATGATGCCTTTATTTTCTACTTCTCTTTTATTCACGCTCCTTTTTTATATAGAATTCACGTACAAGAAAAAAATGTTATCCTTATACCCTGAATAGTTTACTAATTTTTAAAATGCTAAGGAAGTGTAGTGTTTATTTGTTTCTCTTATTTGAATCGCATTATTACATACTACTCGTAGTATATAAGGAATCTATTTGAGTAATATATATCTAACATGTTTCTTCATAATAATGGACATGTACATTAAGTGCAATGGGGAAAAATAAAAAGAAGACAATGTTTGATATCAGTAATATATTTATTACAGTTATTAAGTGTTGTATCAGTTTCTCTTCTTCATAAATATGATCAAAATACTTCATGTGTTAAAGAATATAAATTGGTTACTCAACATCCTAAAGATAAGGGAATTACCCAAGTGGGGAAATGATATATGGGATAGATCTTTGTCTTTTGATAGAATTATACTCATTGCCAAGTCAGTAAAGTTATACAATGGATGCATAACTACAGTGAACCCTCGCACTTATACGTCCCTCAATCATAATAGGAAAAAATGGTGATATTCTTGTAAATATTTCGTTTTTTTCATTTACTAGTTCACAAATTGGTAATTTAGTTCATATTATATCGTGTGATTTTGAATAATATGAAATAATTACTACTCAACATGGTAAACAACCTTAGCAAAATGTAAAAGAAATTGACTACAACATTGTTGGAAGGTATAAAATACAAAATTTGTTTATTTCATGTTGTTCATGAATAGGGAAACATAATAAATCTTATTATTTTCTTTGATGTCATCAAAAATATATGTTTAAATGTTGTTTCCCCCTTCTATGACACCTTATTTCTTTCATAAGGTCAGTCCGTCAAGCGAAAAGTAAGCTGTCTTGGCAATATGGACATTCCAATATTACTTGATGAACTATATAATCTTGCAACATATCGATTCGGTGATGACTATTTATGAGGAAATGTTCAAACAGAAGAAAAGGAAAAGTGGTTGTGTCACTGAATGGCTGTGTTTTAGTGCATTGTGAACCAAATGAATACTCTCCTGTGGTCACTACCGTTAAAATCGTAAGTTCGTTGTTCATTTTTTGTCCATATGGTACGACAGAACTGCATCCGACTGGTTATTAATAAGCATTATAGCATGTGAATTAGTCACTCGAACCTAGGCTTTTATCAATGAGGTAGACCAAAAAACTTTCGGGAGTATTCGAACCTGCGCCCCCAAACATTGAGAGCTGAACACGCCTTGACGCACATGGCACTCGCACTCCTTTTTTTAGGTTTAATCAATGAGTGTTGTTTAGGTCGTGTTCCACGACGCTTAAACTTTAGAAAGAATATGGTACCCCTTTTGTATCTACTTTTTGTGAATAATGCAGTGCCTTTGAGTAGGAGAGTCTGGACACCCTGCACGCCACGTAGTGATAAAACTGATGAACTAATAATATGAACCCAAAAGCCTTAGAATACATATCTATAAAACAATAAATAAAATCATTATTTTGAAATTAATGTATATTTTCCAAACTTAAACTTTGATACAACACATATAAATAACAATATCAATTAATGAGAGCCCTCATTTTTATACTTTTACTGGCATTAATAGCTGAAATACACTTTTTTTCACTTTCTAAGAGCATGTTCTTATCTTTACAATAGAAGTACAATTTACAATTACAAAATCTTCTCACTATGTTTGTAACTATTTCCGGATGACATGATGGAATATGATTTTCGGATAGTCTTACCATCATAGCGGAAGAAATTACATCTATTGGTTTATTCAATTTACAAATATTATTCTCAAATCTTTCGAAAACAAGGTTTGCAACTTCAAACAAAGAAATTGAAGCCTCTGAACAATATTAATAAATTTTCAGAAAATGATTTCTCTTTAGATAATAAATTAAGAGGTGAATATGCGGATCTGTGGTTTGGGCACATAATCTCACGTTTGGCCAACAAACTCTCCTTGATAAAGTCCAAAGATTGGGCCTCCTTGGAATCTGCCACCCAATGCGTTCAACACCGACTCGAGGATTGGAAGTGTTCTTTGGAATATTACCACTCTTCCTTGAAGTAAAGCGTGTTGCTATCATGACAAGACTCCGGATTATAGATGTAATGGAAGAACAGACACAATGGTTTCACTCGAAAACAAAGAGCGTTCCATCTGGCTTTGTTCAGAATGCTGTCATTTCCGAGCTATTCTCCGCCATTAATAAGGATGTAATAGTCAGGAAGAAAATGTGGACGGCCGATTTTCAGGAGAAACAGCTGGATCATCAAGTGAATGTATTTACTGATGGATCTAAAAATGAGCACGGAGTTGGGTCGGGGGTACATTGTTACTAAGGGACAAATTATGGTTCAAGACGCCTCATTGACCCTTGCCCCTTATAACAGTGTATTTCAAGCAGAAATTTTAGCCATTAAGGAAGCCCTTTCTTGGATTAGAAGTAATCCAGAGAAATGGACATCTAATGGTTTTTGTATTTGGACGGACTCTCAAGCGACATTGCAATCTCTACGATTAATAGAGACAAAAAGTGCCCTAGTTCGGGATACCAAATACATATTCCAATCAATTGCAAATATGATCCCAAAGGTCAAAATTAACGATGGCGAAATCTTTTAGATTACCCTAAAAGTAAGCTAAATCGATTAGTTCAATTCATGACTGGACATTGCCTTCTCCGAAAACACTTCAAAGTCATGAACCATTCTGTCAGTTCACTTTGCCGTGGTTGTGGGGAAGCAGACGAGGATCCTCTACATTTAGCTCGTGACTGTCCCAAGTTTGAGCTTGAAAGGGCCGTCTTTCTGGATTCGGACGAAGAATTTGGAGATATGTCAAAAGTCCACAAGTTCATTGCAAATTCAGCTGTTGTAAAATGGCTCAACTCAGCACCATCCTTGGATGACCATCGGGACAGAATGCAATAGATGACCTTAGAAGAAATCGTTGCGAGGGCACCATAAGTGAATATATATATTTTTTGCATGTGCCCGTTCTGCCAATGTTATTTTGGATGTGTAGCAATAAAGTCTTAAAAAAAAGAGGTGAATATGTATGAAAGTCAATTGTAAAAAAGCTTGAACATTCTTTACAGGGTTTACGACGATTGAATTCCTTATGTATACAATACCCTCCTAATGAATAAGAGAGGTTTTTTCAAGGAAACTTTTGTTGGGAACATTATCGTCATCACTAATGGGTCTATTGACGGTTATAGATGAACCAAGTATTAAAGGTTCACTGGACTTGATTGAAGTCATCGTAGTTCTCGGTTTTGCCACTTTTGAAAAGATGAACTTACATGGAATAACACCTTGTTTGAGACACTTCCTGTTTCGATTCCTTTCAAAAGTTATATCACTTTTTAAAAAGTGCTCCGAACACAATACATGCGAGTCTTTAGCCTGATAATTTTTCCTCCTCAAGCTGCGTTCCCAATTTTTTCGTAGCTGGAAGTCTTTGGAAATCGAAAAAACGATATATCCTTATCAGTTGTGTGTCGATTTTTGCATCCAATTGCTGAACAAGAAGGCATTTTTGCAGAAATATTCACTTTATCAATAAAAATACTAGAGTCTCTTTACAAATACTGAGTTCACACTTTCATAACAAATAAACAGCTGAATAATTTCAGCTGTTGAATGTCCAGACTCTCCTACTCTAAGGCACTGGAATAATGTTGACAATTTTCCCCCCATTTTAAGCTCACATTAGTTGTGTAGGGCAATTGTCTAAGAAGATCATAGTTTATATAAAATTATCAATGGTCACAATCGACCCAAAGCATTTGCATAAGGCGTGTGAGCCATGAGCTATCTTCACTGCAATATAAAGATCTAACGATCTGAACCATCAGTGATAAAAATTCCATCAATCAATTGTGATAAGAGCAAATTGATAATTATTATGGAATGTAGAACTATTTTTGAAATCTAAGGTCGATCTAACGTCAACTTTTGACCATACTAAGTGACAAAAGTTCAATTTCTAATTTGAATGGTTGAAACCATTTTATGAGGGAAAAACCACGTGACCAAGTTTACAATAATTATATCAGGGGCTCAGCAATTACGTTTGAGCACAGGTTGATTTTTTTTGGCTAGCGTGCCATGGCTTTGCTTAGATTGTTATTTTAAAATATTTAAATACAATCAGAATCATCGACTTTTTTAAATTGAAATGCCAATTTGCCAATATTCTTTAGTTTAGCCTGCAGTATCTCGTGTCGTCTGTCATGGGTTCTAATACCCTTCCGACATGTCTGTCATGTACAACTCCACCAAGTTGTTTTGTCATTATCTTCTACGCTAAGGTGTAATAATGTTTAGAAATAGATTGAATTGCAGTTGCTTTTTGAATATGAGGTTGACGCTTAGAAATAATCTGACTTACTGACAACTTACTGACCAGAGAAAAATGGATGGCCCTCTGTTCGCTGACCCCTGACGTATATGATGATACACGTATGAAACCTGTTTTTGGGGATGCCAGACATTTAAAAAGTAATCAAACATATTGACCTATATCCTCATAAATTATATAGGAGATTAAGTCATTTAAACTTGCGTATTGAGTTATTCTTTATATACACATTGGCATAAGGGATCTAGGAAAAGAATGCATCGAAAAACGCCTACGTCCAAAATATAAGAATATTTATTTGAGCAACGATGAATGGAGTGACAGGACACCCTTGTTTCTACTTCGCTCTTCCGTTTTAATATCCCTCAAATCATTGCTATTTGGAAAGTGAAATATTACAAAGTATGTATTTTTTATTAATTATTTCGCTTATGTTTTATAAATTTATAAAGTGTGTAAAGGAAATATTTTATTATAGCAGAGTTGATGTGCGTTTGGCCCTTAAATGATAAAACTGTCGGCAAGGTATATAGAATACAAGGTAGTTTTTTTTCATGTTTTCATGGATATATAAACGTCACTGATGTTCTTATTATTATTTTGACTGCATCACACATATATTTAAAAAGCTATTCTTCCGCTTGCCGGTGGTTTTCATGACGTCACACCGGCAAGCCAAAAGCCAGCTCTTTTAGCAATATGGACATTCCTTGTATTTCAATATACCTTGATTTATACTATACAATATTAAATGCTACCAGCTGATAGCTCTTTGTCATAAATTGTGTTCTCATTGAACTTGGTAAAAATAGAAAAAGTTATTCAGCATAGCAAAAGGCTTCCAGCTAAAGGGAAAAATATGACTTTAAAATGTTCGTGTACATCCTCGAACAGAAGAAAATAAAGGAGTCAAAGCTGCATGTGTGACCTTAGGACCAAATGAACGGTCTTTTGTTGTCTCCAAACCGTTTGTTAGGACCATTACGCAGCCTCTAATGGTGTTAGTTTACTAAAATACACCTTTTCTAAAAATAAGGTTAATTTAGGATCTCATCTTTTGCGGGAAAAAGGTGAAGAAAGGCAAAAAAAGTTGGTACCCTTATAACTCGTTGTCAGAGAGAGGATTTATGTATAGCTAGTGAGAAGACGTTTGTTTATTTTGCTCTACGAAAAAAAAAAATTAAACCGTCTTACCGCGACTTTTGGAGGTGTTTTGTGTATCCAGGAGTTGATATTTGTCCGAATATCTTCGTGGGATAGTAAGCAGACCCTCAGGATACCCAGGAGGACCGGAATTCGGTTTTTTACCTGGGTTTTGGATTCCTCATCACAACAAGTCTTCTTTCGTCACGTAACTACGTCATTATTCCCAAGACCTGAGAGGTAAGCTCCAAGACAGTGAGTTGGGAAAAGTTTTACTTACATAACTACACGACTTATGTCAACTCTCCCGCCTGATAAGCCGCCTGACCGGCTGCTGGCTGGTGGGCTGGCAATGAGAAATGGGGAGAAGATACACGGAGAGGGGAAGAGTGAGAAGAAGCGTAAGATGGATTTAATTAAAAATCCAAGAAGAGAAGAAAATACAAGGGAGGAAATTCCTTCCATCAACAGACTTACCGGTAAAAGCGGATCTCAAACTTACTCTACTATTACAAGGAAAAATGAAAATAAGGCATTTAATTTAAACCCCCTATGGAATAAGATTTTCATTGACTGGAGGGACAATGAGGGGAAGGGCTTGAGAGGATTCTCACCCACGATTAGTCACTATAAAAAATTGCTGAAAATTCTGAAGCTAAACGGAGATGAAATCACAAGGATAAATGACTGTAAAAGTGCAGCAGGTTATATAATTATAGAGTTTGGGAAACCTATACATGTTATCTCTCACTTTGATACCTTAAATGGGCTAGGCATCCTCGATGATGATTTAAAGTTTAGTGTTAGGGGCTTAGAAAATGCTCGAGCTGCACAAAGCCCCATAGATGTGTTAATAAAGAATGGCTCCGAAACAAACTTAAAGGAATTGAAGGAAATAATGGAAGAGTATGGAGACATTGTGGGCGGCTACGAAAATGTGCCTCACTCTGTTTCAGTGGAGAGTGAAACGGATGTGCACTTTTCTAAGTTATTTAATAACATATTGTCAGGAAAAATAAAATTTCGTATCAAACCAAGGAAAAGACTACCAATGGTTGTGCCTGTCGGAGGTAGGAAGGTTGAACTCGTGTCATCTCTTCAAATGGTTCAATGTTTCAGGTGCCTTAGGTTTGGGCATACTAAGGTCAAATGTCCATTTTCTCAAAGAGCCACCTACAATGAATTCAATGAATACTTTAGACTTGGGCTTGGACTTCCCACAAGGATCTCTAGTGCAGAAGAGAGAAGAACTACAGAAGAGGCCTCCGGACTGGAAGAGGAAGAAGAAAGACAACCCGAAGGCGAAGGATGCATGGAGGACCAAGTGCAGCCAGAGGACGGAGGACAATCGCAGGAAGGTCGACAAGTAGAAGGAGGAGGACAACCCCGTGGAAGAGGACGACCGGAGGATGAAAAACAACTACCGGAGGCTGATGGACTGGAGATAGGGCGACAACCAGTGGAGGAATTGCCTGGTCTGAAAATTCACTGTGGAAGAATTGCCATCAGTGAAAATAATGAGACGGCAGTGACTAGTGTCTCAAAAAGGGACGAGTTTCCAAGTCTACAAGCCTCAGCGTTGCAAAGCAATGGAATGAGAGATGAATGGATGAGAGTAATGCAAAGGGGCTCTTCAATCCCTATGAAGAAAACAAACTCTAACCCGGAGCTGAAGAAAAGCAAACGGGTCTTTACTAGCCCAGAAGCAAACTTTAATAAACGTACAAGAGACTCTGATCCTAAAGATCCCCAAAATTGTATCTCATCCCATAAGTAAAAGAATGAATTTTATTGAGAACCCTTTCACATGAAAATAATTATCTTAATGCACTCAAATTTTAAAAAATATCTCCTTCTTCTTTATTCTTTTAAACCTCCAATGGATTTTAATAAAAGAATATTTTATACCAGTGCAATTGTTTATTTTAACATAAAGGAAAGAAAATACGACAAGACTGACATACATCATAACAAAACATGACTTCCGCCAACTGTGTTCAAATAAATCTGGGGAAGAGGAGCCTGGCTGGATATGAGCTTCTTAAACTTCTTGAAGAACAGTCCATTAAAGTTGCACTGATTACCGAACCTCCCTCACAGAATAACATTTTACAAGAAGTCAATTATTTTTACGACACTTTTACCCCTAGAAGTCCTGATGGGTTTCCTCCACGAGTGAGCATTATGGTTTCAAGATCCTTTGAGGGCGTCGAATTGCTGGAATACTCGAGCCGTGATATGATAGCAGTTACTATCAGACTGAAAGATAAACAAATAATATTTGTGTCTTACTACGCTGACATTACACTCCCATGTATTTTTCCTAAGTTAGAAGAGTTGGGGAAGAAATGTAAAGACCAGAGGATACCCCTACTCATAGGAATGGATACAAATGCCCATAGTTCTTTATGGGGATCAGAAAAAACAAATAAAAGAGGAGAAGAAGTCGAGGAGTTCTGTGCGTCAATACATTTAAATGTTTGTAATGAAGGGAAAAAATACACATTTGTTGGCGGAGTTGGATCGTCAGTTATTGACGTAACTTTTGCGAATGACCTTATGCTTCCCTTCATTTCACTATGGGGGGTTTCTGATAAGTCCACGCTATCCGATCATAAATACATTATTTTTCGGTTAGATGTAAAAATGGAACACACTCTTCTGAGAAATTTAAAGAGAGTGAAATGGACAGAATTTCCTAATATACTAGGACCTTTAAGTACTACACCTCTAAAAGGAACCGAAAATGTAGTTTCATCCACAGAAATAGATAGACTGGCATATGAACTCACAATATCGTTGCAAAATGCACTCGACTCAGTGGCACCTCAAAAAGTGAAGAGACTACGCAGAGCCGTGTCATGGTGGACTGAGGAGTTAACTCACCTTAGGAAAGCGGTCAAAAAGGCTGAGAGGAGACTCAAGAAGACTCAAAGTGTAGCCGATAAGGATGCCTACTACCAGAAGAAAAGAGTTTATAGGAGAACAATCGAGCTTGAAAGGAGGCATCATTGGAGAAAAAAATGTAGTGAATTAGATTCACAACAGGCCGTCATTGCAGCAGTGTGGAGGCAAAGAGAAAAAAAGAAACAAAGATTCGGAATATTTCAAAACGAGGATGGAAATTTGTCAATACGGGAAAGTCTCAAAAAAATGATTTTAGCTCATTTTAATGACGCTACCCTTCATAATCCCAATGAAAATTATGTGTTTGGTGGAACCGAAATGAAACAGAATGACCAAGTATTATGGGTCAATGAAGTTGACACTCCACTCGTGAAGGAGGTTTTTAGATCTTTTAAGAATTTTAAAAAACCAGGTCCAGATGGCCTGGCCCCAGTTGTTTTTAAAAATTTATCAAATGAATACTATGACCGCATAACTTTACTATACATTTTATCCTTGAAATTTTCATACATTCCCCGGATTTGGAGTGAAGGCAAAATCCTTTTTTTACCAAAGCCAAACAAGGACAATTACAAGAACCCAAAAGCATACCGCCCTATCACACTTTCTAACACTCTTTTAAAGGGCCTTGAAAGAGTTGTTTATTGGCATATTGAAACCCTCAAGCTGAATACTCCTATGAGCAATCAGTTTGGGTTCCAAATTGGTAAGTCAGCCGATACAGCTATTGCTAAATTGGTTGACAAGGCTGAGAGTGCCATTCTCAACAAAAAGCATGCTATAATCATATTTTTTGATATAGAAGGAGCTTTTGACAATCTTCCATATGATGTTATAGAGGAACATTTGCTGAAAAACGGTGTCGACTCGTGCTCAGTTAAATGGTATAAGTATTTCCTGCAAAATAGAAAAATAGTTTGTGTACAACAGGGAGTAAAAGTACATTTCACTCCCGCAAGGGGGTGTCCGCAAGGAGGAATCCTTTCTCCATTTGTGTGGAACTGTGCTATTCAACACATTATTGAACCTAAACCAGGACCAATACTTAATATAGGCTTTGCTGATGACATCGCACTGATTATAACAGGTTTTGACCTTTCATCAATGGCTGATATTATTCAAGACCGTGTCAAAGAAATGAATTCTTGTGTATCCAAGATAGGTCTCAAATTTAGTGCGTCAAAGACAAAAGGTATGATATGCACATGGGCACGTAAAATAATTAATCCAAAGATTAAAATCAACGACACAATTATTGAATGGGTCCATCAGTACAAGTATCTTGGGGTAATAATCGATAAAAAACTTCAATGGGGGCCTCACGTTGATTACATTACAGAAAAAGCCAAGAAAATATTGTTTTCGGTGAGAAACTTGATCGGACTTAAGTGGGGTCTTCGACCATTCTACATCTACTGGATTCGAGTGGCTTGTTTAGAACCAATAATATGCTATGGATCGAGCATATGGGCTCCTAGACTTATTGGAATGAATAAGTACATAACAAAGTTCCGAAGGATCAATAGACTCACATGTCTTTTAATGGGCCGACCTATGCGATCTACTCCCACAAAATCCATGGAAGTTCTATTCAATATTGAACCCCTCCACTTAAGCATTAAAAAGAGAGCATTAATGGCAAGATTAAGAAATGAAGAGGATGTCCCAATAAAATGGAAAACACATTCGAAGGCAAAAGGTGGGGGAAATATTCTCCAAAAAGAACTGGATGCTCTGTTTGAACGATGTGGGACTCCGCTGGAAAAATACCACCACAAGGCTTATTGCTTGCCCTCTTTTATTACTACAAAAGGGATGACTGCTGTAGATCCAACGTGTTTAAATATATTTACAGATGGGTCAAAAATGGAAAATGGAGTTGGCTATGGGTGGTGCATTTCCCTCGGAGATCACATTATTGATGAGGGATTTAGAAACCTGAACTGTTTCAACACCGTCTTCCAAGCTGAACTGGAAGGAATATTTCAGGCAGTACAAAATCTAAATAAAATAGAAAAGTATCCCAACTCTCCGGTAGTCATCCACGTAGATAGCATGTCAGCCATTGAAGCCCTTGCAAAGAAGAGAGGACTCTTTACTCGACAACAAAGCAATATTTTAGAAGAAGTGAAAAAATCGGACAGAGTGATAAAAATATCATGGATTAAGGGTCATGAAAATCACACCGGCAATGAGTTTGTGGATGCTCTAGCTAAGATGGGATGTGGTGTGACATCCCCATCTTACCTAGAAATACCACAAACTTATTTGAAAGAAAAAATAAGAAAAACTATCCGTTTGGAATGGTTAAAGGAATGGCAAGACGACTCGAGTTGCCAACAGACGAAGTTTTTCCTCCCGGATCTTAATCATAAATGGAAATTGAAAAATCATACCAGAACTTCAATGAAGAATCTTCTGAGCTTTGTGTCTGGGCATATACCCATGGGAAAGCACCTCAAGGAAATGGGCTTGACAGAAGAGGATTCATGTAGGCTCTGTGGAGAGGAACGAGAATCTCCGATCCACTTTATGGAATCATGCGATGCCCTTGCCCGAATTAGGAGGGACCTATCAACAAACCGTGAGTGTGAACGTTGGGGGAAGGACCAAATACTCAAGATCATTGAAGTTTTAATAAATACGCGTCGCTTCGGGGAAGTCTTCCAATATGAAACTCAAAGAAAACATCCATGACACCTTTCAACCAAACCATCTCTTAAAGTTGTTTTAAATGTTTTAGATGTTTAGTATAATTTTAATGTTTTATTTGTTGTGCCAGTTGTGGATTTTTATAACTTTTATGACCATATTTATAATTCATTGAAATATACCTCGCCTTTGGGGTAGAGGAATAACGGGTTGCTGGATTAAATTTCAGTTTCCGTGACCCCAAAACTCCATTGGGTCTACAATAGAAAAAAAAAAAAAACTCGTTGTCAGTATTCTACTAACGTTTATAGAGAAACAACAGTCACCTGCTGTTATTTCCCTTCGTCAATACTAAGAAGGACATATCCGAACTTACAATTGAACTTGGCCTACAGATCTTAATATCTCAAAGCAGTGTGTTATTACTTACTACCTTATAAACAGAAAATTACGTACACGCTAAAATGCAACCACAGACTTTAAATGACTTGAACTTGCTCTAATAGTTATTTGAAACTCGTTGAGTGAAGCGCGTCTTGTGGGAATTCACATTTTTCCCGCCCCGTTCCTGTCCCCACTATCCGCAAAAAAGCGAGAGTTCACTGTATTATTTTATTTATAATGCTGTATATTCAGCATTCCATTGTTTGGGCGTTGCCATCATGCGATTCGTAAACGCCCATGAATTCACGTTCCATGTTTGAAAACAATACATTTTCGCAGAAGCTTTATATTTAGTATTTGGAGCCCAAGTATATTAGACTGTATTTTGCCCTATAAGTAACGCCTATACATAGAATGAACTATTTAGCTCAAAGTTTAATCCATAGAGTTTGTAAAGTGTGTTAAGAAGGGGAAAGAAAATCTATTAAGTCTTTACTCTTAAATGGACATTCTACCATCCTTTTTATACTTCGTATCACCCTGTTACAATTGAAACAAGACCTTAATAATGTATTTAGGACGGCTTTTCTCACAATTGCTAAATTGCACTACTTCAATCGTATGTATTTAATCCTGTAATGGATACCAGGAAGCCTAACATGAATTGATCTCAATAAATAATCCCTTTCGCCCTACTAATGTTGATAAAAAAATAATACGCATGTAGAAAATTTGGGGCTATATAGATTATTATAAGTGAGATTTTTAAATGAAGCCTTGGTACTTTTCAACAAAATACGAATGCAAACATTCCTATTTTATACAAGATGTTCGACATTTTTCAAAAAGGTTACTTTTCGATAAAATGAATAAAAAAATGCGCTTAGGAACATTTAATCTTCTCAGAATCATTCCACTAAAAATAAATCTAGCTATTTTTTTTGGGGGGGGCCTACTGTCGATCCTTTACTCAGACAAAAGTAAAGATGTAATTATTCACATGTAGTAACAAGCAATAACGTAGAAAATAAAACATATATGATAAAGTAATACAAAGACACTTAAAAGACACAAATCAATAAGGATAAAAAAGAAACATAGTAAGAAAATGATATTGTTATAGCTATAAAGAATAAATTTGTTTAAACATAATGGCATATTATCAAACCAATTATGAAGTTTTTAGATGAAGTTTGACAGTAGGTAAATGCCACTGATGCCATTGTCTAAGGTAGATCCTTTTGTGTAGAGTATGTGATGTGCTTTCGTGATTACTGCGTTGATAATGTTTTCTTCTTTTCTATGGTAAAATAATAAAATCATCTCTTTTAAAATAGTAAAAGCTAAAAATTTCACTTGGAAGAGAAATGCTCGCTGGTTTTATTCATTACTTTGCTATACCCAAACTTTCTCTTTCTCCAAAAAATAACTTCGGTGTATTTGAGCAAGTTTTTGGTGAATCCAAACAAATTGTTTCGATTACATCAAGGCCTTTCATCACCGGGATATTCAATTTTTCTTATCTTTAAGTGTGTAATTGTCTATATTTTCCACAAGAAACATCCTAGCATTTCGGCTAATCTTGGATGTCAGGAATTTTAAAATAAGTAAAACAATATATAATATTATATATATACAATACTATAATTACCTCCGCCGAAGGAGGTATTGTTTTCACTGGCGTTTGTTTGGTTTGTTTGTCAGCAGGATAACTCAAAAAGTACTGAACGGATTCGAATAAAACTTTGTGGAGTTGTTGGAAATGCCAAAAGTAACAAGTGATTAAATTTTGGCATCTCTAAGTGCTTTTTTAATATGCAAAATGAGCAAAATACTACTACTAATAATAATGAAATGGGGTCTTATTCAGGGAGTAGGAAAGAACAAACGCTAAAAAAATATTCATTGACGTATATTGTTCATATATCAGCTCAGGACTATATTAACCCAGTGACGTAGCTGAAACTTCTTCCGTCTTCCCATCTCTGAGTGCTTTTTAATATGCAAAATGAGCAAAATACTAAATGAAATGGGGTCTCTATTCAGGGAGTAGGAAAGAACAAACGCTAAAAAAATATTCATTGACGTATTATTGTTCATATATCAGCTCAGGACTATGTTAACCCAGTGACGTAGCTTAAAGTTCTTCCGTCTTCCCATCTCTGAGTGCTTTTTTTAATATGCAAAATGAGCTAACAGAGAGGAAACAATGATTAGAGATAGAAAATCGGGCGTGTGTAAGGGAGAATGTTTGAATAGGAATGTTGTGGGGATCGGCGGAGGTACACACTCTAGGAACGGACATCTCGAATAATGTAGTTTCCAATTTTCGAGAGATTGGGCCGCTGCACAAAGAATATTATGGAAACAGTCTCCAATATACAATAATAACAGCACTTTGGATATTATTCACCAAAACAGGGGCAAGGAACCTTTTTCTAAAAACCTTTGTCCGCCTGAAGAATTGGAGAGTATGGCTCTTCGAGATAATATTTATACTTTGCATGATTTGGGCGATGACTCTGTTTTAAAACTGGCCGCTTTTTATTCCCTCTCCAAAGAGATGCTAAAAGACATATGCCTCTTTTACCATGGTTTTTAAAATTCCATGATCAAGATTTTAATTCACACTCTGCAAATTTGATAGCGGATGAACATCTCAAGAGCTTGAAGTTACCGCAAGAATGGAAAACAAGAATTCTGCTGTCCATGATGGGCATCAACGACGGAAAAAAATTTACTGCCCAATTACAAATATCGGCAAGCTTAATTACATTCTCATCACATTGCGAGGATTGCGGACGTATGTACAACAACATAGCCATGCATTTAGTGACTGCCCAGCTTTGATTATTATAAATAATTTTTTGGAAATGAAATGTACATATGTGATGTATTTTCTTAAAATGAAGCATGGGCAATTTCTTAGAAAATACGAAAATAAGCGTTTGCTATTCTATGAGAGATGCTCTACATTTTATATGATTTCAACTTTTCGATTAATTCATTGGAAAATGCGCTTTCGAACATTTAATCATCCTTAAAAATCCCGTTCAAAATATATCTAGCTACAATAGTTGGTATCCTTAGCTTAAGCATTTCATACACAAAAAATATGAAGAATAAAAGGAGGGGCAAAGGAAATATTGTTTTCTTTGGATAACAGTATGAAGATGTTTGATAAGAACCGGTTGATATGCTAGAGTTACCAACAGTAACATTTGATCATCTCATGACTAAGTAGAGAATTAATATCTTCATAGACTCATAACACATTTTTAAGATCTTTTTGTAATTACTAAAAGTTTAATATTAAAATTATATCTATTTTAATAGTTGTTGTTATGATATATTTTGTCAGTTGATGATAAAATGTATATTTACAGGAATAATGTAATGGAGCTGAGTTTTTTAAAACTAAAGCATAGGCATAATTTACTAAGTACCAAAAATAAGCGTTTGTTATTCTATGGAAGATGTACTTCATTTTTTATTATTGCTTGTTTTCGATTAAGTCACAAGAAAATGCGCTTTTCAACCATTAATGGTCTTTAATCATGCCTTATAAATATATCTAGCTTCATTAGTTGGTACCCATAGCTGATGCATTTCATACACAAATGTAAACATAAATATTATGAGATGGTGTTAAAATGAATATATATTGTAAAAATGTTCTGACTCTGGAGGAATAAGTCGTCGTCTAATCTTTGTTTGAAAACCATCATCCAGTGATCGATTGATGTCTTCTTAGCCCTTAGTCCAAGATGGAGAAAGATGACGAGAACACAATTGAAAAAGGATGCTAAGACTCCTATAGTAAGTAATGAATCGCCTGTCTATATGCCTCCTCTTGTGAAAATTAATTTTTAATGCACTCTCAGTAAAGGAATGGGACAATTGGAAATTCCATTGTAAAGATGGATAGGATCATTGCTCACTCCTGGAGAAGTCGAAGGAACGAATCCATTTCATCAGGCCTCTTGGAGGAAACGAAAAGGGACTCTATTGCAGCCTTAATTACTAAAATTCGACTGACATAATAAATATTGTCCACTCTGAGCAAGGACGTCTCCTAGTCTGAATTACAATCACGGAGGAGCCACAATTGAATCTGAACTTCGAGCCTTCCCATGTCAGACAGAGAGAGGAATTTCTAAGAGATTCCTTAAGGAGGAACTTAAACTACCATCCGTCGAACCTCGGAACCTGAACATCCACACCATAAGCTTTTCAAGGAGGCTTACATGCTGCTAAATCAATCTGGATACAGTCCAGGTCCACTTCATAAAATGGCTTCTGATTCTAGAATGACTACTGCTCATAGTTTTATTCAGTATGGCTCATATTGAAAATCCTAAGAGTATGTCATTCAACGGAATATATTTTTGTTAAATATTTGAAAATCTATTATGTATTTTTCCTTCATACCATTAAGATGAAAATAAATATTTTTTATTCAAGTGGATATGCTTCAACATTTGCTTATATGGCCTGTGAAATTTAACAATAAAAAAAGGAATAGTCTTGATTCCTTCCAAAAGGCCATATAGGGTAAACCCTATGGCGAGCAACCTTTTAA
This sequence comes from Caligus rogercresseyi, assembly GCA_013387185.1. Classification (NCBI taxonomy): domain Eukaryota; kingdom Metazoa; phylum Arthropoda; class Copepoda; order Siphonostomatoida; family Caligidae; genus Caligus; species Caligus rogercresseyi. Next base: position 8,531,846 of record CP045895.1, on the reverse strand, counting down.
CTTACATGTTTGGGGGGAACTACTTATACTCTAATACAGTAGTTTCCTCCAAAGACCTATTTTTAAATCTATTTATGTCTACGAAAACTCATTTCTAAAAAATATTTACAGTCCAAATTATAATAATTAATACTGATGATCTCTATATTTTCATAACAAAAAGATGTTTATTACGCATTGGTTTCTCTAAAATACCGAAAAAATATTTTATTTTTCTACTTAAGTGATTTCCTTTAATATCCGTTATTGTGTTATAGTATTTATATTCGTATGTTCTTTTTGAGGGATAACTTGAAACTATTTTTATTTGTATTAAGTTTAAATACATATATTTTTACTTATATGTATTTTAGAACGTAAATAAATTTATGACGAATTCATGCTAGCTATTATTTTAAAATATTTGAACACTTTTATTAATTGGTAATTGCGTGAAAAATATATTAATCCACCAAAAACTATATAATTAATTCTTAATATATAAAATTCCTCATTTAAATAATTGTGCCATACGTTATAGGTCTTCAGGAATAATTATATTTCATACATAGATAAATTTATGACGAATTCATGGTAGCTATTATTTAAAAAATATTTGAACATTTTTATTAACTAGTAATTGCGTGAAAAATATATTAATCTACCAAAAATTATATAAGTAGTTATTCATTATATAAGATTCCTCATTCAAATAATTGTGCTATACGTTATGGATCTTCAGGAATAATTATATTTCATACATATAATATATATTACAATTTATAGTTGTAGTTTTTTTGGCCAAAGGCGATACTTTATTGATTTCTATAAGGATATATGTAGACATAAGACATAAAACTTTTTGGCATATATAGATATTTTCTGTAGAAGTTACACCGTAACAATGAACCATTCGTAAGTTTTATCAGTGATAAGAGAATCAGAAAAATATAGTTAAAATAATGTTAACTCTATTTATAATGATTTGATATAAATAAATTACTAACGTAAAATACTTTTCATTTGTGCCGTATCCTCGAAAAATGGCAAAACCCTCTTTCTATACAATTTTTCTATTAAAAAAAGAACAAATGTATAGAAAAAGAGGGTGTTTGTTACACTGTCGATATTGTCTTTTTTATACAATATAAAATATAAACTTTGAAAAGGAGTGGGTAAAAGTTGGGCCAAGGGACAATTCGTTTATCTACATTAATTATATTTTAAAATGGACAACTCATGATGTGATATTCGGAAGGTAGCTCAAAAAATATTTGCGTGTAATTATTAGGTTTCCAAAAATCATTTAGTATTAGAAGGATTCGCTCGTTAAAATCCTTAAATGACTTCCTTCCATTCCTCAACGACCTCTCAGTCCTCACGGAGACCGTCTCAGGCTGAAATCGTGAGGCACAGTAACAATGCTTCACGACAGAAGAGCTTAGTCCTGCACTTATACGGCCCCTTCTAAGTCAGGTCCACCTGAAACTCCACGTCACCCACGAAGAAATGGATGTATTTTTCGCTTATCTAAGAGACAGGCCTTCTGGAATGGCCTACAACGGATGACTTCTTCCATCTCAACCTTAGCAGATCGCGAAGAGCATTCAGCTAAAGTTTATTCATCCGGAGCTCCCAAGGACACATCTGATTTGCTGTCTCTTTCGATCACAGTTGATACTCGGGGGAACGGGCTCCCAGTACCTTCAGCCAAAGTCCGTTGAATGGCTTGTCATGGAGGTCTTCCTTCTTCCCGGCCGACCTTGGCAGTGCGTGAAGATGCCCTCGGTTGAATCCTGTGGGTCCCCGTGGACTATAGAGAGAAGACTGGAAGAGTTCTTTGGATCAAAGCTGTAAGAGATGATGAGTCTGAAGAGGAACTCCTGAGGATTGACTTTACGGCAAAGAGGTTGAAAAGAGCAGGTTGGGAAACATGGGTTGATCAGGTGTTGCACATTGGATTCCGTCGAAGTCCCGTGGTTCTAGTCATTATACTCATTGCAGGGATGAGAGTCGAAAAAAAAGAGGGATGACAGTAACTTAAAGAGATAATTTTCTTCTTTCTGAGTAAAAAGAAAAACATCGCAGACGAGAAGCAGTTGATATGTACGGTTACCAACATCAGTAAATGCTCATCATATGAGGCTAAATACAATCTTTAACAACTTTAGGGGCCAATTGCGCATTTTCTGAAGCTTTTTGTCATTATTCAAAGGGTTAATATGAAAATATAAGCATTTTTTTATAGTACGGTGTTGTGATTCATTTGGTCAGTTGTTGATAAGAGGTCAAATTTCGAGGATAATATCTATATGGTCATTTCTTATGAAGTAAAAATAGCTAGAAACAGAAAAAGGCGTTTTTTCTTCTTCTCCTTTTTTCCTCAAGCGTCATTTTAAGAAAATACATCACATATATCACTAATTTTAAAGCCGAATACCTAAGAGGATACATTCTCTTTGGCATTACAACGCATGAAAATAATTGTCAAGTTGAAGAACGTGCAATAAGCGCCGCATTGAGGAACTGCAAGGCCTATACAGCTCAAAACCTTTCAGATAACGCGTTAACTCAAGAACATAAGCTGAGAGCTATCTTATTGGAGCGGCTGCCAGATATTTGGCATTATCTTGAGGATCCCAATGTCAACAGCCAAGAATGGACCCCAGCAGCTGCAGTAATTAAATATGTTCCACGCCTCTCGCCCATCTACGCCAAATCTCTACAGTTTATTGTAAAAAATATAAGAAATTCAAGACTTCAAAGACAATTTAGATTTATATGATATATGTTTTTTGTTTATTTCTGTGGGATTGATTTTAGTTTTTTGTTATGATTATCTTTTTTAGATGAATTATATGATTTTGAAGTTTTAGTTCTTAAAAAGGAAATTAATTTAAACTATAATGTTTATTTATGTTTTTATAAAACACAATTTTCCTTTATATTTTCCTTTATATATTACAAGTGTACTTTTTTGTTCTGTTTGTATATAATTTGTTTTAATAAAGACCTTGTTGATGAGAAAAAAAAAAATTCATTGACGTATTATTGTTCATATATCAGCTCAGGACTATGTTAACCCAGTGACGTAGCTTAAACTTCTTCCGTCTTCCCATCTCTGAGTGCTTTTTTAATATGCAAAATGAGCTAACAGAGAGGAAACAATGATTAGAGATAGAAATCGGGCGTGTGAAAGGGAGAATGTTTGAATAGGAATGTTGTGGGGATCGGCGGAGGTACACACTCTCTGAGTGTATATATTTCTTTTATATTTTCTTTGCTCTCTCCTCACTCATTATTCACCAAACACACTTACTTATGTAGACATATATGATTGGATTGTAATTCTGTTAAGTGATTCATTAGGTGGGGATCGGCGGAGGTTTGCACTCTCTGAGTGTATATATGCCTCTAGTTTAAATATATAACTAAAATCAAATGATTTTGTGAATAAACCTCAATTAAAAAAATAATTGATAAAAAACACTACCGTCTGCTACTGATAATATAGGGGCACATTTTGCCATATACCTGGCAACTTCAGAGGCTTTCCTTAGGGTTTTGGCGTTGCAAAGTGTAGGGCTGCTATTCCAAATAGCTGCATCACTGGTGACGAATGTACCCACTGACTTAGGGAGAGGAGATCGGATGAGGCCGACAGTCTGAGAACGGGTAGGTCTGACCCCACTTAGGGCACCAAATAAAGTCTTGCATACCGGGTTTCGATCGCCATTGCTACCATCCCGGCTTGCAAAGCATTTCCAGGTCTCCATAGTCACAGTCCGAACCAATATCCCATTTATGGATGGAAGTCCGGAGTTGCGAAGCATCAATCCGCATGTGCCTACTAGCCCTCACGTCAAGTATAGATCTAGCTGCGTTGTTTATGGAAACCTGGATCGATCTTGCAGCTTTCAATGAACCAGTTATGTAGATCATTTTGTAGTCGAGGCACATTAGTCACTACTGCACCGAGAGGTAGTTTTCGCCCCTCTAATGATAGGGAACTTTTTTGTTGTGATTTACAATCTCAAGATTCCACATATAACCAAAAGATCTCCTCTACGCACAAAAGTGTTCATTGAATATCAATTTATAGCATAGGTACCTGTAACATATATGTATTAATAAGTTTTGCATCTCTTTTGGCTTTCAATTATGAAATAAGATATCATTTTTTGTTATTTACAATATTTATATATTTAAATCACTTCTGAAAATGTAACATTGTGAGTGAATATTAAGAGAATAAACATATTAAAAACAATATTTACCAAAAGATTAGGATATATCTCGCAACTCCCTTCTGTTTTTATTTATTGATATGTTATATATTTGTTACTTGTATTAGTTTTGAATGAAAGTTCCAGAGAATATAATTTTGTTATTTGCAGCCCGTAATGTTTTTTTTTTTGAATTTATTATTATATTATAAATTCTTATATGTATTAGTTTTGAATGAACGTCCCAGAGAATAAATATACATATAGAGGTATATATATATATATATTTCTAGATAGAGGTTATCCTTAAGTATACTTTCTGACAAACTCTTTTTCAATTAGTATCTCGATTTCCTTTGCTTTTTTACGTATTCTCGTAAGAGTCCTGATCCATTTATCGTCTATTAAAATTTTGTAATGGAATATTCCCTCTCTCCCTCAACACGAGAAGTTGATGCATTAAATCAATCTTATTAAATGGTATTACAGAATACTAGTCTCAGGATTCGTACATGACATGAACTCATGAACAAATACATTTCAGGACGTTCTTAATAATGAATTTCTTATCTTTAAATTGATTTTCGTACTTCAACAGCCAGGAACAGCAAGTGATGTCTTATTTCACAATTGCATTCAATATAATCATTATATTTTCTCTTCTCTAAACCAATCATGTTCTAAAAAAAAATCTTGATTTGGTATCCTTCAAGTTATATCCTTAACGTTTCAGTATCAGATAAGATTATAAAGTAGAGCTACCGAGCTCGATATGAACAAATAAGTACAGCCATATTGGTGATTGAGAACTGCTAAATAATAGCCAATATTGTATAATTGTATAATTATGTAATACAAACTACTTTTATTTTTATTACTCTATTCCTTTCAACCAATCACGCTGTAGAAAAAGTGTTAATCCTGTTTCGATCTTTCCCTCGAGTTGCCTCATCTGCTATCATGTTAATCGTTTATTAAGTGATATGGGATTAAAAGATAATCATATTTTAATGCATGCATTAATTAATAATACTATTAAAAAATAAATTGGATCTTACCCATGTAAATGCATTCATAAAAAACTTAAAGTACATTTTGAAGTAAGAAACTTTATTGATTTAGAGAAAATTACTTATATAAAAATGTATAAATAAACATTTGAAAAAAAATCTCAATCTATAAACAAAAGTTAAAATGCCAAAAATTTGTTGAACAACAAAAAACATGATTAAAAACAAAAAATAGATATTCTCATGATATAAACTAAAAGCAATGAATTATTAAAACAATATATCTATAATACATCATACTAAAATACCAACCAACAATAGCATTTCTTCGTGATTAACTATTTGACTTGAATAATCACATTTTATCACGTTTGCACCTACATGGTCAATAATTATTCTAACATTGTTTTTCAAATGAGTCTTTCATGAGTTCATTATTATTTATCAATAACTTGGCGTTTCCTTTGTATATAAAAATATACTTATTAGTCCTGATTATTGACATATATTGACTTAAAAAATGAATGAATGAAAATTTAGTTACGCTGGAATTAATTCCATGCCTCCAGCCAAGTCAATTAGAGCAGTGTTCGATTTTGGGGCCAAGTAACCAATTTTTGAAGAGATGTTATATTTATTAGTGTATATATATATGCTATATATATATATATATATATATATATATATATATATATATATATATACTGAGTCATGAATAAGTCTTGAGACCAATTTGAAAAAAGTTTTTTGAGGTTTTGTGATTTCAAAACGTGTTTCTTGCTTGAGCCAATTAAAAGCTTATAATTTTTCCTTTCGTTTGATGTGCTTTTTTATTACAAAAATAGTCACTTCTTCGCCAAGATTGAAATGAATAGAGTCGAGATTATCACACTTATCCGCGCCGGACACACAACCAGCAGCATTATAAATGAACTCAAAGTCAGTAAGGCCACAGTCTGCAGAGTCAGGAAGCGTTTGGCTCATGGAGACGACCTCAAGGACAAACCCCGCTCCGGTAGACCAGTCAAAATTCGACTTGCACAAGTCAAGGCAGCCTTTGAGGCTACGCCCACGATGAAGATGTCCGAGTTCGCAAAGAAGAAGTCCGTGGACCCGTCCACCGTGTCCAAGGCGGTTCAAGTAGCAGGTGGGTGGTCACTGAGGAAGGTCAAATGGCCACTGTTGACTCAACGTCATAAAAACCTCCGTTTGGATCGTTGACGAAGCATTCTCTCCGACTTAAAGCACAACGGTGATCGTGTAGTCTTCTTCTCTGACGAGAAGCCCTTTGCAGTTGATATCGTATACAAAAACGCGATCTGGAACATCTCCAAGACAAAACATCCTTTGTCCGTGATGATCTTGGACATCGAAGCATCAACGGGGATCAAGATGTCGCCAATTTGGTTCCTGACCGGTTATACGCTCACGGGTTCGAGTTTTTGGAAATTTTGAAGACCAAGGTACTCCCTTAGGTCTCCAAGATAACCAAGAAGTCGGGGAAGTCATCATACGTGTTCCAGCAAGATGGAGCTCCTGCACACACGAACAAGACCGTGCAGAACAGGATGGAGGCTAACATGAAATTCTGTCCGAAGTCATTGTGGCCTCCACAGAGCCCTGACCTGAACCTACTTGACTTCAGTATCTGGTGGTATATTGAGCACCAAGCCTGCTCCCTTCGCTACAAAAATATTGAGGATTTGAAGACCTCGGTTGAGAAGAAATGGAGGGCCATGAAGAGGTCATACCACATCTCTGTGTGGAAGTCCTTCTGTGATGGCGCGTGGAGGCCGTCATTGAGGCTAAAGGGGGTGAAATTCACAAATGAAATGTGTCAGAGTATATAGCAGGAACGGAGTGGGAAAAATTTATCCACGGGACAATTATGCCCTTGCTGGCCTTATACAGGCCCCAATATGCCATTGGGAGGCTGTCAACGGCCGTTTATGTTTCTTGAGGCCAGTGGCCCACCGGGAATAGTCCCGGTACTCCCGCTGGCCACTCCACCCCTGGTATATATATATATAAAATAAAATTCATACGTGTATGAATACACCCGGATTTATGACGTACTCGTTATTGTCGAATTAAAAAAGGTCTCAAGACTTATTCATTACCTCGTATATACATACATATATATATATATAACTTTTCGTGTCGACAAATTTTGCACCGATAATTTCCGATAGCTACATATTTTTTCTCTCTCGATGATTTACTTAAATATTTTTTTGATGCCTTTCAAGGGTTTTCTGATATATTTTTATATTAAAATTCATTCATTTCATCAAACAAATAAAAATATGCCTTTGTAGATTGTCATTCAGTATCCATCCTAAAACAATTCATCAGTTTGAATGTCAAAGGACTTCATACCTCAGATACAAACAATTTTCGCAAAGCCATCGTCCTCTTCGGTCTTGGCAGATCTCTTTCTGCAAAATCTAGAGCAATAAATAGCACTCTCTTAAATGCCAAAGCTCTTATAGCTAAGAGGTTAGCATCTCTCTCTCCTATCAGTCCGTGGGAGGTAAGGGCAATTATTCTTGCGGCTGCGGCAAGATACGCGGCGTTGGACCTCAAGATCTCCTCTGTCACCGATTTAAAGTGGAGTTGGGCTGCTGATGTAATTCGCTATTTCCCTTCGTGTTCCCTGCCTTATGGAAAAATTATTAAAAAAATTTACGCCAATTCAAGGATTTAAAATAGACAGGTTTTATCGTTAATTTATGTTTTATTTTAGATTGTCAAGTTGTTTTATTATAATTGTATTTTAGTGTTCGTTCATATTTGATGTTAAAGTTTTAAACTAAAATGTTTAATTATGTTTTTATGCATTAACATCTTTCTATATAAATTCGGTTTTTTAACTGTGGAAAAATAGGCTCTTGTCTTTTTCGTGGGTCTAGTCGTCAAAGTAAACCCTCAGAGTCTGAGATATTGTTCCTTCAAACACGGTATACTAAAGCATGTATAGCTTAACACTACTCATTCTCATTGCAAGAATTTTCTATATATAAAATATATTATTTCATATTTTCTAGTTAATTTATACTTTATACAACTATCAGCTATGTTCTGTAAAAATAAATATCAGCCATATATAGAATAAATTATTGGTCGACCTCAACTATAGACAGCATTGCCTTTTTATCACAAAAGACCCCTCATGGAATATTGATTATATTGTAATACCTATAATTACTATAGTTCTGGTAGCCAACAAATATTTAGAAACCAACAGTTTAAGCAGTCATTGCGTTTATTTGATTTCCATTCGGGTCTTAATTATGATTCGAATGTAGGCGTACATTTTCCTAATGTCTCTTTGAAGTAATCCATCCGTCTTCATTAGGGATGCTACCATACCTTTATATCCAGTCAGATCATCAAAACCTTGCCGATACTGAGTGTCATTGGTCCTAATTTATATTAAGCTCTCTTTTTAGATCTTTTTTATTTAATTTGATATGCTAGTTATAATAACTTGATGGTATTTCAACAAATTCCATAGATTTTATACTTTTTATTTTTATTTTACAGCTCTTAAAAAACACATACAAAAATAAATTATAAGCATTTGAAATACGTAAAAATACACAAATAAACAAAAATAAGGAAAAATTATAAGCTTTTAATTGGCTCAAGCAAGAAACACGTTTGAAATCACAAAACCTCAAAAAAACTTTTTTCAAATTTGTCTCAAGACTTATTAATGACTCAATATATATTGATATATATATATATATATATATATATATATATATATATATATATATATATATATATATATATATATATATATATATATATATATATATATATATATATATATATTAGGGTTGTTCTTATTTTTCAAATGTTTGAAATATTAACAACATTTTGGATTTTCGTGTCTTGGTGATAAAAGAAGACGACATACAAAGTTTGAACAAAATCGGTCAACATTACGAGGTCGCACAACGAGGTCAAAGTTTTAATATTTAGTAAAAATATAGTTTTCCGCTAATTTCTTCAAAATGGTGGATGTTACAGACTTCAATAATAATTATTAATTTAAAGGAAATCTAATTTATGTATGTCGTCTTCTTTATCACCAAGAAAGAGAAAATCCACAATGTTGCTAACATTTCAAACATTTGAAAAATAAGAACAACCCTAATATATATATATATATGTAGAATTATTTAATTTTACGAAACAAAATGACCATAAATAGATACTCACTCTGCTGATTAGACCTTAAAGATAATAAGAGCTACCAGCTGAAGTAGAGCATTTATTGTTAAGTTTGCCAAGACCTCCAGTAAGGTAAAGCGTAAAAGTAAAGTAGCGCATGCAAGGAAAAAGTAAACAAAAAAAATTGGCCAAAATTTTGGTTATTTTCTTTAACGTTAGATGTCGCTAGTCCATGAAATTACGTCACAATCCTATTTAAAACCGGTTTAAAGGGATTAAGTTTGATGATTTGAAATATATCAAATCACTACAAGATAAAAAACGTCTCCAAATATAAATAATAAAAGGACTGTTATTATTTTCAAAGAGCTCTAGCATCAAAGCACCCCTTACGGACTAAAGAAGAACTAAAATTTGGCCAATTCCCTTGGGGAAAAAGGAAGAATTTTATGTTATGCATGCGCTACTTTACTTTAACGCTTTACAGTAAGGCATCTATCTTAAATACATCCTTTTAGCGGCTGCATCGCCTTTTTGCAGCGCTTTGTTATTTTTTGTTACTCCTTCATTCATGAGCCTACTCAGAGAAGGTGATTTTCTCTTTCTTCCCTTTCGTCGTCTTCTTCAAATAGGCTTTGCCTCCAAGAAATAAACTAGGCCTGCCTTCTAACTAAATATCCTACTATTTTTATTGTCTCTGAATATATGAATATAAGTAGCAAAAGTACAATTACCAAATATATATATAGATTAACTATGAAAGTTTTTCTACATTAAAATAATAAGAGGGATTTTTTTTTCTTCCTTGTGACCCTCTTCCTTCTCAGTATCAGTACATTTCTGTTAAGAACATCCGCTCTCTGCCCCCCCCCCCCACTCTCCGTTCCATCCTCTATATGTGGAGCTCCAAATATCCTTGTGTGTTGGATGAATTTATTAGTCACTCTTGTTTCCTTTTGTGTGTGTGTGCTACTCTTCTTCTCCTTCACTTGTGTATCCTCCTATTCTGAGCAACTTCTTCCACGGGACGTGATCCGAGAGAAATGCAGTCACCATGGAGAACAACATGGAAAGATCCCTTCTCATCATTCTCTCCACTTGCTTCCTCTCATTGCCCACCTCAACCATCGCCATGGACTGTGTTTTCTCTGATATTGAGTCATGCCGGGTAAGCAATTGGATTCCGTTTATTTCCTTTAAATATATCCGTATTGCTGTAATCAGGGGCAGTACCGGGACTCTTCCCGGTTGGCCACTGGCCTCAGGAGACATAAACGGCCGTTGACAGCCTCCCAATGGCATATTGGGGCCTGCATAAGGCCGGCAAGGGCATAATTGTCCCGGTGGATAAATTATTCCCACTCCGTTCCTGGCTGTAATTGTCTAGAGGAATAACACTATTTGATGCGGCTAATAGCGGGTCAATTTGCCCTGCCATCCATTGTGTCTGCGATATGACTTAACATTTGATAATTAAAAAGAACAAATATCGAGCATAAACAATTAAATACTTTAATGGAATTCAATTTGTTAAGTTCAATTATATTTCTTTATATTAATATAAGAAAATAAATAATAAGCTAAATTATAGTAATTGTAGAAAAAAGAGTTTTGCGTCCAAATGTAATTGTCGAATATATGGAGGATCAAAAGAAATATATTTAATTAAACTAATATGAACAAACAAAAAAACCCTCTATAACCGTGGTTCCCAAGAGTGGTCCAGTGGACCCTTTGGGGTCCACGAAGGCCTGGCCGGGGGTCCACGTGTAATGATATTTTTTTATCTATGTCTTTTCTAAAAAAAACGTCCTCACTTTTTTGGAAATTCTTTTCTAAAAAAACGTCGTCACTTTTTTTCTTTTCTAAAAAAACGTCCTCACTTTTTTCTTTTCTAAAAAAACGTCGTCACTTTTTTTCTTTTTTAAAAAAAACGTCCTCACTTTTTTGGAAATTCTTTTTCCAAAAAACGTCGTCACTTTTTTCTTTTCTAAAAAATGTCCTCACTTCTATAAAAAAACGTCCTTACTTTTTTTGGAAATTCTTTTCTGAAAAACAAAAACAAAAAAAAACGTCATCACTTTTTCTGGAGATTCTTTTCTAAAAAAATACGTCGTCACTGAACGCTAACGGAACGCTGAACGCAAAAACATTCAACGGAAAACTATTTTTTTAAACGCTGAACGCAAAAAAAAGCTGAACGCTCACAAGCCTGCATATAAGTCAAAAATAAAATATAATTGTACTTCGCAGATGTCTCGCATTGAAATTGAAATTCGCGTTTTTGACGAAATTGAGGCGGGCTCCACAGAAAGTGCCCGAAGACCGTTAGGGGTTCACGAGCCGAATCCAGTGGGAACCACTGCTCTATAAAGTGTACGGGAAATTGAGATATTATAAATGATTCAATCGGTCAATTCATCGATTGAGTGAAGAATTGGTTTGCTTAATAGACGGTCTTTGGCTTTGTAATGTTTTTATGACAAGTAAAATCATATAGAAGATGAAATATGTTATCCTTTTATCTTGCATCCTTGATTGTATAGCCTCACCTCACCAAATTCATGGCAGAGTGCCTTTGTTGACTCATTGTATGATTATAAAATGTATTTTTCAATAAAAAGATATCAGTTTTCCGCGTATTTATAATCTTTTTTTTTTTTTTTGCTACAACTGGAACAATTAGAATGAGAGTGATATTGTTATACTCCATAATCGTGATTACTTGTACTAAAAGACAAATCGTGATATCACGAGGGGCAAATTACATTACCAATGGGATTTATGATATTGAAAATATCTAAACTTTATAATATTTATATATTTTCATGAAATGTGAAAAATAGCTATATTATAATATATATACACACAATTATGCGAATTAGTAAAAAAACCATTATTAAATATTTTAGTTTACAATTGATATTGATAATTTAAATATGACTATTTACAAATACACATATGCTAATTTTGAAGTTTCTTAGATATCAAAATTAAAAATGCAGTTTTATTAAGTTTTAAAACTATTTCTATGATTTTTTGTATCAATAATTTAGTTATTTATCCAATCAATGCAAATCTAAAGAGATTTTGATTTGTTAACTATGTTTTAAGAATATGCAGTTTACGAATGCGGACTTTTGTTTAATGAGTAAAAAGTCTGAGCTCTTTTTTTCGTTCAACTACCAAGAAACTGTCTCGTTCAAAGTTACCTCTGCAGCTACATGAGATAGAGGGCAGTTGCATAAAATTATTATTTGTGTTTTTTTAATAAAAATGTGCCTGAAACACCTGAATATTTGTTTATAAAATATCTTTGTTACTTTTAGCAAGTAGTCTCAGTAGATCAAATAATAAGAATCATTTTTTGCTGATTTATCAAATACGTACATATGTGTGTGTGTATAATTACATGTATAAAATATATTTTCCTCTCAAACGAGGAGCAAAATATTATCTCCTTCCGAAACTTCCGTCTCAAATAATTAGAAACATTCATGATATACAAATTTAAAGCCTACTAAATTTATTCCTTAGAGTATTTATTGTGTTTGCATATCAAATATAATACATTTAAGAGGGCTATTGCAATTTCTATATGGTTATTGACTGGCTTATGATACGTTAAACACGAAAAAAATAAATTATGGTATTTATTCTTCAGACGAGTAATTTATTATAGTAATGCTGCATTACTATAATAAATAATAAATAAATATATGTATTACTAATGCATATATTAGACGAAATGGCTGAAAGGAAAAACAGAAAAAATGGTTCGAGAAAAAAGAAAAGGGGAAGAAATTATCTATGATTGAAAAGGTAAGTGCTGATGCACAGAGAAAATGCCCAAATACATGGATTCACAAGCATTTGAGTAGAATGCACCTATTTATATTGTGCAATCACTATTTCTCATTTAGATTTAGTAATTACTACAACATAAATATTTTATTTTTAACAATTGAAGATATATACTCTCCTTGTTGTTTTTATTCTATGTTCAATAACAAACAAACTGTTATAGATAATGGATTTTTTTTGCCTATATAGTTCGATAGAATTGCATCCGATAGGATATAAATAAGCATTATAGCATTAAAATTAGTCTATCGAACCTAGGTTCTTATCAATGAGGTAGACCAAAAATGACCATCCCCTCTCGAAAGTATTCGAACCTGCGCCCCCAACATTGAGAGTTGAACACTCCTTAACGCACACGGCTATCGAGCTCCCTTAATGGGTATTGATTTATATAACGTGCATATCTTTATTCGATTCATTTTGTGAGAGTACAGGCTTAATATTTAATGAATATTATAATATATAATATTATATTATATATAGAGGCATTTATTAGTAAATATATGAAAAATGAACTTAATTTTGAACGTGTTTGATTTATATGAAATATGTGTTTCTGTAATACATATCTAATAAAATAGAATTAAATTCCGATTATAAAACTGCGACACACAATTATTGGTATCCAAATCAAATGGCCCTGAAAAGACGATCGAAGAAAAAATGGCTTAGGAAGAAATGTAAAAAGTAGCCTTTATTAATGAAGGTATTGAAGCTAACAATGTTTAATATTTTCAGGTGTTTGTATGTTTGTTAAACCCTACTCGTTAGATAAAGGCTTTATTTTTATATGAATATGTGGGTGGAGGTTCATGGAGTTGGACTTACTATTTATACACGTGTATTGAAGTGGAATGAATGAAATTATGCTATGCGTATTTTGAAGGTTGCTTTGTCTGCAAAAGTTATACGAGAAAAAAAAGAAAACTACACTATGAGCTATGTATTGATCGTATGTTTGAGTCTTAGCGTTGCAAAGTAGTTTTTTTTTTCACTTTTCAAAAACATCGATTTCATAAACATTAGTTTATCACATTTCTAAAAAAGAAGGTAAAGCAGTAACATCCAAAACTTTTAATTCCGTGTTTACGTATAATTATATACATTTGGTGTCAATATGCTACTAGCTTTGGAGCTACTAAAAGGGATAAAAATTTATTTAAAGAAAATATATAAAATTATATTATGGTTTATCTTTAGACAGTAATTTTGAATTATAATGTTCATTTATGTTTTGTTTTTAACGTAACTGTTTTAAGATTGTGTTTTTTATCTCCTACTTTCTAGTGTATTCTTATATTTTTACACTGTATGGATTTTAGCTAATAAATAAACATCTTAAACATTAAAAAATTATAAAAAAATAAATAAAAAGATAAATACATTAGGAAAAAAACTTAAATAAAATAGAGATGTCTTGAGATCTTTGCAAGCCTTGTTGCCGCTCGCCTTGTTTCTGGTTGCCTGACTCAGCTCACGAGACGAATTCCATGTTCTTGTCATGTTGACCGCAGAAGTGCAGCCCATAGAATTAGGTCTCCTGAGATAGTTCGTTCCACGTCTTGTCCTGGAGTCCGAGGTGCAGAGGACATCACTGATAGGGGAATTATGTCCCGTTCAATTAAGAATATTTGCTTATATACGGTGACATAATACTACTCGATCTGATTAAATTTGAACGATAAGTTTTTCCGTCCATCCTTACTAATCACAGTCCCTAAAAACCATCGTGATTCGGCTGATCAGTAAAGATACTTTTAAGGCAGTTCTCTCTAACTCATATATAACAAACCAAACTTGTTGATTTGTCGTTCATTTGTAATTGTTCGTTGTTCGCGGGTGCTTTATTAATATTAATAGGTGATATTGGAGGAGTCTTTCAATGGATTCGTAAATAGATCGGAATCCATGAACAAATATTCTCAATCTCCTGAAAGAAAAAACATCATCAGTCACAAGTGAAGTGATGCCTATTTCATAGTGTCCGTTGTTTGATTTCATTCACACTTCTTTTCTTTTTATGAGTCACGTTAAAGAAAGAGGTCCACGTTTTTATTCTTACGGAAAAGTTTGGGACTTATGGTTCTATGATAACATCTACAACATTGAAGACAAGGGAGATAATATTGAATGGAGGGAGAAATTTTAATTAATTATAAATATATAAAACGCTTGTTTATTAGTTATGTATTATTGATGTTTTATCATAGCACAGACAAACATTACAAATATACATTGATATAAACCAATCAGCAACAAGAAAGCCATGAAAACAAATATTTTTAATATAATTATGGTTTGAGCCCCCTTTTTTGGTTAAATATTTATCTATTAGCTAAAATCTATACAGTGTAAAAAATTAGAATACTCTAGATAGTAGGAAATAAAAAAAACACAATCTTAAGACAGTTACGTTAAAAAAACAAACATAAACTAGAGGCATATATACACTCAGAGAGTGCAAACCTCCGCCGTCACGGGGTACTTATGAGCCTTCCGAGGCGGATTTTTCACGACTGGGGCGGCGTAGAGGGACGGGGGAGGGTTCCCCTCGACGGAAATTCTGAGAGGAAGACGCTCCCGGCACCCGATTTCAAAGAGAAGAGCACAGCACAGCGACATCTATTGGCAGAGTAGGCTAACTTGAAAAATTTAGTAGTATTTAGCTCATTTGGCGCCTTAATTCTGCACTCAGAGATACCAAAATTTATCACTTCTGGCTTTTGGCATTTCCAACAACTCCACAAAATTTCATCCAAATCCGTTCAGTACTTTTGAGTTATCTTGCTGACAAACCAACAAACTAACAAACAACAAACGCCAGTGAAAACAATACCTCCTTCGGCGGAGGTAATGAACGTTATAATTCAAAATTACTAAGGGGTTTGAGCCCTTTTATCCCCTCCTCCATCCTCTTCCTAAATATAATCCAATAATCAACGGCCTCCTTACTATAACCTCTTCAGAGAAGAGGCTTTTAATTTCTCTCCTCCAAGTAAATTCAATACTTTTTTAGAGTAGATGTCGTCAAGAAGGAAGTAGAATGATGGTCAGATTCTAGATAAAATCCAACAACAATCTTTCAGTTAAACCTCTTGCTTTGAATTTCAAGCAATTTTAATTGTCTTTGAAGTGTTGGGAACACCGACTTCATTAGTGATGAATACTCTCTTGGATAGACAAGTTCAACTCTTTGGTGAATGTTAAGATGGTTGTGCCACCTTGAAACAAATAAGATGCCTTGGTAATAAAGGAAAGAAAATACTGCAATACATATCCAGTGCTATCGTTACACCATAGAGCAGTCTCTTAAATGACGTCATTAGTCAATATTGTGATTTATCCCTTTTCTAATTCATTAAGACTCGCATATTTTGGCGCCTACGGCGCCCATATGTTCGTCCTTCTGGTCCCATCGCTTTGCAAATAGTTTTATTAGGTCCGTCTTGACCCAAGGATTCCATAGGTATTTTCAAAGTTTAAATCTGACCATAAATTGGGAGGAGATTGCGTGCGGACATACAGACGGACGAACGGGACAGATATTGGTGAATTATTATATAGATTAACTTTAGACTTTCTCTGCTCAAAGCATAATAAGTATTCTTTCCTTCTCTCTTTGTTTTATCGATTTAAACAATTTATATTTCGCTAGATATTAATTGCTCACTTTTTCATTGCTGTCCTTTCTTTATTCATATATTTTAACATCCGGTTAATATATAGGTCGATGGGAGAGCACCATCATAGAGGATAACGCCGTAGTTATTATTGTTGCAGTTTTCCCCCGGAAAGACAGAACATTAATAAGGTTATAGAGATAATAATACTCATATTTTTAATCATGAAATAGTGATGTGACGTCATTGTTCTCTATTTCATGAGAAAAAGTTTAAATGCACTCTCTCAATATATTTCTTTGTGTTTCTTTTGAAACATGGATACACATTACAAATACGACATTATTTAGTGAAATATTATGTTTCTTCATCACACTTTATTCTCTATTGAGGGAACCCACGGAGCTATTTACGTCACATGAAGCATTGTTATGTATCGTGATATAATACTGCTGAATAAAGTCAATGTAGAGGATGTGATCAGGCTTTAAGTATATACAATTACGTGAGTCCTTTTGAAACAATATATATGTATATACACTAGACCTCCCAAAAAAAACCCACTTTTTTAGTTCTTTTACATATACCCAGCGATTCTGGTTCATTTTTGGATGCTGAAAACGAGTATCTAAATAAAAAATTTCTAGCATTTTAGAAATCGGACGTCACTGGTGTCAAAGGTTTCGTTATGAAGCAAAACTTTTCGGTTATTACTTATTTTGAAAAAAACTAATTTTACAAAATTTAGCTATGATCAATTGATGACTTTGTTATTTTTTGCAAATTTTCGTCAAATAATATTTAGTGCCAATAAATGAACATAAGTGCTGACGCACCAACCATTTTTTAAATAACAGCTCCTACTAGGGTTCTTTATAGTTTCAAGAAGGAAAAAGAAAAAGAGGGTACTCATGTTGATGTTTTAAGTTATCTTTTTATTACGTTTTTAAAACGACTAATGATAGTAAATTTTCCCCATCGAATCCCAATCTACTCCCTCTGAATCCCTTTCATCAGTATTGATACCAATTCTTTTAATTTTTGTTTTTCTCAAAATACAGTTTTTCAATGGAAATGTCATTATGGTAATCTCGTGAATTCGCCAATAGACATTTTCTTCAACATATATTATTAATATATTATATATGAATATATAATATTTTATATATATATATATATATTATATATATATAATATATATATATATATAATATTATATATATGCTCATATTTGACAATCACAAAATTATGGATTGAACTATGAATTCCGTAAATGAATCTAACGGGCGTCATAACCAGACGATACCATCAGCTCAATCACAGAGCTGGTAGCGTTGACACGATTGAAACACTTTCGGGTTGCGTGAGGAAACGCACGACGTGAAAGTTCAACAGCCTGAAGAATGTTCTGACGCTGTTTCTCGCTCTTGGTCAGCACTTTAGTAAAGTCAGACCCGAACTTGACGGCCCTCTCTGCCGCGTCATTGACAACTTGAAGAGAGGTGACGATGCCGCTTAACTCAATGAATGTTGAATCAGAAGCCCATTGTGTGACCGGGAGCTCCAAGAAGGTTGGATGGATGTTTGTAAGCTGAAGGTAGAAACGCTCAATGAGATATAGGTGGTGGCATTTGGTATAAAAATTCTTGTTATTCTTTGGTAAATTAATCATAGCTTATTACAATTATTAAAGGAATGTTTACCCGGCTAAGAGTTTTGTCGGCTTCGATGATGTCCAAAGCACTTTCGGCACTGACATCGAAACGAGTTTGCAATTCCTTGAGAAAGAGCTCCTTCTTCTCCTCGGCGTTTTTTCGCTTCCGTCGCAGTGAATCCACCACCCCACGAAATAGATCATGGAGGCGATGGAGCTTCTTAATTAATTTTTTCCTCGCCATGAGTGGCAAATAAGACGGTGCCCAGAGACGAAGTAGGGAATCGGCGGTGCTACGGGCAGCTAGCTGCGCGTCCGGTCTACCCAAAGGCCAAAGATGAAAGTAAAAGTACCGTATCACCTCTTCGGTTAACGGGAATGGACCTGGTTTGAAAATTTCTAGAGTATAACCAATACCCAGTGCCTCGCTTAAGCACTTCTTCAGTGTCCGAGTTTCCATTTTATGTTAAAGGCACTTGACTGATAGATCAAAGAGTGAAATTGAATCTGATACGGTGTTTAAATCACGTGTTTATAAATAAAAACAGGTTTTGATGAAATAAGATTAAATGGTTATTGTATTGTATTTAAAAGATAACTTAAAAACATCACTTGAGTACCCTCTTTTTCTTTTTCCTTCCTGAAACTATAAAGAACCCTAGTAGGAGCTGTTATTTAAAAAATGGTTGGTGCGTCAGCCCTTATGTTCATTTATTGGCACTAAATATTATTTGACGAAAATTTGCAAAAAATAACAAAGTCATCAATTGATCATAGCTAAATTTTGTAAAATTAGTTTTTTTCAAAATAAGTAATAACCGAAAAGTTTTGCTTCATAACGAAACCTTTGACACCAGTGACGTCCGATTTCTAAAAATGCTAGAATTTTTTTATTTAGATACTCGTTTTCAGCATCCAAAAATGAACCAGAATCGCCGGGTATATGTAAAAGAACTAAAAAAGTGGTTTTTTTGGGAGGTCTAATATACACATATATATATATTTATTTATTACCTCCGCCGAAGGAAGTATTGTTTTCACTGGCGTTGGTTTGTTGGTTGGTTTGTTTGTTTGTTTGTTTATTTGTCAGCAGGATAACTCAAAAAGTGCGAAACGGATTCGTATGAAACTTTGTGGAGTTGTTGGAAATGCCAAAAGGAACAAGTGATTAAATTTTGGCATCTCTGAGTGCTTCTTTCAGATGCAAAATGAGCTAAATACTACTAAATATTTCAAGTTAGCCTACTCTGTCAATAGATGTCGCTGTGCTGTGCTCTCCTCTTTGATGACGTCAGTTTATTTTTCTTTCCATGTACCTCTAGAGTGTAAATAAAGGGACAGTGCGTAGAGGGTTGGAAATGACAAAAAGACCAAGTGATTCATTTGGTGGGGATCGGCGGAGGTTTGCACTCTCTGAGTGCTTCTAGTTTATTTATATATACATATATATATTTTTATATAATAATATTAATAATAAACATACTTATATTTGAACACTTATTAACTGTTTTTATTCCATATCTCCATCATAGCGGAAATATGAAATGCACTTTTATTTGCTGTCCAAACAGTTTTCTTAACTTTTTATCTAATAACACACACTTTATACACTATAAAAATATAATTTAATTTATTAAGTTGCTAGTACTTTTAATACACCATATAAATATAATTTAATTTATTAAATTGCTAGTACTTTTTATACTCGATGATAGTAATGTATATGGTATATGTTGTTAGTGTAATATTATGTATATATAGAACCCCTGCAACATAAGACCCACCCGTCATTAGCTTGTAAATCAAATATACTTATATTTTGACATTTAGAAGCTGATGAACATGTAGCTCTAATTATTTTGTAACCCTATATGAAATAATATTGGCATCTAAAATGCATGTTTTTATTCCATATAAATAGGCTTGATATGTAACATAATAATTGCGACATTTATATCCATGGTTTTTTATAAAATACTTTATATTTTATTACATTTCCTGTTGATTAATTCGTTTAATATTAATTCTTTTTCTATTTCCTTGATATTAAAATATTAATCGCTTTAGTCAAAATTAGTAGAATCATTAAATAGTTTAATATTTACAAAATGTCTGTCTACTTGCATGCCATATCAGGCTCTGAAAGTATATTTCTACGATAGAGATATCCTTTTTCATTAAGTTTTTTCTATTATTAATTATTTATTTATAATTATATATAATTGAGCTCAAACACGGGAGATTATATATTTTTCTTTGTAGTTGGCAGAAATATGTATTATTAAGGAAGTGGTAGTCTATTCCAAGAGTCTATTCCCCCTGGAGTGGCTCAAGTGGTTAAAAAATACATTACAGTTTATTTTTTTCATTAAATATATTGTCCATTAAAAATATGGACTTATGTTAGAAATATGATCGAATTTATAATGGTCTTCAATTAATTAATAATTGATAATTAAGTCTACTAATTCAACTGGTAGATGAAAAGCTTTTTTTCCTCATTCATGAAATTCCAATTATAATATGCATATTTATATATATGATTATAAAATTGAGCATAATTATTTCTCGTTATTTCACTGCAAAAATATAGCTGCAAAGCTGTAAATATGAAGTCTTTGAATTTAAAATTGCAAATATGTTGTTAGATGAGCCATGCTTTTGGAAAAACTTACAAGAAAATAGGAAAGTATAATTTCATTCTCATTGTATTGGCAAATATGAATTTAAAAAAAAAATATTATAAGTCGATTAAGATTCAAATGATTAAATAAAGATAAATCAACATTATTACGAGAGATACTAATAAAAAATGGTTAAAAATACTATATTCTTCACGACTCGATTATTTGCTTACCCCTAATAATTTTTAACAGTCATAAAGCATCATTAATGCATTATATTTTATGAATCGAGTAACATTTAGTTATTGTCATATCTTTCTATTATTGGCTATGGAATTAGAGAAAAGTGTTTAGTTTTCAGAGAACTTAAGCGAAAAAATGCCCAAATATATGTTCCTCTTAATTATTTATATCTAATACAATATCGTATATTCTCTTTCGATTATATATTTTTTGTTCATTCAATCCAGCTTTAAGGAGAAAATAGAGCATTACACAAGATATGTCTTGTGTCATAAATATTGCTCTACATACACTTTATAATGTTATCAAGTTCACTAATGGATATTTTTATACCTAGGTACATAGAAAAGTGATGAAACCTACCGTATCTATTGATACAATATGCATGAATAAACTTCTTGCATTACGGCGGATAACTCCTATTACATGCATTTAGTTTGGAGAATAGAATCTCTTTGGAGCCTGCAAACTGAATAGATTAATATTTGCATACTAATTATTATGTAAAGAGCAGAAGCTATTTTTCACACTCACTAAGGGGATTATTAATATCTATTTCAATGTATATTTTAAAATGATTTCCTCTCATGCAGTTTATCCAATTACTTCATATCAAGGTATATAGATCGAGAAAAAGGTTTATATAAATATAATATATATATATATTATGAATAATAAAAAGGAAATTCTCGCCACTTCCACAAATAACATGTTTTTATATTCTTTCTTTTTATACGCCCAATAATCAGAGTAATTATCCAATTATCGACAGAATTTGGCAAACCAAATTTAAATTGTGCTATTCTTAAGTATATATATATATATAAATTTCTGTGACGTGTTTGCTTGAAAAGAAAGGAAAGGGAATTAAAAAAAGAAGTTGGCTTTCTTAGTGTTTTGTCGGTCCTTATTTAGGACCGAAGAATGCTGTCCAGTCCTTTTTGTCAGTCCTTAAAAAGGGACAAAAATATTATTTATGACATCATAACCACAGGTATTTTGTAAACACCTCTTAATACTATGAAAAGAAAAACTCTTTTATATGAGGAAAGTAACATCTTCAACGAACGGAAGACAAATATTGCATTTTTTTACTTATGTTATGATAAGTATTAAATATTAATTATTATTATAACAATAAATCGTAAATGCTTGATGACAATACCTAAAAATTAGCCTATAGCGGTTGAAACGAAAGGGTTGTGATTGAATTATTTTTACAGAAACATTTAATGAGTAAAGACCGACAATTTTATACTGAAAAGCCTATATTATGAGGAAAAATGTATCCAAATTGTGTAATATAAATATTATTAAACACTTTTGTTGCTATTGAATTCACGCCAAGTTATATACATATAATATTGAATATATATAGGTACATAGAATATTAGAAGATAGACCGTATTTAATACATACTCTTTCAACATTTTATGGAAGAATAAAGGACTGACAAGAGACAATCTCAAGAACTAATTGGGCCGGTCCTAAGACTGGACCGGATCGAATAACTTGAGACCGACACAACACTAGGTAAACTGCAGAAAAGTATCACTTAACTCAGAGCTATTGAAAAATATATAACTATTGAGGGAGGATAATATCATCCTTAAAAATATTAACTGTCTCTTCTTCATGAGTATTGATGAGTTATTTACGAATCTTTGAAAGGATTCATCCTATTCTATACATTAATTAAAATTGAATGAAGAAACTTTTCACACTCAAGAATAGCAAAATGTATATTTTATTATCTCATATCTGTCAAAAAATGGATAATTACTCTGCTAATCGGGCGTAGAGAAAGAAAGAATACTATTAAAAACATGTTACTTGTGGAATTGGCTAGAAACTTCTTTGTATTATTCATAGGTATATATATGTATATATATATAATATCAATCATGTTTTCATGAAACGTCAAATATGTTATTTTGATTTTTACTTAATAGTAAATTATTTTGTAGTAATATATTTTTGATGACGTAAGCGGAAGAATATCATAAAAATGGTATTCATCACGCTTGCCGGGAAATTGTTATAAAAAGGAACGGCAAGCTAAAAGTTAGCTTTTTCAAAGCAATATAGGCGTACATTGTTTTTCACTATGCCTTGGTTCATATGACCTTTGGAAAACGTTTTGAAGTATTATTTAGTAAAATTTCTAAATAATGACTAGACATTTTGATTGTTGTTATAAGACTGACTTATTTTATATAAGTAAATTTATTACAAAAAAAGCACGGAGTATTGAATGTACAATCTGGAGTGATGTTTGGAGTACGTTATATTTAGACATCAGGTAGTATTGACAACTTTACTAACAACTTTAATTTTATTTGTTAGTCACAAATATGCATACATCGAAGCAAACTGCATTACATTAAAGGAAAATGAGTCTTTCGGATGTATTGTTTATCAAAACATAGATCCAAGGATTCATTTAATGCAATCGAAATGCATTTTGAACACACTGATTGAGTTAATGAAAATGATACAATTCTTTGTACACTTTTAATAAATAAAATATTTACAATTAACCCGACACGTTTGAGAAAAAGGTCCCAAGATGGTAAACATTGCCAATCAAGTATATCTAAGCGTGTCAATTTGTATACATTTTAATATATTTTAATAACATTGTAAATTTTAATTTTTGTTAATAAGTTTTTTAACTATTTAAATTAACTAGGGAATCTCAAATATGTACTTACAAATAAAAAGTAGATATAATAGTGCAGTTTCGCAAATATCATTTAAACAAAAAGTATTAAAGATACAACAATTTCTTTACAATTTAATTGACACAGTTCGTAACTAAGAAAATGATAATATATTTTCAGATCTTGAAACTTTTAAATCATATATTATAATTTTTTTCCTTTATTAGAACTGAGTAAAAATAAAGGGATCATATGAAACTAATTTGCAAAGTGCTTCCTATAGTTAATATAATTCGTAAAGGCTTAATTGCCAAATATTTGCTATTGACTTTGGAAGTGCCCATTGATTGAAAAAGGTCTGAGGGATATATTATTTGTCTAGCATAAAATATAAACATATTTGTATATGACGAAAAATGAAGGAAAAAGGATAAGTATAAGCTGTCAATATGTAAGAGTAAAACTTCTCAAGAGCTTAAGGCATTGAATTCTTGGAGGTCGAAGATAAACAACAAGTACAAAGTAGGTTTTTTGTTTGTCGTGTATTTATGTGTTTATATGTTAAACGGTCATAATATATATGGGATCCTTATAGGCATTATACTATAACTCTTTAAGGCCAAAGCCTTTAGAGATTAAGACTTTTATGATTTCTTTAAGCTTTGCGTATATTAAGAGGTAACATTATCGTAGTTCTCGCATATTCATAAATAAACAGCAATTTCGTTTGATATTTTTATTTCTCAAAAGCAAAGTGTTTATTATTTATAGCGTAATATATTTTTATTTGTTAGACTATTTTTACGAGTTTCCCTATCGTATCATTGTGTTCATCATGTCTTGTATTTCTCATGATTAATTTGTAATACCAGTAAGAAAATGATCCCATGTCAGTGTGCATAAATTCCAGTTGATCACAAATTAGACTTACACTTTCCAAACATGAAAAGGGGTGTTTGTATAGATATATGTATGTTTATAGGTATATGTATATTTGTGTTTAAAGAAGCGTATTTATGTCCCCATTAATTATATATCTGTATTGAATACATATCTGTAGTTTAGCGCAATTTACTGATAAAGTAGTTTTTAAGAACTTAAATAATAATAATAATAAAACTTTAACTGTTTTTTATTTTTCAATTGCACCCCAATCCACTATATTTACGATTATTCAAAGGGTTTAATTGCTCCAGCGAAAGAACAAACAATAGGTGTCACACTGGATATCCTTGTCTACAGCTTTTTCCTAAAATTATAGGATCACCTTTGAGGCAATCTAAACAACTGTAGAGCCACAGTTAAAAAGAGAACGTATGGGGTATAAAACTTCTTGGAATATATTTTTTTACGGCTCTAATAATAGTTATACCTAAGTGTATTGCAGGCTTTGCAAAAATCGATTTCAACAATAGCTTCAAATTTGTCTTTGGCAAGTGGAGTCCATGGCAGTCCTTGTAATTATATATATATCTGCGATATCTCTTCTTTTAAGGAATCTCTTTTGCTAAAGCCGAAAGTTTTTTTAATGGTTATATTTGTCGTGATAAATACCTGCCGATATTAATTATTGTCAAAGGCCTCCAGTGGTTAACTAAGAGTTTCCACTGCAGTTCTTTGGGATGAGGGAGATTCTTAAGTTTGTAAGATGCGCTGGAAGGCGCCTATAGTTTCCATTTTAATGACCAATCCTGAGTAAGTTGGAGGATGACTTCATATGGGGAATAACAAGATTTTATCTCATATACCGTCTCACCAAAGGCTTTATTATCTGTAAAGAACTTTTGAACATAACATAAAATGGTACTATACAAATGAATGATTGGATCTGGGACTACCAATTCTTGAGTACCAAATAATCCTTAGGAATATGGAAAATTTGATGATTTTCAAATAATCTGAGGTAAATGCTGCCTCTGTATTTTTTAAATTCTTCTGCACACTAGTTCTTTTTTAAATCCCAATTTTTAAATATACTAGAGGGGTCCTACTCTAATAGTAATTTGCTGTCCATTTCTTCCTCCACTACTTTCACCTATCCAATCGTATTGAGGTTATCATCCGCTTAAATAATAAGCCATCTTCCATAATTCCATTGATATATTTTTCAAGTTGTTATCTACTTTTTACGTACAAAGTTGCATTATGGCCAGTTTTATTAAAGTTTTAATTTCTTCGGCATAAAAATTTGTGTCAAAGTTTTTATTGAGATTATTTTGTAAGCCTTGCCTAATAAATAATTTGTCCTGGTCCGTAAAATATTTAATGAAAATAGATGAAATTATATTCCATCCATCCTTTTCTTTCTGAAATAATAATGCAAAAAAAACCCCACTGAATTATGACTAAAAATATTAGAAGGTTAAAATATTTATCTTTAACTAAAAATATAGTGTACATAATAAAAATGCATAAATTTAGAAAACAAACCAATAAATAAAAATCTCAAGATTGCTAGACTTATAAGCATTATAATTCAAAAATAATGACTAAAGAATATCAAAACACACATCAACATTAAAATTCAAAATTACTTTCGTAAAAAACTAGAATTGGTTAATATATATTTTACCAACAACAGTTATATAACATTTAAAATAAAACGGTGATGCCTTCGAATGGTCGATTTTTTGAGCTTGAGGCATCGTAGATAATTGGAGAAAAAAAAATTCAATCACATCTACATCACTCATACACGTAAATGAAGCTGTAATTTGAATTTTAATTCAGTGAGTGTAATAACGATCCGCTGTCCCAATCATGATAGCCTCGATGTCTTCAATTGAAATGTATGAAATGTGTGTTAATTCATTTACTTAAGATATTTATAATTCCATGATTGCCTCGCGCCTCCATATCTTTTCAAACACTTGATCCATAACGACCTTGAATTAGCTATTAAACAAAGAAAATATTTACAAAAGAATATAAGAAAGTGTGCATTTTGTAGTGATTATTTATCTACCTCAAAAGCTTTCAAGTCATCAAGCAATCATAATATTATATTTGCGTGTGAAAGCTCTCAATCAAAGCTTCATTTAAAGGTGTGTTTTTATATGGGGATATAATGTGGAATTGTTGAATTAAAAATATGTGGGATGAATATATTTCAGACAGACAAAATATTCTGTCAAGAATAGCCTTCTATTGCGTAGATTAGATTATACAATCTTACCTAATATACCCAATCATTCAAATTTCTGCGACATGAATTTCAAAAAGTGCAGAGACTAGGTCTATTAAGCATTACTTAGGGATTCATTAAGTCAACCGACACAACTACAATGGAAGTATTGTGTGGGATCATCCTGGCCAGAAAAGAGCTTTCAAAAGGATTTCCTGTCTCTGTCTTAATATCGGTGAGTCAATGCACGGTTGCCCTACGTGAGAGCGGCATAAATGTCGAGAAAAAGGCTGGCAAAACTTATCAGCATTCTAGGCTATTTATTGTATAGCCAAATATGAGGAATATGATTTATAAATTCATATGACACCAAAATAAAAATATTGTGGCCATTGTCAGCGGTCACATTGGTTTTAAGAGTCACTTACTCAAGATTAGAAGAACACAAAGTTCTACATGCCGTCTCTGCAAGGACGAAGAAGAATCTCCGTACCATCTCATTTTGACTTTGGCCACACCATAAAGGAGTTAAGTCAGATCGACGAGGAGTCAAAAGCTAGGAATACGCCTATGGATCTAATATCCTTCTTATAAACGAAATCATCACTTGGTTGTATATGTGCGATATGGCTCCTACAATTCAAATGAGATATTTCCACAGCAAATGTTTTTGGTGCACTTCGAGGATTTGAATTCACTCCAAAGATAAAAAAATGTATTTACATATACTTTTACTCTATTTAAAAAAATACTCATTATATTTTAAGTATATTCCAATTGTCATGCAATTTTAAAAATAAATACCTTTCACAAGATTATTACGAACAACATTTTATGGACACCATTTACCACCAAATAATTAGATCAAATTGCTTTATAAAAGTTATAATACTATTTCTTTTATTTTAATTACATATATCATCCAAAATATGTATTGCTTTGCTTAATTGTTTTGACAAAGATGCATCTATGTGTGTGTGTGTGTGAGGGGGGGGGGGGGGGGTGTATAATCATTATAGCATTAAAATTACACAAACAAATCTTTAATCTTTTGAATAAGGTGGATCATAATATTTACTTTCTTATCTCGAAGCCAAACCTGAACACACAGACATTGAGCTAATGTGTTCCCTTTAAAAATACCATTTATATTAGAGGTATTTGGAAGATTAATCTGCGCCGATAGTACAGCTTACAAACTAGCAGTATCGACGAATTTAGGCATCGATAGTTGGTGATATATATATATATATTTGATTTTAGTTGTTAAATAATTGTTAATTTAAATAAAACCATTTTTGTGCATATTTGTTGCATTATCTTTATCAATATATTTGTAAATACAAACCCTACAGTCAAAATAACGATATCAACATAAAATATGGAAAAGTGTATTTCAATGCGCCTATCGTTTGTCTCACCAAGACATTACAAAACTAAAAGTATATAAAGGGATAAGTATTTTATATGTTCCTATATTGGAGACATTCACTCCTCAATAGCCACGAGTGAAATGATGGGTTAACGCATAATGCCAACTGTTTTTTTAAATTCTATCTCCTTTCCTTTCAACCCATATGTTTCTTGAATAATAATATATTTACCTTTTCCTTTAGAAAACTTTGTCCAATTACTTTAATGGACACATTATCGTTTTCGATCAAGGAATGATTTTCCTCATGATGACAAAATGATAGCCCTAATGACTTACTCGTAAATTGCTCATTGTAATCCGTTCCATTACTTTTACTCTCCATAATACTTAATTGCAGCCATATTTCATTCATCCGATATTATCCCAAGAACCAATTATGATACGACAGCAAGCATAAGTAGACTGATGATTGATTTTCAAGAGCGAAACTCTATCCCTTGTTAGTTCCAAAAATATATTCCTTTGTACTCATCGTAAACTGCAACACTTGCCTAGTATTTTGTTTGCACCTCTATGTCTATGTCTACAAAATAAAAGTCGTAGAAAAATGTATAAATAATGATAATATATTAATTTTACACATTGTTTATTACCTCCGCCGAAGGAGGTATTGTTTTCACTGGCGTTGGTTTGTTGGTTTGTTTGTCAGCAGGTAACTCAAAAAGTACGGAACGGATCGGATGAAACTTTGTGGAGTTGTTGGAAATGCCAAAAGGAACAAGTGATTAAATTTTGGCATCTCTGAATGCAGAATTAAGATGCAAAATGAGCTAAATACTAATAAATATTTCAAGTTAGCCAACTCTGCCAATAGATGTCGCTGTGCTGTGCTCTCCTCTTTGAAATCGGGTGCCGGGAGCGTCTTCCTCTCAGAATTTCCGTCGAGGGGAACCCTCCCCCGTCCCTCTACGCCGCCCCAGTCGGAAAAAATCCGCCTCGGAAGGCTCATAAGGACCCAGTGACGGCGGAGGTTTGCACTCTCTGAGTGTATATATGCCTCTAGTATTATATATATAATTAGGTACAATAAAAATTTAATATATTGCCAAAATTGTAGTAGTAAACATACCGTTGGAAAATATCGTAGGAGAAGTTTTGAGGAAAAACTTTTTAATCTTAGTTTTGGACTTAAAAGTTGCAAGGAATATTAATTCACTCTGGGCTTAATAAGAAAGTTTCTATAGTGTCGATTATATTGTGGAGGAAGAAGGGAGTTCTAAAGGATCTAAATGTATACAAAATACAAAGAACTTTAGTTAAACAAAAATTGTTGTCATGTTGGCTGGGGCCGATGGGAATAAAATTAAAGTGACTCGGTCTTTAAATTACTTTAAAGTTATGGTATACGGTTAACAACATTTTCTTTATGACATCACATTTAGACAATAAGTGATTCGTTGTCTTTCTGCAAGTTTAACTGAAAATGCAAATATTGCCCGTTCGTACGCGCCAATATTTTGCACTTGAACCAATACATTGTAATATTGAACTGAAAATTAGATTTAAATAATACTGATTGGTGCCCTTTCGTCATAAGCAACTTTCATCTTTCGAGCTGGACTAAGCATTTAATTTAGCTTAATTATATATTTGAAAAAGCAGTTTTAATTTATTGTTAAAATTCTAATAAGATAAATTAAAAACAAATATTAGGTCCTATTTAAAAAAAGATTTCTTTACTTGGAAAATTCTTCTTTTTATTAAAAATCTTTAATTTACACAATTTTGAATATATATATATATATATATACCTCAAATCTGAACTGGTAGATAATATCTATTTGCGCGTCCATTCTATACCTCTAATCCTAAGCTTCCATTTTTTTGGTATTAATATGGCGTGATTTTATACAATATCTTGTTATATTTTGTTCTGTGCAATTGTTAGTAAGGAAATACATATTTATCTCCAAAGCGGGATTACTGGCAGCTTTCGATAGGACAATGGCTCTTGACTCATAGGGATAAATAAGTTTATACAATGTTTTTTTTACAATCGCGTAAAGATATTCATTATTTATAGCCTTCGTTGTAATGGAAGCCTGGCTACTGTATATTCCAAAAAGCACTTTTGTCTTATAATATTTTGACATTCCAACTTTGAGTATACTTTCAAGTATGAGAGAGTCATATGATTGGTGTGTAACTTGTGTAAATGAAAACTGTCCAATCATTTCAAATATAATTTAATCAATGTGGATATTAATTTCATTGAATTATAAAATAAGCTATAACATTTTGTTTAGAAGGAATTAAAAAAAATAAGGCAACCACAAGAGCCACAGCAAATTGGAATGAACCACAGCAAATAAATTCAATCAACTGCAAATTAGAAGGAAAAAACCCCAGGATTATATATACATTTTCACTGCAAAGATGAAGAGTTTTTAGACTGGAATAAAACATTCAGTTAATATCTATCAATCTAATTGAATTCAAATAGGTTTTTACATTTCTAGTAATGTTAATAAAATTTAAAATCAATTTCTTTCATTTTGAATAATTCATAGACTAACTTAAATTTTAAATGTGTCGAATTCCCATATACCTATAATATGTCCATCAACCAATTGTACTTTTTATAAGAACATTATTTACGTGTATTCATGGCTTTATTCATCAACCATGTTATTTTGTTTCCTTTCAGGACTCCATTGCCAACGGCTGCGAATGCCCCTGTCTGCCTAAGTGTTGCCCAGGAGATGAGTTTCTTATTTATCAGTCAGATCCAGAGAAGCGAGGTTACGTCTGTTCCTCGAACAGCGGAGGAAAGACCCCTCCCATTTCTCCACCGTCCGTGAGCCTCTCGGGCAAATTGAAGGAGTCTCGGAGTGGAAAGCATTTAAAGTTTTATGAGGCCCGCTTCCCTACCTGCATGGGCATTGAGGAAAGAGAAGCCGAGGACTCCCTGCGATGGAGCTACACACGCCACGAGGAATTTGAAATCAATGCGGACTTTGAGTCGGAGTATGTTCTACATATCAAATCTGAGGACAATGGAGATGTAAGGACACATTATAATATAATTATGGTTATAGTATACAGATAATAACTGTTAATAACTTGATTAGATATCACCAGCCAAAGTCAAGTAAATATCTTATTCGTGAGTGTCTTTTTTGTCGACATTGTGATGAGGTGTCTTACCACTTCTTGACTGAACGTGATTACCTTTTTCTTAAAATAATTATTAATAAAAAATGCTTTCACCAACATTCTCCAGAGCTACGACAAATTCCAACAATTCTTATAAATTGTAACATTGTTTTTTACTCTAAAAACACCACATTTTTCAGTACTTCCTCCAAGCGCTACAACAGTTGGCCAGACCGTTATACGTAATGCGATTATTTCTGCTCCGAAGCAAAGCCATCAATGATGCTTAGATGCTGTGAGGAGTACTACTTATTTATGAAAGTAAAATAAAAGAAGCTTGACAATGCATATAGGTAGTAAGTAGGCATGTAATAGTGATGATGTGATGTCTCCTAAAACAATATAAAGTATTTTATGATATAATAATAGTTATTCAATCAAGAATACAGTTCATATGTTACTTCGATATTCATTATGTATCTTCATTCATGTCATAAAATTTATCTGCTCATTTTAACAATAAAATACTAATATTGTTAAATATATAGGAAACTATCTTGAGAGTAATTTTGAACTAAGGAATTCATTGATGGGTTTACGTAACTGTTTCATGTTAACCGCATTTTTAGTGTGTTTTATATCTTACGCAGTATTGAATTTAACGATAAAAAATAAGCCATTGTTGTCTCCTATAGAAAATTATGTGAGTCCCATGTCGGTTACATGTTAGAGTTGGAATTTATCATGGTATCAAAAAGTAATTAGATACTTTTTAGATAATAAACTTTATGGTTTTAAAGTAATTATAAATAAAAATATATACAAAAGTTGAAAGGTAAATAATCGATTATAATTAAAAAAATACAATAAACAGTAATTCGTACATGTAACATACTGAATATAAAAGTCGTACAATAATAGCATTTGAAAAGTTATTTACAACCTATATCAAAGGTAAATTATGTTACATCTCCACATAATTTATTATAAAATATAATGAAAACTAGGACGAAATCTCTTTTTTATTCACAGCTCAGAAAATATACATAATAAAATTATATATAAAAATCGGTAATAATGCATAATAAAAACTATATAAGTAAGCATTTTAGCTTAAAATGTTATCATCGATGCTGAACAAACAAATATTAAATAAATTTTATGTTGTCCTTTTATTAGATGTTTTAAAACTTTTATGTTTTCACTTCATAAAGATAAAAAATATAGAGAGCTTATTCCTTTCAGATGTATTTTTGTGTCCAATATAAACAAATTAATTTGTACTACGTCATCGTACGCTGATCATAAAGATAGAATCTATCTCTATGATCAGCTTACGATGACATAGTACAAATTACTTTGTTTATAGTGGACACACAGAATACAGCTGAACGATGTTTCTCTGCTGTTGAAGGGAATCGGCTCTCTATATCTTTATATCTCTATGGTTCACCTGGATAGGAAGGATAAAAACGAACTAATGACCTGTATAATTCCATATGTCAATATTTGAGTACAGGATTTTACTTATTATTATAAGTGCCAAGAAACATTCAGTGACTGCATGAGTCATTTTAATTTTTTTTACCAGGTGTTATCCATCATCCGACAAAAAGGGAACTCCTCCCGTAAGTCCTTCGTTGGCTTTCCAAGCTATGATCCTCTCACATCGTTTTGTGTGGACTATTACCTACGAAATGACTCCTTTGTTCCCTCTACACTTACTTGCCCCAAATTCCATGCTCCCCCATCCAACATCACCCAAGAGCCGACACCAATATCTCAGCCCATTCAAAAATGCTGTCCCCCGGGAATGATATTTCAGCATTCTCATCTAGAGCACTGCTCACGGGTCGTCAATGACACTGCACACTGGAGGCTTCCCATCAATGGCTACCTCCATCACAGAGAGGAAATGATGAGCTCAAACAACTTGATTTACTCTGAAGAATATGTAAGTGTCCAAGTTATTTAAACACTTAATATCCCTTTATGGCAGAGGAAAGAGAGAGAGATAAAGCATGGAATACTAGAAATACCATGGAAGGGTGACTCTTTACATAAGTAGGTACTTCCTTTTCAGATGTTATTTATTCTTTAATAAAACGTGGTGTATTTCAACACCAATTATTTTGCTCCAAATTGATGTCAGTGAAGTGTAAATTGCCAGTTGTATATTGAATAAATTTAATTTAGTAAGAATATAAAATAGTTGGAGTGCGATGGCCGTGTGGTTAAGGCGTGTTCAACTCTCAATGTTGGGGGCGGTGCAGGTTCGAATTAGGGTTGGACTGTAAAACTGTATACCGTTTTACCGTGACGGTATTGCGTTTGGACGGTATGGCCATGAATACAGTCCAAAGAAGTTCCTAAATAAATTGTGTTTTTGGTGGCAAATTTTCGATCCAGCCATGAAACGTAGCCTTAGTTTAAAAAAAAAACTAAAAAAAACACTGACAATGCCTACATGGTTCTGATCAGCATGCATTTGTGTAATTTAAGGAAACGGGTACATAATGTAAGTTGTAAGCCTAAGGACACAACGTTTGAGCCCAATGACGCGCCCGGCTGAGGCAGAATTTGTGCAGATTTGCCTAACCACGTAGAATACAATAATATAGCATATTTTGAGGGTCAGATGCGCTACTTGTTTAGTTAATATTCAAACAGTATTTGGGTATTGGGTTGCGAATCGTTAATGTCCATGGTTCATCAGCAGAGTCCAACCTCCACTGCGCATTTACCTACCCAAGTGTGTTGCGCACCTCGAGTTGAAATGAATCAGCCGACTAAATCTCTCCTGGCCAGCTCTCTGTAAGGTAGAATACTGCACGACAGAGTCACTGACTGACTCACTTTCATAAATACACTGTAAAGGCTATAGCCTGCCCTGCAATTAAAACGGCGTTCTGTGCGTAACGGTGATTGTGTTTCATAGACTTCCTTCTTTATCAGATTCAATGAGTTATGTCAGTCGATGGTTAGAAAATGTAAGCCTACTAAATTCAAGTAGGCCTTACTGTTCAGCATATTCCAATAATAACAATATTAATAATAAAACAATAGGCTAATAATGAACAATGCAGAAATAATGCATCCCTCCCGAGTCCCCACCCTTAAAAGCAATTTGATATTTTGATCTACTTAAGAAGACAATACGAAAAAGGGTCAATGATAATACACATTTATTTCACTTTTGTTTGGCCTTACTGTTCAGCATATTCCAATAATAACAATATTAATAATTTATCTAGCCTATTTATTAATGTTCGATCATGCCAAGCTAATATAATAATTATTAGTATTTATTAATTAAGGCTAGGTTATAGTCGTGGTCAATTCTTTGATTTTTAGAGGTTGTATAATTTCCATGTCTGTAGCGGCAGTTCAAGGCAAGGCTATAATGTATTTTGCCAAGGCTAAAGTGAATGTGTGTGTGCTGTGCTTCTGTGTACAGACATGTTTTGTTTTTGGCCTTTCCCAGTTTGTTTTCTCCTTGTTATTTATGTTCATTTTAAACATGTTTGATTTATGATTTACTGCGTGTCCGTCCGATGAATCCCCATTCTCTAACTCAGCTAAATTAATTTAAATTAAGTAGTCACGTGCACAACTGCACATTCAGACCAATGAACGTAATTGGCACGCTGTTCTAGCCAATGAGAGCACACTAACTCAGCCAGCTAATTTCAATATTTGACATGTGCACACTCCAACCACAGTAGGACTATTAAGGCATATCTATCCCTAAACGTCGCTGTCAGATGTGGGTGGAAGCCCGTCGAATTGAACAATAATGTTTTTAAGGCCTGTGAGTACATAATGCATATTTTAGAACATATTGAGTATATAATGCTATTTTAGAACATATTAGGACGGCAAAGAAAATACCGCGATAATACCGTATACCACGGTATTGAGGAAGGCCCATACCACGGTATTAAAATTTTCATACAGTCCAACCCTAGTTCGAATCCCGAGAGGGGATGGTAAACTTTGGTCTACCTCATTGATAAGATCCTAGGTGCGAGTGACAAATTTTAATACTATAATGCTTATTTATATCCTGTCGGATGCAATTCTATCGAACCATATAGGCAAAAAATACTTAAACAGACAAAGTATAGATAATAAATCAATAGAATTTAGATGTTCTGATAACGTATTGATTTCCCGGCGCGCGAAAAAAGTCACCTTTCCAATTTGTAGTTTCTAGATGTCCTTGGATAAAGTGACAAAAAAACTATTTTTTTATATTGACGGATATCTAGTGATTGAGAATAAAGTATTATTTTGAAACGTGATTAGGTAAAGTATAAGAAAAGGGATAATTAATAATATTAAAACAGTTATGCAACTTATAGGAGTGAACATGAATTGTGAGAGAATAATACCATCCTTAAAAATACAAATTTTATCGATCCATGAGTTTTGCACGTCCTAAATATAGACTACTTCATTACAACACAATATTATTATTCATCAAATAAAGCATCTGCGCATACTCATCCCAAAAAAAGTTTACTTTGTTTAATCATTTTGCCCGCTAAATGGATAATCGCTTTTATTATGGGACAAATAAAATAATGGAGAATGTGATACCAAATGAAAAAAAAACAACAGTTTGATAGGTGAGTTTTTGATAACAATCATTTGTCCGGCCTTAATGACATGTCAGAGTAAAGTGCTTAGAAGGAAAGAGCGGACACACAGAACAAATAATCATTTGTCATTCAGAATACTCTCTAAGAAGTTGTATAGTGATTCCATTCGTAAGTACTATTCTTGCTGTCTGGTATTATAATTTTCAACATCCCACTCTTCTTCCTTTCCTTTTTTACATCAAGACCACTCTTTCCTTCCAGAATTTTTATGCCAGACTAATGTATAAAGTTGATGGGTGATCGTTCCTCCTTTAATCCTCTTTGTCATTTGTATTCTCTGCTGTGGGAATAGAAAAGGAATAAATGATGTATGGGCCATGAGAGTAAACAAGGAATTCCATACGATCCTCTAGGCTGCGCCACAAGTAAAAGCCATACCAAATCAATTTATTACTACAGAAACAGTGAAAATGTTCTATTAATCCCAACAATTTTCAACAATGGATACCAAATATTCTGGTCGGACCTATACAATTAAAACAAAGTTTTTATTTTTATTCACGGCATCGAAAATATAGTACATGAATAAATTATGTAAAATATATATAAATCGATGGTAATGCACATAAAAACCATATAATTAGCATTTTAGCTTCATTTTAGCATCGATGCAAAACAAACATATATTAAAAGCTGTTAATGACGCAAAAACAATTAAAACGTGTTTTTAAATATTAAAAAGTATGGAAATTGTTTAAGCATGCTTATCTACATTATTATTACAAAAGTTACACAATAGTAAATAGTATTTTATCTGAATATCCCTTACAATGGAAACACTTTGATTCTTCTCCCTTGTGTATCAACTTAACGTTTTGATTAACAAAAAGATCTTGAACATAATGTCTTTAGCAGCATAGTTGAATCCCCTTTTGCAATTTAGTGTTTTTTATATCCTTCATAGGCAGATGAGATGTAGGAAACTATACCCTTTGGACTATTCATCAAACTCTGGCGTTTATATGTTCTATTATGGAGAACCAATTCTTCTTGATTCTCTTTTCATATGAAAAAAAACCTTAGCACTCACTTTTCAATGTATCGGTACCCATCGATAGCAATGCTATAATCGGCAGTTTCATCAAAGAAAGCAAATCCTTTTGGTAGATCTAACATCTTTTTAATACTACCCAAATATCAATATCCACTCCAGTTCTGATAGATCTTTTTACCTACTCTAAAACCTTCATTTCCATTTCATGCTAAATCCAGAGTCTTACTGGACTCAAGAAAGTCTGCGGGGACGAGTCTAAGGTTCAGAGTGAGTCTGACATATTTCTCATCGGTCAGGATGGACATCTCTACTATACGGATACCTATGAGCACAAAGTGAACCCTGCAGCTGCGTTTTGCGTGGAGCAGATCTATATTCACGGCATCAATCCCGAGGACTATGAATACTCGGAGGAATATGAGGAGGACTATGATGATCCCGAGGCCCCAACGTTCCTTGAGACCTGCCATCATAAACATCCCAAGCCTCATCAAATGATTATCTTCTATTGCCAAGATCCGTCATTCAAATCCGAAAATGCTGCTCCAAAGGAGAAAATCTGAATGTGAGGTGTGTCAAGTGCCTGATAAAAGCCGTGATAATTAATTACTTATATTAACTTGATGCAGTTAGTCGAAGACAAACTCCTAAAGCAATTAAGACCAAAAAATCCTCTATCTGAGTATTAAAAACCTCTATTTTGTTTTTGTTGAACTTTATATACAAAAATTTAAACTCACTTGATACAAAAAAGAAACCAATCACTATCACTTTAATTTTTTAAGTATAATTTTACAATATGTTAAACCACATCTCTGAATTATATATGTATAATAAAACATATAAAAATTGTTAAAATGGTAAACACATTTGCTTATACACACTTTTTAGGACTATCTTAGATATCACCAGTCATTATTGTCGAGCAAATATCTCATTCGATGATATCATTTGCCAGCAAAACGTCATCATATCACTGTTTCTGAGTCTAATCTCTTTTGTCTTAAGATTGATGGTTCAAAACCATATTAGATTATAGAAAATTATATAGAAATTTTTATCATCCGGATTTTTTTTGGCGTCACCACATAGAAGTAGTAAACAACATGATTAAAGTTGTTTTGTTTTGTAAGGGATAGTCTGGGATACTTTACACATTCTGCTTTGGACCAAAACTTTTCCTACATTCCTACTTAAAAGTATTCTACCAATAATGGAGTACACTCAAAAGAATTGTAAATAATATATTATTATAAATCATTCATACTTAAAACCGCCATGAAAGAATTGATGCCTTATGTCATTATACCAAAGGCTTTTTATTATTCACATTCTTTTCTATCGACACATCAATTTCAAGAAAAAACTAGCACAGTATTCAATACAGTGTTTTTCATTCATAAATAATATAAAATGCTTTATCAAACGATTGAGTTTTTATCTTGTATTCATTTACTCACGCCTGGTTGAGATCCCTCTTGGGTTTTCTCTCTTTATTTGAAAGATCAACGTTCAATCCTTCCCCTTTGAGACCTTTATTCATTCTATTAATCCTCACAATTAATTTAAATCAATCCAAACTGATAAAATTAATATTCATAGTGACAAATAATGCAACCAAGTGAATATTAGCAATGACATTGTGTTTTATTAATATAATCAAAATGAAAAAAATGCAGGAGAATAAGCTAAAAAATTAAATTAGGAAATACAAGTGGATGCTTTCACTCCGATATCCGAATACATTACAGATCTTGAATAACATTTGTACTTATTCTTTTGATACATCCCAGAGCTCAAGCATGCACAAATGACATGGCATCCCAAACAATGACGGCTCCTCCGGTGTACAGTATGATAACAGGGATTGGTCCCCTCGAGTCGAGTTCTGAACATAAATGAAATGAACCTGAGGAATCTAAAGGCTGATGAGCTTGCTGTCTCCGTGGATCCCTTCTATTTCCGTGAGGACCGAACGCTTCTTTACCACGGTAAGCTTCAATTCTGCCGCCCCTTTTGAATTTATTTAGTTACTTTTACTCAGGTTGTCCGATATCGAGAAATACGAATTTTGTTTGGACTACGTCATAGATACTGTGGCAGTGAGACTTCCATGTCCCTCAAGGCCATTATTGCAGACAAATCTTTGATTCCTAACAAGGTGGGCACGATATTCGGGAGCAGTCGCTTGGACTCCATTTGGTCTCGGAACTTAAACGTGTGGGATTCACCATTAGCTCCATTTCTTTGCTCATCGTTATCTTTGTTTTTGCTGTTGTCAAGGAACTTAGGCAAGTAAGTTAAGTATGACATAAGCTACTTCATGGCATTTATATTTCGAACTTTAAGTTAAAAATGTATGAGAGAAGACTTAATAATGAACGTTCAATTATGTGTCTGTCAATCACGCAGGCGCTTCATCATATATTATTCATTCTAGGTTTCCTTAGTTATTATCAATTCTTTCATAAAGAGTAATGAATTTTGTAAGCATACAAGCAAAATTATGTGTTTTTTATTACGCATTAACTTCATTATATGTAAAATTCAATGAATGTCTATTCTATCAAAAATGAAAATATATATTTATAATTTCGAGGTCCGTTGAGAGATATTTAATAAAGAATGAACATTCAGTTTTTTCTTTTATATGATCCCTTAAATGACTTTTGAATAACTCTACAAACAAACATACTCATTTCAGTTCATATTAATACTTTTATTGTTCATATTATGCAATTACCGAGTACCTTACTAAGAAAAAAAACACTTACGATTTCTGTAATTTCCTTCAATACTCTTTTTTTCAGCTAACTAATAGTTGTTGCTGAAAAAAAAACAAAATTGGATCATAAGTTTAAATCTCTCTACCTGATTAATAAATCTCTAGTCAGGAAGTGAAATATTTTATTTTTCATAATAACATAAAAAATTTGAACCACATGTAACCTATTTGACAGCAGTAATTAATTTACCAAATCGTCATATATATCGCTACACAAATGCTTCAGGTATCTATAAGCTTATTATTATAACTCTATGATATTGTCAGGAATGATACTATTCGATAACATGTGGAAGATATTTTTGTATGTGAAAATAAAAGCCAGATAACTTGAATTTTTTTTTTCTTTTTCGCTTAAATTTTTTATGGGTAATCTGCAAAAGTACAGGAAAAAAGTAAAACATTGGGGGTAGTTGCGAAGATACATAATTGAACATTTTAGTTCACATTACCTGCCTTGGATATAAAAACTTGTATTTTTTAAAATACGGCTAAAATCATTCCTATTAGCTATTAATCATTAAACGTTGTAACATGTTCCACAGTGTAAGCTATTGGTACATCACTGATATATAATAAACGCTTTACTGCGCTATTATCCTCGTAACCTAATAAATTAGATATCACCATACAGCACAGGGATGTCAGGGTGAAATCGGTCAGGGGCCAGGTTGTTTTCAAGTGGGACCTCGGGGGGGGAGCAAATTACCGGTACATTTTTGGCCTGGCAAGACCAAACACTTAAACCGTTAATGATAAAAAACAAAAGTAGATTAAATTTTGTTGAAATAGTATAATACAATTATTTATTTATATTAAAAACACTCTCAATCACTCAACCAAACGGACCGAATGTGATGTCCTTCGGGCCGGTTCCAGCCCGCTGGCCGCCACCATGGCCCACTGATATTATTTATCATAGTTCTGTATATACAGCGATATCTACGCTTTAATTTTTAGGATCTTCACGTAAAATGGTCTATGCATAGTGAGTAGTCTCCTGATTGTATATCTTGGACTTCTCTCAGCAACTTTTCAAGATAGTTCCCTCAAGTTCACGTTCAAAGGACAAATGGATGGTGTATCGCTCAGGGTAAGTGGCTGTCTCTTGCTCTCCCTTCACTGTTAGTGAGCTAATATAAATAAGGAACA
Source organism: Caligus rogercresseyi (assembly GCA_013387185.1). Taxonomy (NCBI): domain Eukaryota; kingdom Metazoa; phylum Arthropoda; class Copepoda; order Siphonostomatoida; family Caligidae; genus Caligus; species Caligus rogercresseyi. The sequence goes on along the minus strand of CP045895.1, from coordinate 8,490,531 downwards.
TATCAACATTTGCTTTTATTATTTGCTGACCCAATCATCCTTAAGTATGTTGATAATATTGCTTTATGGTCAAATTAAGAACCAATCAAAATAAATATGAAAGAGGATATTTCTACGAAAACTGACTAGAGTTGTTAATGGAACTATATAATTATTATTATTTCATTTATCATAAACAACAACAACCAAAAATAATAATAATCACAGAAGTATTTAAACCATAGAGATATAAAGATATAGAAAAGCTTATTCCCTTCAATAGCAGAGACACATCATTCAGCAGTAGTTTTTGAGTCCAATATAAACAAAGTAATTTGACCTACGTCATTTTAAGCTGATCATAGAGATAGAAAGATTTGTTTATATTGGGCACAAAAATGTATTCCTCTGAAGAATCCAATAAGCTCTCTATGTCTTTATATTGTGAATACGTCTATTTATTGTCAGAGTTGAAGTTTTTCGGTATGGACATTTAGCTGTGATGTATGTACATATTCCGTCATATGATATTATATATATATATTATAGTGTCTTTTTGCATGAAAGAGAGCCTTGACACTATAACGTTTGTTTTAAACTGCTCTCAAATATAATTCATAATTCAGGATCGATGAGATATTAAGTAACTATAAAGTTTCATCTTAGGATATGATTACTACCCAGACAGCCTCATGTACCCATTGAGATAATCATATTGTTGCGGGGATCTACCTGAGTTGTTATAGGTAGAGCTGGAGTCGGATTGTTAAGGGGTAGCACTTGCACTAACACAAGATAAAAGTAATACTTCCTTACGCGAAGAGAGTCCGTTGAAGAGTATTTATTAAAGAAGAAGAAACACATATATATATTACATACGGTTTGGGTGAGGAGGATGACTGACTCATACAAGCTGTATGTCAACTATGTTTAAAACCTGAAATATAAGTTGTATTAAGTCAACCTCCTTGACCTGCCCCTTCACATACTAATAATATCTTAAATTCAATACAAGTATCATATAATAATAAATCTGGAACTATTAATATAACAAACTAATAAATAATATACAAATATACAGAAACATTCCAAATAGATTAAATAACAATGCACATTGAACTTTGACGATACTATAGATGCTCCCTCATCGAGGAAAAGTCGCCCTCGACTTTCCTAGAATGGCACAAAATGTTATTTATAACTAAATAAATAAACATTTTGTTATCTACCACACGAGCTGCTTGCGCAAGCCTCCTCAGATGTTTGGTGGATATAGGCTTGTTCGGTTCGGCGAAAGTCTGTAATTGTTTGATGGCGGATGTTGTGGACCCATAGTTCCTCTAGATCCAAGGCCCTCACGATGTCGTTCACCGTCTCCGGTTGTGCCGTCTCAACCTCCCGCAGCTTCATTATGCTCCTCCGTGGTCGTCCCTCGATGTTGTAATAGTCGATTCTGACACTACACTGCCAGTGCAGCATCAGCATCCATGATCCTTCCTCCAAGGACCTCGCGGTGTTCCGTTGATGGAGATCCTTTGCACGACGCTTGTGTCATTTGTGTCCGTTGAGTGTCAATAAAGATTTGATCTTCTCTGACCTGGTACACAAATACGTCGTCTCCTTGGTGCAACATGATGTCACACCTCTTTCTGGTCGAATATCCGCGAATCAATTCCTTCAGGCATTCTTTTCTAGCTGGGATGAAAAGTCTTAGATGTCGGCCAAGGTGAATCTTGTTGATTTTGTATGTTCCACCAATAAGTATTTTTCGACTTCTTTGAAGATACCCATGATAAAAGGTAGTCGAAATGCCTCATCTATCCCGCCTGTCGTTTGCTGTAATTACATAAAAAGATAATATGTTGTGTTATATTTTCACTTTTTATGCGGCTCATTGATTCGTCATGCTGTCTCTTGTTGATTTTCTTCATGATCTTCGCAGTGTGGATAATTTTTGACAGTTTTTGCGTCCATCGTCCTGTCATCCCGGCTCGAAGGTTTCATTCTGAAATAGATGTAATTGTTTTTGATTATACCCTATACCGACGCCACATGTATCAATTGAGTGATGTTGACCAGCATTGTATTCTTCTCAGCCATGTTGTTGATGTTGATGTATTTTTCTTCAAGTCCGTTTTGATTAGCTAAGGTGTCGAGAATATTTATTATTATTATTATTCAGACCTTGATGGCTAATGTTCGAAGACTGTTGAAAAATTATCTATATCTCAAGTAATCCAAATTCTAGGACCACTTTTATTCCACTTCCCTCCATCGTCACACACACTCAAAGTCATGAGTTTGTTTCATCTGAGTGATGATTCCCTCGTCCTGGGTTCGGAAAGTTATCATCAATGTTCTGGACATATTGACATGTTACTTTGAGGTTTAATTGCCCACAGGATCAATTGAATCCTTCCATTGATATATGCGGTAAGTAATTATTTACTGCTATTAATAGCATCGATATGCCTACCCACCAAATATATTTTTAATGTATACAAAGTGTGATTTTGTGTTATTAAGTACTTGAGAATTAGAAAAGTTCAAATACATATATTTTCCAAGTTAAAAAAACTAAAAGATTTTGCTTAACTTATTTTCTATCATTCTCCCCGCCCTTGTCTTCACTTAAAGATGCATCTATGCTTTGGCTCATAGACTTTTCTTCATCTTTCTGGTCTTCTTCTGCATTGGTCTTGGCTTTCTTCTTTTGGTCTTGCTGAAGTTACGTGTCAAGTCTTTGCTCGAAGTCCTATGGGCGTGTTTGTTTTTCTAAAAGCATAAGATCAAGTTCCTGAAAAGCGATGGTTAGTAAGCTTTGTTTTGATCATTAAGCTTTGTCCGCCTGTCACGTTTGTACTGGCGCATGTACATTTTCTTCTACGTTGCTCCTCTTACTCTTCGTATCATCTTCTTCGTCTTGCAGTTTGTATTCTTGTTGTTGTTATTGTTGTTTTCCATTGTCGTCTTCGTCATCATCTTGGCGTTCCTGATCCACATGCTCAGTCATATTATGATTTTCATTCATCACATGACACTCCTCCTCATCCCCTTCTTTTTGGAGATTTTCTGTAGGCCTTTTAAAGGACTCAAAAATCTGCCTCCTTCGCTACATTATGACAATCATGTGATGTAGGAAAAGAATATATTGGCGGTTGATGTGTATCAAATGGGTTCATGTTTTGAATCTCATAGTCGAGCAATTAATCAGAAAGGTTATTATTTCTCTGTCTTTGTTGTAGTCTAGGTAATTAATCTTTGAAAATATCACCCTCAGTGTTAAGTCTCAAGTTGTAGCAATTCGCCGTTGAGGTACACCACAAAAGACTATAATTTCAACATTATTTTATAATGAATCTTATTAAAAACCCTTCTCATTTGAGATGTTGCTCATTTAAATAGTTTAACTCTGACTATATTCAAAACATACAACAATGTGTTTACTCATTGAGTATCTGTCCAGGGTTAATTATGTATATTAGACCCAAATGTACTGTTGGACGTACTTGACGAATTTTCATTCACAAAAGGAAAGATGAATACCCCAATTGTGAGATAATAAATGAATCTTATCTTGAGCCAGAGCTCCTTCAAGGCGTTTATACCAATTGTTTTTTAGCTAGGTATTCTGAATCATTAGTGAAATGATGATATGCCTGAAGTTTTAATTCAAACTCTACAATGGTTGGTATGAGTTGATATGCTTGAGTACGTCTGCTATGACTTCCAATTCGCCACACTTTAAAATAATAATAACTTTAGACTAACATGTGAACCATTCAGTTATAATCTTCATAGCTGTCCCATATCTCGGAAAGGATTTAGTTGTTAAAATTTAGCAAATTATTTCTACATTAGCTTTTTTTATGGCTAAGCTTCAGGGTATTAGGTATACCCTTCTATTATTGTGAGTTAATATTCAGGGTAATTACTGTATCAATTATACATAGTCCCTATCAGATCCAAATAAAATGCAATGAATCTCTCACCAATAGTTGTAGAAATTTGTCTAATAGTCGCGGACGCCATTTGCCTCCTCTCCTTAGCTCGGATACACGCTTCGAATCTCTTGATGGGTCTCTCGATGTTCCAGTCCATCCTCGGCCAGTATAATTATACGTTGACCTGAAACTTTGTCTTTGAATCCTCGGGTGGGTGAATAGATCATCTGTATGAAGGGTAGCTATAACATTCTAATAAAGATTAGTAGGAACACATTCTCTATAGTCATCAGCATTATACAACAAAACTTATTTCTATATAATGCATAGGTTATTAAATACTTTTTACTGGCTTTACGATTATAAGCCGTCATAGTGTGTTTATTACGAATTGTCTCAAGAGTATTTTATTTTTTTGCAACGCTTTACGAATAAAATGATTTACCTCACGTTTGGCTTATTAAGCCCCAACAATTAGAAAATCTAATGTTTATAAGTGCTTTTTGAAGTTTGAGTATTGTTTTCTTCTCGAGAAGTTTCCATTTCATATGTCCAAATCCTTTTGCTTCTAAACATCCATTTTCATGTTTTTATTCTGTTTTCGAATTGTTACTGCAGCACTTTTTTTGTAATGAATTTTACCTTTTGATTCCATAACTTGAATGCCAAAGTTTAATGATTTTTTTGACAATTGTTTTTCATGGTCAGGTCTTCTGTTCAATGATTTTGGCATCTGATTATTTGGTCCGGTTTATATACAATATTAAAATCGTACTCCATGAGTCTCTTTTCATGTAGCATTTATGTAAGTGCTTCTGACTTCATGAACCACTGCAAAGTTTAATTATCAGATAGAATGTCAAAATTGAAGTCTCATTAAAAGTATTTCAAATGCTCGACAACCACAATTGTTGCCAGTAACTGTTTTTAGTAATTAAAAGAATAATTCCGTTAATAAACATTCAAGGATTTACTTCTTTAGGCTTTTATCGTCACCTATTTAAGTCAACATAACTCCAATGGCAAATTAGAAGCTTTGTCTTATGACTCCTTTGAAAATTGAAAGTAAATAAAACAGTGTTGCCTTGTAATTTTCTTTTCAATTCATCAAATGCTTCCTGTTGTGCACTTTTTCATTACCATTCTTCGTCTCTGCGGAGTTCTTCACTAACAGCTCGGATACCTTATCAAACAAAGGTATATACTTCAAAAATAAGAGGTTTTGCCCAGGAAGGTTTGGAGACCCCTCTTGGATACAAATAGTCATAATTGTAAAACTTCAATTTAATTTCTGCTGAAACAATATAAACTCCTCAAATTTCATGTCCGAACGAGTTAGTCAAAGGCGTGAATAGATCCATCTTCGTCGCCTTTATTCTGAGATTGGCCTTCTCAGCTCTGAGTAATTTTTAAAGCTATTATGTATGTTTATACATGTATGAACGTCTTCCCGAGGATAGGTTGTCATTGAACAATTTCAGCGACCCTCGCCGGTCAATTTGGTGCCAATATACTTTGTGCAGTATCAGCGCGTACGTTCCCCACGCATTCCTGGGTCCAAACGGCATTCGAAGGAACTCTAATAGGCGGTTCATCAATTCCATCCTGAATCTATTGTAACTAGATCTTGATTCATCGGCATTGCCTTTGCCTTTACCGGTGTGTTTTTGACTTGCAACAACTGCAATTACGACTAATTACAGTCAGCGTTGGAGGAATGTTTCTTCCTTTACTAGTCAGCGTTCTTTCATACTCAGTTAGTCATTTACAAACTTTCCCCCCAAATATAACATCAATGATTTTCTTGATATTCTCCGCTCATTAGCTATGTCCTGTGTACTGAACAAGATGTACAGCTAATTCATATTAGGGTATGTTAATTTCAAGTTTGATGGATAGAGTGCAAACACTCTCCACCCCTATTGAAGCAACCATGAATCGTGGTTTGGTCTGGGTCACTCCAATGTCCAAATGTTTCCAATTATCGTCTCAGGCTCCATTCGCCGAGGTATCACAAATTCGAAATAGCCAATTACACACGACTTTGTCCTCTCCTTGTTGTCTTCACTTTTGTCAGCTTGAATTTAATATTGATACTCAAATTCTTACTATTTGCTGTAAACCATACTATATCCATTGATTCATCAGGATGGTTGTATTCATGAGCTTTAATTTCATGTTCTTATCAGCAGTCTCCTGACTCCCTACAAGAGTCAATGAAGAAACAAGATCCATTGTATTGTTAGTACCAAGAAACTCTGTTGATTTGATTTCCTTCCCATCCGGCCCAACTCATGCAATGATGTCATCACTTAGTTCCAATAAAATGGACAGAATTTCATTAACTTAGGTGATAAATGAAAGGGACCTTTAACCCACGAACTACTAAAGGTCTCACTCTCCATGATAGATTCATATTACTTTATTTCTACCATAATTTTACAGGTTCAGTAGGCATCCAATAACAATATTACTGATATCACCCACTACTCCGATTACAATGTCTGCCTCCTCCAACTTTTCACGAACGTGTGAATTTCTGCGTTAATCGTAATGATCCAATAGATCTACGGGCCCGATTCAAGGTGTCTGCTAGTCCTTGAAGTCGCATGACAAGTCCAAAACATATGAACTCTTCCGGCAGTTGTACTTGAAACTTTAATCAGTAGTTTCCACATTGTGTCATCCCCAAAGCTTTGATGCAAATCCTCTTTGGGTAACCTGCTGTCCATGATGTGGTTGCTTTGGGAAACGTCATCTAAGGGGGGTTGGCCCCTAACTAGTTTCCGCACGGCTCTTTGGGCAGTTCCTTTTAAGGTACCCGTGTCCTCCACATCCTCCACTCTTCGGCCCCTTTTTCTTCTCTCCAGGGCCGTCTTCTTCTTCCGCAAAATCTCTTCAGCCCTCAGTTTGACAATGATATTACATTGCTCCAGCGTATGTTATCCTTTCAAATGGATGGCACATACGTTCGAAGGCTGAACATCTATGGATACCGCTTGATGTTGTCGTTGTGGCTTGTCTCTCTTGGACCTGATCGTCGTTCGAACTCTCGTAGTCCTCTTCCGGCCCATATGCCACTTTCCATAGATTTTTAATGCAAAGAACAATGACTCTATACTTTCTTAACCTTTTTGATGGCGTTTGACGCGCACCTAATCCGTTGACTCCACATCACTAATTGCATTCTTTAGGCTGTACATCAGCTTACTCAGGTATGATCTTCCCCTGAGGTTCAAAGAGCAATAGCAATCACAAATTATATGGTTGGCCAATTCACGTACGGGACCGTGAACTATCCCCACAACCCACCTACACTTCTCCTCCTCCGATTCCTCAATAGTTTTGAGTATGCTAAGAGCCTCAATTCTTCATGAATAAAAGTCTTCACTGCCATCAAATATAACAAGTGGATTCTTGATCCTTTTGGGGTAAGTCTTCGCCCCTCCATTCTCCACTTTGACCTGCGGCGTAGATGTCACTTCCGCAGCGTCCTTAGCAGTCCACTTCTTGAATGTATCATCCATCTCCTTGGCGGTGGATTCCTTAACCAACTTGGTATGGAACGCTCAGGATTCGAACATCTTTAGCAATTCATCGGAGGAAGTAGGCAGTTTCTGATTTCTCAGTTCGTATTTATGGGCCATGCTGAATGTTATCATCAAAACACAAGATTAGCACTCACGAGTAGGCAAGACGAGCAGTTTTACTATTTATCCTGACCCAATCAACGCTGCTTAGACTAACTAATTACAACACAAACATCGACGCATCTCATTTAATGTCTTCAACCACCGTATAGTCTTTAGAAATTAATAATGTACCAGAAATTCCATTTCATGGTCACAGCCCCTTTAAAGTTTCTCACTACACACAGTTATAATGACCTTGAACTTGATTTCAAGTTATTTAAAGAGTCTCATACGTATCCCAACCATATCTCATACATTCAGGCAGCTTCAACTATTCTCCTCTTCTCTTCATGCGCGTGCGCTCAAATTAAGGTTACTCATACATACACATATATGCACACATACTCTCGCACATACGTGCATATACGTGTATATAACATATACACATCTATACACATACACGCTCATACACATACATATATCCACATATATATATAATTTAATTTTCCCTTGCAAAAACTATAGATACAAAAAGAAGAAAACAACAATTCGTTACTACTATGTCTTAAGGTTTGCTTACGCATACATTTAAGGAGAATAGCTGCTGCCAAGCATTTCAAGAGGTTTGGATGAATATAGGTCAACAAGGAGCTTGCCTAACGCTCGCGCGTTCGTCCTTGCTTTTCTCAAAATTACGGTTACATTAATATTGTTTGTATTTCATTTATTTGTTAATGAATACATAATATTGCTCATGTTTAAACATTCATCCATCTCTCTTTACAGATATACATACATAATTGAACATTTGTGATATTTCTCACACATTCAGATAGCTTCAACTATTTTCTTCTTCTCTTTCAAGCGCGTGTATTCAAATTAAGGCTATGTGCATATGTGTACTCATATGTATACGCGTACGCTTAACTTTCCGTTGTAACCAAAAAAGAAAATACTTTCTTGACTTGGATCAAGGTTCTACTTACACATGAAATCAAAGAAAATAGTTGCTACCAATCACTTTAAGGGGTATGATGGATGGACAAGGGCACGCTTAAAGTTCGCGCATCCGCCCTTGTAAAAAATATCTTTTTCTTGAAAATATATTAATCTTTTCATTATCGTGCTAGACACATGGTCTCAATTTCAGAAATAAATAAATTTGTTATTTTTTAAGCTGCATTAGACGCGTAATCACAAATAAATAAAAATAAAATAAATTCTATTGATTTGCAATAAAATATAATCACCTGAGTCATAATTATTGGATGTATTCACTTATACATGTTGTTTACTATTGCTTTTATTGAATTTTTAAAATTTAGTTCAGGGTTATTATTACTGTTACATTTCTTACACATACATACTTAATATGCATTTATCATGCAGCACTTAATTATCTAAAAATCAAATTAATATTTGAATATTAGTTATATTCGTGCTTTTCAGAGAATACTTAATATTGCCCATTTTCAGAATTTCATCCATATCCCTTTTCAGATATCATATTCATAATTATATATAATTAAAACTCGCAACATAAGTTACTCCGCTTCAGCAATCGTTCTTTATTAGTAAATCCTTCTCTTAATATATTTTAAAAATCAAGAGAACGACTGCTTCGGCATGGGATCATATGGGCTGTGACTTGGTTACCATAAAAAGAATTACTGCCATAGCTTAGTGCTATGATTGTTTATACGTATGGAAAGAGCATTATCTCTCCCACAGAGGTAACTTGCAACGGCATTTTTCATTTTGTTTATGTCAGAAGAACTAAGGAACCACGCTTAGATCTAAACAAAAATAATGCTACATAATTATTTCCCAAAGGGCTCACTCGCCTGTACTAATTTTAGTCAACAACGAGGCCACAAACTATACAGCAGATGGACTATGAAAGTGCATCTGAATTCTATCAATTGAGAATACTAAGAAACTTTTCAACCTCCTGTCCTCTCCGACTCGTGACTACTGCCACTAATGTTCTCCTCAGAACCTCAAGTCATTTAATTTCTCATAGTGTACTTACAGCTTGATTGAATTTACACAAAGAAAATTTAATAATGAATTAAATCTACCGTATGGCCAATAAGGCAAACAAAATCAAAATCAAAATTAACAATGCTCAAGAATGACACTATCCTACCGACTGCGCCATTTTATAGTGTCTTTTTGCATGAAAGAGAGCCTTGACACTATAACGTTTGTTTTAAACTGCTCTCAAATATAATTCATAATTCAGGATCGATGAGATATTAAGTAACTATAAAGTTTCATCTTAGGATATGATTACTACCCAGACAGCCTCATGTACCCATTGAGATAATCATATTGTTGCGGGGATCTACCTGAGTTGTTATAGGTAGAGCTGGAGTCGGATTGTTAAGGGGTAGCACTTGCACTAACACAAGATAAAAGTAATACTTCCTTACGCGAAGAGAGTCCGTTGAAGAGTATTTATTAAAGAAGAAGAAACACATATATATATTACATACGGTTTGGGTGAGGAGGATGACTGACTCATACAAGCTGTATGTCAAGGTATCAGGTTCAAGGTAAAACCTGAAATATAAGTTGTATTAAGTCAACCTCCTTGACCTGCCCCTTCACATACTAATAATATCTTAAATTCAATACAAGTATCATATAATAATAAATCTGGAACTATTAATATAACAAACTAATAAATAATATACAAATATACAGAAACATTCCAAATAGATTAAATAACAATGCACATTGAACTTTGACGATACTATAATAT
>CP045895.1:8465305-8480109 GCA_013387185.1 Caligus rogercresseyi | reverse complement strand
AATACCATTAGAAATTTTCTATTTTGTACCTCCTTTTAACAAAAATATTTTCAAGGGAAAACATCGAGAAAAAGGAAATTTCTTACATAATTCAATCTATCATAAGATATAGAGTTATTTCTTTTGAAGAAGTATATAATTTACTTATCTTTGAGATACTTAAAAAATATAATAGATTGAGAACATAGTGCTCGTATGAGTGGATTATATATAATATATATATATATTACAGATAAAACGAAAAACATTTATATATATAATGAATTAATTAAGTATATGTTTTCCACAATAATTGGGAAAAAGGAAATGTTTTTCGTTGTATCTTGTATCATAGTTTAAAATTAAATTTATTCCAAAAATAACAGCTCTTTCTCAAAAATTACTTTTAAAGACTTTAAGAAACAAATAGTTATAAAAAAGAACAATAAAATAATTTTGCAAATAAAAAATAAAATAACAAAGGTTGAATATGTTGTCTTTTGGTAAATTTCCAGTACTGCCACATAATCCTTTGTAGATTAGAGATGTCCAGTGGAGCTAGAAGGATAAAATCGTACAGATCCCCCAATATTTCCACGGAATGGTAAAATAGTATTTGTAGGCAGTGTGGTCGAATTTACTTTGAATTTAGTATGTAATATTACTACTTTTTACTACGTAGTATATTTAAAAAAATAGTTATTATTCTCAAAAGTAATATACTACTTTGAGTAATATACTACTTTTTTTGAGCATTCCGAAACAATAAGTAAGGCAATTCAAACAGGATTTGTAAAAATCCTCACCAAACCTAGTTTGCATTTTATAATAATCCTATATGTTATTGCAATATTCTAAGTGAGCACATGGCTCAAACATGATAAAGTCGGTGAATTCAAAGACTAAAATGACTTCTGACATTATGAGAGACATAAGTTTAATTATCCAACCAAAGCCCTCGGGTCCCGCCTGCTGATATAGGCTTTTATTTAGGGTTGAACCCACCGCTAATTCTGGTTAGTATAAAGGAGTCCTTACTTTTTGAATTTGAATTAAAAATGGGTCCCTAATAGAGTTTGGCGCTAAGGTTTCAACACTAAATAATAGCCTATATCGTCAGGCGGAACCCGAGGGCTTGGGGTGTATAATATTGTAAATTAGGGTTCCTCTCATTTGTATTTAGGGTTGGCGGTGGATTTAACCCTAAATAAAAGCTTATATCAGCAGGCGGGACCCAAGGGTTTTTGGTGTATGAGATTGAAAGTAAGGACTTCTTTTATACCTAGCCAGAGTTGGCGGTGGGTTTCGACTCTAAATAATAGCCCATAACGGCAGGCAGGACCTGAGAGGTTGGGGTATGAGATTGAAAGTAAGGACTCCTTTTATACCTAGCCAGAGTTGGCGGTGGGTTTCAACCCTAAATAAAAGCCTATATCAGCAGCGGGACCCGAGGGCTTGGGTGTATGAAATTGAAAGTAAGGACTCCTTTTTATACCTAGCCAGAGTTGGCAGTGGTTTTCAACCTAATAAAAGCCTATATCGATAGTCGGAACCCGAGGCCTTGGGGTGTATAATATTGTAAACTAGGGTTCCTCTCATTCTTAATTAGGGTTGGCGGTGGGTTTCAACCCTAAATAAAAGCCTATATCAGTAGGCGGACCCGATGGCTTGGGTTGTATAATATTGTAAATTAGGGTTCTTCTCATTCCTAATTCGGGTTGGCGGTGGGTTTCAATCCTAAAAGCCTCAATCGATATGCGGGGCCCGAGTGCTTTGAGGAACGTATATTCTTTACGATAAAATTATCCATAAATAACGAAAAAGGTGTTCTTTGTGTTTGGGAATATGGAATACCCTGTCTTAAATATCAATATTAACGTGCATTTTAATTTTATCAATAAGCAGGATTATGTCCATTGGGTGACGTCACATACATTCACAGTTCATTAATTTTCATCAAAAATACTTCGAATATTTTTTTTCACGAAAGTAATATGTAACTAGGATATTAGATATTACTTGAAAGTAATATCTAATATGTTTGTTCTCTCTAGTTACTGCGCAGTAATATAACTATGTAATATATTACTCACTCGCGCATTAGGGAACAACACTGTTTGTAGACTAAATACAAAGGCTTTGAAAATCTTATTATTTTACAGGGGAAAAAGAAAATATTTTTTATATTTTGGTATTCGTTTTATACTAATACTAATTATAAATTTTTTCATCCTCGTGGCACAAAACCATTTTACTCCAAAGGCCCTCTTAATGAATCTCTTCATGAACATGACATATACTATAATTAAGATACGTAGAATATTTTTTGTATTCATTCATTTTCTTTGTACGTAATTAACGAACATAAAGGAATGCATCATCCAAAATCTCAATTATACCCCATTATTATGATTGTAATACATGACATGGAGCATGCTATGGTTTTTTTCTAACATGTCTAATAAGTAATAACTATATCTTATATGTAATAGTGAATCCACCATTTGTGTTTGCACAAAGGCGTTTTTGGGTGGGTTAATCTGTTCATTGAATGAGATGAAGAGAGGTAATATAAATCGTATTTCATTCCTTCATTTTGAAACACTGCATTCAAGGGTCACTCAGTAGCGCTTTTATATTTATATTAAATGGTTAAAATGTATTTATATAAAACATATACCTATTTTACTAAGAATTCATATTTTGAGTTAAATCAATGATTAATGATTAAAAAAAAATTAACAAGCAGGGTTTCGTGGTATAAGGTATAAATGTTCAAAATTTAAGCTGCCAAAGCAGATTTGATAGGCATGTTCATAGTAAGCTAAGCACAGTTTATATTACATTTATGAATAAATATATCTTTTTTACAATAATTAAATAATTTGATTGTTTAAAAAAATGACTTATAATTTTAATATATTCATAAAATATTAATTTGCAAACTTGGCACATACAATTTGAAGTTAATTTTTTATTTTATGTAATAAGTGTCGATTTATTTTAACATGATACGTGAATTTATTTACTTTAAACTTAAACAATAATTTTGAAGATATATATTATTTTAAAATGTAATATTTGTTTTGAAATGTTCTTGGATATGGTACAAATAACTAGTAAATAGTGATACGTAAGTATAATATATATTGGGGTCCACCATAATGAATAATACTTGTTCGCTATCTCAAAGAGAAAACACGATAAGTCAAAGATTACGACGGCATCCCTTTCACAACATATTTTTTTACTCGGAGAGGTTGATTGAATCCACACAAATGGTATAAATAGTTGGAAGATTGCGCCATTTATATCTGTCACCACTCTCGCCGTTGCAGATGGAGAGACCTCATTTTCATTCCTACTTCTTAATCCGGATCAAGCTCGGCAAGACAGTGAAGGAGTTCATCCGTACCTTTCCTGATACCTGTCCTGGCCTCACCACTATCAAAAGATGGAGAAAAGATTTCAATATTGGGAGTTGTATCCTAGAGAAGAGGATATGCCCTGGACGTCCTTAGGGAATAATGAAAAAGAAACATACCGCCTACATGAATAACCTGAACGATCAGAACCTCAAATGAGCGTTAGTGAGGCTGCTGAACAGATTTCCCTACAAATTATAACCGTCACCAGGATTATCATGGAGTATCTTGGACTAATTAACGTCCTCAGTTGCATCGTTCCTTACCAGCTCTTAGAAACCGACAAGAGGCAGCGAGTTAAATACTGCCAGGATCTCTTAAAGATTTTACGGGACCCCTGAGAGGCCTATTTGGGATCTGTTAGTCCAGGACAAATCCTGGTTCAACTGGCATTCAACAGAGTGGAGGCAGGTCTAGATGGATCCCACGGAAGCCCGGTTCTCAATCCGCACCCCCCGCATGAAGCTGACGATGAGGGAGACGATAATCATGATGAGTTGTAATGCAAAACGAAGCATATATCAATCCAGGCGCTACCCTCCAGGACCACAGTCAACTATTTACCCATGATAAAGTACCTAAAAAAGACCTGGAAACGCTTCAACAAACTCAATAGCAAAAGACTTACCTGAAAGATTTACATATCTCGTGATGTAAGCATCACCTTTTCAAACGTGTCGGTCGCTGAAACACGGGAGTGTATGGCCTGAAGGGACGTGGAACGGGTCAAACAGAGCCCTTATAGCACATATCATAATCTCTGTGACCGTTTTTTGTTCCGGAAATCAAAGCATCTAATCCAGAGTGACGAGTTTGGGAGACATGATAAAGGCATTTCTGTCATACAGCGGGCAATGAAGAGAATGAGAGAAGACGAGCAGTTCGATCAACTGAAGAAGCTTCGGGAACATTGTCACGAAGTTACCGCAGCACGAAGAGATTATTTTTCTAAATTAGAAGTGTTTTTATGTAAATCGTGGCTTTTCATAATCTATTTCATTCTTTTGGTGCTCCATAATATTATACTTGATATACCGCGTAAATATCCAATTAGTATATTTATTGTTGTAATTAATTACTTTTTGGCTAAAGCATTTAGGATACATAAAAATGTAAAAAGTTAAAAAAGGACAAATTATATCAACGAACTTCATAATTACTCGCTCTCGACGATTTCTCTATTATGACAACAATAAAAAAATGAGAGGATCATGAAACAAATTGATCATTATCATGTCAACTAAGAACATACAATATTTAAAAAGTATCTAAACCTTTCGATGATATATTCAGTTCATACTTAAAACATGCTCATTTAGCACCTGTTTTCCTTCAAATATTTTCAGAATTTTTTATATATGATTCATTGAGAAATTGAGTTAGGTAATATATAGTGACTTCACTTCAAAAGTTTGCTATATCCTCTTATCGTCTTATATATCTACTCATCCTCGGATAAGGACTTATGTAAAGGATATATGACGAATCAACTTGGTGGATGATTCTAGTACATGTTTTTGCTGCATGTCTTCTCTTTTTTTCTTGTAAGATATGTTTAATATGCAGTAACCTAATTGAGGAAACGACAAATATTGTTTAAGGCATTTCGTTTCTACATCTTGTCAACATGCCATATATAAAGCTACTTTAAAGGAAAGTGGTGCATCAAGAGCTTTTTGTTCTTATTTTTGATTATTTCTTGGCTTCCTTTCGTTTTATTTATCCGCTAGAGGCGTTGTTTATGTTGATGCAGCTAAGTAAATAAATACGTAGTGTGGTGTTTAAATCCACTAATAATACCTGAGGGTATAGAAGGAGTTACTTATTAGAGTAATCCCATACACGTCGGCCCTGAGGGTTATTGAGAACACGAGGGGGAGGATGAGGACATCTTTATTAAGGTAGAAGGTGTGCATAGGACAAGGAGTAAAAACAGACTGCCTAGCAAATAATAATAAAGGGGGAACATGAAGAGAAAAGGGAAAAGGAAAATACGTAGACAAGGGTCAAGGTTAAGGGATGCCAATAGATGGCTGAGACCCACAGGGATGCCAGTAAGAATACATAACATCACCCCCCATCAACGATGCGGCGGGGACGGAGTTGGTTCACATGCCTCGTCTTGATGGCATCGTTGATTCTGACTTTCCAAAGCGAGTCAGAGATTTTTTCTTCTGTCAACCCGGGAACCCACTTCGGCGTTTTTGCGTTGAAGTTCTTGCACCACACAGGTGCTTTCTCTCGGACAGGTTCTTTTGACTGGTTGGCACTGAGGGTAGAAGTCCGTCGAGGCGAGTGCGGACGGGACGCGCAAGGAGTAGTTCCGAGGGAGATTTTCCGCATGCTAACGGGGTAGAGCGGTAGGTAAAGAGGAGTTCGTCTACTGTTATATTCGGATTTTTCCGCATCATGTCCTTAAGGATTCGAACAGCCCTCTCTGCTTGGCCGTTGGACTGAGGATGGTAAGGAGGAGACAGAGTCAGCTTCACCCCCCACTCTGACAATCTCGCCCTGAAGGCTGGGTTTGCAAATTGAGGGCCATTGTCAGAGTGTACTCCTTTCGGAAACCCGAACCTCGAAAACCAGTACAGGAGTCTCTGGAGAGTATGGACGGTAGAAGTGTTCGTCATGGAGGCGGCTTCGATCCATTTGGATCCAGCGTCGACAAGGATGAGAAAATCCTTATTTTTGAAGTGGAGAAAGTCGATATGGACGCGCTCCCATGGAGAAGCAGGTGAGAAGGGTACGAACTTAGAAGGAGGAGAGGGAGCATTACTTTGACATGTCGAACAGGCATTCACTAGGTCTTCGATTCTTGGTCGATATTTGGCCACCATACTTTGGAGCGGGAAATGGCTTTCATTTTTACTATGCCCCGGTGTGATAAATGAAGCTCCTCTATGAATTTAGAACGAAGGGAGGACGGGACAACGAAGCGAATTCCCCAAAATAGCATGTTGTCTTTGATAGAGAATTGATGACGTTTGGAAAGGAAGGATTTTTGAGTCACCTTGGACCAATTGTCCGTACGGGCAGCTTCGATTACCGCTGATAGGGATTCATCCTCTTCAGTGGCCTTCTGTAGTTCACGCACCTCTGTGCTGTAGGAGGACAATGCAAGACACAATAGCTCGTCCGTTGTATCATTTGTAGGATCAGGAGCGTCCAAGGGGCCACGGGAAAGCGCATCCGCGTGGAGGTTGAGGCTGCCTTTGACATGCGTTATTTTGTAGTCAAACATCGCCAGGCGCAGGGCGAAACGCGAGAGGCGAGCCGTAACTACAAGAGGGAGTTCCTTCTGGGGATTGAAGATGTATTCGAGGGGCTTGTGGTCCGTTTGAATAATAAATTGGCGACCCAGAAGATGACGTTCAAAGCGATTTAGACCGAACATTATACCCGTTGCTTCCCGGTCGATTTGCGAGTAATTCTTCTCGGCGGCTGATAGCTTCCTGGAAGCGAAGGCGATGGGACGGTCTACTCCATCGATTACATGGGATAGGATGGCCCCGAGCCCGACCGGAGAGGCGTCCGTTGAGAGAAACAAGGGCAATGTGGGGTCATAGTGTGCGAGGACAGGAGCATTAGAGAGGATTCTTTTAATGGTCAAGAAACTCACCTCTGTTTCTTTAGACCATGTAAAGTCCACGTTGTTCCTCGTCAATTCGTGCAGAGGAGCGGCGGTGAGAGAAAGGTTTCTCAGGAACTGGCCGTAGAATTGGACCAATCCAAGGAAGGACTTGACTTGCGAGCATGAGGTAGGAGTAGGGAATTCAAGGACAGGCCGCACCAGGTCAGGATCAACTGATTTGCCCTTTTCAGATACTTTGAACCCGAGGTAGGTCAGATCGTTCGCCATGAACACACACTTACTTTTGTTTAGCCGGGCTCCAGCGGCACTTATGCGTTCATACACCCTGCGTAGAGTGTTAAGGTGTTCTGGCATGGACTTGGAATAAATAAGGAGATCGTCGATGTAGATCTTTACGTCAGGGATACCATCCAACAGCTTCTCCTGAGCAGCTTGGACGATTGCTGGGGCAGAGGACAGGCCATAGGGCAGAGTTTTGTATCTGAGGAGGCCCATAGGAGTGTTGATGGTTAAAAGGTTCCTGGACTGCGGAGCTAACTCGTATTGCTCGTAACAACGACGAAAGTCCAGTTTAGTGAAATATTTAGAGCCGGACAAGTCTCCAAATAACTCGTCCGGATGAGGTAAAGGGTAAAGGCGCTTGTCGACTACGGGAGAAATTGTGCGGGTGTAGTCCGCACAGATGCGCACCTTGCCATCGGGTTTCAGGACAGTCACGATAGGTGATGCCCACTCAGAGGACTCGATTTTCTCGAGCGTTCCGCGCTCGATCATTACCAAGAGTTCCTCTTTAACTTTATCCCTAAGAGCCAGAGGGACTGGGCGTGCGCGTAGATATCGAGGTTGTGCGTCATCCTTGATGTGGATTACTGCCTTCGTGTGGTTCATGACTTGGTTCCCGGACTCAACAAACAAGTGACCAAATTGTGCGTGAAGGGTTTCTAAGGTAGGTTCCGCTAGTTGGATTTGATCACAGAGGAAGGAAGGTTTGTGGATCGAAATGAGGCCAAGGTCGATACAAGCTTGCGAACCGAGGATAGGTTGCTCAATGTTAGTCACGAGGAAGGTGAGCGACTTGGGTTTCGAATCTCCTAGACAGAGGGGAAGGGTAACACTTCCAAGAGTAGGTATCTTGTCACCCCCGAAGGCAGAGATATGGCCTTCGTGGCTTAGGACCATTTTAGGAGGGACTAGTCTACGAGGGATTACATTGACATTCGCACCCAAATCTAACAGGAAGGTAACAGGAGTGCCATGGACTACAGCCTGCACAAAGGCTCTCTTTGCACACGGAGTAGGATAACAGGAGACTTTGGAGACAGTCGGGTTGCCCATACCCGACCTACAGCACGATGCTAGGTGGTTCATGCCGCCACACTTAAGGCAGGTCTTCCCAAAGGCCTTACATTGGGACTTCAGAGGAGGATGCATCGCGGCACAGAATTTGCATTTGATTTTCTTTGGGAATTGAGAGGGTTTCGCCTTCCACGTGGGACGTGTGCCCTTGGGGCCTTTATACTCCGAGACCAGGACGGAGGTTTCCTTGCACATCTCACGGGAGTGGGCTTCCGCGGACTCCAGTGATCGTCCCACCTGGAGTACTTCATCAAGTTTGGCAAATCTCTTCTCGAAAACTAGTTGACGGAGCTTAGAGGAGGTTGTATTTTTTAAGAGAGCTCCGACAATTGCGTCTTCTTCATACGTCACGCTGCAAGAAGAGCAGATCAACTTGCAGAATCGGGCCTGAGTTCTCAGGCGTGTAGCAAAGTCATCAATCGGCTCTCCTATTGACTGCTTGATTTTCGCCGAGACGATACCTCTCAAATAGTATAGATTCCACGGGAGAGAACGCGTCGTTCATGGATTTGAGGAGTGCAGAGTACGAGTCTTCGTCCTCCAAAGGGGTGACGGTGAGGGTTTTCCGCCACTGTTGCACCTCCGAGCCGGCACAGTGTAGGAGGAGAGCTGTCTTGCGCTCTGGAGGTAGGTCCCCAAACAGAGAGGCATAGGTCTGAAACTCGTCAGCCCATGTAGCCCAACGATGTCCTCTTCGTGGGCCTGAGAGGGAGAAAGGAGGGGGCTGAGATACCCCGAGGTTGTTAGGATGGGAGCTGGCAGAAGGGACGGCTGCAGGAGGTTCATCCGCCTCGAGACAGGCCGAAAATAGAAAATTGGCAGGGTCACTCCCGCAGGCGATGAGGTGATCCTTCACGAGGACCACTAGCTCCGCTTTCCTTTTGCCGATGAGCTCCTCGTTCTCTTCAACGAGCTCCATGCGGATGCACTCCGCCTTGAGCTCTGCTAGGGTTAGATGAGGGAGTCGTTTCCTCATCGTCTCGTCGCCAGATGTGGTGTTTAAATCCACTAATAATACCTGAGGGTATAGAAGGAGTTACTTATTAGAGTAATCCCATACACGTCGGCCCTGAGGGTTATTGAGAACACGAGGGGGAGGATGAGGACATCTTTATTAAGGTAGAAGGTGTGCATAGGACAAGGAGTAAAAACAGACTGCCTAGCAAATAATAATAAAGGGGGAACATGAAGAGAAAAGGGAAAAGGAAAATACGTAGACAAGGGTCAAGGTTAAGGGATGCCAATAGATGGCTGAGACCCACAGGGATGCCAGTAAGAATACATAACACGTAGGAATTTTGGGATATATCAACATAGATATATAAAGATATAGAGAGCTGATTCCCTTCAATAGCAGAGAAACAGCGTTCTATGGTTTCTGTGTGTCCACAATAAACAAAGTAATTGATACTACGTCATCGTAAGCTGATCATAGAGATAGAATCATAGAGATATAAACATAACACAATGACGTATTCTCTTACCTCCAAAAGCATAGAAACATCGTCGTTCAGCTATATTCTTGATACAATGACGTATTTCTCTGACGAGTCCAATAGGCTCTCTATATCTTTATATTTCTATGGGATATATCAAGTACCAATGAATACTAAAACAACAAGGAAAAAGGCTCGCGAGGAAAATACGATGAGGGATCTAAAAAGGAAAAAGGAGAATACGCGTACATTCTCCTCTTTCCTTATTTATTTCATAACAAATTATGATTTTGAGAACGAAATATATATTTTTTACTATTTACAAATTTATGGACATATATTGAATAAACATAGATACATTTAAGACATTCTGCAAAATTATAATAACATAAATACATTTTGTTTATTCTCCTTTAAGTTTTTTCAATCTCTTAGAATTATTTGTCATATTTTGACTGATTGTTTTTCTTTTGTTTTTGTGAATTTGATCATTGATTTCCGAAACATAATTTTTGGACATACAATTAAAAACTTTAGCAGCGATTTGTGGAATAAAATTTTTCAAAGGAATGGTCTTCTTCCCATTCTGCTAAAATAATTTCCAAGCGTATCATTTTCCAAAAGTTTAATAAACGAAAGAACAAAAATATTTTTTGAAGAAGGGGAAGTAATCAACTCTTTGAAGATACTTTTTGAATTTTGAATTTCTGAAAAAAATGCATAAACAAGGAACACGTTAAAAAAAGAAACATCAGAAGGACGAGTTAGCCCACCTCGATTATTTTGATCTAAAAGTTTTTTTCATCATCAATATTTTCTAAGGAGAATAATTTTACATTGAATTTTTTATTTAAAGCTGTCAATAAATTTTATCCCTATTTTGACTTAGAGCCTTGAAGCGAGCCTTTAGGTAAGTTATTGTAGAGTCAGCCAATCCAGTTTCTAAATTCAAAGATGAAGAAAGTTCCGTAAGGCGACGTATTGTAGGTAATGTGAGAACTTCTTTACGTAGATCTCTATAAGACTCGTTGAGAAACCTTTCCAGGACATAGATAAGGCGTACAAGGCAGGACTGTATCTCCGTTGTTGTGGACATTTAAACAACAAGGATAGTTGTTCAATCAAAAAGTTTAATTTCTTCTCTTTTGCTTCGTCCAAATGGGGCAAGATATTTGTCAAATGATTTCAAGCTGTGTTTAATTCATTTTCCAAGCTAAATAGTTGATTGGTGAAGAGTTTGATGTCAATGAATTTAAGAAGGCCAAATATTAAGAAGGGTGTCACATTTTGTAATATGATTGTTCTTGGTGATATGTTCGAGATGATTAAAAGATAGATCTCTATCTATCACCCTGAAAAAAAAACATAACAGGGAATAAAGTCATCGTAGTTGTATGAATCAGTATTAATAAGAAAATACTGAGGAATAGTCAAGTTTTGATATGTGAGAAACAATATATAAATAAAGAAGGTTAAGGAATGAAGTTTGGCTTACCGTATATGGATTGTCATTTCTTCATTAATCTTTAGACTGAAGTCTATTGACGGTCCTCCATGACTAAAGTTCATTTTGAAGAACACCAGTTCTTTATCTTTTCATCATAATGTTCTTGAACGCCGCTCGGAAGGCAAGTCCTATCCATTTTAATTTGAAGCTCTCGAGTGTTAAAAATGAGTTGGCCTCTTCAAAAGCCTTAATCTTTTTTAAAATTCGCTCGTTTTCATTAAGGAGTCGTGAGGAGGAGGTTGAGTGGAGGAACGCTTGGAGGAGGCTTTTTTGAATAGTAGTGAGGAAGATTTGGAAAATTGGAAGGGACGGCATCTTTTTTTAGTATCCTAAGACAAAGAGTTTTTCCAGATCTGTCTGAACGTGATGGATTAGAGTCAGTAGACTCTGGCTTATAATCGGAGGGCATGAAATGTACGTCACACAACGCAGAATGTCTTGAAGGTATCTAACTTTTTGGCGGAACAGCCTTTGTCCAGAGTTGGCGTAGGGACTCATCCTTGGGGAACATATTAAACCGTCTCTTTTTCCCCTCGTTGCCCTTTGGTTTGTAGCCACTCTTGCAACGGAGCAACGCAAACCTTCCCCATTGTCGTCTAGTTTGAAGATAAATAGGTAGTTCTAAAATGACTCCTCTACACACTTCACTACTTCATTCACGCGGCAAATAAATAAATAGCGATCCCGCTTGTATTTGTGTTTTGAAAGGTTTGCGCGACTTTACCCTTCTGATTGTTTTAGTATACATTGCAAGTACCCTTGTGACGTATTAGTGACGTAGACTTAAGCAATTGTTTAAATAACATTGTCATGTCTATTATTTTTATTGCTCCACGGAACTTCGCGCTCGATACTCTACATGAAACCTCACCTTCTAGATTATATGTGAACATTGGAGTAAAATAATATGTAAAATCATAATACAGTTGCCTAATTACTGAAATATTAATTATCGTTGTGAAAATAAATAAAAATAGAATTATGAATGCGATTATTAAATGCATGTGATGAATGAGATCGAAAAAAAACCCGGTATGACGCCATAATTTTTAAATGCCAAAGCGACCTCTGCTGGACAAAAAGAAAAAAGAGGACTCAATGAAAATTTCCATGCTACCTGCCTCGATGTACTACTTTACTTTAAAGCTTTAGCCATATATACCTCCTATTTACTATAGAAAGTAATGTTATGAAGGTATATGTAAAAATATATGTACTTAGCTAATTGAAAGTACCAAAAAAGTGTATGTACTGGGTGTGTTCATAAACAAATGACAATTTAAAGAAAAACATAAAATAAATGTTTTGGACAAATATTTACGGCATCATTTTTCTCAAATAATCGTCATTATCATAATGAAATATTGGTCTATATATCCCCTTGTAGGCAGAACACTTTGAAAACATCAAACAACATACATTCTAGACATTTATGCAACAATGTTCGGATCGTCAAGGACTCCTACAAACCTATACACCTCTCGATTTAAACCTGTTGACGTCTCTACGTAAGAGCAAAGTAGACTATTGAAGCTGATACATCAAGGATCAAAGTGCTTTTATTGATTGGAAATGAGTCTGTTGGATGATCATCTATAGGGAGAGCGCTTTTGGGATCTAAAGAAATGGATGGTCCGCTGAAAATGGTGTTCAGAAGGAATGAGAAAAATACTATGTTGACCAAGGAATACCAGAAACTACATGGAAGGGTGACATTTTTCGCACGCCGGGAATCAATACGTAAGCAGGGCATATAAATTCTACTTATTCATTAATGAATATATTTTTTCTGCCCGTGTGTTTTTATTCGTAATAAGTTGAAATATTCAAAATAAACTTCCACTAATCTGAGTCAATTAAACTTGATGAGATCAATGTCGAGAACATAATTGATGTTGAAATACATCACGTTTCAATAAAGAATACATAACTACTGAAAAGTTATTTACTTAGGTAAAGAGTCACCCTTTCCTGTGCTTTTAGGTTTCCTTGGTTGACGTATGAAAAAGATAAGCAACGATGCACTATATCTAAGTATAATTGTTGTAGTTCTTACTAATTCACCAATAAATATTGTTTATTCAGTTGGTAACTGAATTTCTTTTTTTTTTTTTATACGCTGACTGTCATTCATCATCAATAAAACGTTCATTGTTCTCAGTAATTTGAGTGGCTGCTTTATTAAATAATATTAATTGTTGGTGATATTTGTGAAGTTAATTCAAAGGATTCCACAAATATATGAAAATAGGCCTATTGAAAAAAGCCAATTATGTTCTTAAGTATAATATTCTATCTTCGAATTGTGTTAGGCTCTCAAAAATCATTTTTCATATACCAACTGAGTATTTCCGTCTTTTTTCTTGAACCACGACATTCGAGAAAAATGCCCACGTTTGTTATCTTGAATAATACAGTTGATATGTCTGAGAGTATTCATATCTCATTTTGTTTGTGGACGACCTTGAATGTGTTCACCGCATTTAATCATCCTATCTTCAAGGTCAAGTTCTCCATTTGTTCTTTTGGAGACATTTTTTTTTGTTGACTGAGGGAGGAAGATGATGAAACACTTTTATTAATTAATATAGTGCTACTGGATTATTTTTTTTGTGACGATGAATAGGAAATGACAACCCATGAAGTAGAGTACCTGAAGAAAAGTCCTAATAGTATACAATATATTATAGTTTGTGACTTTTTCATACATGTACATATAACTTCCTTCATTCAAATAATATTTTCCTTTGACCAAATGATGTACGGACATGAAAAAGATAGAGGTATCAGCTTCATACTATGAGTTGAAACATAATATATGTATGAAGCTTTGAAAAGGAACGAAATTGATTATCCATTTTTATCATTCACCAAATGTAAACTTTTTTACTATATTTTTCTGCTTACAATAATTTAGGTCTTGTATGAATTTATATTTAATACATGTGTGAGATATAAAAAAATAAAGACAAAATTTGAACCGATTCGTAAAAGTAATTAAATGGTTAAAATTTACGATTTAGATAAATAAGCATAATAAATTAGTTTTTTATTCATTATGCACCGACGATGTATTCTTAAAATCCTCCTGATGTCCTTCAACAATTTACATAATTTGGATAAAATACATGTCTTCTCAGGTTCAGGATGCCGCTCCCAAATCAATATTTTTGACTCTAATGCAGAGTGGTGAACTGGAGGACCATTGATGATAGTTCGAATGTTTTTCCTTCTAAACTGTACTTTTTTTTGCTTTTCAAAAAATGGGCGATCCTTAAGAAAAAGGATCCCATTCATGTTTGAAAGGTTGCGTTGTTGATATCGTCGTGTTGCCATATAAGAAGATCAAAACATTGAAGCTTAAGAGAATTTCTATGTTGTTTATGACAAAGAATATATACCGTCGTTTATCTCTGGTAACGTTGGTCGTGGAGCAATCCTTTATGATGGCAGATCTTCGCCCTGGAGCCCTTGGGAACTGGGTCTTACTCGCTTCGCTGAAAAGCCCT
>CP045895.1:8392803-8443169 GCA_013387185.1 Caligus rogercresseyi | reverse complement strand
TCGTACGCTCTCTTGGTTAAAAGTATATTTTGCACAATTTCAGTCGGTAATACACTTCATGAAAACACAAACATCTTATATTTGTAAATATTGAACTACTAACAAATAATGTGTAGTGTCTTTCCTTCAGCTAACTTTTTACACTTTTCCTACAGAAGGTCGTGCCTTTTTATCGGAAAGACCATTATGTATTCTAAGGTCTTTATTAAACTTTTTCTCTCTTTCTTTTATACTCATTCAGCCTTCCAATGTCTTAGTTTTTCCATTGCCATAAAGTCAAAGAACATGAACAACACCCTTTTCAATGGAAAGCAAACTATACTTCTTTTGGAAGGAATGGTGGAAGACAAATCATTTTCTTATATTGTTTTGAATGGAAACTACTTCTTTTTTTTTCTATCCTTCTTCTATTATCATCTTCATTACTTACTCTTAGAGGAGATGGAGGGAAAGTATATATTCATCAAATTATGACGCCTGTCAGTATTTGATTGTCATCTCAGATATTTTTTTTACATTGGTATGTAAGAATCCAGGTGAAGGGACAAAAAAATTATTCGTATTTTTTATATTGTATGTGTGTGAAAAAATAAACTTGTTCCTTTTTTTAAATCTACATACTTTCTTTATGGTTACAAAGAAGAAGAAGAAAAAAAAGTGTAAATATTGGGAGGAAAAAATAAAAGTTTTTTGAACGTTAGGGGGAGTTAAAATTAACTCATATATCAAGGATTTCGTGTCCAGCCAAACACACACACACACACAAAGTGTCATGGCAGGAAACTCGTTATTAACACGATAAGAACCTTGTTTCAATGTATGTATGTAGAGTAAATGTAGTGAACCTTTCACACGCTTTTGCACAAAAAACGAAAGTTTGACTGATTTTAATTACATTAAAAAAATTAGGAGTTTGATTCTATTTTTTGTACTACATTTATGTTTGAGTTTCTTATCTAACCTATGTGTAGAGATATAGAAAGGTTGTGTTTGTTTTGCTTAATTGGTTCGATAGAATTGCAGTATCCGACTGGATATAAATAAGCATACTAGCATTAAAATTAGTCCATTGAACCTAGGATCTTATCAATGAGGTAGACCCAAAAATGACCATCACTCTAGGGAGTGTTCAACCTGCACCCCTACATTCAGAGTTGAACACGCCTTAATGCTCAAGGCTACCGCCCTCCCTGTTTTTAATGTGATGGTTTGAAATAAAAGTAGAGGGAATAATAATTATGATAGAAGTTGGGCATACCGCTACAAGTATCACACACTCGCGACGCTGTGTAGGAGAGAACATCACAATCAAGAGAAAAAATAATGCTTAAAATTCTATTACCTCCGCGAAGGGGTTTGTTCACTGCGTTGTTTGTTTTTGTTTGTTAGTTTGTTGGTTTGTTGGTTTGTCAGCAGATAACTCAAAAAGTACTGAACGGATTTGATGAATTTGTGGAGTTGTTGGAAGTGCCAAAGGAAGAGTGATTAAATTGGCATCTTTGAGTGCAGAATAAGGCGCCAAATAGCTAAATACTACTAACTTTTTCAAGTAGCCTACTCTGGCAATAGATGTCGCTGTGCTGTGAAATTGGTGCCGGGAGCGCTTCCTCTCGAATTTCCGTCTAGGGGAACCCTCGCCCGTCTCTCTAAGTCGTGAAAAAATTCCGCCTCGGAAGCTCATGACGGCGGGGTTTGCACTCTCTGAGTGTATATATGCCTCTAGTTTATGAATATTTTGAATTCATTTTCTCCTATTAATAATTGAAGCTCTTCATATTTAAAAAATAACACTTATTTCTTTCATCAAATCTGTCGATCATCACACTGACTATCAGACGTAGAAAAAAACGAAAAACACTATTATCAAATGAAAAATCATATTTATTGATAAGTTTGCAACATTTTCTTTTGGTCCTATGAGTATGTTCGACAACCCTGATCGACATTATTGAAAAGTTCCTTAATGTGAATGGTTTTATACTTATTCAATTCCACAAGGACACTACAGTTCCATTCCACAAAATTGGCAAAATCAGATCCTTGATTCCTTTTCGACTATTTTTTATTTAAAAAAACATTCATATATTGGTTGATCTAGATAGAAGGAAAATATAGTTTCAAACGACGACTTATTTTGTGTACTTAATAATAAATACGACTAAATATTAAAGGGATGGTTTAAAGAAATGTAAGTAGCCACATGATCTATTAATGCCTATATTAATTCGGGAGTTAAATAGAAGGAAATAGGTATATTCTATTTTTAAAGTGGACATATGCCCTCTATGAGTTTATAAAAGGAAGCCATTTTTTCCTAGACAGAATGATTTTTTTCTTTGAGACCGGGCATCTCATTTTATATCATTATAGTTGTGTGAATATTAAAAAATTATTGTAAAAGTTATTATTGTGTATGTAACACATGTAACAATAATTAAAGTTATATATCTTATTAAATGAAGAAAAATAATATAAAGAGGAAGTAGGGTAGCACTTGAAACTGAGTGTAAAAGAACTGGGTGTGTTTGCTTTAATATAACTTTTATGTTTGTATGTGAAGCCCAATAGTTAGTCAAACGACAAAGAGAATTATGCCGTATTTTGAGCTAGTAAAAACTTTTTTCCAGAGCATCGTTGTCATATTATGCTAGTGATTGAGACTCAAAAGAATAAAGAACGGGATGTGGTGTTCTCAATAAAACTCATAGACAGTCTATCATCTTAAAAACTGGTCATTTGGGAATAAAGAGTGTTGAAAAAATCTTATGAACACTCCAGGCATAAGTGCAGGCATGATTTTTGACCATTTCATATAAAAGTCTGGACAAAACCGATGACAGATTTTGACACAGTGGGTCTTATGTCATAAGAATGTGTATCATTTGCTGAATCAAAGGAGTGGACCAAAAATGTGATGACCAGTAGTAGTATCATAACAATCGAGTCCAAAGCCCCATAAACTTATTTGAATCTCACAACGTGTATTCAATATTGATGGTTCTTAGATGGTTCTCATACTCCAGATAAACAACATAAAAAATCCACTCTATTTTAACGTGGCCCTAATCCTCTTGTATTTTTAATGGTATTTTTGATTATTATCCTGAGACAGAGTATCTTCACCTTGATGTACTAATTTGAGACTAAAATATATATTTACATTCCTGCGGAGGTCATTCCATCGTAACTTAAAGGCACACATAGATACACTTTAATATTTTGCTCAACACAAAAAAAATAAGATATATTTACAAAAACTAGATCAAGTATTTTTATCATAAGCATATTTCGGTACAAAAATAGTTGTAATTTATAATGGTAAATTTTTTCATCAAATATGTTCTTAGTAATATAAAATGCAACATACAAATTATATATTAGGCTGTTCCATAAATAATTAGATAAGTTAGCTATCTCGAAAAGTTCACACGCTATCTCAAAAATTTCAACGGGAGCGTTCTTATCGGATATTTTTTGCATGGGACAGACTGTAGGGCGCCACTCAGGTTAATATATAAGGTGAGTAATGCGTCATTTCTATCATTCATTCTACTCGCCGCTGAAAATGGAGACACCCAACTATCGCCCCTACTTCTTGATCCGGATCAAGCTCGCCAGGACAGTCAACGAGATCCACGGGGACCTGCTCTCTACCTTCCCTTACTCCTGCCCTGGCCTCTCCACCCTCCAGAGATGGCACACTGAGTTCGATAAGGGTGTTTTTGCCCTGGAGAAGAAGACCCGTCCTGGACGTGATTCTTATGGGGTTCATCTGCAAGCCGAGGCGGGTATCGATCCCTGCACTACCTACCGGGACCACAGCCGACCGGAACACCATGATAGAGTACCTGAGGACGACTGGGAAGAGCTTTCTCAGCCTGAAAAGGACAAAATCTGGCTGAAAGATTGTCTTCTCATGTAGGACAATGCACGTCCCACACTGCCACCGATACCAGGGAGTTCCTAACCCGGAGGGACGTGGAACCGGTGAAACAGTCACCCTACTCACCCGACCTGAACCTGTGTGACAGGTTCCTGTTCTGGAAGTTGAAGCACCTGCTTTCTTCGGGAGGACGAGTTTGGGGGCCACGAGGAGGCTACACTCGCCGTTCAGCGGGCGATGAGGAGGGTCAGTGAAGACGAGCTCTACGACCAACTCAGGAAGCTCCGGGGACACTGCCACGACGTCATTGCAGTCGGAGGGGATTATGTGTACTGATTGAGAAGTTTTTTGTTGATCTGATGAAAATTTTGAGTTTTTTGTAAACAACCTATTTACCATGCACTCGTAATGCACTATTCTTGATGAAAAACAAAACAGGGAGTGCGATAGACTTGAGCATTAAGGCTTGTTCAACTCTCAATAATGTTGGGGGTGCAGGTTCGAATACTCCCGAGAGGGGATGGTCATTTTTGGTCCGCTACCTCATAGATAAGATCCTAGGTTCGAGTGACTAATTGTAATACTAGTATGCTTA
Source organism: Caligus rogercresseyi (assembly GCA_013387185.1). NCBI lineage: Eukaryota > Metazoa > Arthropoda > Copepoda > Siphonostomatoida > Caligidae > Caligus > Caligus rogercresseyi. The sequence continues at coordinate 8,438,691 of CP045895.1, read as the reverse complement.
TTTAAATCAAGTCGGAGGTTGCAACTCTATCGAACCATATAGGCAAAAAAAAAAAATGTATCTCTGAGTTTAACAATACTTTCATTTTAAGTTAACACTTAAAAGGCTATATCAGATCTCTTGATGATTAAACTTGTAAACAAATAAATTATTACATCATAGATTTCAAAGTTAATAGTTTATTGTGATTTCTAATATGCCATTGATTCAATCTTTTTTTTCGAAATAGAACATATTTTCATTATGATCTGAAGGTAATACAGTGATTTTTGACTGAAGGTAGCACATGACACCTCCTAAATATATTATGACAAATATAAAACGCTGAATGTATACTTTATTCGAATATTATTTCAAAAAGTCACATAATTCAAAATAGATACCTTGAGGCAAAGCAAGTTTTGTAATAATTGTACTTATATAAATTTTTATGCAAAAAGGTAGAGTCTTTTTCTTTTTAGTTCATAAGATGTTTTTTAAGTGAATTTTTTTTATCATTTTATCAAAATGATTGAACTTTTATAGGTATATTATTTACTATACTTTTTATTGTAATATATATTTTCTAGGAGTAGTGGTGCTTCTTATAATTTTTTTGTTTATTGCTCATTTCTCATTCCTTCTTGCCTTTTATAAGCAAACAGCCATTTGCACTTTAATTATATTCAACATTAAATTACATACATGGCCTAATAATGGCTTTAAAATCTACACGGCAAGCATCAACTTTATTACTAGAGTAACATAATTTGCTTTGATATGGAGAAACTTGTATAATGCTCAAATAAAGAACTCATATACCATAAATTATAATTGTCGAAATAAAAAGTTCAAATACAAATGCAGTTGTATTGCCCAAGGAATAATAAAGACTTCTCAAATGCTTATATGGAGTTTTTTTTTAAAACTGTTTATTAATATATATCAGATTCGGTAAAAAAAAACAATAATAAATTGCTGAAATAGTGATAGCAAACATAAGTTATATCGTGAATATCGCGATAAACATTTTGAAAAGAAGTATTAAAAGAAAGTAATATTCAAATTATACAAGGAATAAAATGTGTGATAACTTTTTCTTTGTCTATCATTTGAAAATAAAATGTCTATTTTATATGTAAATTAAACGAAATTTCTTAAGGGTAAAAAAATATACAAGGAATTTTATTTCATACTGAGCTTCACAATACGGTTCCTATAACTTCAATCATATCGTGGGGAGCTGTAATACCCAAAGCATATTAAAGATGTATCAAAGTTCCTCAGTTAAAATAAGAAAATAATTCACAATTCTTCAATAAGACAATCCAACAAATTACACAACGATTTAAATCCGAGCCATTCAGGCTTTGTCAGACGTTATGTTTGTGACAATTTTAATTGTACCCATGTTTTATGTTAGGGTGGGAACTCCTAACTAGGGATATAACGTAATAAAGCCCACTGGCAGTTAAAACCACGACCTTCAAAAATAACTGTATGCACAATACACTGAATAAAAGGTGGGAAGATCAATGTCTGAATACGCAGCTGATGAAACAAAGAAGAAAAGGAAGGAATACTTATTATTATCCCTTGAATATTCATAGTATAAATACCTATGGGGCTTATGGAGTAAATAATGAGAAAACCAATAAAGAAGATAGTGACGCAATGGTAATTAAATAAGCAATAATGTTTTTTCTAACGCATCAAAACAACATAGCCTGACATCATCCCCTCTGCTCGGCCTCCAGTCACGTTGCATGTACGGTGGCCAGCGCGGCCGTGGTCGAGCGGCCTTTCTGAATCCAAGCTCGGTGTTTGGAAGAGCATCCGTCTTTGCCAAGTGGTCCTCGAGGTCGGATTTTACAATGGTCTCCAGGATCTTGGAGAGAGCCGAGAGGATGCAGATTGACCTGTACGATGCGGGGTCAACCACAAACTTGCCCTTGCTCTTCCAAACTGGTAGCAAATTAGACATATTGAGTGCGATCGGAACGGTTCCCGACGCCAGCGATCTATTCACAAGATGAACGATTGATCCGGCAAGCACTTCGATGCCTCTCTTGAGAACGGAGACAGGTATCCCGTCGACACCTAGGGCCTCAGTGGCCCTCATCCCTATGAGTACCTTAACATTCTTTCCGGCCCCCTCGAAGGAGAAGGAAAACGACGCCGACGACTTGGGCCATGACGACGAAGGGGGCTGCTGCTGTATTATTATTTTAAAATGTGGTTCATATTTATTTCTTTACCTGACGTGGCAGCCCTTTTAACTACACATAATGACGCCTTCAAATTGGTAGAATGTTTCTTTTCAGTTGAGTTACTAGTTATTATATATCTAGTTGGCAAAAAATTAAATCTGCTATAAATGTGACTTTCGGAACCCAAAAATTGAGTAACGTTTATTAAAAAAACAATATAACATAATTTTGACACCCAGAATCCATTGTGAGTATATTTGTAACACTAACACATGCAAAACCTATGACACGTAGTATATGATTGGCTTTTAAAACTCTAATGTGTCATAGTGGTGACAAGAAAAATTCTGTGCAGTGAGATTGGATCCGTAATACCATATAAATCTTTGGATCCTAATGGTCCAAATGAGTACACGTCATTCTTGATCATTCATTCATACTCTAATAAATATAAAAAGTATTATATCATTCGAACCCATACAACTATCCTAAATTCACTATTGTGGAGACTTAATGGAATATATATTATCGGAACTGTTCCATTTAAAATTGCGACTGCATATTGCTGCTCTATATGGTTAAAAAAGGTCACTTAAAATATCAAAGAAGGATTGCTTAATCTTGAACAATCAGTAAAAAAATATACTATAAACTCCAATTTTTTAATAACATCACTTTTTTAATATCATTAATAATTTCAATCGAAGCATACAAGTAAATTAAATTGGATTGTGTTGTTAAAATAATGGAATATTGTTCTTATAATAATATTATTAGCTTTGGTACAAGAACATTCAGATAAACGTAAATATATATTATGTAAATAATAATAATAATAATCATCCTCTGTAAGCCATCAAAGTCCTGCACAATCATCACATCATCTGACAGCTCTCTCTCTCTCGCTCTCTCTATCATATTCTATATGTAAATTTTCATATGAAGCCTCTGTATTTTTAATAAAGATCTGCCAAAGGAGAATATTTGGCTGTCTCTTTATCCTCGGAAAAAAATAATAACACATGTTTTCCACGTCTACTTTTGATAAAAATCTTATTTTCAAGACGAATGCTTAAAAAGATATATATATATATATATAGTTAAAAAATAAATAAAGGAATGCAAAAAACATTTTTACTTATAGAAGAAAAACTGAATATATGTAGGTATATTTTTTATAATCATACTTTGTGTTGACTCATCACTTTCAATTAATCCTTTATTGCACATGTATAAAAAAAATCCGTATTTTCAAATGATATTATAAACTTACATAATGTTGTTGATTCCCTCACGAAGCTCAGGATCGATATCTTCTTCCGAAGAGGCACTCGGCATTATGGGACTACTGTAAAAGAGAGAAAGAGAAAATAAATCAACGGAACAACATGAAGGATGATTATAAAGCAGGAGGAGAGGATAATAGCTGGAAGAAAGAAGGGGAAAATGAACAGTCTTGGATAAATAAATTACGGCTTCCCTTAAATTAATTTGGAAAATTGTCAATGCAGGGTAGTAAAATAATAAGAATAATTTATATGTGTATTGAAAATGGCTGAAGGTAAAGGATAACCTTAGCACGTTAAATAAGGCCAAAAATGAGCTTGTTTTCATTTATCTTGCCAGGGATATGTTTCATGGTGACACAATAAGTCCAATATTTGTTTATTATTTCATATCATAGCTAACAGGGTTCTAGACGATTGATTATAGTCTTAGTCGTGAAGTTCTTTGTATTCATGGGTTTGTTAGTTTAAACAGTAACTTTTAAGATGGGCTGAAGGTGACCGACATACATTTTATAGATATTATAATGTATTTAATCAATTCCGTGATGATAAAAACAGTAAAAATAATTTGAAAGTATAATATCCATATAAAATCATTAACTGAAAATAACTAATTATGAAAACTATACATAGCTATGCTGCTCATCTAACTAACTTGCAAAAACTGGTTCAACAACGTATTCTTTTAAAGAGCATTCCTACTCCAGATTATTTTGTGTCCTAACTAATGAGAAGAGTTCTGTATTTATGGAATTGGTCTTCCAATGAACTCTATAAATCTACTCTAGGCAAAATAACTATGGCTTATAATATATAAATAAACATGGTTCGAAGCATAGAGATTCTTAGATCTGCAACGACGTTGACAACAAACAAAGTGGGTTTTTTAATATACAAAACCCATGAATAACTATTCTTAAGAGTTGATACAGTTTTACAGGCTTATGGTTTTATTATTGTTATATTTAAATAATGAATATTTTCTATAAACCTTTTAAGACCCACCCTCATTTTTATTATACCTCATTTTAAACATATCAGAAGTCATTGTCAGTAGATGTTTAAAAAATATATAGCGAAATATATGGCTTATAAAGCTTGCTTCATATGAGTAGAGAAAATTGATTAAACATAGTCGTAAATCTCAATGTATTCCAATCTGCTGGTCAAAACTTTCTTAGATATCACCATGCATATTCGAACAAATATACAATTCGTTAGTGCTATTTTTGTTAGCCGAGTGAGACTTTTTATTATCTTAAAATGATATTGACCAAAAAAAAAATGATGTAGCCACCATTCTCACGAGAAAAACAGATCCCAACAATTCTTTGAAACATTGATTATCTATTTGGCTTCCCGAGTTAGAAGGACTAAACAACACTCTGGTTGTGTATGGACTAAGACCTTAATCCAAAACTCTAAATCCATTAAAACAAATAATATCATCTATAACTAAATTGGGTCTCCAGACAGGATCTCTTCTTACTCAATACTTAATTGATTTTAGAAGACATATATCAACATATTTCCTATGATACGAAAATACTACTAGAATAGTAATAAAATAGTCCAATAAGAAAAAAAGTATATATTATATTAATTCTAATAGAATAGATTCATCATATCATATGTCTATATATATATTTATCGAATATATTGTCGTTTTTCTTTGAAATAAATAGATAATATTGCTTTAATAGATTGTAGTCATTCTCCGAGACGCACCATTTTTTTCTAATTGATTTTGTTCAAACTATGTAGGAGCCTTGTTATAATTAACATGAAGCTTAGTCTAATTTTGGTTACATATATTTTAGAGGAATGCAATAAATTTATTATTTAAAAATCCCACTCAAACGTATTGTCTCATTTTTTTGCCTATTGGTTCGATAGAATTGCATCCGACAGGATATAAATAGCATTATAGCATTAAAATTAGTCACTCGAACCTAGGATCTTATTAATGAGGTAGACCAAAAATGACCATCCCCTCTCGGGAGTATTCGAACCTGTTTCATGTATTGTGTCACAACACTTTATAGATAAATATGTAAATATAATAATAAAACATTATTAAAGGAATTGGAAATAACTTTGTCCGGTGTTCGTATTGTCCTTGAAAAATTAAAGGATAACAAAGAAAGGCAATTATAGTTTTGACGGCAGCAGGATACACTGCCTGCTTTGACAATGTTCCTTAGAAATATATTGGAGATTTGATGTGGTTTCTACCCCCTCCAGCTCCAATGAACATCTATAATTAATATATCGATTTTTGCAAAATTATAGCAAAAATTTCCAATGTGACATAATTTCTTTCTTTATTCTCTTTGTTGTAATCATATTAATGGAAATAAGTGTTTTTAAAGATGTTATATTATTGTAAACTATGTGATTTGATAATTAGATAATTACTTTCAAACATCACTGTTTTTTTTTCTAATATGTAATGGAACCTAAAGTCTTTCTAAACTTGTGATAATTCGCATTTATTTTAATACATTTCGAATGAAAGAATTATCTAATGAAAAATGTGTTAAATATAATATATCCTCGATGCATCTTAAATGATTTTGGTAGTGTTTTATTCTATAAGTTATAGAACATTATCATTTATAGAGATAAGTTGCTCCAATGCAACGTATTTATAACAACTTGATACAGTAGAAATGAACTATATTTCATTTTTTTAAACCAATCTAATATATGATTTGTCCTTATATATATGTAAGGTTATTCTTCAGGGCAGTAAATATGAACTACAATTTTCATTTATGTATTTTCGCAACTGCCCTGAATAGTTTTACTGTGTTTCTGTATATAATTTTAGTGTATTTTATATTTAAAATGTTTTAACCGGAAAAAATGAATTACAAACAATGCCCATAGCACAATATTCGTGTAAGCAAACTGTAGATAACCTTTTTTTTAACCGTCAAAACATCATTATACGTATTGTGGGAAATTGTGAATATGACAAAAAGACTATAAATTCCAACAGGGGAAAGGTCTTTCAAAAAAATATATACTGAAAAAGAATGTCATTCAAGCATGCTAATCCTATGTGGAAACCTTTTATTTAGTTATTCTTTCATGTTTAGAGTCAGTTGAGAGTGTATATTGTACTATGTAAGTTATTTTTGCGTTCAAGTGAGCTCACAAATTACAGGGCTTTTAAATCCAAATAAATTTTCCTCCTCCTTCCTCCATAATTTAAGCCCCTTCCCCTAATTTCATTTTCCAATCAGTACTTTAAACACATAACCAAATAAAAATAATTCAATGCTTTGGCAATATATATTTCGAAATAAATAGTTTATCTCTCTAAGATTAAATGAGTTAACCATAGCAAAGCCGAAAGGGCTAATAATATCAGATAAATCTTGAGAATATGAATTCGTCTCAATTAAAATATTCTATACTTGATGGACTAATTAAAATTATATAGCTTCTGGAGAGGTAGTGAAGTTCTAGCTATGTGAATGCAGCGAAGGACCTCAAAATGCTTTTACTTTTTTACAGAAAATATGATTTTTATTGTTTTGACTACTTTATTTCTTCTTTTTTTGTGAGATGTTTTACCGTTGTTTATTTTATTTTTATTAAGGTAAGATGACTTTGTTTGTGGTATAACTTTAAACTAAAATGTTTATTAATATATGTACTCATATGCAATTACACAAAATATCAATAAAGTCGAAAAATATTCTATAATAAAAAATATCACACAAAACACATCTTTTCTAAAAACGTGATTATTTATTGCAAGAAAAAAAGCGACAATTATACAAATTGTGAAATATGAAATAAAGCATCACTTCTCTTGTTATGGTTGAGATATAACCATCAACACAAAGAACAAATACCATTCTTACATGTCATTTATGCATTCATTGAACGGACATTTCAGATATTGCCTATTACTATTATTAGTTGAATAAACTAACTTTTCACTCTAAGGGAGAGGTTTATTAATTATCATACTTGAAAATAATAGATCTCTTCCGATTAGGCATTGAAAAAGAAAGAAAAAGAAAGTTTGTCAACAAATATATATAATTATTTTGAGTTGGCGAGCGCCATCATAACATCTTTGGCTATATCCTCCTCATGTCCACTTGTATCCTATTCATCGAATCAAACGCACCCTAGAATGACTGCTTTAGGCTTTCCTCATGACTTTTGAAAAAAAGGCTTACGTTTCTCTGTGGTCATAATCAATATCAGACAGCTAATGGCCCTAGCAACCACGGATATCGAATAAAATCGAATCCTCTAGATCTTATCAGCACTTTCTAGATAAGTTTCTTATTGTGATCTAATTGATGAAATATGCTCATTAGGAAAAGTAACGCATAAAAGAATCATTAAACGTATATATTTAAACTATTGATGATATAAGTATAGGGATGTGTCGAAAGCATTTTATATGTACTTTTCTTAAAATAATTTTGTACAAAGAACTACCAGCTAAAATTGGACATAATTAAATTAACATATTATAATTTAGTAGCATATGGCGAATTATAACTCCATTGACTATTTATGGTATAAAAACCAATATTTGAAAATATTTATAAGGCGTTTAACAAACTAAAAATACATTTTTATTCTTTTGTAGCAGTTTTTTCAGGCTCGAATATTGAATATACTTCATTGAGTCTCCTGTAATAAGCAAAGGAAAACATGTATGACTAGGCATTGAATTCATCAATCAAGAGGACATCTTCGACTCAATGAGCTTGTTTATATTAACACATTCCTTCTTTTTGAGAAGGAATCTTGCAAGACTATTATTCATCCTATTTTCATGGGTTTTTTTTCATTTTTGAGTCTCTTTATACCCAGATTTATATGGCTTCAGGGTGACTTAAGAGGGTCTTTTTCTTCTATAAAATATCATTGATGGTGAATGTTCAAATATATATTTTTTGTATAGAAATTTTGTTAAGTAAAAAAAAGTAAGGAAAATAGTTTTGCGCGCATCATTAATCAGGAGATGAATACATGCTCCTCTGTATCTACATAAATTGAGCCTTAAAATAAACTTTAAGCCTATTCAAAATAAGTCAAGTATATAAGTATACTGTGTGTCAAAAGTTAATAAAAGATCCCATATATATGTTTTATTTAAGGAGAATATTTTCAAATTCTCTCGAATACCTCAAACTCATCAAATCGACAATAAGACGACATCAACGGTTTTTTATTGAATAAGAAACAATTTTTAATAAGAAGTCATTTTATATTATGGTTTTATCTTTAGACAGTAATTTTGAATTATAATGTTCATTTATGTTTTTTTTTTACGTAACTGCCTTAAGATTGTGTTTTTTTTTCTTCTACTTTCTATTTTTTTTACCCTGTATGGATTTTAACTAATAAATACACATCTTAACCAAAAAAGGAGAATATTACTTGCCTGTTTCGAAGACTGTCATTAAAATTTATTGAGTATTAATTTAAAAAAAAAGAATTTCTCAGTTTCATTTAAATCACAAACAGGAATACTGGGGGAAATTGCAAATTATAATGGGTTAGAAAATCAATTGAAGCTGAAAGGGATCCCTTCATTCTTCTTTAATTTATGAAAATAAAAAAAAATCACAAATACTTGACAATTTAACAAACAATACTTATTTTAGAGATACTTACCGATATGGTTATATATATTTTAAACCATGGAGGATATAACATGACCAAACCTTGTGTAATTTCAATCCAAAATTGAGGGAAAAGCTTATGGTCAAACAACAAATATATGTTTAACATATAAGTATTAATTTAAGATTCTTTATTTTATTTTTTTGGCTTGGATGCATGAAAATAAAGCGGTTAAAAAACCAATAGAACATATATTGATCTAACCCTTGATTGAAACTACATAATCATAGTTGTGGGATAATTAAATTTTGCATAGCAAATAGAACCCTTGTCAACATACCAATAAACGGACATTTCTTTCATTCAAACTTGCTTTTATGTCTAAAACTTTAGCAAATTAAATATTTGTTGTGAACAAATTGACTCACTGCAAAGCAAATTTGGCTAGACTATTTTGTAAGATAATATGCACCGCCTAAACTTTTTGATAACATTTATGGTTTTAATTACTTTGAAATATGAATATTTTAGCTTTGCTAGAAATTGGAAGATGACCTGAAAGTGATTATGTTATCAGGAATCGCTCGCTATTCTGCCCTCGGCATCAAGATTAAAGGTACTTCGGCTGAGAGTTGGATTTTGGCTGGGGACCTTGTGAAATCCTTTCCAATTTGTACCAACAATGCAAAGTCCGACCTGAATCTACTTTTACGTTTGTGCAAAAAAAAATGATTTTTAGATCATTATTGTTTAAATACTATTCTTTTATTGATTTGTGCGTGTTTTCTTTGTTTGTTAATAATTGTTTAATAATGTATGAGGATTTTTCTTTGTGGATGAATTTAAAACTAAAATGTCTATTTATATATTTGTTAATACACATATAATTCCAAAAAATCTTAATAAATTCAAAAAGTCCAAAAAAATAATCTTGTATCAGTTTAGTAAGACTGTAAAATCTCCCTTTTTCATAACAATTGAATTAACCTGATGAATTTAAATGCAAAATTTTGATAAACTAGGACATTGGTCTACACATGCATGTATTATCATTGTTTCTAATAACTGTAATTTAAAACCACTATGAAATTCTTAAAGCTATTATAGCCTACATTATATTAATTTAAAGCTTTTGAATTATTATTTTCACTCTGAAATATACATATAATTTCTAAGCATTTATCGTAACTTTTTAAGTAAAAATACTTATTTAAGTTACTTTATTGAAATAAGAATGGTCGGAGAGTCGATTTTTGTTGACTGAGTGACAGTCAACAATCAATAAAAAAATATGTGGTTAGAAAAAACATGCAATTTATTGGTTCTTAATTGAAATTGAAGACTTATTTTATATAGTGGCTCAAATTTTTAGCAAAATGGAGTTATTTTCCTATTTATATTTTATGTTTTTAAAGGTGGTATCGGATAGATGATTTCATAGTCCTTTTTCACATTCAATCACGTTTAAAAAAAGTAAATGATATGACTTTCACTGAATTTAAAATGCACTCTTGCCTTTGAGTATCTTTAGAGTCCATATATAATATTAAAGATTAAGTTTTATGAACTCAATATATATTTAAATAAACATTTCCTTAAAATATGTTCTCTAATAATATATTTTTCAAAAAAAATAATATTAATTGCTTACAAATTAATATTATTAGTAATTATTATTATTATAAAATATATATCAGCTTTTAAAATATTGCAACCTTCAAATGCTTGATCATAACTGCTTTTTAACTCCGTGGGTTCCTTTTGACCTTTAGCCGTCATCTTTTATAATAAAAAGCTTATAACAAGAATATAATAAACCTTTTATTGTACTTTAAGAAGGAATCCGACATATTAGATAACTCAAACCGAGTCTTATTGGATCTTGAGTAAAGAGAGTAGGTTGCGTGTATTTGGAACTCAATCTTCCGTACTTTTTACTTATCGATAAAGTATATGTAATTCAATGGGAGTGCCGACTTATACTATAAGAGCCAAGGAAGACAATAAAAATAATGCATCCTTTGATATATAAATAGACATTTTTACGATGGAGGAAGTCATTATGGATATCCTGTCTATAAGTAGTATCTTTGAAAGGAAAATCTGGCAAATCTTCTTTCCAGGGGATCCTCTAAATGCAGTTCTAAGGACCACCCCATCATTGTCAATGAAATAGGTTATCTTTTCTAGATTGAGGGGACAAATAAGTAGTCTCATAAATAGAACATCTCATTTTTACAATAAGATGAGTAAGAAAGAAAAAAGTATTAGTAGTAAGAAAACATTCTTGGGACAAGAAATAAAGTAAAAGAGAAGAGGAAAAAGTTGGATGAGAAATGATCATGAAAAGGAGGAAAAGTTTTTCTGTGAATGTCATTTTTAGACATTGACTAACAAATAATAAATACTAATAATAACAAATAATAGATTGAACGTGTAAGCAAGAAGATGAAAAAGCCAATGATTTTTACTCAAGGCTATATATTTATAATAAATATTTTATACAGTTTTTATATATTATTTGTTTTGTATTTGTACTGCTTCGATTACTTTATATATTTTCTCCAATCAGAATACTTGTAGACACGCGTTTATTTTTAAATTAAAATAGAAAGAAAAAGAAAACAAAATGACCGCCCTACTTCACCTTATCTTTCAATAATTAATTTTTTTATATTGTTGCTCCTCAGTGTGTCGACATGATCGAGAATTCGTTAAATTCACAATTTATCTGTTTTTTAATACATAGCAAATCAACTCCAGTTAGGCTCTAATTATAAAAACAGATATTTTTAATTATCGTACTATGTAAGAAAAAAATATAGCTATCCGATAATACATCTTAAATAAAATCTGGGGGTTTTTTTTCTGACAAGGATTTTAAAGCCTTGAGAGGATGTTGTTAAATACCTTCAATATTTTTGACTGTCTTGAATGTTCAATTAATGGAATTAATATTCAATTTACGCATATACAACTAAAATAACGTTTCAGTTCAAGTGATGTATATATATTTTATAAATAGTTTTATAATATCAATTTCTTCACGTTTAATAAATTTTTTATTCAATATTAATATTTTTATTATATAAATTAAATGACTTGAGAAGTTAAATTATTGCACAATAAATTAATCGTATTTTGTTTAAAAACGTAGTTTATCACAAATTCGATGCATCATATGAATCAAAGATATAGTTCATTATATTAACCTTTGTACTCATGGACCAATGATTTAAGCATCAAAATCATAATTTATATTTTTTAATTTCAGTACCAACATTTACAAAATTATTGTCGATAAATATGTCTTTACAGCAGCTATGAAAATGATAAAAATAAATGTCTGAATTCAAAACTCCACAGTCTAAAAATAATGAGCTATTTTAAAATGAAATTAATCACGAAAAACACGAATTCGTTAAGGCCTTTCTTATCGATTCACAGCACAATCATAAAGTTGCTTTTCTTTCGGATTACCTTGATATTCTATACAATTTTTTTAAAATATCAATGATTTTTTCCTTTTGAAATAACGAATATAGCTTCTTGTAACTTCTCCAGTTTGTGTATTTTTTCTTTTTTTGAAAACAAAAAAATCAAGATTTTTGGACCTAAATAGAAATATTTTTCTTCCTATTGCTTAAAGTATGATTAATTTCAATAAAAATATACTTTTATTATTCAAATATTATTGATCACATTGAGCATCATTAAACTACATAAACAACACTGAAATCATATAACAAGAACCAAAATTATGATGTTCCTGAGGCGAATGAACTTTTCTTATGTTTCTCTCACGATGTAACCTTATATTAACAATTTATATGAGTAACTACATTGTTACCTCCGCCGAAGGAGGTATTGTTTTCACTGACGTTGGTTTGTTGGTTGGTTTGTCAGCAGGATAACTCAAAAAGTACAGAACGGATTCGGATGAAACTTTGTGGAGTTGTTGGAAATGCCGAAAAGAAATAAGTGATTAAATTTTGGCATCTCTGAGTGCTCCTTTAAGATGCCAAATGAGCTAAATAGTAATAAATATTTCAAGTTAGCCTACTCTGCCAATAGATGTCGCTGTGCTGTGAAATTGGTGCCGGGAGCGTCTTCCTCTCAAAATTTCCTCTACGCCGCCCCAGTCGTGAAAAATCCGCCTCGGAAGGCTCATAAGGACCCTATGACGGCGGAGGTTTGCACTCTCTGAGTGTATATATGTCTCTAGTTTATTTATGTTTTTATTACGCATTTGTTTTGGGTATTATATATATATATATAATTTATTTTTAAATTTCCATTATAGATAACGAAAAAATAAAATTAATATGCGTATATTATCTACAAAGTCTCTTCCGAAAGTTAAACTGATTAAAGTAAATGTTCTCGCATAAGAACATTCAGAATCTTTTTATTTTATTTTTCAACTCAGTAATGTATATACTCAAAAATAAAGAAATAGAACAGAAGGGATTGCGACAGCCGTGTGCATTAAGGCGTGTTCAACTCTCAATGTTGGGGGGGGTCGCAGGTTGAAATCTCGAGAGGGATGGTCATTGATAAGATCCTAGGTTCAATAGAGTAATTTTAATGCTATAATGCTTATTTATATCCTTTCGGATGCAATTCTATCGAAGCAAATAGGCAAAAAAGTACAATAATAAAATAAAACACAATTAAAAGCTACCGGCTGATACCAATTAAGCTCTGGTGTGGTGAGGCTTATCTAGGAGTTCAACATAATTAAATAGTTACGCATACTTGAGAATACGTTATATAGTTGTATAGATCATATCCAACGAACTATTAATAATTATTCTTGGCCGTGTCCCTTTTATTGCTTTTTTATCTGCAATACTACAAATACTACAATATTTGCATATTTTTGCTCCCCTTATAAGTCAATGTTCTTCAATGCGAATGATTATTATTTTGCGTAATCCTCATGAAGCTGATATGAAAAAAAAAATAATATCATTCAAAAAAGTTAAGAAGCAAATATACTTTGGGAGAAAGTCACTTAATAAATGAGTTCCATTTTGCAACACATTTCTGACTCATAAATTAATTTTGCAATAGGATTATCAATTCACACAAGAAGAAAAATGTCTTAAAGAGAGTCTTTTTTTCTTCATAAGCAAAGAGGTTAATCAAAGGTCTTTTGTGAGACTTTTTTCTTCAATTATTGAGGTCATTGATTTGTAAGGATCTTTGTGTTTCATCGTTCTATAGCTATCATAGGCTTCTTGGTCAAACACCAAATAATATTGTTTAGACCCTTACAGTAAAGTGCTTTTTTCACTTAAAAAATGTTGATTCCTCTCTGGTGATTATAAATGCTTTTTTAAGAGACAAATATCAGGTATATGGTGAATAAATCGAAATGTAAATATATTTTATACAAAAAGAGTCTCATCAATATTATGTTAGATCTAAATATTTTGAAAAAAATAACCATTTCTTCTTTCTGTTGACCTGTTTATTTGTTTTTTAGACAGCTATTACTGATGGCTTAGGATCCTGAACAGAGACAGTACATATTGATGATGATAATGATATTGCATTTATTTTCTATTTAAACTCGTGGTATGGGAATGATCAAAACTTGACGTTATCCACACGACGTAATAGGACTACTACCCACCGGACTATCACCCTCCGGGCTTTTACCCCCCGTAACTAAATCGGTCATTTAAATATATGACCGATATTAGGAACATAGGTTTCAAACACACGCGCAATTTCGCCATTAAAAAAACATAGTTAACTTCATAAGTAGACTTTAAGGGAAAAGAAAAATAAGTTACGGGGGGTAAATGATAATTGGGGTGAATGGCACGGGGGGTAAAATCCCGGGGTTGATTGTCGGGGAGTACTAGTCCGGTGATTGTCTGTGGGGTTGTAGTCCTAAACTCGTCCCACGTATGTGTATATCAAATATTTTAATGATTATATTAATGTAATGACCTATTCATTGGGATCATTGTTTGTATACCTACCAAAGATAGTAAATTATCCATTAATCCTTCATTTGTTGTTGAGAGGTAATCCTTCAAAATGTCCATTTTATTTATAATTCTGCTTGTACAGAGGAAGGATATTTGATTTAACATCTTATTAAATAGCTTCATAACGGAATAAGACGACACTTTTTGTGTTATTTCACTAAAATTCGTAAGGTGTAACAGTCAAGGTGCATTTTTAAAATTATTATTAAACTTTTATTGTAAATAATGCAACACAAATAAAAAATATTGATAGTATTGATGGCCATGCGTAAAAGCTATATAAATAAGTCTCCCAACTTGAACTTTTAGTACTTTAGAAGAAGCAACAATATATGACTATAATAAAATTCATCTTTTATGGTATTTTTGCATTCTTTTCATGATTCCCCTTTTTGTATGTATGACTAAATTTAACTTATTCTTATTGGGGCACTTTGCCTTACAAAAATCCCTACCGATATACACTATTATAGTGGCCATGCTGGGGTTACATTATTGCTCACAGTTCGTTTAATATTTTTAAAAGCTATACTATCCATGATACCATATAACCGTTTTTAAAAGGAGTTCCAATGATCAGAGAGTAGAATCAATATTTACTTTTTAAGGATTATCATCCTTATGACATCATTGTTTCTTAGTAAAGTGTTCAGAGAGCACTCGAGATTGAAAGCAATTAACAATACCCTTCTTTCTGCCAAGGCTTTAATAGCCGAAGGATTAACGACATATTATCCTCTGCAAGCTTATGAGCTGAGGCCTATATTTCTTTCTTCTGCAGCGATGGACGCCACTTTGGACCTCAAAATTCCTTCCGTCTTTGGGGATTCGTGGACACTAGCCGATACGAAAAGCCGAAATCAGATACGTCCCCAGTCCCTGTTTTATAATGACGCTATAAAAAATATTCTAAAGAAGTTTAGAAACTACAAATAGACTTTTTATAATTTTCCGTATTTTTTCATTTACTTTTTGTTATTTTGGCTTTATATTCTTTTAATTGATGTATATATATATATATATATATATATATATATATATATATATATATATATATATATATATATATATATATAATATATATATATATATATATATATATATATATTATATATATATATATATATATATATATATATATATATATATATATATATATATATATATTTAAGTTTGTTCAGCTAGGATGCTAAAAATTAAACTATAATGTTTAATTATGTATTTTTTTACTCATTAGCATCTAATTACATATACCTTATACTTTGGTTATTATATATATTCCATGAACTGTTAAATAAAAGTGTTCAGAAGCTTGATTTATTTTTTTAACACGCAAGGAGAGATTGTTGATTCATTCGAATGTACTTTCGTTTATGCTTTTTAGCTTCCCAATGGTAGTAGCTTTGACAACACATCCATACCCAATCTAACTTACACTCACAAAAAGTAATAAACCTCATTTTATAATACATATATTCTTCCTTAGACAGGCAGAGAGAGAGAGAGAGAGAGAATATAAACAGAGACTACTCATCCCCGTATATGTATCTAAAAGGGGAGAAAAGGGAACTTTCTTCTTCCCTTTTGGGGACGGGAGGAAGCAAGGAGCCACCAAGTTTTCCTTCACGGTAGGGAAACTGGGTTAATGGGATAAGTTTGTTGCTCTCCCTTTAGAATAGGAGCCTTAACTCCCAGTATTTAATGTTATTGTTTTTCGGGGGAAATCTCTGTAGATAAAATAATTTACTTCTTCTGTAGGAAAAAAATCATTTGGAGCCCCTTACGATCTTTAGTATCTTAATAGAATTTAGAATCATAAGACAATTGTTTGATTCAAGCAATATCATCACAAAAATACTATATAATCAATAAAATCATCCACTAATCACCTTTCTTGAACGTGATGGCTTGAAAGAAAAGAAGCGTGATTAATGATAAAATAGTTGTCATTATGAAATAGAGCATTATTTCACTATTTGTAGCTTGAACTCCACTCAGGGATAAAAAGAATCCTTAATAATAGTTGGATACTAAGTTATATAATACTAAAGGTACTTGTTCTTTAACTTTACCGGCTGATACCAGATTAAGTTTTGGTGTGATGGCATAGAGATATAAAAACATGGAGGGCTTATAGGATTCTTCATTGAAATACGTCATATTGCCCATATAAACAAATCTTTCTATCTCTTTGATCAACTTACGATGACGTAGTATAAATTACTTTGTTTAGTTTGGTGACAGACGACAGCTGAACGATGTTTCTCTGCTATTGAAGGGAATAAGCTCCCTATATCTTTATATCTCTATTTGTGATGGGGCTTATCTAGGAGCTAAACAAACAACCAAACACATAGTGTCTTTTCCTCATTGGTAACAATAAATGACCTTTACAATAGTCCGAAAAAGCTGTTTAGATATTCTTACCCCCAGGAAAATAAAAAATATCATTTTTTAGCATCATTCAGTAACAATAGATCCTCACTCTGCTTTTAGACGTCAAAAAATAAATTTTAGTTACCAACTGTAAAAATAATATTTGTTGATGAATTTGCAAAAAATAATATAATATAACTATTATTAACATTATCTTTTTCCCTTCAAGTACTAGGACTAATGAGAGAGCACATTCACTCTGTGGAAGCATGTTCATTTCTCAAAGTTGTGAGCATTGGCTCTCACCGTGAGAGGTGAAGTTCATTATAATCAACCCCATAGAAAGTATTGAAGGGTCAATGGACTCTTTTTAATGCCACAATACTTAATTCATATACCATCAATTTCCATCGAAGCAAATAGACAAGAAGAATACAACATAAGACTGTTTCAAAATATTGACAAACTCTAGAAATAAGCGTTAAATATTTCTTGAAGGAGGATTTTTAAAAAAAATGCTTAAAGTAAAAGTGATTTATTTTCATTCATCTGACCCTTTTTTAAATTTTATTCTCGAGGATATGATCGAAAAAGTTTTTAATAAACATATAAAATAGTGTAGACAAAAAATTACAAACACAGATCAAAACAAGAAATATACTCTCTAGAACAGTTGCTTAACAACAAAACATATATGAACATTATTTTTCAAATTCACAATACAAAAGCAATTAATTTTTTATAAAAAACTTAGAATTTAATAGTTTATTAATGATCCCGATATTTGAAAAACCAAAAGCATGTATATATTTATCAACCTCACGTTTCAAAGTTAGATGAATAATGGTTACTTAATTAAAAATTTATAGTTAAACACCATTTAACTATTCATTCTTGGGCATAGTTTAAAAGATGCACATCAAGGGCAAGGCTCTAGAAATACATTTAGACTATTATATAAAGAGAAAAACATTTTACAATAAATATTCTTTATTAAAATTCAATACTCTGTAATATGAGGAGAATGACTAAAAATTGGCATAAATAACAAAAGCAAAACTTAAGAAACATAACATCTCCAAGGTAAATTTATTAAGTACAAGAAAAACTACATGCAATAAGATTCATAACAAATTCCATTTTTATAGGGGAAAGGCCATATAAAAATAATTTTGAGCAACAAAAAAATTCCACTTTTTAATTTAAACTTAATGTTTTTATAGTTGTAATAATATATCACTTTTCAACAACTTTTTAGGCAAATATAAAGCATGACATACGAATAGTTTGATAAATTTAACTTAAAGATTTATTTACATCTGTCCTTGGAATAGCAGTCCCATTGAACTATGTATGTAGATAATATTTAAATAAGTTATTTTCATCTTTATTAATGTACGCAATGGAGCGTGGCGTTAGGAACACTGAGGATTTTTTATATTTACCCAAGAAGTATAGACGATTAAACATTTATATAGATTTTCAAAGCAAAACAAATAAATATAAAATCTTAATTTTTGAATCAGTATTCGTTAATATTATATTATATGTTTTCCGGTTGTAAAAATAACTTTTTTTTACGTGTGTTTGCGTTTTTCAAACTGGAGAGCAAAATTGAACCGACGAATATATTTTTAAAAAGTGTGATGGATATAATTTTTTTACTGAGATATTCTATTTAGCCTCCGGCTTAGATATATTTATATTTAGTATTTTCTTTACTCCTTTCATTTATAGATCTTTGTCGAATAACTCGCCATTTACAATTATATAGCTGACATCTATAAGACCAATAGGAATCCTTCCTTTTTCATATCCCCCTAAATAGTCCATTTCTCTTTCTTGCTTTTCCTCTCCTCATTACTTTGTATAGTAAATGCACACTTGAGTTAAGGCCTAAACATGGAAACCCCATTATCCCATTAAGACCTACGAAGGTTAAGAGCTTCCTATCGTGACGACTTCCTTTGTAGAGCCCTCGTGATAAGCATACACACACACACAACCAGTAATCAGCGAGAATGAAAAAACAAAATAAACAAATAACTTAATTCTTGTTGTTTTTCTTTATTCTTTTTTCAAAAAACAAATTGAACCCAACAAAACAAAAAGAGGACAAAAAAACATAAAATTTACCTAAGCGTCTTAGGACACGAAAGCTTAAGGAATTTGCATGTTTATTTCCTTCCTTAAATAGGTACAAAAGAAATATAAGGATATAGTTTGTGGGCCTTCAAAGAGGGAAAGTATTTTTCATAGAAGTCCATGAGATCAGTTATTATTACAAATGCGGGGATTGTTTACCAATTTCCCAACCTGAGATAGAAAGAAGAAAACAGCTGTCGATTGAGATTTGGCTATCGACATACATAAATCTCTACGGTTCAAGAAATTTGAAGTCACAAACCTTTTTACTTTTGCTATTTTTATTATTTTATGAGGTCACGGATAAACTAATGCTGTAATAAAAAGGAATTCATAATAAGTTAAGAAGGAAAACGAAGCTATTTATTATCGATGTTATTAGTATGGCGCGTTGTAGTTGCTTAAGTTCTTTTATTCTGAGGAAGAACCTTGTTACTACGGATGTACCTTCTGCCTTTCTATTAAAATAGGTAATAGGAAACAGTACTAAGGTTATCGTGGACTTTGAGGAAGCCCCTCATCTATGTTCGGGATTGACTTGTTATTCTAAAATTGTAAAAATAGACAACTCTACACTACAAGAAGTTAGTCACCAAAGGCCTCTCCTCTCATTGTTAATATTACTTAACTAACGCATGCAAAAAATACACTTATTTATACTTCAAGTTTGCTTTATTTTAAGAGAAAGAAAACAAAAGCTAATAGCTATTCCTGTGTTTGGTATATTGCACGAATTGCTTAAACTCTTTTTTTTTTGCCTATATGGTTCGATAGAATTGCATCCGACAGGATATAAATAAGCATTATAACATTAAAATTAGTCTATCGAACCTAGGATCTTATCAATGAGGTAGACCAAAAATGACCATCCCCTCTCGGGAGGATTCGAACATTCATCATTGAGAGCTGAACACGCCTTAACACGCACGCTATTGCACTCCTTACACGCACGGCTATCGCACCCCTTGCTTAAACTCTTTTATTCATGAGAAAGCACGTTGGTAGGGGTGTGTCTTCTGTTTCTAGAATGCCTTATTCCAAAGGACTCTTGAATTAAAGGACCTCCTTCATTAAGCGTCGACTGATTTATTCTATTAATTAGGCATCACCTTTAGTTCTCAAGGCTACTACATTGATTCCTTTAACACTTTCTTGTCGTAGAGATTTTCTTATGTGGATTTCCATCGATCAATCGACAACTATTTTTCTTCTTCTATCTCAGATCGGTAAAAGGGTAAGCCGTATCCAAAAATGAGATTGTTACTAACGCAGTGAATTAATAAAAATAATGTTTTGTTACTTCGTATTTGTCGATTACTTTTCTTTCAAACATTTGAACATCCATTAAGTGATGATCCACCTTTGGTTGCAAGGATTTTTGGCTGGAGTTATTGATAGGGATTACACAATATGAAAGTTTGCATTACTATTCGAGTGTTTTTATTATTATTATTATTTATTCCTATATTTCTACTAAATTTTTTATAAATAGACCCTAGAGTGATGAAATCTGAAGTTGAACTTAAAGCCTCATGGCTTCTTCTAAGGAAGATAAAGTTTTCTTTATATCTACTCACTAACACAATAACTTAGTCAAATCTTAGTCAAGAGGTCTTACAAAAACAAAGAAAATAATGTTTGCCAATTTTAAGGTACCGGGAAAGCGGTTTTATTTAAATTGGAATCTCATGGTTTTTACTAACAAAGATGTGATCAATTTCTGCTGACTAAAAACCCCCTTGACTATTTCTCTTCTGGGCATGGTCGAGAACAAGACCAACAAGCACGCTCACAACACTCTCGACTCCCTCAGGGCCGCCATCGGGGAGGAGTTCGCCAATATGAAGAAGGACGTCGTCACCAAGGCCTGCGGCCGCTTCAGGCACCGCCTCGAGATGGTCGTCACCGCTGATGGGGGCTATATTGAAAAATAAATATTTATATATGTGTGCCTTTCATTTAACGAAAAATTGTTGAAAAATATTGATAAATAAATAAGTTATCAACATTTCAAAATTTGTTTTAATTAGTCCGGATTATACGTATACGCCCTGTATAAAGACTAAAAGGAGAATTATAAATAAGTAATATTGAAATATGGTAAAAAACACATGGTTTATAAAAATTGTAATGTAGATGCATCTTTAAAAATGCTTCCTGAGATACTATATCCTTTTAAAGCCACCTCCGCTATCCTTGTGGAAACTTTAGGGTTCTTGAACCTGGCCCTCGCCAGAATAGATTGGAGTTTTGCAATGACTTTCGATGCCAGTCTCAGTTCAGGATCCTTACTTAAAAAGTCATATAGGATCTCGTTTGGGCTCAGATCCCTGCCTATTTTATCCTTTAGACCTTCCCCCCACAATTTTCATAATATGGACGAGATCCGTGCAATCTAGGAACTGATTTGCAACAGTTTTGCGGCTTTCACACAAGGAACATATCGCCCCCTCATTTTGTAGCAGACCACTCGTAAAATATACCCAGAGGAGATTTCTGGCGAGTTTTTATTAATATCTAGTTTTGTTATTTTTTAGTGTAATCTATTGCATTACATTTTTATAAATGATTAATATATAAAAATAAAATTTTTTTTAATGCTATAATGTTTATTTATGTCCAGACGTGTGCAATTCTATCGGACCATATAGGCACACAAATGATAATTAAAAAGGCGATTAGTTAGTAAAAGGTACGTAAGAAAAAACATGCTTTAAAATAAATTATTCATACTTAATACAAAAAAATCATAATTTCCTGAGCCTCTGTATTCGAACCACTCCTCACGTTGATTCGATCCGGAGGCACACTATGTATGTAGGATCAATGCGTTCAATGTACTTCTCGTGGTCCTGTCAAAACTTCTAAGGATCTGTCATTTCCAGGAAGAAATCGTGACACGAGGATTGGTTTTTAAAGTTTCAGTATTAATGCCCTTTTAGTGTTTGTTTTTTATTAGTTAGAAGTTTTATTGCCGATTACAATAGTACATACAAACAATAGACACTAAGGTAAAGAACACAACCACAAAATGGGGCATCTGTGTTACAACAGCAAAATGAATTCCTTCTTAATACTGAAATGATTTTACAATAATATTTTAATTTTCTTAATTTTTTTTTTTTTTAGAATTTGGATGTCCGCGTCTTCTTCTGAGACACTTCATGTCTTTCGAGGGACAGAGCATGGCATCTGTTAAGCAGGTGGTCTGCAGTCTGTGGCTCTTCCTTGCAAAGATCACAGGTTGCACTTGTGTTTTTCTATTTACTCAGGTGGGAGAGAAATGGACCATGTCCTGTGTAGGCTTGAATAAGTTGTTTCATGCATTCACGGTGAAGTGAACTTTTAGTTTTATTTACATAAATAAATTCAGAAGCTCCTATTATGGTCATTGACGATCTTAAATATTCATTTATGTTTTAAAATTAAGTGATTTTTTGGATTTATCTTTATTTTTTAGGATTCAGCTACTGTACCTATTGGTAATCTCTTTGAGTATATTCACATTTTGTAAAATGATTGAGATATATTTAGAAATTGTGACCACCTGATGATACCCAAGTAGTCTAATGCTCTTCCAGTGTAAACTAATTGGTGTTCTCCCAAAGTATACTGAAACCATTACTTGTGAACTCACCCTCCTTGTTTCGAGAAGTACAAAAATAAATAAAAATTACTTTCGAAATTGTTTTTTCTTTCGGTCACAAAAGTGTATTTTTTTTTTGCCTATAAGGTTCGACAGAATTGCATCCGACAGATATAAATAAGCATTATAGCATTAAAATTAGTCACTCGAACCTAGGATCTTATCAATGAGGTAGACCAAAAGTGACCATCCCCTCTCGGGAGTATTCGAACCTGCCCCCCATGATTGAGAGTTGAACACGCCTTAACACGCACGGCTATCGAACCCCTTGCTTTTATTTCATAGTAGCCACATCAAAACAGTTTAATATAAATATATAATAAAATAAATAAATAAAAATTCTTTTCAAAATTTACGTTAAACCAACATAAATGAACTTTATAAATAAAATTCATAGTAAAAAAACTGACCAACATATATACAGAAAACTTATTTGTTCCTTTGAACCAACGGCGATATTTTTATTAAAAATTTCTTCAAAGTTGTTTAAATGGTTTATAACCCACGATTTTTATTCAACCCACTACGTAAGCTATCACTTTCAAGGATCATTTAATTAGAACACGAAGGATAGAAAAAATGTATTGGGATGATATTTAAAAACTCTCTAACTATATAAAACGGCATTACTTGTCACATAACTGTGTGAGCATCAACTAGGGAATAAAAAATTAATACTTAAGAACATTCTTAATATATTTTTTCATGGAAGGAATGTCATTTACAAATTTATATTTGAATACACTATTCCAATGTCTCTCATTATTATTAATTAAATGAATATGTCCTCACGCTCACGAATTATTTATTTTTTATCTGCAATGACAAATAAACCATCGTTCTCTCTCTTTATATATATATATATATATACTATATATACCTATATATCGACTTGTTGACGTTCACAAAAAATTGTCGTTCGTTTGTCGTTCGCCAAAGTTATCGTTCGTCGTTCATCGTTCGTTTGTCGTTCGCCATTCTGAAAAAATTGATTCATTCGAAAATTATATATATATATATATCGGGTGTGTGTGTGTGTATGTGTTTATTTGGGAGTTTGTGATATTAAATATCTGTGTTTAAGACTATTCAAAGAATGCGACCGGATCTTCAAGTGCCTCCACTCTCCAATTGTAACTCATTTTATTCAATATTAACTAATGCTTCTACTCTGCACAAACAAAGAACTTCCTTTGACGTTCCGAATCATTTTCAAGGGAAGTAATAATAGTATACATATATTTATGGTAAAGTGGTCCATTTATCGAATAATAATATGGTGTATAAGATTTCAACCATACCTTGGCATCATCCCTTTTGCCTTTGTAATTCAAATTATGAAGTAATATATGTCTATGTATTACCTTTCAAACATTGAATTAAAAAATCAAAATCTTTGAGTCTCATTTTATAAATATTGGTGTCCTGGAGGTGTTCCCGTTACATATATATATATATATATATATATAATATATCAAGGGGTGATAATCGAGGTCAAAAGTGGTGTTCACAAGATTTTTTTTAATATTTCTTTTTCTAAAGA
Organism: Caligus rogercresseyi; assembly: GCA_013387185.1. Taxonomy (NCBI): domain Eukaryota; kingdom Metazoa; phylum Arthropoda; class Copepoda; order Siphonostomatoida; family Caligidae; genus Caligus; species Caligus rogercresseyi. The sequence goes on along the minus strand of CP045895.1, from coordinate 8,413,891 downwards.
TTGAACTTTATATAAAGTATCTTGTTATTTAATATAAAGAAAAGGGTTCCAGCCTCTCAAGAGTAAATAACATAACATATATAAACTATAGTTAGTGTGATCGTATTTAAGGAATCATCCTCCATTATTATTATTATTATTGCATCATTGATGACGTACTTATAATTCATTCATATAATTTAATTTCTACCTGAATCATCATATTATATGTTTATTTTCAAGTTGAGGAACTTCAAATAGGCTTTAAAGCTCTTAATTTCCCAGAGAGCCTTATGTTACGTCTACTCATCTGACAAGAGCCTACATCTTATTCCTTAACAAAATATATATATTAAATCACCAATCTCTGTCCGTTTGTATGTCCGCACGCTATCTCCTCCCACATTTAGAGTCAGATTTGAACTTTGAAGGTACCTATGGAATCCTTGGGTCAAGACAGACCTAATAAAACTATTTGCAAAGTGATGAGACCAGAAATGAACCAAAAAAATGCAGACCTTGTCTGATTTGAACTACTACTTTTGAAGGTAAAGAGAGGAAAAAGAAAAAGAAATGGAGGAGGAGGTTAGAGAATAGAAAAAAGCTCTTATGTGACTTAAAACATATTCTTTGTACAAAGTCAAACTTTTTATTGAGGATTTTGGTTCAAAACAGACAATTATTTTCTCTTCCTCTCTTATATTCTTAAAGGCCTGTTTCACACTCAAAACTAGCTCCAAACCTACCATACCCGAAGGGTGACATATGGCACCATAAATATGCGAGTTGTCTAATATACATCTTGCCGCTATGTTATGTGACGAATTGTAATACTCTCTCCCTGGGACCCCCATTACCAGCTGTCAAGTTCGTATACAATCAGATAGAACAGTGGTTCTCAAACTTCAATACTGAGTACCACCTGAGAAACTATTCAGCTTCCAAGTACCACCATGATGACCGATTTTAAAATATAGCCATATATGAAAACATCCCCGCATACCACCAGAGAGTGCTCGCGTACCACCAGAGGGTGCTCGCGTACCACTGGTGGTACGCGTACCACCGTTTGCCACCACTGAGATAGAAGATAAAGAAAAGGGTATGTATTTTTTAATACTTTTTGTCTGGTGTTTATCCAGATTCTTTACACAAAAATACAAATAGTGAATTTTTCTGTGTTTTATTCTTTAGTTTCTTGTCGAGGAGTCACATATATTTATGTTTATGGGACATATAGTGTGTACAAACATATTAAAAAATATATACACGGTGGTTCTTTACACATATCTACTACTACTACCGCTACATGTATGTATATCGTACTATATGTGGTGTTGGAGGTAGATGTAGAAGAAAAGGTCTTATCCAAAAAAAAAAAAAAAAAAAGCATTTTTCTTGTTTGTAGAAGAACAAGAAAAAAAATGACGATAAAATAGGTGAAGATTTTTTCTTGGCAAAGTTCCATTTAAAAAATAATAATGATAATATGTATACCTCCATGAGGAGGGGACGGTTTATATCTAGTTATACATACTACCTATCTAATAATAAAGCATAAGTCCTTCTACTCTTTAAATATCCTCTGTATAGGCTGTTGTTTATTTTTGGTTTGTCTGGTTTTAAAGAAGATAAAAAACAATGAATCAATGGAGGATCAGCTTAGAATAAAGTGAATGAATGATTAAGAATCAAAGAACAATTTCATTAAGTATATATTTTAGTGACGTCATATGTTATTGTTTATATTTATCTATAAAAATCAGCTTATATTTAACTTAATATCAAATGAAGAGATGAAGTGACTTTTTGGCTGACTCACCGGATGATAAATAGTAATCCTCTTAAGTTCTTGCTCAGTCCCCTTCTAAAAAGGAGCAAGGATCTTAGCCTCTCTTAATAGGAACAAAGATCGACCTTGTCATCGGTTAGGGAAAGAGAAGTGATTAATTCATATGTAAATAAACTTCAGCAGATCCTGATCTCAAAAGCAAATGCTTAAGATTGACTATAGGAAGAATGGGAGTGGATTGTGAGACACCCATCTCTAAGATGAACATATCGTTCTTGCCAAGTTATTAGGCATAATATGCAAAAGTTTACCTTATGTAAAATTGACTCATGGCTAAAGGATATTGCATAATATGTTGTAAAGGCAGTTTGAAAAAAAAGTGTAGATATAATTAAGTTTTTCCATTGTTTTGAGTAAATTTAAAACCTAGAATTTAATCAAAGCCACAAATGTAAATGATAAAGTGAATATAGAAGAAAACAAGAAAATGTCAACTCTCATTCTGTGGATTAACATGAGAGTTTATTTACTATATTATTCATAGTTGTACAAGTACCCATGGAGCAGATCAAACAACATCAATCCCTACAGACCATCGACTTTTATAATAACTGGATACACAACACAGGAAAAAAATCCTTTTACTGAAATAGCTCTTTGACAACGCATTGCTACTCAAAATGGCTACCCCATTTTGTAACACATAAATCTTGGTGTAAAAATAAAAAAGACATCCTATAATAAACGTCAATTGATGCCATCCAACGTTAAATTTTATAAAAAAAGTAATATTCTAACGAATATCTTCTTTTTTTTATTCCTTGAGATTCGGTATTTAGACTTTGACTGCTGATCATAATAATAAATTATAAGCATCAACGAAAAAAAAGAAGGAAGCCCTTCTATTCGTTGGTGCTTGGAGTTAAAAAAAATATTTCGTCAAAAAAGCGACATAAGATGGTTCCCATCAGCTGCTAAGTCGCGTATTTTTCTTCTTTTCTTTATTGAGTTTATTATACATCCAGTTAAAACATAATACATATTTTAATCCCTTTGACGTTTAGAGAACGAGTAGGACGCTTGATGACGGCTTGTTGACCCGTTACAATATATATATATAATATTTATGCAAGATAACATCTATATACATATACTTTAAATAGGCCCATATTTAAGAGATGTTTAATCTCTCGATTATAACGGACTGATCAAGCACAATGAGTACGATTTAAATAGCCGAAATAACACGAATTTGCTTTCCATATGGTTCGTATGGCTTAGAATATATAGTCTAATTATATAATAAAATTCAAAAAAATTAAAATTCAAGACAATTATAATAAAAATATATGAATCCCATCTCTACTAAACCAGATACAGGTAATTTCGAATGAATAGTTTATAAATAGAAATATTTTTTCATTATACTTATTCGAAAGCATGTTTATCCATTGAAATATATATAGAGAGAGATTTAACGATCGATAAAACAAGTCAAGCAGTGATTTTCATTTCCTTCATAGAAGCATACATTTATATTTATAGGGAGAAAGACAGTTGAAGTTCTTTATTTTTATACTTAGAGACATATATTTACATAGTCCTATATATCTGTATTTGCCAGAAGACAAAAGAGTACATAGTCACAATGGGTCAGAGAGAATCTACTTCTCTTGAGGGATAAGCCTGAGTCAAGAGAGCCCATCTCATAAAACAAAAAATATATATATACATACATATGTACATATATATTAAAGCTTAAGAAAGTATCTGTTTCTAGTAAATAGTAGTTGTAGTAGTCGCCCTTGCTTAATATCCCGTTTCTTATACATTTTTATGACCTATTTAGAGTGTAAGGGCTCCAATAAAGACGAAGTATAGAGAAGGCTTTCCTTATTGTTATAGGCCGTCTAATGTATAATTCTTTATATCCTATACACAACTTGCCTCACTAAAAGGAGAAGAAGAACCATCGAAACAAACAAAATAAGAAATAAAAACATTCATGGTAAAATAATCAACCTTGACCTCATGAACATTGTCTTTATTTTGAAAAGTTTCTGTCCATTCTAAGAGGACAAAGGATTTGAATAAAGGAGGAGTATGTAATAAAAGACAATACATAATTTAGGTGTCCAGTAATATAAACGTACGTATTCTTTTTAACATCGTATGATTTTTTTCGTACGTTCCTTTATCGCACGCCTTTTTTTGCGCAATCTTTTTTAAAGGGAGTATTATTAACGCGTTGCTCTATTGTCGTGCTGCTTATAATCGCACGCTTTATCGTGGTCATTATCATCGTAGGTTTACTCATAGAATACTAGACGTACCAAGAAAGGAAGATAAAAAACACACGCCTAATTTTCAACAACATGCGGGCATCATTTTTAGTATTGCTTAGTCATCACAGCGTGTATACGTGCTTGATCTTGCTCAACAGACAATCATGGTGAACATGTGTTGCGTCCCTGGATGCAATAAGGGATACTAGAGCACCCCAAAAGATCCTTCGGTGACTTTTCACACGTTCCCCAAGAAGGACTCCATCCTTTCGGAGTGTATCAAAGCAATTCCTAGGGATATATCTAATTAGAGACCAACATCGAGTTCAAGAATATGTAGTCCCCATTTCCTTCATTCGGACTTCGTAACAGCTTCTGAGGATCCTACTCGAAATATAGGGAGAACCCTTCAAAAAAGGTATGGACTTATTTTGGCTTGTTTTTTATATTTTTTATTAATTAAACTTTTGTTAATTTCTAGACGTTTGAAGGATGGTGTCATTCCCTCAAAATGGCCTAATCTCCCCACTTATCTCTCCTCGAAAAGGCAACTCCCGAGGCCAACGCTAGCAGTTACCACTAGCAAGAGAAGTATCATCATCAATGAGAGACAAGAGGCTCTCCGTAAAGAACTCTCCATGAAGGAAACCGTCAAGACTGCCCAGGAACTTTATCTAAGTTGACATCAGAAACTTTGCCTTCGGGATTAACTCTAATTCAACTTCCAAAGGTGTCACTTGTGAAGATGGTTTCAACAGAGAACGGAATGGACATTTCTTTAAGTTTGGAAGTCGATGAAGATCTATCCTTCCAAATGTATCACCGTCACTCCCTTCTGGAAAAGAGCTTAGTATCCCACTGAGGCGGAATCGGACGAGGAAAAAGTCGAGCTTGGGAGGTTCACCAAAATCACGAGCAGAGTTGGATTATCCACTTCATCGGATATGACATTTCTTACCTGTGTTCATGCCTATTCGCTCCTTTATTATATCAATTCACGACGACGAGAAAGTGTGTCTCTTAACATCTTCAAATCTAAGGGCCACTTTTACCGGAACTTTCGTTGAAAAAATGTTTGACAGCACGGAGGTGGTCATCCAGACCATGCTCAACAGCCAATGTGAATAAGGGCATAATTGGCTGGTCATCTTAAAAAAATAAGTCAATAATTTTCAATGTTTGCAGTAAAAATTTGGTTGCTCAATTAAACAACGAGATTCATGATCATATTCGCAAAAGAGCAGCCAACAAATTGAATCTTAAGGAAAGAAAGATTGCTAAGCTCCTTTCAAAACCTTAATTATTTATTGAACTCTTTTTTGGTGTCCTTTTATATGTATGTACTAATGTATTAATAAACTATTATTCATATTGGTTCCCGACTCATTTATTTCATTTACATATAATTTAAACCTTCATCAAAGCATTTAAAAAAAAACAATTTATTTTAATATTTAACATATATACGTTCTATAAGGGAAGAATAAATGCCCGCATCATGTGCGCGTAAAATTATTTCTTCTTTTCCATGTGTCTAGTATTCTATGGTTTACTTCAATGCATTCATCACTGCAATAAGAGGAAAAAAGGAAAAAAAAAAGAAAAGGGGCTGAAGGGAAATATAATAATAAAAGAGTCGTGATTAAAAATAACAAAAAACATCTCAAAATTTCTGAAGAACTGTAGTGCTCGGGGCTGTAATGAGGATGTTTAAGTCATGGAGAATCCAGCATTATCTTGTTTAATTTCCTCGAAAGACTTGAAACCAGGTATTTGTGATAAGTGGAAAAATGCACATATGGACAAATATATAAGAGTCGTGTCCTACTCGTCCAGTTTTATAGGACTTGGATCCGGACGCTTGGGACTCAAGGACTCTGATTCGGATTTGATTCGTCTTATAGGACTTGAATCCGGATTTTTGGGACTCAAGACTCGGATTCGATCAATTTTTGAGGACTTGAAATCGGACTTCGGAATCCTGATAAAGGAACGAACGAAAAAAAAAACATACGATGTTAAAGCCTGCGATTAAGGCGTACGCAAAAATAATACGTACGATTATATTAAAGTAAATCCATATTTATAAGTGCTGCTGGATAAAAAAGATATATTGCTTCAAATTAATAATTAATAGCAAGCTTTATTTTGTACCTTATTTCTGGAGATGTGCAACATCATTTTGAAAAATGCATTACACCGAATCTCTCTTTGAAAATAAATCAATAAATATTTTGTTTTTGAACATATTTTTAAACAAATTTGATGGGTAATATACATTATTTGTTTTTGTTATCTACCAAAGCTCCGAACGCAGCTTTCGGCCTCAAAATTCCCTTTGCTTGTGATACTTACTGGACCACAGGGGCAAGTGCTATTAAGTACTATCCCGGAATATCACATTCTTTTCAATAATCTACGAAGATTTATAAACTATTTAAAAAAATGTCTTTAACTGTTTAGCTTTTATGTAGACAATTGATTCTTTAAACAGTTTTATAAATATGTTTGATAAGCCTCGATGCTACAGTTTTAAACCAAAATACTTAATGATATAGGTTTACTAGAGATTAGCATATTGTATTTTTATAAACAAACTAACACATATATTTATTCATATATATATATATATTCGAATGCATGATTTCTGAACTTGACTTTCTTGGACTTTGGTAATGAACGGCTTCAATATCGCTGAAGTAATGTATTAGGAACTTCTTATTATATATTATATTATATATCTAGATATATATATATATATATATATATATATATATATATATATATTATATATATATATATATATATTATATATTATATATATATATATGAAACATTGAAAACCAATAAACACTAAACAATTTTATATTTGATTTTAAAACTCAGAAAAATAACAGATATAACTAGAGGACTCAGAGAGTGCAAACCTCCGCCGATCCCCACCAAATGAATCACTTGGTCTTTTTGTCATTGCCAATAGATGTCAAGGTGCTGTGCTCTCCTCTTTGAGAGCACAGAAACAGCACATCTATTGGCAGAGTAGGCTAACTTGAAATATTTATTAGTATTTAGGTCATTTTGCATCTTAAAGAAGTATTCAGAGATGCCAAAATTTAATCACTTGTTCCTTTTGGCATTTCCAACAACTCCACAAGTTTCATCCGAATCCGTTACGCACTTTTTGAGTATCCTGCTGACAAACAAACAAACAAACCAACCAACCAACAAAACAATGCCAGTCCTTCGGCGGAGGTAATTATGTTCCTCAATAAGAACATTTTTGAAGTTACTACATCACAAAACTTTTTGTTTTTAATTATAATATGCATTGGCTTATAAAAGGTCAATACTGCCCACATATGAGTATGGTAATATATGTAAGATAATACTATAAGTTCTCTTTTAAAATTCTTCATTTATAAAATATTGAGGACCGATATGCACGTTCCAATTAGAATAATTAGTTCATGATATTTTTATGGCCTTATTAAAACGAAACTCCTCTCATTAAATCACAAGTAAGGATTTATGGATGTGTTTGGACGAAAAGGGGAAGTGGGGGGGGGGGGGGGGGATATAATCACTCTTGATTCTTGATTTCCACAGTTCATAAATTGGTAACAATCTTTTATAACTAAACTTATTATTATATATAATATAGTACTGAAACAAATAATAAATACAATATATATTATATATATATATCTATATATATATATATATATATATTATATATATATATATATATATATATATATATATATATATATATATACAGGAACGGAGTGGGAAGAATTTATCCACCGGGACAATTATGCCTTCACGGCCTTATACAGGCCCCAATATGCCATTGGGAAGCTGTCAACGGCTGCTTATGTTTCTTGAGGCCAGCGGCCTACCTGGAATAGTCTCGGTACTCCCTATGGCCATTCCGCCCCTGTATATATATAGATATATATAAATATGTGATGAATTTTCTTAAAATGAAGCATAGACATATTTTTACAAAATACGAAAAACAAGCGTTTGCTATTCTGTGAGAAATGTTCTACATTTTTTGTGACTTCAATTTTTCTATTAAGTCATTAGAAAATGCGCTTTCGAACATTTAATTATCCTTCGAAACCCCGTTAAAAATATATCTAGCTATAATAGTTGGTATCCTTAGATTTATTATTTCACAAACAAAAAATTATGAAGAATAAAAGTAGGGTAAAGAAAATATTGTTTTCTTTCGATAACAGTACGAAGATGTTGATAAGAACTGGTTGATATGGTAGAGTTACCAACAGTAGCATTTGTTTATCTCACGACAAGTATAGAATTCAATAACTTCAAGTACTTATTGCGCATTTTTTAGGATATTTTTGTCATAAATCATAAGATTAATATTAAAATTTATCTATTTGAATAGTTTGCCCTTATGATAGATTTTGTCAGTTGATGATAAAAGGTAGAATTTACAATAGTAATGTAATGGAGCTGATTTTTTTTAAACTGAAGCATAGGCATTTTTACTAAGCACCAAAAAACAAGCGTTTGTTGTTCTATGGAGGATGCACTTCATATTTTATTATTGCAAGTTTTCGATTAAGTCACAAGAAAATGCGCTTTTCAAGAATTGATGGTCTTTAAATCATGCTTTATATATATATCTAGCTTCAATAGTTGGTACCCATAGCTTAAGCATTTCATACACAAATATAAACATAATATTATGAGATGGTGTTAAAATGAATATATATTGTAAAAATGTATGATTCAGGAGGAATAAGTCGTCGTCTAATCTTTATTCGAAAACCATCATCCAGTGATCGATTCAATGTCTTCTCAGCCCTTAGTCCGACATGGAGAAAGATACAAGAAAACAATAGAAAAAGGATGCGAAGACTCCTATAAAGTAAGTAAGAATCGCCTGTCTATATGCCTCCTCTTGTGAAAATTAATTTTTAATGCATACTCTCAGTAAAGGAATGGAACAATTGGAAATCCATTGTAAAGGTGGACAGGATCATTGGTCACTCCTGGAAAGTCAAGGAACTAATCCTTTCATCAGGACTCGTGGACGAAAAAGAGACTCTATTGCAGCTTAATTACTAAAATTAAACTGACATAATAAATATTTCCTCTCTGAGCAAGGACGTCTCCTAGTCTGAATTACAATCACGGAGGAGCCACAATTGGATCTGAACTTCGATCCTTTCATGACGGACAGAGAGAGGAATTTCGAATAGATTCCTTAAGGAGTAACTACCAGTCGCCGAACTTCGAAACCTGAACGTCCACACCATAAACTTTTCAAGAAGGCTTACGTGCTGCTAAATAAATCTGGATACAGTCCAGGTCCACTTCATAAATGGCTTTTAATTCCGGGGGAACCGTTCAGAAAACAAGCAGTGCAAACTGCGTTCTATATCTTGGGAGTACCATGGGATCCTGCTTTTTGTGTCATGCCGCTACGGCTCATAGTTTTATTCAGCATGGCTTATACTAAAAAAACATATGCTTATATAGCCTGTGAAATTTAACAATTAAAAAATGAAATAGTCTTGATTCCCTTCCAAAAGGCCATAAAGGATAAACCCTATGGCGAGCAACCTTTTAACTTACTGTTTGGGAGGGGGGGGGGGTACTACTTATACTCTAATACAACAAGTTTCCTCCAAGGCCTATTTTTTTAAATCTATTTATGTCTACGAAAACTCATTTCTAAAAAAATCCTTACAGTTCAAAATCATGCTAATAATACAGATCTCCATATTTTCATAACAAAAAGATGTTTATTACGTATTGGTTCTCTAAAACACAGAAAAATATTTTTATTTTTCTCTTATTTAATAATTCCTCTATATTACGTTATTGTGTTATAGTATTTATATTCATATGTTAGTTTTCGAGGGATAACTTTTTATGCTTCCACGAAGGAGGATTGTTACCTCGCCGAAGGAGGTATTGTTTTAATGGCGTTTGTTGGTTTGTTTTTTGTTTGTCAGCAGGATAACTCAAAAGTACGGAACGATTCAGATGAAACTTTGTGGGTTGTTGGAATGCCAAAATGAAACAAGTGATTAATTTTGGCATCTCTGAGTGCAAGAATTAAGATGCAAATGAGCGAAATACTAATAAATATTCAAGTTAGCCTCCTCTACCAATAGATGTCACTGTGCTGTGAAATTGGGTGCCGGGAGAGTCTTCCTCTCGGAATTTCCGTCGAGGGGATCCTCCCCCGTCCCTCTACGCCGCCCCAGTCGTGAAAATCCGCCTCGGAAGGCCTCATAAGGACCCCGTGACGGCGGAGGTTTGCACTCTCTGAGTGTATATCTGCCTCTAGTTTGTATTCAGTTTAAATACATATATTTTTACTCGTATCTATTATAAACGTAAATAAATAAATTTATGACGAATCATGCTAGCGATTATTTAAAAAATATTGGAACAATTTTTTTACTAGTAATTGCGTGAAATATATATTAATCCACCAAAAATTATATAAGTATTCTTCATTATATAAAATCCTCATGTATATTATTGTGCTATACGTTATAGATCTTCAGGAATAATTATATTTCATACATATGTAACCAAAGGGGAATTAATGGCCTTTCACCTCTGTTATCTAGTTGAAACTGTTCTATTTTTATTAGAGGTATTCATTTTATACCTCTTTTTTCATTATAAATCTTATTTACAAATTTTAATTAAATATAATCAATATATAAAGGAGCAGAGAGAAGACTTTGCTACAGTGCCCCCCCCCCCCCCCCCCCCCCCCCCCCCCAGTGACAAGGTAGGACGAACGAAGAACAAATAGAAAACGAGAACTCCCTACTCCACGTCAGGGCGACGGATATCTTGCAGCCCATTCCAGGTATCAGGCAAGTTAAGTAGGTGGGAGTTCAGGGTTTGTTGAGATTGATGTTAGGAAATGTTATCCGAGAGGCGATTAGTTCTCGAGCCGGTGTCTTGATGACTTTATTGTAGTTGTGGATCCGTAAGTAAGTGGCGGGGATCCATAAAGAGCGTTTTAGCTGTAGACACGACTGCCATCCAGTGGGGAATGAAATCCCTGGATGTTTGAAAAAGTAGAATTGCGGTCCATCATAATACAGACGTTTGAAGGCGTGTACTAGCTTGAAGGTGAGAGCACGGAGAGTGCTGGATTGTGTAAGCGTGGTGAGGCTATGGCTCAATGAGACGGCGAGCGGCTAGGTGGCAGTGGGCTCGGAGGAGTTGTAGACATCGTGGAGACGGTGGGAAGGCTTGGGCACGAAGACGGCGAAGGGCGATGTAGCGAGGATCGACTCAAACTGCAGGAATCACTGCAAGCCGATTAAATACACCGGACCTATAGAGCCTATTGGAAGTTGTAAATGTTAGACGGCGAAGCTCCATATTTGAGAAGGACGAGGACAGCGAGGTTCCAGTAGTAAAAAGATAGAGTACGGCACGGCTCCAGAAATGTAAAGAGGATGGCGAGGCTCCATGAGTATGGAGAGGACGGCGGACGTCAAGGGACGAGGAGGACGCCGGAGATCAGGAGGTATGATAAACCTTGAATCTAGTAAGCCAATCTTATAACTGGAGCTGAAACGTCTCTTACTAATATTCACAGGTCACCATCGTCCTCTCCAGGAGTATGGAGAGGACGGGATTACGTCGGGGTCACCAATGTAACAAAGGGGAATGAAGGGTCTTTCACCTCTGGTTATCTAGTCGAAACTGTTCTATATTTTATTAGAGGTATCCTTTATACCTCTTTTTTCAAATATAAATCTTATTTATAAATTTTAATTAAATATAATCAAATATATAAAGGAGTAGAGAGAAGGACTCTGCTACACATATAATATATATTACAGTTTATAGTTGTAGTTTTTTTTAGCTATAAGGCGATACTTTATTGGTTTCTATAAGGATATATGTAGACATAAAACAGAAAACATAACAGCTATTTTATACAATTTTTGTATTTAAAAAAGAACAAATGCATAGAAAAGAAGGTGTTTGTTACACTGTCGATATTGTCTTTTTTTATACAATATAAAAACTAAACTTTGAAAAGGAGTGGGTAAAAGTTGGGCCAAGGGGCAATTCGTATATCTACATTAATTATTTTCAAATTGGCAACTCATGATATGCTATTCGGAAGGTAGCTCAAAAAATATTTGCGTGTAATGAATAGGTTCCCCAAAAATCATATAGTATTAGAAGATTCGGTCGTTAAAATCCTTAAAAGACCTCCTTCCATTCCTCAGCGACCTCTCAGTCCTCACGGAGACCGTCTTGAGGCACAGTAGCAATGCTTCACGAAGGAAGAGCTAAGTCCTGCACTTATACGGCCTTTTCTTGGTCATGCCCACCTGAAGCTCCACGTCACTCACGAAGACAGGGATGTATTCGTCACTTATCTAAGAGACAGGCCTTCTGGACTGGTCTGCCACAGATGACTTCTTCCATCTCAACCTTGGCAGAGCGCGAAGGGTATTCAGCTAAAGTTTGTTCATACGGAGTTCCCAAGGACACATCTGATCAGCTCTCTCTTTCTATCACAGGTGATACTCAGGGGAACGGGCTCCCATTACCTTCAGCCAAAGTCCGTCGAATGACTTGTCATGGAGGTACTCCTTCTTCTCGACCTTGGTAGTGCGTGAAGACGCTTTCGGCTGAAGTATGCCAATCCTGGGGGCTCCCGTGGACACATCTGCTCTCTTTGGTGGTGACCCACAGAGGAACAGACTCTGATGACCTTCTGGTGGAGCCCTTAATGTACATTTCTAGTGTTCAGATTTGATGAAATGGAGCTCTAAGCTATGATCGTCGGAAGGAGCATGGAGGGGAGATTCCTTTTCCGCACTATCGAGAGAAGACTGGAGGAGCTCTTTGGATTAAAGTTGTAGGAGATGGGCTTGATGAGTCTGAAGAGGAACTCCTGAGGATTGACTTTACGCCAAAGAGGTTGAAAAGAGCAGGTTGGGAAACATGGGTTGATTGGGGTGCTGCACATTGGATTCCATCGAAGTCCTGTCGTTATAGTCATTATACTCATTGCAGTGACGGGAGTCGAAAAAGAGGGATGACAGTAACTTAAGAGATAATTTTCTTCTCATAGAGTAAAAAGAAAATCATCACAGACCAGAACCAGTTGATATGTACGGTTACCAACATCAGTAAATGCTCATCATATATGGCTAAATACAATATTTCACAACTTATGGGGCCAATTGTGTATTTTCTGAAGCTTTTTGTCATTATTCAAAGGGTTAATATGAAAATATAAGAACTTTTTTATAGTTTGGTGTTGTGATTTACTTTGTCAGTTGTTGATAAGAGGTAAAATTTTAAGGAATATTTTCTATATGATCATTTCTTATGAAGTAAAAATAGTTAGAACAGAAAAAGGCGTTTTTCTCTTCTTCTCCTTTTTTTCTCAAGCGTCATTTTAAGAATATACATCACACACACACACATATATATATATATATATATATATATATATAGATATATATCCATAAATATATGAGGGTATGTTAGCTATCTCGAAAAAGTTCACACGCTATATAAAAAATTTCAACGGAACGTTCTTTTCGAATTTTTTGCATGGAACAGACTGTATGGCGCCACTCAGTTTAGTATATATGTGAATAATCGCGTCATTTTTTTTTGCCTATATGGTTCAATATAATTGCATCCGACAGATATACCGGGTCATGAATAAGTCTTGAGACCTTCCTTAAATGTGACAATAATGAGAACGTCATGGGTCAGGGTACAGTCGTACACGTTTGAATTTTATTTTATATATAATGTATACATTGACACATATCATTTGTGAATTTCGCCACCTTTGGCCTCAATGACGGCCTCCACGCGGCGACGGAAGGCCTGGCACACGGTGATGATGTAGGACCTCTTCATCGCCTTCCACTTCTTCTCGACCGAGGTCTTCAGGTCCTCAACATTGCTGTGGCGAACGCGGCAAGCTTGGCTCTCAACATGCCACCAGAAGCTGAAGTCGAGCGGGTTCAGGTCGGGGCTCTGTGGTGGCCACATTGTCTTCGGCCAGAATTTCATGTTGGTCTCCATCCAGTCCTGCACGGCCTTGCACGTGTGGGCAGGCCCCATCTTGCTGGAACACGTATGATGACTTCCCCGACTTCTTGGTTATCTTGGAGACCTATGGGAGTACCTTGGTCTTCAAAAGCTCCAAGTAGTCGGCGCCCGTGAGCCTGTACCCGGTCGGGAACCAAATCGGCGGCATCTTGTCCCCTTGTATGCCACGATCCCCACATCATCACGGAGGCCGGATGTTTGGTCTTGGAGACGCTCCGGATGACATTGGAGACGTTTCCGAAGCAGATGACCCGGTCGTTCTGCTTGTTGTACACGGGATCCACCGTAAAGGTCTTCTCGTCAGAGAAGAAGACGACGCGATCACCGTTGTGCTTCAAGTCGGAGAGAATTCTCCGGCAACGATCCAAACGGAGGTCTCGATGACGTTGCGTCAACAGTGGCCGTTCGACCTTTCTCAGTGACCGCCCACCTGCTGCTTTGACAGCCTTGGACACGGTGGATGGGTCCACGGACTTCTTCTTGGCGAGCTCGGACATCTTCATGGTGGGCATGGCCTCAAAGGCCGTCTTGACTTGATTGGGTCGAATTTTTCCGTCTGCCGGAGCGGGGTTTGTTCTTGAGGTCGTCGCCGTCAGCCAAACGCTTCCTGACTCTGCAGACTGTGGCCTTGCTGACGTTGAGCTCCTTGATGATGTTACTAGTGGTGTGACCGGCGCGGACGAGTGTGGCAATCTCGACTCTTTTCGTTTCCATCTCGGCGAAGAAGTGACTGTTTTTGTTGATCAACATATCAAATGAAAGAAGAGAATCTAAGCTTTTGATTGGTGGGAGCAATTAAGCATGTTTTTAAATCACTAAACCTCCAAAAACTATTTTCAAATTGGTCTCAAGACTTATTCATGACCCGGTAAGAAGCATTATAGCATTAAAATTACTCTATCGAACCTAGGATCTTATCAATAAGGTAGACCAAAAATGACCATCCCCTCATTTTCTATCATCATCTACTCGCTGCTGAAAATGGAGACCCCGACTTTTGCTCCTACTTCTTGATCGGATCAAGCTCGCCAGGACAGTCAACGAGATCCACGGGGACCTGCTCTCTACCTTCCCTGACTCCTGCCCTGGCCTCTCCACCCTCCAAAGGTGGCCACTGAGTTCAATAGGGTGTTTTTGCCCTGGACAAGAAGACCCGTCCTGGACGTCCCCGGGACACGAGGACAGAGGAAATGTGGCCCGTGTGAAGCGCCTGGTCGAGGATAACCCCCGTATGATCACTCGGCAAGTTGTTGCAGAGGTGTCCCTACCATTTACAACTGTTTTCAGGCTTCTGACGGAGGATCTAGAGCTCCGAAAACCTCCTCAGCGTGCTCGTATCTCACCAGCTCTCTGAAGCCAACAAGACGCAGCGAGGTAAGTGCTGTCAGGACCTCCTGAAGCTGTTCCAGGAACACGGGGAGGACTTTCTGGGGTCTCATCTGTTAGTCCAGGACCAGTCCTGGTTCTACTGGGATTCGGCGGAGCGGAGGCAAGTCTGGGCGGAGCCCACGGGGCCCGGTTATCGACCCCCCGTGTGAAACAGACAGCGAGGAAGACGATGATTCTGATGGGGTTCACCTGCAAGCCGAAGCGGGTATCGATCACGCACTACCTGCCGAGACCACAGCCGACCGGAACCCCATGATAGAGTACCTGAAGACGACTGGGAAGCGCTTTCTCAGCCTGAAAAAGGACAAGATCTGGCTGAAAGATTTCTCCTCATGTGGGACAATGCACGTCCCCACACAGCCACCGATACCAGGGAGTTCCTCACCCGGAGGGACGTGGAACCGGTGAAACAGTCACCCTACTCACCCGACTTGAACCGTGTGACAGGTTCTTGTTCCGGAAGTTGAAGTACCTGCTCCGGGAGGACGAGTTTGGGGGCCACGAGGAGACTACACTCACCGTTGAGCGGGCGATGAGGAGGTTCAGTGAAGATGAGCTCTACGACCAACTCAGGAAGCTCCGGGACACTGCCACGACGTCATTGCAGTCGGAGGGGATTATTTGTACTGATTGAGAAGTATTTTTGTTGATTCTGATAAATTTTTGAGTTTTAATGGTCGACCTCATAATTTATGGTACATAATATTGAGAAATGAATGACTAATTCTGGACTTTATTCCAATTAAGTAATTTGTGTTTAATTGAGGTTTTTGGTCAATTTTTTTTGTCAAATATGCTATATAGAAAAGTGATTGGTATTTTAAAAATATTTGATTATAACTTTTTTGCTCATTGTTATTCTACCTTCATGTGGTTCCCCATAATTTGGTATTTTTGTTTAATCATGTAATTCATTGCTTATATAATAATAATTCAACATATTGATCATGTCTTTGGTGTTTTTTTGGTATTTTACTCTCTAATCCATATAATAAAGATATACTTTTTATGTATAGGTCTATGTATATAAAAGTAATGACCCTACTTTTCCTCTTTATCCATATAAATTCCCAAAAGGTTATCGGGGCTGTCCTCGAAATATACATAATACCTATATAATAAATAAACAATGGCACAAATAATTATCATCATGGAATTTGAAATTTCGGGGAAGGCAGCCAGAAATAGGAGGAGGAGTCAACCGAAGCTCGTTTTGGACGCTTAATATTTTATTATTCAATAGATTTACGACCTTTCTCCCCCCCCCCTCTACTTCCTCACAATGTCTCCTCCTCTATGGATTTATGGAATCTTTTTATCCCATCCACCAAGTGACACACGCACTGAACACCATCCTGCTCTAATTTCGATCTTATATATAATATATATATATTTGCTTCATGTAATTTCAAAATCCAATTTCAAAAATGATGATGAAATGTAAGATTCCTCTCACAAATAATTTACATCAATATTTTTTCAAGCGTTTATATTATAGATTAATTTAGTATCTAAAAGATATAAAACATATAATCTCGAGAGATGGATTCGGAAATTTACAATCCTAGGATCAAGTATGTCTATAGTGAACAATTTATATCAAGATAACCTAAGTCAGATCCCGCCCATTCCACTTGAACCTCATTTAATCCCCTTGCCAATTTTTATTGTCATTATCATCAAAAAAGGTAATCTAAAGGCTCAAGAGCACTTAAGGTTAAAAAGAAAGTTAGTACCCATGTAAATGGGCATTCAATAACCATATAAAAACTCCCTTCAAGTGCTTCAAAAGATATACGCAGATGAAAAAAAAAAAAATGAAGTTCATTGCCAAAAGTATCCTTAAAGAAGTCAAGATTCCGTTTTTCTATGTATCCTTGATCCTTTGTAGGATGTAGGTATATGAATAAAGAAATTTATGATCAATAACTAATCATTATAAAAATGTGAATTAAATAAAGTATAAATAACAGAATTTTTTTTTTTTTTTTTTTTTGCTATTCTTTACTCTATTCTAGATAACATGATATTATACTAATGATGATAAATATAGCAATAACCCTTTGTAGGTAGACACAGTTGTATTGAACCAATAAATATAATTGACTTATTAATTTACATAAACAAAATATATATCATTAGGCATTAGAGTCTATTTAGAGATAATGGTAACAAAATTATATAAACAAACAGCGGAATGTACAAATTGTGAGGAGAAAATATCCTTATACATAATTATATATATATAGCCCCGTGTAGGTAAATTTGGAACAAGTTTATGGCCTCCAGGATCAATAAGGAGAGGTTCTAGAGAAATATTATTAACAAAAAATACACATTAGACAATTATGGTCAACTTTTATTCAATGTGTTCTCCTCCAGCTTCCACCACAGTCTCCACACGGGACCTGAATGCCCTCACTGACCTGGACACCTCCGCAGCCTCCAAGGACATGGCCACAGACGTGATGGACGACTTAAGGGCCTCCACAGAGTTGTGGTGGGTCGCACAGGCCTCCCCCTCCAACTTCCCCTACAGGTAGTAGTCACAAGGGTTGAGATCTGGGGAGTTGGAGGGCCAGGTCTGAGGATCCCAGAAGTGAGGCACGTTTTCCTTGAGCTTTGCCTGCACAGTCTTGGCCTTGTGGGCGGGGGCAGAGTCCTGCTGAAAGGTGTACTTCCTCCCAGAGGCCACAGTGTCTATCCAAGGCTTGACCACGTTACTGAGGACCTCCAAGTACACCTCCTGGTTGACCTTTTGCTTGGGCTCAAAGAAGTGTGGCGGCATGACGTGGCCCTCACTGCTGATGACACCCAGGACCATCACTGCAGCCGGGTTCTTTGCCCTGAAGACCATGGGGACCTCAGAAGCCTCCCTACAGATCCACCTGTCATTCTGCCTGTTCCTCTTTTTGTTCCACGTCTGTGGCCATGTCTTGGAGGCTGCGGAGGTGTCCAGGTCAGTGAGGGCATTCAGGTCCCGTGTGGAGACTGTGGTGGAAGCTGGAGGAGGACACATTGAATAAAAGTTGATTATAATTGTCTAATGTGTATTTTTTGTTTAATAAATATTTCTCTAGAACCTCTCCTTATTAATCTGGATGGCTGTGAACTTATTCCAAATTTACCTGCACAGCCCTGTATATATATATATATTATAGATATATATATATATATATATATATATATATATATATATATATATATATATATATATATATATATATATATATAATAATCATATAAATATTTTGAATATAGTATTATAGACGGCTATAAGAATCAACCCATAAAATACCTGTACAAAGCACAACAAAAGTTACAAGTATCGTTCCTACAGATACTAATTAAAAAAAGAAATAACGCAAACTAAAGAATATACAATATATGAATGTTCCCCTTAGAGAATATTTTCTAAACTGCTCGGACTGCCAGGAAAGGGTTGAGGTAGATGATGTAAAATAATGCAAGGAGTATGCACAAGTAGTGGTCAAAGATTATAACCTCCCATTCCAAAACAAGTTAATTGTTCAATCCAATTTCACTTAAACATGATAGTCGAACTGCGAAGAGGCATTAAGAAATAAACTAATCAAACCCATAGGATAGGGATTCATTGCTAGGTAAGAAGAAGTAAGAGATCAGGTGAAGTCCTTTGTTAATCGATGGACCTTACATCTCAAAATATTGTTTGGACGTATTTTCTCATATTTATATTATTATTATGTCTGAATTCTTATATTATTTATGAAAGTCCTATTTTTTTAAATTATATTTTTAACTTTAATTCCCGTGATACATTACATTTATCATAATCTATAATTGCATATCAATTATGTGTGAATTTTATTTTTTCAATGCATATATTTTGAGTGAAAAAATAATAAAACATAGTTCTACAAAAGAAAAAGAGTATCTTTTTTCTATGTCCGTGTAACTCATATAAATATTTGTAAGTGGCCACCAATGCTTCTGTAGATTTTTTTCTTTGAGATCTGTTATAAGACAATCATGAATTATTTATTAATAGATATACATACATTTTGCATCATACCTAATGAAGATTTCTTTGTGTGAGGCATTTATTTGTACAAATATATGATTTCTCACCGAGTGCATATAACCCTTGCTATTGGTAAATTTTAAAAGGGAGTAAATTTAATTATATATTTTCTCTTCGTCGACAAGAATTTAATTAAAAATGTTTGGTAGTAGAGAGGCACAAAATTAATAGATGAGGTAGTCCTTGCATTCTTTGAATTCTTTATTTAGCTTGCAAATTAAAAAAAGAAAGGAGGGGCAAAGGAAAACCAACACGAGAAAAGTATTTCAAGAATGACCATGACCTATTGCCTTTTTGGGTTGCCGCTCTTCAATTATGTGGTTGAATTAGTAAGGAAGATTATGTACACAAGTGTGATCTACATACAAATGAAATAGATATTATTTACATTTTTGCGATTGTTTTTTTTAAATATATATATTCAATATATATTTCAATACAATTTTTCAAATACATCCAATTACAATGACTTGTGATATGTTAAAAAAGGTATAATACAAAGAGGGTGGGTATTAAAAGATTGATAGGGAAACAGGTAATTCATTATTAAAAGATAACAATAATAAACCAAAAGCCTGCAAAGCTGTATCAACTCTTAAAAATAATTATTTATGTGACATCGTGTTTTGTATATACTTTTTAAAGAAAACCGCCTTGTTTGTTGACTATGTTGTTGCAGATCTAAGAGTTTCTATGCTTTGGACCACGTATTTTTCGTATCCCTGCTGGAATGCATCTTCCGTTGACCCTGCATGCGTAGAGGAGCCCTTGCACCGAGGAGATTATATGCTCTATATGGAAGGCCTTCCCATATCGAGGTGAGGTAGAAATTAGCCAATCAGACGGTTCCAGTGTTGTTCCATAAGCTCTTACTATTTCTTCTTCCACGGCACGGATAACTGGGAGGATTTTCTGACAAAAGTAAAGAAGTGAAAGGATGTCTCCTTCACTTCTTTACACCAATGACAGACCTGATCTTCTGGGTTCGCCCTGGATTTACTCAAGAAGAGCGAGGAAGTGCTAGCCGGTACCTCAGCCATTTTTGTCTTGAGTCGGTGTATGTATTTCGCATAATAATTATTGGATCTAAAAATGACATTTCTTTTTCACATCCTAGGTTTCTCTTCGTCTTTTTACTATCGCAGATGGCCTGGACTTCGCGTGTCTATAAGGGATCTCCGAATGGCTTGGTTTGTTAGAGCACCAATAGCTATATAAAATGGAATGGGCGGACCTACAATGTTTATTCCAAACGATAAAGGTTTGCAATATCTCTTAACTCGTAAGAATAGGATATAGTTTTTAAGAACCTTTTCATCTTGAATGAATTGACCTATTGAAGTCGCTTGACATTCTTCTAAAAATTCCGAGGCACTATCAAAACGACTGTTTTTTTATTAATGCTCATTTACGCCAAGGAGAGGAAGGATCTTATCCATGACTGATTCCCATGACCACTCATTTTCTTCA
>CP045895.1:8368687-8392703 GCA_013387185.1 Caligus rogercresseyi | reverse complement strand
CAGCACTGGTCTATGTATCCTTGGTGTCAAAGAATCATAAATGTCAGTACGGTTTATTGGGCGGCTGATGAAAGTATTACGAAGGCTTTTCGACTTGATGATTTCTTTTTCTGGTGAAGCAACTGTTTTTTAATATGCACATACATATTATTTAATTTATGACGCATCTATAAAACTGAAAATAATGAGTTCAAGGATCCTTTAAATGAATGAAGGGTACAAAACCACCCAGAAAACATAACAGAATGAGCCCTCTGTAGTTTATCTCATAGTCTCAAGGATGAAGAGAGGAGACTTTTCATGTCTTTATAATAATAAAAATGCATCAGCCTTCAAGATAAATTTATTAAAGTATCTTCAATCGGTCAATTTTAGGTCCATGTCCTAATAATAATTCCAAAACGACATTGAAACGAAAGACATGTACCATCTTCAGAAGAAGGGTATATTTTGAAACGCGAAAAGCCGTTATATTTAACCCCCTCAGTATGATTATGTATCGGTTTCTTAACCATATAACATCTCTTCTACGAAATACTTGTTTTTTCTTTCACATATTTGATTGGATGTAATTGCGTCTATATGGAATATAGTACAGTAATTAATCTTCATCTAACCTAAGATCCTTTCATCGTAGTCAATAATATTTTGAATACAATCGCCACCCTTCACTCTAATTATTGAAACACTTCCACTAGCAACTTCAACTTCTTTACCTTGGCTAGCTGAGCAAGCCATAGTAGAAGAAGAAATATGGCTTACTAATTTGTTCCATCAGAGGTACCTAAAGGCCCTCAAAAGACCGAGATCACACCTAGGAGGAGGTCTAAGCTTATTGTATATTATTTTACCCAAGATTTTTCAAAAGGTTTTAATAGATATGTCGTCGCACCCACACGATGAATGGCGTTCAGTTTTTACAACAAGTCCCACTTTTACATGGCTAATGTTAGGAACCGATTTTACTAATGACAAGCTAGAAAATGTGTCCCAATTTTTGGCTTTTTGTCAACGCTTAATATGGAAGGGTACGCCTCTTTTAATTCAAATTCGTCAATTGATATTATTCGACAAAATTATAAAAATAAATTTTTCTTCAAAAACACTCTTGCCCCAAAAGAGCTGGAGTGGATTGCGTTATCTCGAGATGCCTTGGATTTGGCTCTCTTAAGTTGCCGAAGTTACATTTCGCAAAGGCTTACTGGCAACGAGTTAATATCCAAATATTCAATCAAAGCCATATTGATCGCTACTGCAGCCAGGTACTCGGCCTTAGCAATTAAGATCCCAAATGTGAGTTGTTCTTCTTGGACGTATGTTGGCGACTTAGTCAGGTTTTATCCTTCCTGCTCCAAAAGGTATTTTGAGTTTTTAAAACACTTAATAAAAGTTACCGAAGGTTTAGGAAAAATCATAAATAAATAAATGTTTGCACCTTTTTGCGAAATTAATTTATCCATAGAATTGACAAAAATTATAGTACATTATTTTTTTAACCATGTATTTGTATTCATATTCGAATTTTTTTTTTTTTGAAATATGGTTTTTATAATTTCTGTCTCTGTCCAATGTATTATGTCCTACAATGATCTAATCTATTATGTCCTATTTTAATGTTGATGATTAACTTTTATATTTAGGGAACTAATTTTAAACTATAATGTTTATTGATACATTTCAATATGTGTAATTTCTCTGAATAAATAAAGTTTTATATTAAAAAAAACTTCCACTAAACGCGCACATTCTTTTGAATTATTATTATTACAACTATATTATGTTAAAACACACTAAAATATACCTTATATAACTTCAAAATTACCAAAGTTATCCTTCAAGTCAAAATGCTAATGTTTTGCTTAATGAAAATAAAAATATTTGAGAATAAGTTGTGGAGATTCCATCCACCAAAACAATTCAGCTTCTTCATAATAAAGTCGAAATAGATTATTATAAATGAGATTATTTTTGTTGACTGTTGCCCTTAATTTAAAAGATATGTTCAATGATATATAAAATAACATATATTATTTTAACATATTAAACTTATTTTTATTGTAAAATTCACAAATATTCTTTAAAATAATATTGAAGGCCTCCTTTTCACTCTTCCCCCATCTTTATCGCCAAAAAATCATCCGAGTGGCTGTGGAGCGTGGAGTCCTGAACGCCTGTCATTTCTTTAAATCTCCTTTTGGCGTTCTTCCATAAGCACTCCACATTGTTTGTGTGAGCGCCCGTCCTTGAATCCACAAAGTTCCGTGAATGGTTCGTGACTTCGTGAAGATAACGGGGATAGACTGGCTCCATCGTATGCAGCTATCCATCGCTGTATATGATGGAACCCGACCTTATGTTCTCAATCACTACGGGAATGAGGGTAGCCGCACTTCGATCCTAATATATAAATTAAGTCATTATGCATAGCAAATGTAACAATAGTAAGCAATTCTCACCTTCACCATCATGATGAATCCCTCTTTAGTGGAAGGACAATATCCCCCCAAAGACCCACCTCTGAGTGACGAGATGGCCTCAATTACGAAGTACTTCCTTTACTCCATGAGGGATTCGTCTATTTGTACCACAATTCCTGGGCCTCAAATTTTGCATGGTATGAATTCATTTACGAGAGCATATGCCTCATAAAATTGAGTACCAGCGTCTGATTTCCAACGTTTCAAATTCAGGCTGTAAATCACGTATGACATTGGGTGGTGGCACTCGGACCGTAGGCAATCCTTCATTTAGAGGAATTGCCTGGAGGATTCAACATCTTTAGTGTCGTTGAAGATTGCTTCCATTGTGTTGGAATGAGTGATGATTATTTTTTTCCCTTCTTACTTTTTTTTTTCTCCCTCTTTCTCTTCATCAATTCGTCGTATTTATATTATACAAAAATAAGACATTTGCGTACGGAGCGTTTAAAAAAAACGAATGGAGTGTTTAAAAAATCACGCAACCTCGAATTTTCTTTTGCGTCAACCCTACATATTCAAAGAGTGCCAAACATTGGCGCTTTTCCATTTATTTACATGAGCTATAAATACGTTCATGTTTTAATCTTGATAAGATCCTTAGGATTTGTGAGATTAGGAAGACATACGATTATTTGTTCCATCCTCCATGATTGGATGATCCTAAAAACAAGAAAAATAATTATCATTAAATTAATAAATAAGTGTATTTATTAAATTTTTAAAATTAATTACACTGGCCACCAGCCAAAAAAGGTCGGACTAATTTTCCATATTCTTATAGAGTTTTATCCAATGATTCCGATATGGTATTCATTTTTCAAAGTTAGTGATAAATTCAGAGCTAAATGGATTTCAATTTTTTTCAGCACTTTTTCGATTCAGAGCCATTATTGACATACAAGGACTGAAGTATAGACAAAATAAATAGCATAATTTGATAGAGCTTAGATCAAAGTACTCATTTCAATTTTTACTTCGTCTCTGGCACATTTAACTTTAAAATATATGTCATTTTGTACGAAAAATGAAGGGTTTTTTCTTAGAGACTCACTGTTCCTCACTGCTCCTCACTCAAAGGTCTTACATGATTAAAATTGTATGAAATGAAGAAAAAATATCAAGCTTTAATTTGATATGCTTAATATTCCATAAAATGCCTTATTTTAATCAAAATTAGCAAATGAATTTTTTAAATCCTCTCTATTTTGCCCTTTTTTAGAGAAATTCATAACTCACCCAATGAGATAGAAACAGAGAGAGAGAAACTGACGTCACAACGTATGTAAACAATAGAGTAATTTTCCTTCTTTCATTGAATTTGAGTGTTTTTCCAAATCTTCCGAGGATCCCAGAGAGGCCTGATCGGCCTGCCGTCTACCGTCATCATTCTTTGTGAGAAGAATTCATCGTGACACAGCCTCGGATCAAGCATGGAGCAAGGAGTGGAAGCTTAGGAGGACATGACTCCCCAGAGGGTGCTTAGCCTATTCTCTTTGCATCAAAGAGGATGATGAGTCGGAGACAGACAGACCCTCAAGGACATTACCCCCCTCCTCCTCTCTCTTCCTTAAGGCTGGTTGGCTGGCTCATTCCGTCTGCTCAAAGAAGATGACGTGTCGGGCACCCCGGAGGGAGGGAGGAATGGACTCCCGTGAGAGAGAGAGAGAGAGTCATTGCCTTTGTCCTGTCTACCTACTAGCCTATTCTATCGGGGAGTCTCCTTTTCAAGTGAGACACAGAGAGAGAGATAATTAACTTATTATCATCCTGAAGAGTCTCGGGATCGAGAAATCGTGACTTTACACATAGAAGTGGAATCTTTGGGCACCTGGATCGTGAAAAGAGGAAGTTCCTCATGACCTATTCCTACTCATTCGTCTTCAAATATCTACCCTCCCTCCATCCCCCTCTTCCGGATCTGTCTCGGATGACTACAGAGACTCCACTCATGAAGCCTCCTCCTACACGTCTCTTGGACTCGAACGTCTAGAAGAGGAAGTCTCTCAGGCATGGCTCTTCCTCCCTCCGGGTCTCGATGACTACGGAGACTCCACTCATGAAGCCTCCTCCTACACGTCTCTTGGATTCGTAATTCTAGAAGAGGAAGTCTTTCAGGCATTGCTCTTCCTCAACAAACAAATGAAGGAGTCCTCCTCACCCTCCGAGTCTCATAATTTGGAAATCAATGGTTATTCTCCTGATGAACCCGCATATTCGTCTCCTTTGGAACCGTGGATCTTGAAGGAGGACTCCATTATGGCTTCACCCCTTTCTCTTGCAAATATTTAGATTGCTTCATGTTTCATGTATTTATAAGTAACTCATTATTCTTCAATGGACTATACACTTCTACCTTGGACCTTATATTTTGTAATGAAGCCCTCTGAACAGACTCTTTTTTTATTTTATAAGATTTTCCCTCTTTGTTGTACACATTCATATAAAGTGTTTTTTCCGTTTTCGTCGTGTTTTGAAGAAGAACCCCAAACGACCACTTTATATTTACATATTTCATATTCAAGGGTGATCTGACTTATTTCACATTTATAGGTTTTATATTCTTGTATTGAAATAAAACACCTTCACAACTTTTGTGTATATTTCGGGTGTATCAATCAGAGTATCTGTACGAATTTCTCGGTAAATTAAATAAGGATAAATAATATCCCAAGTGGAAAGAGACTCCGTTGAAATTATTTGTAGAATCTTTGAAATAATATAAAGGAATTTATTCACTCTCATGGATTCAAATGTGAAAAGCTTGGTGTAATTGAAGATTCTAGGTCGAAACGCGACGTAAAGAAGGTAATAAGTCACCAAATTCTAAGATGATCGAATTTGTCAAATTATGGCTCCAATCTAGGAAGGCAAATTAAAAGGGGAAGCAAGAAGCCTTGAGAGTATCCATCCTTTTTAAAATCAAGAGGTCCAAAATTTCCCTTTCCATGCATGAAGTCCATTGTTTTTCGACTCCGAGACTAATATGGTGGGTTTGATCCGGAGAATATTATATCATGGACATTGATTTCCAAATTGCAAGCCTTTAGAGATGAGACTCGAAGGTTGAGGAGGACTCCTTCATTGCTTGTTGAGGAAGAGCAATGCCTGAGAGACTTCCTCTTCTAGACGTTCGAGTCCAAGAGACGTGTAGAGGAGCTTCATGATGGAGTCTCCGTAGTCATCCGAGACCCGGAGGAGGAAGAGCAATGCCTGAGAGACTTCCTCTTCTAGACGTACGAATCCAAGAGACGTGTAGGGGAGCTTCATGAGTGGAGTCTCCGTAGTCAACTGAGACTCGGAGGGAGGAAGAGCAATGCCTGAGAGACTTCCTCTTCTAGACGTACTAGTCCAGAGACGTTTGAGGAGGCTTCATGAGTTGGAGTCTCCGTAGTCATCCGAGACCCCGGCGGAGGGAGAAGAGCAATGCCTGAGAGACTTTCCTCTTCTAGACGTACGAATCCAGAGACGTGTTAGGAGAGGCTTTCATGAGTGGAGTCTCCGTAGTCTCCGAGACCCGGAGGAGGAAGAGCAATGCCTGAGAGCCTTCCTCTTCTAGAATTACGAATCCAGAGACGTGTAGGAGAGGCTTCATGAGTGGAGTCTCCGTAGTCATCCGAGACCCGGAGGGAGGAAGAGCAATGCCTGAGAGTACTTCCTCTTCTAGACGTTCGAGTCCAAGAGACGTGTAGGAGGAGGCTTCATGAGTGGAGTCTCTGTAGTCATCCGAGACAGATCCGGAAGAGGGGATGGAGGGAGGGTAGATATTTGAAGACGAATGAGTAGGAATAGGTCATGAGGAACTTCCTCTTTTCACGATCCAGTGCCCAAAGATTCCACTTCTATGTGTACAGTCACTATTTCTCGATCCCGAGACTCTTCAGGATGATAATAAGTTAATTATCTCTCTCTCTCTGTGTCTCACTTGAAAGGAGACTCCCCGATGAATAGGCTAGTAGGTAGCAGGACAAAGGCAATGACTCTCTCTCTCTCTCACGGGAGTCCATTCCTCCCTCCCTCCGGGGTGCCCGACACGTCATCTTCTTTGAGCAGACGGAATGAGCCAGCCAACCAGCCTTAAGGAGAGAGAGAGGAGGGGGGTAATGTCCTTGAGGGTCTGTCTGTCTCCGACTCATCATCCTCTTTGATGCAAAGAGAATAGGCTAAGCACCCTCTGGGGAGTCATGTCCTCCTAAGCTTCCACTCCTTGCTCCATGCTTGATCCGAGGCTGTGTCACGATGAATTCTTCTCACAAATGTTGTCTACGACGGCACAGCCGGCAGGCCACTCATTAGGAATCCTGGATCCTCGGAAGATTTCCGAAAAAACACTCAAATTCCAATGAAAGAAGGAAAATTACTCTTTATTGTTTACATACTTGTGACGTCAGTTTCTCTCTCTGTTTCTATCTCACTGGGTGAGTTATGAATTTCTCTAAAAAAGGGCAAAATAGAGAGGATTTAAAAAATATTCATTTGCTAATTTTGATTAAAATAAGGCATTTTATGGAATATTAAGCATATCAAATTAAAGCTTGATATTTTTTCTTCATATTCATATCAATTTTTAATCATGTAAGACCTTTGAGTGAGGAGCAGTGAGGAACAGTGAGTCTCTAAGAAAAACCCTTCATTTTTCGTACAAAATGACATATATTTTAAAGTTTAAATGTGCCAGAGACGAAGTAAAAATTGAAATGAGTACTTTGATCTAAGCTCTATCAAATTATTGCTATTTATTTTGTCTATACTTCAGTCCTTGTATGTCATAATGGCTCTGAATCGAAAAAGTGCTGAAAAAATTGAAATCCATTTAGCTCTGAATTTATCACTAACTTTGAAAAATGAATACCATATTCGGAATCAATGGATAAAACTCTATAAGAATTATGGAAAATTAGTCCGACCTTTTTTTTTTTTTGATTTTTGTTGGCCTGTGTTTTATCTTAGTTTTCATTTTATTTTAAAATAATTGGAGATTTGTTCCTCACTTATCCTAGGTCTGAGTCAACTCCTTAGTGGTATTATTGGTTTGTCTTTTATATTTAGTATGTTTTATGGTCGATTTTATGTTTTATTGACTGATTGTTTTTGCTTGATATCGTAAGATCATGTTTATTATATTTTTTTTTTTTCAATATTTAATTTATGTATTTTACCTTTTGTTTGGAGATCTAATTAAAAAATAAAATGTTTATAAAAAATAAAAACTTCTTTTTTTATTGGAAGAGATGGGATTGTGGTACTAAATTGTTAATGGTATGATATATTACTCGTGTCTGTCAATTAAAGAAAGTGAGGGGGCAAATAAGAGATGGATATATTTCAATCCTTAATTTTAGATCAAAAGAATTTGCTTGTGAATTGGGTTGCAATTGTGTTAGAAGTCTTCTTCTGTCTTTTACACTCACATGCCAATGCTGTCGGAGCTTCGAGGATTTCAATAGCCTTACAGTCTCACGACACTCACGGAAGCGGCTCAGGTTCCTTGGAGACGGCGAGGGAAGGTACAGTAGTATTGGATTCCCGGTAGTAAAGCTGGGCCTCCACCGACACTAACTCTCCATGCCAGGTCCACCTGAAGCTCCACGTCACTCATCGAGGAGCGGAGACTTTCTTTGCCGCAAAAGAGTGTTTGTAGCAGTAGACATCTTCTTTCTTTCGTCTTGGATGCTTGAACTCCTCTAGCTAAAGATTATTCCGTGGGAAGTTCGTCCTTGTTAGTCCTCTTAACGTCTTTTGGCTTGAGTGTGTTAACGCCAAAAGGTCCTTGATGGACTCTTTCTAGCAACTCATCAATCCTGATGACTTAATATAACCATTCCCGTTGTCTATGATGCTCAAATGCTTATGTTTTATAACTCGGTCGTTGTTGAAGTAAGGAGCCGATAATCCCGGATTTCAACTCCTAAATTATGACGTAAAATATTTTCTAAACATATAAAAAGTCTATCTACGATTCAAACATATGAATGGAAAAAAATGAAAAAATACTTTTTGAAAATAAAATAAAACTAGTAACAATTAACAATAACTTTATTTTATAATTTTTACATATTTACGTACAGAATTTTCTGTTAATAGGCATCATGACAGGTTATTTGATATTATTGGCAAATGGTATTTCATATCTTTACTACAGCCTACTTACTTATGATACAAACTTAAATAAATATAGCTTGGATGGGACACGTAGAATCACAGCCAAAAATGAGAGTCCATATCCTCAATATAATCATTCAGGATTCCCAAGTCCGATTTCAAGTCCTCAAAAATTGATCGAATCCGAGTCCTTGAGTCCCAAAAATCTGAATTCAAGTCCTATAAGACGAATCACGTCCGAATCAGAGTCCTGGAGTCCCAAGAGTCCGGATCCAATTCCTATAAAACTGGACGAGTAGGACACGACTCATATATTTGTCCATAAGTGCATTTTTTCCACTTATCACAAAGACCTGGCTTCAAGTCCTTCGAAGAAATTAAGCAAAGATAATGCTGGATTTTCCATGACTTAACTTCCTCATTTACAGCCCCGAGCACTACAATTCTTCAGAAATTTCGAGATGTTTTTTGTTGTTTTTACTCACGACTGATGAAAAGATGATATCTTTTATTATTATTATTTCCCTTCAGCCCCCTTTTCTTTTTTTTTTTTTTTTTCTTTTTTTCTCTATTGGATTGATGAATTCATTAAGTAAACCTACGATGATAATGACCACGATGTTTAAGCGTGCGATTAAAGCAGCAACGACAATTGAGCAACGCGTTAAAAATACTCCCTTAAAAAGATTGCGATGTTAAGGCGTGCGATAAAGGAACGTACGAAAAAAAGCATACGATTTAAAGGCTGCGATTAAGGCGTGCGCGATAATAATATGTACGCATTATATTACTGGACACCTACTGACGACAACGAAGGTTGACAAATTTATTGTCTGGTTTTTCTCATATATTAATGTTTACTATCAGTTTTTTTCTGAATATTTGAAGAAGTATAAGCGAGTCCGAAGATCTATTTTCTATAGAGACTTAGGATCAAATTCAAATGTATTTTATATCCAGGTTTTGTGAGCGTTCAGCTTTTTTTTGCGTTCAGCTTTAAAAAAAAAATAGCGTTCCGTTAAAGGTTTTTTGCGTTCAGTGTTCCGTTAGAGTTCAAATATTTAAAAAATAACAATGTGTAATTTTGGAAAATGGAAGGGTCGCCAGACTGGATTTTTTCTATGGGGGGTCGCCAAAGAAAAAAGGTTGGGACCCCCTGATCAAACCCCAACTTGTATATATTTTTTTCCTGACCCGTAACCAAATTATCATAATATTCGTAGAATATATTGTAATTTCCATACAGAAAAGATAAACACACTAGTCACCATGAAAAAAACTTAACTCTTTTTAATCTTAGTAAAAACAATTTCAGATCAACTACATTTGAAAAAAGTGTCGCGATGACCAGACTCGCTTATTTTCGAATTACGGAGTCCGAGTTTGATATTAAGAATCTACAAAGTATTATTTTAAACCTTAGATGTATGAGTTACTGGATCCCTACATTCTTCCGTATGGATACATTACATTTTAAATTATAATCATATTTAAGGTTTAATAATCAAGACAAATACGAGATCAAAGCTATATAATACAATTAACCCATTAGAACCTGAGCGTCGATTTTTCGACGTGTTATAAAAGTAAAGAAAAAGTCGTAATATATGCAAAAATGAGAATGTATGAATATGGATATCGTTTTAAAGAGTATTTTACTTGGTAAATATCAATTGTTTATGTTTGTGGCATTTTTTCGTTAGTCTAGACAAAGAGTTTTGACAGCGACTGACGTACCTCAAAAAATCTCTCCACTCCAACTTATTGTCTTCTTTGATATTTTTCTATGTTGTCAAGTGCTTTAAATAAGTTACATGGGTGATTAAATTATTTATAAACATTATTCTTTAAATGTTGGTTACATATATATCGAATTTGGCATCTTAATTTCTAGAAAAAACTATTTTTATTTTCTAACTTCGAAAAATCGACACTCAGGCTCTACAGACATATTTTTCAAAGGAAATACAAACAACTCTCTATTACGATTTGTAGTACTGCGTTTTTATAAGTAATATGTATGATTATAATAAATTATTATTATTATTATTTTGTAAAATACTATTTTTAGATAGACTACTGAAGAGATATTTTGTCTTCTGGAAGACATGGATGAGTCTGTGGATGTTTTATAGGCCTTCCAGAAACCTAGCAACTCTCTGACGGAGATAGTGATAGGTCAGATGACGAGGCAGACGGAATTACAGAATGAATAGGTCGACTTTTATTGGAAGCCCCTGCTCATTTTATTTTTTTTGAAATTAGAAAATGCACCTTTTAAGAAGCAAAAGCGTAAATAATCTATTATTTAGAAAAAAAATCTGAGAAAATATCAAACATTACAATCTTTTTCCAAAAAATCTCAATCTGAAAAGGATATTACATAAAGAATCCACAAGACTTTCACAAGCTTTTTTTTCATTTCCAAAACTGTATTTCTACAAATGAAAGTGCTTCAAAAATTAGACCAGAAGTTTGTTTCAGCATGGAAGTTAAAAAAAATCTATCTGTATACGAAAAGCATGATCCCGTACATTTGGAAACATTGCAAAAACATTTTATCCGAGGAAACCCCATTCGAGTAGGATTCAAAATGTCGGAATTATTCTCCAAATGTGGATACTGGAATTCTTCAATCTTTATTGTGGCAAAAATTACCTCCAGAAAAAAATGTTCCATAAATAACCCTTGAAGGGAACACAGTGATATATTTTATCAAAACGGCAAAGATTCCACCATAAGATGGACTCAATATATATTTCGACAATTTCTTCACCAGTATTTCCCTCATGAAGGATAACGAAAGTGTTGGTGGTCAAAAGTTTTTTATGTAATTAGTGTCACAGTCAACATACATGCCATTCTGAATCAACAAGGAACAATATGGTTTCACATAATTTCATCAAATATCTGGCAACACATTATTGTAAATATTTTGGTTAAAAATCGATTCAAGGGAGTAAATTACTTCAAAACTGAATTGTGTATCGAGATATGATGAAAAAATCATTGGATCATACATTGTGAAGTTATTAACGTATGATGACACTGTAAAAGAAGAGTTCGTTTAATTGTTGTAAATACAATGCAGGCCTTCACCCTAGATGCTTCAAAGAATACCACTACGATTGTAAAGAAATAATACTTAAAAATATAAAGGAAATGGTCAATAAGTTATTTTAACTAAAAAATAATGTTATTTTGTTTATCTAGTATCCATCTCTCCATATACATTTAAGAATTAAAAGAGAAAAGAAAAATATATAAGGAAAAAATATAGTACCGTTTATTCGTTTTAGTTAATAAAATCTTTGCCTGTAGAGCCTGAGCGTCGATTTTTCGACGTTCAAATTTCTCAGCAGTGGACTAGTTCAATTTGGTTGAAATTTTGAACAAATGTTCTATGTGTCAAGATAAAATATCCATAAAATTTTCATTGTTCTACAATCACTATTTAACTTTCGGTTCTAATGGGTTAATATTATAAAACAACATTATTTGAATGCATCTATTTACAGAGATATATTTTTTAATCATCTTACAATATAAAAACACATTTAATATTATAAAACACGAATCAACCATTTTCTACATTAAATTGAAGTTAATATCGTCTTTGTCATTCGGAAATAACTGAATCTCAAAACAATTATAAACATTAAATTTATGCAAGGAAAAAAATCAAACACCAAATATTAACTGCAACTGCATTAAGGGTATTTTTTTGTCTGGTCAGCGGCGTCAAATTATCTTTTTTAAAGCAACAACAACAAGCTTCTAGGTCGCTTGGCCTATGGGAATGTGTAAAGAATTGATCTTACATTCCTCACTTTGGTTGAGACATTCGCGACCATCATGGCGCCTTAAAAAGTTTCTTGCTATGTCCAGGAGAAGCCAAAATAATAATTATCATCTATAGTCATCAAACATCCATATACAATTGTGACATGCGAGTATAAAATGTTTATCAAACTATGTTAATTAGTTACTACGAAGCGTATGGGGACAACCTTGTAAATATATTTTTGTTTGATCGTAGACTGTCATTTGTGCTCCATAACAAAATAAAAAAAGCTGACGAAAAAATACTGTTCTCAGTCCTCGTATCCGATTCCTAATTTTAAGTTATCGAGTCCACGAATCCGAGTCCATCAAATGAGCAAATCCATGATTCCGAGTCCACAGCCCAGATGAATATCCCGTAGTCAGACTTAATCTCAACTTATTTCAACAATAGTTGCATACCTAAATACTAAAAAGTTGTTTATTTTGTAAAGAAGAATGAATGAATAAAAAGGCCATTCAATTGTGTGTAAATTTTTGTCACTTGGGGTAAAATAAAATAAAAGTGCTTTACTATTCTATAGAGAGTTCTAGGGAGAGTAGTTTATAAGTTATTCTCATAATATTTCATCCCCTTGTTTATATCTCAGAAAAAAATACTTAATCAAAACTACATTGCAATGTTTGGAAAAATTGAACGCTGAATACAAAAGTTCAGCGCTAAAAAAAAGTTGCGTTCCGTTCAGCATTCCGTTCATTAAACGTGGGTTCAGCTGAACGCAGTTCAATTTTGCGTTCCGTTCACAAGCCTGATTTTATCCCAAAGAGTCTATCACTAACCTAGACGGTCCAAGAGACTACCCTTGCAAATCCGTGGCCCTATCTACGCGTTTCTCTTCGAATTCAGTCAGCTAGTGCTACAAAGACTATTGGTGACTCGTACATTAATGTCTAATACCTTCTCTGCAAAGATAAAGTGACAATGATAAAAGCTCCGCACTTCCTCCAGAGGCAATCTTTCAAGACACGTGAGGAAATCATCATCCCTCCCATAAGGAATCCTTTGAAAAACTCTTGACCTTGCAAAAGAAGGGGAAAATTGATGTCAACATCGATAAAAATCAAACCTGTCCCTTTTATATATGTTTAGTGGTGAACATTGGAGAGTCCAGCCATGCTAAAAAACAACAAAATTATGTAGTGGGAGATGCTTAGGGAATAATAGCGACGATATCATTTACACAACTTACAATAGTAAGATCTGGAAGTTTCTCTCAACTAAGTCTGCTTGTTAATTATCCATTTTGAATGAAGAACCATATCTTGTCGTGAGCAGGTGGGATTTTGGCGTTTCGACACCTATAAGTGATTTCTGGAAAGATAGTAAGCAATGTTTTCTGATTTCAATTTCTAATAACTACTTCATTTGGATTAGATTGTACTCATGAAAATATCAATGCTTATATATCAACAAATATCCCAGAGGGAGGAACACATTACGTTTCAAGACCACAACAGAGCGCCAATCTAACCACTTTCAACAAACGGTTGATAGGTCATTTGCCATTGAATGGTACAAGGCATTCAACATTCATGATGGGCCTTGTGCGAGATAGGAATCCGACAGGTATCGCTGCATTTGGAGTAGGAGGGACCCCAGGAGAAATCGCCATGATAACTAGTTAAAAAGAAATGTATTTTTATTATTAATATATAGTCAAATTTGTAAACATCTTTTTCTACATACTGCTTGTACAATAGTGTGGTCTGAATCTTCTTAGTTTTTACTTAAGCATATGATTGGATACTTCAGCAGAAATACATTATTTTTATTAGCAAAAAAGGGGATCATTAATCAATTATCATCCCCATTATATACTATTTGAGTACAATGACTGTTGCAAAAATATGTTTTTTTCGGATTAAACCTTCTTTTTTCGATGTCTCCGCAATTAATGCCAAAGTTTTTGTAATTTAAATTTAACAACTTAAAAAATATATAGTACTTACACAAAAGCATTACTTCAAAATAGTTTTGCAATTTAAAATATAATCACTACAATTAAAATGACAGCAAACAGACAACATAATATGATGTTTTATTAATCCAACACTACGTATACTTGACAGTTTTAGCACCATATGACCTTGATGGAAAGTTTCATCAGAATATCTTCATTTTAGTTTATAGTGAATGGTTGTACTAAATATAATGTACATAGAAAGAAGCCTGGATATAAATGGAAGGAAAATATGATATCTTCTGTTATCTTTGCATAAGGATAGAAGTTCATGACCGTTTCTCGGTACCTCCATTACTGCTCCTATGTCCCTAATCTTGATGCAGGGATCCTTAAAACTCCGATATCCTCTCAGTCCTTGGTCAGTTTGGATCCTTTGTTCATGTCGTAGACCTCTTTATATATATATATATATAATATATTATAATATATATATATATAATATATATTATATATATATATATATATATATATATATATAATATATATATATATATATTATATATATATATTAGGGTTGTTCTTATTTTTCAAAAGTTTGAAATGTTAACAGATTGTGGATTTTCTGTTACTTGGTGATAAAAGATGACGACATACAAAGTTTGAACAAAATCGATCAACATTACGAGTTCGCGCAACGAGGTCAAAGTTTTAAAATTTAGTAAAAATATAGTTTTTCCGCACATTTCATCAAATAGTGGACGTTACAGACTTCAATAATATTATTAATTTTAAAGAAATCTAATTTACTACCAGACGTAGGTTTGATGTTTTTTACTAAAACAAAGTTTTCAGTAAAAACACAAGAAAAAAAGGGAGTGTGTATTGTTAGCTTATTTCATAGCTTTTTTGTATCAATTAACTTCACTCGCCTGTAGAAGATGACTTGTTCGCTTCAGAGTAAAATAGTACTTTTAAGTTTAGTATAACTTTAGATGATAAATCCAAAAATGACCTTGGTTGCATTCTATCAATTCAGAATTCAGTACAATCTGAGTTTACATCATATGATTCAGAGCCTGTATTGACCTATAAGAAATCGATTATGAAAAAAATAAATAAAAATGGCTTCTTAGATTTGCATCAAGGTATCCTCTCAAAATTTTACTTTGTCTCTGACGCATTTATAATCCATTATATGCGTCATTTTGTACGCGAGATAGGCTTTTTTTAATGTACATATAACTCTCTACTTATTAAATTGACATGATTTAGTATACCAAAATATTAAAGCTGGTTAACCAAGCTTTCATTTGATATGTTTGGTGTTCTAAAACTCGCTATATTTTAAGAGATATAAGCAAATACATTTTTGCACGTACTCTCCCCCAAAAATTGATCTTCTGATATGAGAATATAAATTACCATTTGTAACTGCTGTTAGTGTTACCTGGATAGAAATAGAAGGGAGAGAGTATTTTGCCTCAATTCTCTCCCTTCTTTTTTTCTTTCTATCCAGGTAACACTCTGCAGTAACCAATGGTAATTGTATATTATCATATCAGAAGATCAATTTTTTGGGGAGTACGTGCAAAAGTGTATTTGCTTATTCTCTTAAAATATAGCGATTTTTAGAACACCAAACATATCAAATGAAAGCTTGGTTAACCAGCTTTAATATTTTGGTATACTAAATCATGTCAATTTAATAAGTAGAGAGTTTTAGGCACTCTTTGAATATGTAGGGTTGACGCAAATGAAATTCGAGGTTGCGTGATTTTTTTAAACACTCCATTCTATTTTTTTTTAAACGCTCCGTACGCAAATGTCTTTAGTAATATAATATATCGACGATTGATGAAGAGAAAGAGGGAGAAAGAAGAAGTACGAATGAAAAAATAATCATCACTCATTCCAACACAATGGAAGCAATCTTCAACGACACTAAAGATGTTGAATCCTCCAGGCAATTCCTCTAAATGAAGGATTGCCTACGTCCGAGTGCCACCACCCAATGTCATACGGGATTTACAGCCTGAATTTGAAACGTTGGAAATCAGACGCTGGTACTCCATTTTATGAGGCATATGCTCTCTCTCGTAAATTGAATTCATACCATGCAAATTGGAGGCCCAGGAATTGTGGTACAAATAGACGAATCCCTCCGTCATGAAGTAAAGGAAGTACTTCGTAATTGAGGCCATCTCGTCACTCAGATGTGGGTCTTTGGGGGGATATTGTCCTATGTCCTTCCACTAAAGAGGGATTCATCATGATGGTGAAGGTGATAATTGCTTACTATTGTTACATTTGTTATGCATAATGACTTAATTTATATATTAGGATCGAAGTGCGGCTACCCTCCTTCCCGTAGTGATTGAGAATAAAGGTCGGGTTCCATCATATATAGCGATGGATATCTGCATACGATGGAGCCAGTCTATCCCCGTTATCTTCACGAAGTCACGAACCATTCACGGAACTTTGTGGATTCAAGGACGGGCGCTCACACAAACAATGTGGAGTGCTTATGGAAAACGCCAAAAGGAGATTTAAAGAAATGTCAGGACTGCGTTTCAGGACTCCACGCTCCACAGCCACTCGGATGATTTTTTGGGCGATAAAGATGGGGGAAGAGTGAAAAGGAGGCCTTCAATATTATTTTAAAGAATATTTGTGAATTTTACAATAAAAAAGTTAATATGTTAAAATAATATATGTTATTTTATATATCATTGAACATATCTTTTAAATTAAGGGCAACAGTCAACAAAATAATCTCATTTATAATAATTTATTTCGACTTTATTATGAAGAAGCTGAATTGTTTTTGGTGGATGGAATCTCCACAACTTATTCTCAAATATTTTTTATTTTCATTAAGCAAAACATTAGCATTTGACTTGAAGGATAACTTTGGTAATTTAGAAGTTATATAAGGTATATTTAGTGTGTTTTTTAACACAATATAGTTGTAATAATAATAATTAAAAAGAATGTGCGCGTTTAGTGGAAGTTTTTTTTTAAATATAAACCTTTATGTATTCAGAGAAATTACACATATTTAAATGTATCAATAACATTTTAGTTTAAAATTAGTTCCCTAAATATAAAAGTTAATCATCAACATTAAAATAGGATAATAGATTAGATCATTGTAGGACATAATACATTGGACAGAGACAGAAATTATAAAAACCATATTTCAAAAAAAAAAAATTCGAATTACATGGTAAAAAAATAATGTACCGGGTGTAGAAAAAAATCGAGGACAGTACCTTTGAGTTATTTTCTTTTGGAATTGAGAGGTTTGGAGAGTAAACTTTATATAACCGTGTCTTTTTCAGAAGTTTTCCCTACTTTTTTGTTTATAAACATTTATTGTACGACCCTTATAAATACGACATGGAAGCCAAGCGTATGCCAGTATCCACACTTCTTGACGCGGGTTGGACCAAGACAGCAATTTCCAACTCGAGCTTCACCCGTGGATGCAACTACACCAAGCATCATCAGAGAAGCTGGGTGTTTTGTAGTCGTATGGAACCTTCTTGAATCATTTTCTTGTGTATCCTCAAATACAACAAAACGATAATTTTGACGATTAACGAAGGGATCGACGGTAAAAGTCTTTTCGTCTGAGAAGAAGATAATGCGGCCTCCATTCGACTTCAGTGAATTCAAGAGCTTCTTGGATCTCTGTAACCTCCTTTCACGTTGTTTTTGTGTCAACAATGGCCTCTTTACAAGCCTAAGACTTTTTCCACCCATTTTTAACCTCTTTGGACACGCTGGTCTTGTGGATGCCCAAATCCTTGGTCACGGCTGTCAAGGACTTGGTTGGGTTTGCGTTTGAGAGGTTTTTGATTATAGTTGGGTTCATCTTTTTCGGCCGGTCACTCCCAGGTTTCCATTTAAGGTACCCCGATTCATTTTTTTAACTTTGCAACCTTGTATACGAAACTCCTGGCACATTTGAGATGGTTGGAAATTGCTGTCTTCGTCCAACCGCGTCAAGAAGTGTGGATACTGACATACGCTTGGCTTCCATGTCGTATTTATAAGGGTCGTACAATAAATGTTTATAAACAAAAAAGTAGGGAAAATTTCTGAAAAAGACACGGTTTATATAAAGTTTACTCTCCAAACCTCTCAATTCCAAAAGAAAATAACTCAAAGGTACTATCCTCGATTTTTTTCTACACCCGGTACTATAATTTTTGTCAATTCTATGGATAAATTAATTTCCCAAAAAGGTGCAAACATTTATTTATTTATGATTTTTCCTAAGCCTTCGGTTAACTTTTATTAAGTGTTTTAAAAACTCAAAATACCTTTTGGAGCAGGAAGGATAAAACCTGACTAAGTCGCCAACATACGTCCAAGAAGAACAACTCACATTTGGGATCTTAATTGCTAAGGCCGAGTACCTGGCTGCAGTAGCGATCAATATGGCTATGATTGAATATTTGGATATTAACTCGTTGCCAGTAAGCCTTTGTGAAATGTAACTTCGGCAACTTAAGAGAGCCAAATCCAAGGCATCTCGAGATAACGCAATCCACTCCAGCTCTTTTGGGGCAAGAGTGTTTTTGAAGAAAAATTTATTTTTATAATTTTATCGAATAATATCAATTGACGAATTTGAATTAAAAAGAGGCGTACCCTTCCATATTAAGCGTTGACAAAAAGCCAAAAATTGGGACACATTTTCTAGCTTGTCATTAGTAAAATCGGTTCCTAACATTAGCCATGTAAAAGTGGGACTTGTTGTAAAAACTGAACGCCATTCATCGTGTGGGTGCGACGACATATCTATTAAAACCTTTTGAAAAATCTTGGGTAAAATAATATACAATAAGCTTAGACCTCCTCCTAGGTGTGATCTCGGTCTTTTGAGGGCCTTTAGGTACCTCTGATGGAACAAATTAGTAAGCCATATTTCTTCTTCTACTATGGCTTGCTCAGCTAGCCAAGGTAAAGAAGTTGAAGTTGCTAGTGGAAGTGTTTTCAATAATTAGAGTGAAAGGGTGGCGATTGTATTCAAAATTATTATTGACTACGATGAAAGGATCTTAGGTTAGATGAAGATTAATTACTGTACTATATTTCCATATAGACGCAATTACATCCAATCAAATATGTGAAAAACAAGTATTTCGTAGAAGAGATGTTATATTGGTTAAGAAAACCGATACATAATCATACTGAGGGGGTTAAATATAACGGCTTTTCGCGTTTTCAAAATATACCCTTCTTCTGAAGATGGTACATGTCTTTCGTTTCAATGTCGTTTTGGAATTATTTATTAGGACATGGACCTAAATTGACCGACTTGAAGATACTTTAATAAATTATCTTGAAGGCTGATGCATTTTTATTATTATAAAGACATGAAAAGTCTCCTCTCTTCATCCTTGAGACTATGAGATAAACTACAGAGGGCTCATTCTGTTATGTTTTCTGGGTTGGTTTTGTACCCTTCATTCATTTAAAGGATCCTTGAACTCATTATTTTCAGTTTTATAGATGCGTCATAAATTAAATAATATATGTACATATTAAAAACAGTTGCTTCACCAGAAAAAGAAATCATCAAGTCGAAAAGCCTTCGTAATACTTTCATCAGCCGCCCAATAAACCGTACTGACATTTATGATTCCTTTTGACACCAAGGATACATAGACCAGTGCCTGGAACATCATCTAGTTATATGTACAAACCGGAGTTCCTTCCGCAGGGATCCCTCACAACGCCG
This sequence comes from Caligus rogercresseyi, assembly GCA_013387185.1. Classification (NCBI taxonomy): domain Eukaryota; kingdom Metazoa; phylum Arthropoda; class Copepoda; order Siphonostomatoida; family Caligidae; genus Caligus; species Caligus rogercresseyi. Next base: position 8,372,622 of record CP045895.1, on the reverse strand, counting down.
TTCTACACTTTACAGTTGAGCTTATGAAGATCATCAAGGGTCAGCCCATGGCTTTACCTCCTGGTGTCAGTATCCCATGAGTCAAGAATGAACTTTAAAAGGGCCCTTGACTATGCCCTAGATAATATTCAATTAGTTGTTTCTTTAAATTCAAGATAAATAAATAATGACTTAATTTAGGAAGAGTGATTTTTAAAAAATAGGCTTGCAAATACTCTGTTAAAAAATATTGAAGGATTAATTTTATAGAGATTTAAGTAATGCCAAACCTGTTCTATAGCGCCACTCAAGCGAACCCGAAAAAGTGGACTGTAGAGATAGGTGGCCGTTATACACAGAAAGTTTTACTAGTAATATTTTTTGTGCAGGATTAATTTGGTGGCCACTCTGGATGTGTGACCGCTATAGAGAAGAGATCACTAATATAAGTTTGACTGTATGTATGTAGTATCTATTAACTAAAAAAAGAGGAATGGAGTCCGACTAATAGAAGGTTTCTTATATCATACCAAAATATAAAAACAAATAAAAAATAGGATACATTTTTAACCACTCTAAAAATATCAATATTTAATATTCGGGTTCCCTAGATTTGAAAATTAAAAAATAATATTACAATTCTTGCCTTATTTAATGGCGATAGACCTTATTCAATTCATACAATAAAATAGTATGAAAAATAAAAATAGATAAAAACATTATTAATATGACAACTGATGAAGCATCTGTATTTTCCTTCCTCGTTTTTATATGTCAAAGTTGCCCTTAATTTTTTTTTTAATGTTCTAAAATAAATAGGGTAACATAATTTTTTTATTATACTAATATATACATATGAAATTGATTAGTATTTATAAAATTCACAAATATTGTTTAAAATATTATTGAAGGCCTCCTTATCACTATTCCCCCATCTCTCTCGCCAAAGAAATTCGTCCAAGTGGCCAGGGAGCGTGGAGTCTTGAACGCCTGCCATTCCTTTAAATCTCCTTTTGGCGTTCTTCCAAAAGCACTCCACATTGTTTGTGTGAGCGCCTGTCCTTGGATTCACAAAGTTTCGTGAATGGTTCACGACTTCGTGAAGATAATGGGGATTGACTGGCAATTGTCGGATTCCATCATATGCAGCCTATCCATCGCTGTATATGATGGAACCCGACTCTATGTTCTCCATCACTAGAGGGAGGAGAGTAGCCGCACTTCGATCCTAATATAAAAATAAATTTGATTATTCATAGCAAATATAACAATAATAAGTTATTCTCACCTTCACCATCATGAGGAATCCCTCTTTAGTGGAAGGACAGACAATATCCCCCAAAGAGGGACGATATGGCCTCGATTATACTTTCTTTTGGCCATGAGGGATTCGTCAATCTGGACAATCCACAATTCCTGGGCCTCCAATTTTTCGTGGGCACAAACTCAATTTACGTGAGCGAGCATATGCCTCGTAAAATTGAGTACCAGCTCACGGCTGATCTTGGGCTCACCTCCAAGACATTCGTAGCCATTGAGATGGGCATTTTGTGGGCCCAACACCAAACCAATCTGGTGAGTTGGCTGAAAGGAAGCTTGGAGTTTTCCCACAAGGAGCCCTTCCTCTCGGAGACGAACCTATTCCCATGAAGGCGACATTTCCAACGTTTCATATTCCGGCTGTAAACCACGAAAGACATGGATGGATGGATGGTGACACTCTGGGCACAATGGAGGATCGGACCGTAGACAACCCCTCATTTGGAGGAATTGCCTGGACGATTCAACATCCTTAGTTTCGTTGAATATTGCTTCCATTGTGGGGAATAAATGATGATTATTTTTTCATTCCTTCCTTCTTTCTTCTTTTCTCGCTCTTTCTCTTTTTCATACACCATCAACAGTCGTAAAGTATAACAAAATGACGTAAGACATTTGCGTACGGAGCGTTTAAAAAAATCGAATGGAGTGTTTAAAAAAATCACGCAACCTCGAATTTTCATTTGCGTCAACCCTACATATTCAAAGAGTGCCGAGAGTTATATGTACATTAAAAAAGCCTATCTCGCGTACAAATTGACGCATATAATGGATTTTAAATGCGTCAGAGACAAAGTAAAATTTTGAGAGGATACTTTGACGCAAATCTAAGAAACCCATTTTTATTTATTTTTTTCATAATCGATTTCTTATAGGTCAATACAGGCTCTGAATCATATGATGTAAACTCAGATTGTACTGAATTCTGAATTGATAGAATGCAACCAAGGTCATTTTTGGATTTATCATCTAAAGTTTTACTAAACTTAAAAGTACTATTTTACTCTGAAGCGAACAAGTCATCCTCTACAGGCGAGTGAAGTTAATTGATACAAAAAGCTATGAAATAAGCTAACAATACACACTCCATTTTTTTTCTTTGTTTTTACTGAAAACTTTGTTTTATTAAAAACATCAAACATACGTCTGGTAGTAAATTAGATTTCTTTAAATTAATAATAATTATTGAAGTCTGTAACGTCCACCATTTTGAAGAAATTTGCGGAAAACTATATTTTTACTAAATTTTTAAAACTTTGACCTCGTTGCGCGACCTCGTAATGTTGACCGATTTTGTTGAAACTTTGTATGTCGTCTTCTTTTATCATCAAGAAACAGAAAATCTGCAATGTTGCTAACATTTCAAACATTTGAAAAAAAAGAACAACCCTTATATATATATATATATATATATATATATATATATAATATATATATATATATCTATATATATATTATATATATATATATATATATATATATATATATTCTGACATAGACAACATTAAAGTTTCCTGATTGTTGAAGCACAATCCTATAGCACTATAAAAATGGTTCAATGAAAACCATTTATGGCTGAAGCTCACTCAGAGACGAATCCCTTGAAGGTCGTTCGAAACGGTCATTGTGCTAGGGAACGTTTATGCCGTGCGTAAAGGAATGCAAAATGCAATCTTAGGCTTTTACCCTCGGATTTGAACTCCTTGATCTTGATAACGAGGCTTCTTTGTTATAAAATCACTCTAAGAATTTAAGTCTATCATGTGTTGAGGAGGAATCATATCTCGTTGCGTCCACCGTTGAAGCCGTTTAAGATAGTGTATATCTTGTTTCGAAAGAAGGTAGCTCAATAACACGTCAATTTTATTACATCATTGCATTATCCGTATTGGGGGGAGGGGGGGGGGCATTAAAAGACAGCTCAGTAGTAACGCTTTAGTAATTAAATAATCTACCTTATCTGTAGGACTTTCTACATTATACATAATTTACATTTGCAAATGACATTATTAATACAAGGAAATATTTTGTCTGCTTAATGAAATATTTGATGAGACAATAAGTCCCTCATTGTTATCATACTTTTCATTCATTATTGCAAATGCTATAAAAAAGAATAAGTTATATATGTCGCAGCAGAGATGGAGATCCAGTCATTGACTCTCCTGATAGAGATGATTATCCTTGTCCTTGTAGGAGAGATGATGACTTAAATATGTTATTTACAAGGAGATTCAACGACTCAACTGAATCTCCATTTGTACTGCGACATAGATAAAATATACAACTTTTATTTAAAAAAATCCATTTACTTGAGAAGTATAATTTCGTTTTTTATACATATTTCCTTATACCAGGCTGATATGACAGAAAAAGTGATGTCCACGTTTCTATGCAATCTGTCCAAATAATTGTAGATGATGTATCATTTTTCTTTATTAACACTTTAAAAATACTCACAAATGTTGCTGTAAACGAATATCTCTGGAAAGGATGAAAAATGTAAAATACAAAATATTATTATGTTAATATACTTTTTAAATGCATATATTAATTTTTATCCAAGTATTTTAAAATTCGGAAGAAGAGCAAAAACTAATAATAACATGCAAAAGATTTGTAAATGTACACATATT
>CP045895.1:8324663-8368587 GCA_013387185.1 Caligus rogercresseyi | reverse complement strand
AATAGCCATAAAAGTTGCATTGTTCTACAATCACTATTTACCTTTCGGTTCTAATGGGGTTAAAGAATTTTTTTTCTCCGCCATTTTGAAAAACAGTTATTACTTTGTATAGAAAGGAAATGTATCCCTGAAAAAAAAATTGGTCTTTTTCTTGCCGCCAAACACGAATAACGAACGATAGGATTTTTTGTTTGTTGTCGTGCATCGTTCGCGAACGACGAACGATTACAATGAACGACAAATCAATAAGTGTGGTAGTTATCATAATAATAAAACCGCTAAAAATCCATCAATCTTCTAGAAAAGTAATACTTTTAGTACATTATTTTTTAAACCACATTTACTAAGTGGTTATTATATTTGACAATATTAGCTCCCTTTAATAATCATTTGATATTAATGTTTATCATTTATACAAGAAAAAAAATCTGTAATATGACCACTTTTATCGATTTACAAATGAACGACAAATCAATAAGTGTGGTCGTTTATCATATAATAAAAAACGCTAAAAATCCATCAATCTTCTAGAAAAGTAAGTACTTTTAGTACATATATTTTTTTAAAACCCATTTAATAAGTGGTTATTAATAACTTTTGACAATATTAGCTCACTTTTATAATATTTGGTAATTAATGTTTATCATTTATATAAGAAATTTTAAAAAAATGTTATATACCATTCCAAAGGATTTCATGAACCAGTGAGCGATCATTAAATGCGATTCAATATTTTACTGAAATATACCGATCTGACCCTCTTTATCCTATCATTAAATTGCAATAAATACAAGTGAGGATTATTATCAACAGAAGAATGAATCCTTTATGCATTAAATCCAATAGCACTTCAATAACCAGTTTTCCAACAAAAAACGACGAAAACGACAAAAACTTTCATTTTGGATTTGATGATTTGATGAACAACATTTATTTTTTTCCTGTTACTCTATTCTATGTTATTAATTTAAGAGAAATAATAATGGCTGCCGCTGTATATACTTTGTTCATTGCAAATAATTGAATCGCATTTTTAATTATTTCTCCTCGCAATACATCGATCAGGACCTTTTGCAATTTGCTATCAATGAATGAACATCGCGTATCCCAATTGATATTCGATAAAGAACCATGCTTGGATTTGCATAAATAATATAAATTGCTCGTCCTTTTTCAAAGAAAGTAGGGACCAATTTGTCAAGGTGGATATTATAGTATTATTGCAAATATATAAGAAGAGTAGATGAGTGTATAAAAGTGTGCATGTGTATGCTCGATTGAACTAATCTATTAACTTATTGTATTAAAAGACTCAATCCTTGTGTTAAAATAAACTACACGTTCTGTAAGAAAATAAGAAATATCCACTATTTAAAGGATACTTATGTATAATTTTTCTATTACATGCTTCAAAATACATTTTATTGTTAATTTAAGTACTTGGGCATTTTTTCTTTTGGTATTATAATCAAAAAAAATACTTTTATATTAGCCAACGATTGGATAAAGTACTTCGGACTTTGTAATTTCGAACAATTAAGATACTATCTTTCAAAATCGAAACCACTGACCCATGTGATCTGCCTATGGCTTCCACATCGTCCGCACTTTCAATCTCCGATCGGCCAACACAAATCATGATTTTTTTGAATTGTGTTCTGGGTGTAGCGACTTCACTGGGCGTCCAGAGCGTGTGGCATCAATGGTGCTTGTACCCACACGAAAATTCTGTAAACCACTTTTTTTAGCCATTGATATCGATGGTGCAGAGTCTCCATAGTATTTATCGAGCTTAGCCTTTGTTTCAGCGATGGTTTTTTTTTTCCCGCGAAAAATAATGCTTGATGAGCACACGAAATTCACTTTTCTCCATTTTCTACACACATTCCACGAAGTTGTTTGTCTGTAAAGACTGTCAACACACAAACTAAAGATCCAGCGTGTTCAAACTTTAACAGAAGTCAGCTGATAGATGCTTGTTGACAGGAGCATGTGACAAACTAAATTATATGGACGGAAATACAAAAAGTCACGGACTTATTGACCCAACCTCGTACATCCTTTGCATTAATTTTAAGCATAACAGAGATACAAATGGAATTAAAAGAATAAAATTATATTCAGGCAATACAGGTAAGGGAGCTCGATAGCCGTGCGTGTTAAGGCGTGTTCAACTCTCTCATGTGGGGGCGCAGGTTCGAATCCCGAGAGGGATGGTCATTTTTTTCTACCTCATTGATAAGATCCTAGGTTCATTAGATAATTTTAACGCTATAATGCTTATTTATATCCTATCGGGATGCAATTCTATCGAACCATATAGGCAAAAAAAAAAAAAAAAAAATAAGGTAATGAACTATTTGTATCATTTACAAATATTAAGCAACAATAGGTACAATAGAGTCTAAACATTTTATTCCCTTATTTTTCATTACTCTCTACTAAACCGAATGTATCTTTGGATCAAAAGACTAATGAATAAACACTACATAACTTAATTTATATCTTTCTATACAAAGAAATACATTTTCAATTGGATTGCTTAAAGGCTTAGGCAGGGGTCGGCAACCCACGGCTCTAGAGCCGCATGCGGCTGTTTAGAGCTGCCCGCTAGTGGCTCCCCTGGAAATGTTATAAACTATTAAAAAAGATGGGGTAGAAAATTATAGATACCATAAGTTGCACCAAATGATTGTTATTGAGGCATTTATTTTTTGCGGCTCCAGACACATTTTATTATTATTATTATTTTGCTCCCTTATGACTCTTTCAACATTTTTGGTTGCCGACCCCTGGTTTAAGGGCTAGTGAGTCAAGTTCTTGGGGAATATACATGCCATAATAGAAATTGATTTTCATAGCACATTCCCTCCCCCCCCCCACAAAAAAAAAAAATTTGCAAGCTTTGATATTCAAATATATAGGACATATTTGTTGCAGGTATTACGTTATAATTTGACAATTGCCCTGATTATTACTAAAATATATAGAGGATTTTGAAAAAAAACCCTCTTATTTTAAATATATACATATTTACACACACATTTATGATAGGAATTCAATATTTTAAATGTTTTTCTTTCTGAAAAATATTAATTATAAGAGTTAACCAACAAGAATACAACAAATACACCTGAAATGGCTTGTACAATTTACAAAAGATTAGTTTATTTAACGTATTGTCATATTGTTTACGAGATATTTTAATTTGTATTTACAGTTATTTGTTGATCAATAATACATATGTGATGTCTTATGCTTGTGTACGAATTCTATACTAAAATGTTTATTTAAATACTTTGATATGTAATTACACAAGACAACAATCAAATCTACATAAAAATTAAATCTGCTTATATTACTACTAGTAAGAGCTTTCATTATGGTTTATAATAAAAAATAATATTTAGGCCAATATTTATATTGGTAAGTATTTTGGTACAAGGAACCAAAATATTATACAAAGCTAAATAATATTTGAATTCATGTAAAAACATTATTTTACTTAGTTTATTTTTAATTTCAATCTCGATACCTCAAAGTCTGCTGTTCTCCAACAAGCTTATAAGGGGATACCAGATGTCTATATTCACTATTTTAGAGTAAACATAAAGTGCAGGACGTTTAAATGCTTGTATTTTTCTATAGGCAAATTTCTTTTTTTTATAGAGTATATCAATAACAACTCAAGAGAAAATAAGGGTAGGATAAGAAAAAAAAGAGGAAAGATAGGACCATAAGAGTTCTATTGAAGATTATTATCTATAACACATAGAACTTAAACCATTTGCCCTAAAAAAGACTAGGAAAATCACTAGGTAAGGGGTTGTTTACAAACACCCCTTTATAAGAAAAACAGTTCTACACCATTCATATCGGAAAGTTCAGAGGGGAGGCCGCATAATAATAATAGAAGGAAAAAACACAAACTAGCATCTCAGGAGATTACTTTCAGAGAATGATAAGGAAACTTTTCTAGGACATATTTGTGACTCTTTAAATATATATAATATATATCACCGCCAAAAATATTCATTCCTTTTTTTAGTACAATGACAATGATCAGATTTTCTGTGTTCAAAATTTTAAAGTCAATAAACTTTATAATTTTACTGTGGTATAATGACATGATTAAATTATTATCAGTGATTTTTATTTGATGTCATTTGTATAATATAATATCATGCAGTGTAACGATCTTTTTAATTATAATTAAGATTAAAATTACTGATAGTTATCAGTAATTTTAATTAGAACATCTTTGTTGAGGTAAAAAAAATTGAACTATAATGTTTATTTGTGTATTTATTACGTATTTACCTCAATTTTAAATACATGTTATATATTTTGTATGTGTTTTAAAGAGTTGTAAGAATAAAAAATCCTTTATAGAACAATCGAGTGACATATAGACAGAAAGTACTAAAAATATCATAACTCTATTGAAGATTTTGACCTCATTTATTCGTTTGTATTGTAATTCTACCAATGTAGTCATAAACGATTTAATAAACTCTGAAAGTTTCATGAATGTCCGTTTTTATTGTTAATACGTCATTCTGGAAATTATACCTATTTTTCAAAACTATGACTTCAACATCTTTTCAATTTAGTTTACTACTGTTGACTTTAAATTACCGTTAAAATTTGTTTATATAATGGTTTAATCATCTTTTAAAAATATACGACTTTCTTACACTTAAAAATAATAATGTATTAGATTTTTGTAACTTATAATAAGCCTTTCTGGCATAGGCTAATATTTCTGTACTCAAGGAGTCGTATCCTTCTTTATAGTATGTAATTAATTATGTAAAACTTGTATGAGGAGGTATAATCTATGATATTTAATTTAGACCATATACATTTGGATCGACGGAATGGAATAACAAAGGGAATTGAAGTTTTCTTGAAAAAATCAATCGGAGGTATAAGTTTTATTAAAAACATGATAATTTAAACTAGAATGTTTATTTATGTTTTTATGAAACACAATTTTCCTTTTTATTATTTGTTATTTATATATATATATTATATTATGCGTTGGTTATATTTGAAATAGAATATAGACCTTGCAGATGAAAAAAAAACATGAATCATGAATTTACTTTATTTATTTATTTCGAATAGATAACTTCTAATACTGCATTCCGGCCTATCTCCATTTTAGTTACAATTCAATAATATGATCACATTTTAAGTAGTACAGTCTACATATTTAAATAATTACCTAAGATATATCCTCCAATACAAAATTTCCTTTACTAATGATATTGATTTTATGGATGTAATGGCCCATTAAAGAGCATAGATATATAAGATATAGAGAGCTGATTGGATCCTTCAGAGAAATACGTCTTGTGACTGTAAAAACTTTTAAAAAGATATACAGTAAACCCTCGATATAACGAACTATATGGGGGGGAGGGCAAGGGTCGTTATATCCGAAAGTTCGTTAAAGGGGGCTCTGGAGTGTAAGGTATAATCCTGCAGGAGTGACAACGAACTGCCACTGGACACATTTGGCAGATTGTGGAGGAGGTCAAAGTCACAGACACACTGCTGGTCTCAGACTCTGTCCTAGATCAGAGATCTTCGTCTAAGTCTTCCTCTGCTGCACCTCACGCATGGGTTCAAACCACATGATCCGCAGCAGCTCATAATTCGGGTTCGGTAGCCTTAACCCATTATGTCCTGGATTAATTTTAACAATTTTTTTTTCTTTGATTTTCATGAAACTTGGCAAAATGATTACTTTGGGATATAAAATTGATTTGTAAAATTTGAGATTTTACAAATCAATAGTTTTAGCATTTATTAGCTGTTGCGTACACGCAACGCTAGGACAATAAGCGACAAAAATGTATTATTTCTTATTTATTATAACATACATATATTGTACACTTATTATATATACATACACTATATTTAGTTTTAGAGTTCAACTAAAAGTGGTACAGACGTGAATAAATTATCGAAATACAAGGTGTAGGGAAGATTTCTCCTTCTGTTCGTCGTATTTGTTCAAAAGGTTCATACAGTTGCAGAACATTTCCAACTTTTTTTCCCTCCTCTTCCACTCCACCAATTGATTTGCCTTGTACAAATCACAAGCTACGAGATATCCCGATTTCGAACATTGCGACCACACTTTATATCCGATGGGTATATATTTATTCCTGATAGCCTGCTTGCACCCATGCTTCCCGAAGTATTGAATCATGGATTCATCATGCGAGATGGTACGTGTTGGTACAAAATTATCTCATGAATTTCTTCTGCAGATGTTTTACTAAGGGGCGTACCTTCCAATACTTGTCTTTGAGATCTATGTGATCGTTGGAGATGAAGTGGATATAACGCATGATATCTTCAAACGTGTTCCTTCTCATTGAATTATAGATGGTGTGGTTCTTCAAGTCATCGTCATTTGCCCAGTAATGTCGTTTACTTGGTAGTGGATTGTATCCGGAACAGATCAGAATCACCAGAAAAACTTTTACATTTCTTCCTTAGAAACTGTGAATGACATTGCGTTCTTTTCGTGGTATAATATTTGTCTGTTCTACTAATAAAGATATCAATTGATCATCAAAGAATAGTTCGAATAACTACTCAGGAGTTAGATTTGCAAATTGTGAGTAGTTGTCTTCAGGAAACAATTCCTCTGTGATACCTTGGTTTGTGGATTTTCGCCACTCTAAATGAACATGTTTTTTACGGGTGTAGACTTATTCTCATATTCACAGTCGGAGTCTGTGCCTAATACTCTATGACCCATGCCAGTGTGAGCCGGAGCTCTTAGTTAGGGGCCCGATAAATTGGTTAAAGAATTGGCGTTTCGGTCGTTTTCATCATTGGCATCCTCATCAGTTACTATATGAGTATCAGGAGGTTCAGTAAATACATCATAGTCCTGATTATCTTCCAAATCTTCGATCAAATCCACAATTGCATTCAAGTATTAACCCTCTGTAAAAACATAACATATTATCCTAGCGTTGCGCTCACGTAACACAAAAGAAACATCAATAATTTTTTACAAGTACGTTCAAAATCGTTATAAAAGGTATACATAGTTTCAAAATATTCCCAGTAATATAATATTTGATAACATTCTTGTCAAAATAATTTTATTTAGATATTATGACTTACTTCTGCCGAGCCGCCATTATGCTGTACAGAGAAACTGATAAACGTGTCCCTACACCCAAAACACTGCACCACAAATGAAAATATGACGTAATAACTTGCATTAGCGTCATATGAGTACGTCTGAACCAGTTGCTACTGTCCTGTCATCAATAAAGGGATTTATGAATAAAAGTGTATTTTCACATTAGCGTTGCATGAGCGCAACACTAGGATATAATGGGTTAAATATAACGAACTTAGGTTCGTTATATTCGGGGCTTGTTCGGTTATGGACAAAAGAGGTTCGGTAGCCTCAGATATAACGAACTTAAGTTCGTTATATATGAGGTTTGTTTTACCAGCTCCAGGAAGTTCGGTATCCTCAGATATAACGAACTTAAGTTCGTTATATCTGAGGCTTGTTCGGCTAGCTCCAGGAGGTTCGTTGTATCCGAAGTTCATTATAAAGAGGGTCGTTATATTGAGGGTTTACTGTAGAGAGTTTATTCTCTTCATCATTCATAGATTCTATCTCTAAGATCAGCTTACGATGACGTCGTATAAATTACTTTGTTTTTTTGCACACACAGAAACATTAGAACGCTGTTCTCTGCCATTGAAGGAGTCAGTTCTCTATATCTGTATGATTAAGAGTCAAAATATATTAGCTAGTTGATAAGTAAAGTATTTAATCGCTTTTTTTACCCGAGTCCAATTAATGATAAAAATAAATAAGAAAAAAAGTAATTTTTTCAAAAAAAAATATTTTTTTAACTTCGAAAGTCCAGTAAGCCGTAAATAAATCGATATAGGTATGCATAAAATTAAATATTCTCAGGGCAAGGTCTACAAAAATTACAATTTTTTTGTTTTTTCTTAAAATAAATATTAATAGACAAACGAAGAGGACTTATTAATTCTCTCACCCATAAGCCTATACAAAACTACAATACTAAATAAGTGATATCAACGAGACGGACATGTTTATATCAGAATTTATTTTAAGCATTAAATAAAGCATCAAACAGGTTATATCATAAAAGTAATTTCTAGCCACGTTTTATTCAAATCTTTCTATCTTTTAAGTGCGTGCATAGTTATTCATATTGCTTAACATTTGGTTTGCTTTACTTAATCCATCTGATTGTGTACATTTCCATGAAATATAAAAAATATTTTTAACAAAAAATAATATGTAATAAATGCCAATAAGAATACATCAGCATTTTTATTTGGGCTCACTCATAAATGGAGTAGCTACTCACCTCCCTCCAACTTTTATAAGCCATTTAAAGCATGCTTTCAAATTTCTGGCGGTTGACGTGTTTAATGGATCCCTCAAACTGCCAAAAAAAAAAAAAGCGCCATAAACCCGAAAAAGAACATAAAAAGCATCTGTAGCACGGGAAAAAGTACTTTATTTGCGTGTTTGCTGTGTATTGTTCATCACTTTATTTCTTATAAAAATCCTCTCTCATACGTGGACAGAAAGACATATGTGACTATTCAGCTATAAAACTACTTTTTTTTTTGTTAAAAATACAATGGGACAAAGCCCCTTACATTTCATAAAGCTTATATAATAAATAGTATATTCTAAAGACAACGATTGTTCATTTGAAGGCTAGTTTTTTTTCTTCAGTGGAATCTTGTTAGTTAGTAACGTGTTCTATAATTTCTTTTTTTTAAAGTAAAATCATACATTTTTAGGTCAAACAGCATTCTTTTCATCCTTTAAATAAAATATGTCTTTTTAATTGTCCAAGAGATTCTTTTTTACCTACTATCTTACAAAATACTGTATTAGCAATATTTTTTAGACGATAACTCATAAAATAAAGTAGTATCTTTATCAACATATAAGGATTTTTAATATTTATTATTTTTTCTCTCGTCCAAAAAAAAATATGTGTATTTTTATGCAAAAAAACAAATGAAAATAAATCATCTCCTTAATTGCATTATGGATTAATTTCTTTGTTGGTCGGCATAACTTTACTTGTTTAGTTAAATATGTAATTCGTAAAAAGAAACAAATATTCATGCCAACATTAACATATTTCTTTAAACAAATATGATTAAAAGGTTAACACAATTTTTTCCTCCAAAAGAACACTTGAACTTATACTTTAATAACTTAAATATTTATTTTGCATACTGAAATATATCAGTCTTCATGATGTAGTTTCTCCAACCAATAGAAACGCATTGAATAGGAGATAATTTAATATCATTTTAGAGCAATTAAAGGAAGTCAGCAATTTGTGTTGAAGTACTTCAGACATTATCTCATCAAAAATAAATGCCTCTATTTTTGAAAACCCCACAAAAATATTATATATTTTGTTAAAGCGTTCACGTCAAAATCCTATTTATATTTATAAGTTCATGTATGTTGAAGAAGGGTTTGGATATCGAACTTTTATTGTTACTACGAGATCCTTTTCACTAGATGCATTAGCGAATGAATTGTGTATGTATATCTATGTAAGCTATAATATATGAACCATTATGAACTAACTATAAACATACCATTTTACATTAAAAAAACTTATGAGAACTATCAAGGGGCACCCTTTTTTGCAAAATTAAAATACATCAAAGGTTTCTTCTCTAGAAAGTAATTTTGAAATAAAATATTCATATAGTATATATAATATATATATATATATATATATATATATATATATATATATATATATAATATATATATATATATAATCAACCCTATCTCTAGGGATTCCAAAAAGTGACCTTAAAGGCAGATAGCTGCTATGCACATAAGGTTTTTGTTTTATTCAGTAGAGATAATTCGGGTGATCACTATGAACAAATGACTGTGAAGGCTTGACTGTGTTTGTTTTAACGAAGTTGTATTGAGACTTTTGATTATCAATACTATTTTATTTTATTATATACATTGCATTTATTAGTTTGATACCTATATATATTTTAAGTAATGATAATGAGGCAATGTAGAACCAATCAATTAAAAAAATAATCTGAAGAGTGTAACATAAAAAGTACTGTAATTTAAAATTACAGTCTAAAAAGATATATATAATTAATTTAATTTAAAATAAAAGGTATGAGTTCCATTAGCGAGCCTGATCTAGAAGGAGAAAAATCAGCTTTCAAGAAAGGGATGTGGCAATTACATTCCTATGGAATAAGATATTTCTCTGTCACAAAACCTTTCACAATTATTATTCTTTTTTAAAAACAGGATAAATAAATGTATTTATCATCATACATAAAGAAAACGAAAACCATTATACTTTTTGTAAATACTATTCTGGATGAAGTTCCTTGATACAGGGCATACTGGAGCTATCCTTTCAAGAGGATTCGTAGTCTAAAGGATTCATTCACTCGTCTCTAGTAGAGACTGTCGTGCTCTTTCAATGTTATCAAGGCTTCTTCTCAAACTATATTGGTTCATTTTTATTTTCATGGCTGTATAGATTTATCTATGAATATTGAGAGCTATTTTTTTTCAATTTCTATCCCTCACATTGGCAAAACAATAAATCATTCCTCCAAAATTATTGAAAATGTCTTCTCATCGTCGATATGAGTTGCTTAAAACTTTTTTATGGCATAATTTAAGCAACACATATATGCATTAAAAAACCCCTTTCTTCTGGACATGGCTTCATTTCTTTGTTATACATTTATGATGTTCTATAGAAGTAATAAAGCCCATTTATGCAGGGATAAAAAATTAAAGGCTCCCATGTGAGACATTTTTTCCTCATTCCTTCTTTCTCCTTCATCTTTCGTTTCCCTCCCCTGATACAAAAGCGATTCCCTACTTATTGCCTTATATTGTATATATGTATTTATATGTATGCCTATGTGTGTGTGTATATGTATGTGGATAATTTAAATGAAGTAGTCTTTTTTAAGTTTTATACAACTTAACTACTTAGAAAAGGTACTTTTGTTCATATATATTATATATATATATTTATGTATATGGGTATATGGAGCGGAACATATTAATGGCGAGAGTGCCTAGAGGAACAATACATGAAAATACGTCATGAAATACGTGCACTTATATATATATATATATATATATATATATATATATATATATATATATATATTATATATATATATATATATATATATACAGGGTCCCTGCGCTAAATTTGACACTTTCGAAAAATAAAAAACAAACATGGATAGAATCTTTAATTCTTTATTAAATCAAAAATTCCAAATGTAAGTTGTCTGTATTGGTGTTGGCTTGGATTCTACTCGAAGTACGCGCCCCTAACCTCGACGACCGTCTTCAGCCGGGACTGGAACCTGGAGCATGCGCACCTGACCTGGTCCCTCGGCAACTTCTTGAAGCAGAGCGTGATGCGGGCCTTCAACTCGGCCATGGTGTTGCAAGCAGTTCGGTTGGTATCCCTCTCAACCGCGCCCCATGGGTAGAAGTCGCACGGGTTGCAGTCGGGGGAGTTGGGCAGCCAGATGTTCGGGCTCGTGTAGTCGTCCAGGTTCTCGGACAGCCACTTCTGGGTTTTGCGCGAGGTGTGGCAGGGCGCCGAGTCTTGCTGGAACACGTAGAGCCTCCCAGCGGCAACCTTCTTTATCCAGGGGGCCACCACATCCCTCATGAGTGCCACATACCCCTCCGAGTCCAGTCTCAGGCCCTTGGGGAAGAAGTGAGGTGCATGACGTCACCGTCGGAGCTGATGATGCCGAACACAATCACGGCGGCCGGGAACTTGGTCTGGGCGACAATGGGCACCTCGTGGGGGTTCCTAACACAACACCTGTTATTCTGGCTGTTGTGTTTCTGGTCCTGGGTGAAGTTCTTCTCGTCGGAAAAGAACCAGATAGTCTCGTTGTGGACAGGGTGCTTCAACTTGTTCAGGAGCTTCAGGGCCTTGTTAAACCGGTTCTCCTGGGCCTTCTCGGTCAAAATCTGGCCTTTGCGGCGCTTGTAGAAGTGGTAACGGAGGTCCTCGTTGATACACACCCTAACTGTGGTGTTCCCGACCCCCACTCCTCCGCCAGCTTGGTGCAGGACTTGCTGGGGTCCTCCTACACCTTCTTCTGGAGCTTCTCCACGAATTCCGGGGTCCTAAGGAAGTCAGAACGTCTTTCCCCCTTTTTTCTCTCCACCACCTTCTCGTAGTCGTTATTGGACTCCTCCAGCACCGATCTGATGGACTTGACAGTGTTCCTAGCCACGCACGCCGTCTTCATAATCTCCATATCCTTGTAACCGGCGCGATCATCATCACTGCAGTTACGCGTTTCCAGGATTCGGGCGGGTTAAAATTGTCAGACGCTATTGTTATCGTTACCAGCTGTGCTCAACTACTGAGGCTAAAGGTAGAAAGCCCAGCGGGCCCGATCGTAGCCCCATAGCGGCCGCTTTGTGCAATAAACCAAATTGTCAAATTTAGCGCGGGGACCCTGTATATATAATATATATATTCATAAATATTTTAAGTATGAATCCTAATTAGACACTTAAAAAATATCAATGGGAGAAATACATTTATTCAATCAGCTAATAAATCTTATTATTCAACAAAAAAATAAGCACAGATTATACAAAGACTAAAAGGAGAAAGACATGTAATATTAAAATATGGTTAAAAACACATGGTTATAAAAATTATAATGTAAATCCATCTTTATAAATGTTTCAGAGATATTATATTCTTTAAAGCCACCTCCGCTATCCTTGTGGCAATTTTGTAGTTTCTTGAAACTGGCCCTCGCCAGAATAGATTGAAGTTTTGCAATGACTTTTTATGCCAGTTTTAATTTAGGATCCTTACTTAGAAAGCCATACAGGATCTCGTTTGGGCTCAGATCCTGCTTATTTTATCCGTTAGACCTTCTCATAATATGGACGAGATCCGTGCAATATCAGAACTGATGTGCAACAGTTTTGCGGCTTTCAAACGAGGAACATATCGCCCCCTCATTTTGTAGCAGACCGCTCGTAAAATATACCCAGAGGAGATTCTGTACTTTAAATACTGTTCCTTTGAGGTTAACATGGGGTCCCATATTCCTGAGATTATGTCCTTGAAATGTACGCGTTTTTAACACTAGAACTACCAAGGGGTCATTTTTCAACTTTTTTAAAATTTCAACTGGGATTTCTGAGTCCACAGACATGGTAGAGTTCTAATTTTTCATGTAGCTGTTTATCTTTTAGTTATCTTTAACATCTTTAAGTATAACAGTTCTAACTTAATCGAAAATCGTTATATTGATAAAACACCCTTTAACTACCATAGGGGTCATTTTTGACCCTTATTATTAAATATTTTTATGTAATGATTTTAGTCCCCCCCCCCCCCCCAACACGCAGTTTTTGTCATCTAGATAATCCATTTATCCTTTTTCAGTTATATTAGTAAATATCTCATGAAGGTTTTAACTCGTTTTTACTTTTAGAAGTACTTCTCAATACATTGAGTTCATAGAGTTTTGAGAGACCAGTGCTGATTAGTAGTGATAAAAATGTCCCGAGTAAGATCAAAGAGACTATGTGCTTCTAAAGCATTGGAGTTCTTTCAAAGCATACCCGAATATCAATCAGAGGAAGAGGGCCCAGTCGATAGCTTGGTTGACACTGGTGATTTATTCGACATAAGTAGCGACGAATCAGGGGATGACTTCTCAAGTACAGATGATAATGAAGGTACTGTTTCTTCCTCCATTGACGACTTTGTTAGTAAAAATGGAACAACTTGGAAAAAGATGAGCCCAAATGTTGAGCTCACTGTTCGTACTTCAGTTCAAAATATTTTCACTGGAAAGCCTGGGCCTACTTCTCCGGCTGTCCGTAGTATCCTAGCAGAATCGAAGAGTTCAGCCCTCAAGCTCATGATTGACGAAAAAATGCTTCGACATATTCACAAATGTACTGTAATTGAGGGAAAACGAGTCTTAGAAAAATGGGATATGTCCATGAGGGAGCTCGAACAATTTATTGGACTTCTCTTTGCCAGGGGCGTTTTAGGAATGTCTAATACTCCTGTTGAACAAATTTGGTCCCAAATGTGGGGTGTGTCTCTCTTCAAGAAGACTATGAGTCGAAATCGCTTCCAAGAGATTCAAAGATTCCTTAGATTTGATATGCGCTCAGAGAGATCGACTCGATTGGAGCAAGATAAATTTGGACTTATTTCCCAGATATGGAATGACTTTACGGATAATTGTTCAATGTACTATAATCCGAAGATGGAAGTCACCATAGATGAACAGCTATTCCCCACGAAAACAAGATGTCCCTTTACTCAATACATCAGCAACAAACCTGACAAGTTCGGGATAAAGTTTTGGCTTCTTGCTGATGTTGAGAGTAAGTACTGTTGCGCTGCAAGACCTTACTTGGGAAAAGACTCAACAAGACCAAGTAACGTTCCCTTGGGCTCATTCGTAGTAACATCACTCCTCAATGACGCTGGAATACTTGGCAAGGGATATAACGTTACATGCGATAACTTTTTCACAAGTAAATCACTAATTGATTCTTTGATCGAAAAGAAAACTAGTCTAGTTGGAACCGTAAGAAATAATAGCAGAGATATTCCTCCTATCAAAGAAATATTATTGGACAAGAGTCTGCCCATTTTTTCGACGATGGTGTTCAAAAGCAAAAATAATTGCACTCTTACTGCTTATAAGGCGAAAAAAAATAAGTCAGTCATGGTTATGAGCAGTCTTCATCCTACAGTTTCGATTTCGGAGAAGAAAAAGAAAAAACCTGAAACAATTGAATATTACAATCATACCAAGTTCGGAGTGGATTCTTTGGATCAAATGTGCCGATTATATTCTACCAAAAGTGGAACTAGGCGATGGCCAGTGGCTGTGTTCAACAACATTCTGGATATAGCAGGAATAAATGCATGGATTCTATATAAAGAAACTCAACAAGACAAAATAACACGTCGTCAATTTTTACAAGAACTAGCTATGGAATTGTGCAGAACCGATAATTTAGAAAATACAACTTCGGAAATAACTTCGACCAAGAAACGCAAGCATTGCCAAAGTGAGAATTGTAATAATAAATCTTTTAATAATTGTATCGAATGTGACAGTGTTGTGTGTGGGAAATGTGGTGAAATTGCTGAAAAAGTAACAAAGTATAAATGTAAAAAATGTATGGCAAAGAAATAATGTGTATATAAACTTATATCTAATAATATTCAATAAATGTAAGTAAGCTTATAAGTAAAAACTAAAGACTTTTATTATATGGGTCATAAATGACCCATATGGTAGTTCAAGGGGGGGTCAGTTATGTGGTAGTGCTAGTGTTAAAAATTTTATTTTCAACTTATGTTGACATATATATAGGAAAAAAAATTAATTTTTCCATTCTTTATATATTTTAAAAAGTTGTAAAGAAGTGTTAAAAAATTTTGCAATCAAATAATATTATCAAGCAGCATCAATAAATGTTAATACTTCAGACATAAAAGTCTATTAACATCCAAGTTTTTATTACTCGAGTTTTACGACTATTTATGTTGATTAACACAATCATGTATTTACCTGGACTGTTGCTAGAGGAATGAATATCAAATAATAAAATACGAACGTCATCCTCAGGTCAGAGGTACTAAGATTTATTGCATGTAAATAGTAATAAGCAAATGTAAGCATGATTACATTTTTTGCGTGTTGTGGAGTTTGAAATGGGCTTAACAAAGACAAACTCAAAATGCACATGCTAGTTGACGTTGTGAAAAGATTAACTTTTTTAAATTGGAATAACATTGTTCGATAAGATAGAAAAAAATAAAACACGTTTTAATAATATTGGAATCTTTTATAATGAAAAAATTTACTGACAAATGTTGTGAAAGATCTTAATACTAGAAAATACGCATTCCTATGCCTGAAGCCCATGTCTATTCCAATCATCAAACACATGATCTCATCAAGCTCGTTTGCCTTTCCTAAACTAACCTTGTCGTTCAACAGCCTCTAGTTGCAGTATACAAAGCCATAAACGACACATATAACCCCTCTGGTCATCCCTGAGGAGTAATATGTAGCGTCTGATCTAAAAAAAAAATGACACACGTTTTTTTTCCTTTATAAAACCTGACTAAAGGGAGTGCGATAGCCGTGAGCTTAAGGCGTGTTCAACTCTCAATGCTGGAGGCGCAGGTCGAATACTCCGAAAGGGGATGGTCATTTTGGTCTACCTCATTGATATGATCCTAAGTTTTATAGACTAATTTTTAATGCTATCACGCTTATTTATATCCCTCGGATGCAATTCTATCGAACCATATAGGAACCAAAAAAAAATTTGGAATTACTCGACAGAGAATTCATACATTTTCGTAGCCTCAGCATAAATGGACATTTCCTATAGTATTAATATTAAAATATTAGAATACACATCAAAAAAAAACAATTAAACTTATGCAAACCCGTATAAATTCAAAAAAAAATATTTGAATTAAATTATAATTTGATTCAAGGAAGATCCAATAGAAGAAAAAAAAAATAATTTAAGATTCACCATCTGACTCAAAACATCCCCTTTCGTCAATCAAAATGACAACAAAATATGAATTCCAAAGCAGTGCATGCTAGAACGAATAAATATTGTATGTCTATGTCATTTACCATATTTTAGGGATACTGTAATTATAAATTAATTCATAGTCTAATAAATCATGTATTACATTGACTATATGTCATACAAAAAGAGACATTTGAATGAAATGCAGCACACCATAAAACAGACATCAAAAGCATATTTAATTTTCAGAAATGCATCATGTATATATATATATATATATAATAGACAATACCGAAATTTATTATTATGGTTTTCCTCTTTTTTATGGTGCTTATTTTAAGTCTCCTCGTTTTCTTACAGCTTGCTACACCAAATGAATAATAACAATACAACATATCCCGTATGAAGATATTGGATGTTAGGATCTATGATTAATGTTCTTTTTTTTCCGTACTTCAAGCCATAAATACATTCATGTTTTCTCTATTGTTTTATCTATCGTTTTTCTTCCTTTGTTCCCCCCCCCCCCATCTTTCATATTTGGGGAAGCCCTATCTATCTATGTGTTTATGCTTGTATTCAGTAGCAGAAGTACATACTTGAACGATTATCTATACATACCAACTGGCTAGCGAAGTCTTCCTTCAAGGAACCTATTTCCTTTTTAAGTACTAAGAGTGATGGCTTAGCGTTTAAAAATAATATTGGCTAGTATACACAAATACATTAGAAAAAAGCCCTCCCGACATTATATTTAGAATCTGGTTTTACTTACATTTATAAGGAAGCAGGCTTGAAAAAATAATCTTGCATAAATTTGGAAGACGGACTTTAGTTATTTTGCTTATACACTGTACAATTTCCTTGTTTAAAATTAGTTATTTTCGTAAATAACTTAAACGATTCCAGTTGGATATCTTTATCATGTGCGATGTAATTTTTAATTGGTTGCATTACAAATGTGTCAATAGATATAATAACCTTATAATGAGGTGTTCTTATTGATGTAATTATTTATGTTAATCCTATTACTAGTGATGATTATAATACACTCCGTCCGCAAACTCGTCCCGCTTGACGGGAGAACAAGGGAAGCAAAATCCGGCCTCGTTTGGTCGATTTCAAATATCCACGTTGCGGAAGATAGCATTGCAAAAATATGAAACGCGGCTGCAGAGTTGTATCAGGCCAAGTCTCTGGGGAATAGCAGGATAAGGACCTACCACTTCCAATTCTGTTTTAGCAGATGTATGTTTATATGTTAGACTCTTTATTATAATGTTTTATCTTAAAACTCAAGTTTTAATATAAACAACCCAAAAATAAATACATATAAACACGCACACATCCTTTTCCTATAAGTTTTGTGGGCTAGAAAACGAAGAGAATTGGGCTGACAAAACAAAGTATTTGATCTTAAAAACTTTGCATATTCCGTTTGTTAAACACTTTGTAGCAGAGCAGTTTACCAATTAAAAACTTTTATCTGATATTAAGTTTTAAATATGAGAAACTATTGAATCACCTGCTAGTTTAATATCCTTGATGCTAATACTTAGTGTGCTGATGTTTTTGTAGTAACTAAGGATATTATATCATTTGATTAAAATAATAATAGTAATTTATAGGGATAAGGATAAATAAGTTATATCGAATGAATGAAATTGAAAACCATGGAGTACAAAGTATTTAAGTTTTCCATATGAAGGGAATCTCCATCTGTAAAAAATTCTTGAGGGGAAATATTTATATTATTAAAATATATGTTTTATTTTTTTATAATGTATGTATGTATATATATGTATATTAATACATTTTTATTTGGTTTTAGGTAAGTCGCTTTAAAGCCCGTTATATACTTTGTATTGTTCGGTACGAGCTTCCCAAATTTGTGGTTCAATTACTACATTTTTACTATATGGTACATTCTCAAATAAGGTTCGAATAAGATTCCTGACTCACCAAAGAACAGTAAGGCCTTCTTATCAGTCCTCTTTAAAATACTTAAATAAATTGAAAATGTTATATGAATTAATTGTTTCTATTCCATATTGATTGCTCAAAAATAAACAAATGCCTTTTTTTAAGTGTCTTTGCAAAAAGGATGATAATTGGTTTAATTATATCCATTACATTATCGTAACTATAAATCAAATTAAAAATAAATATATTTACAATCTTCGACATTAATTTTTTTTAAACTGCAACACTAAATTTAAATTTTTAAATTAATACGAAAGATTTTTGAAAGAAAGCATTTGTTTCGGATATTGGAGGATAATCCATCCTTCTCGAATACGCCCTGCCAGATACTGTCCCCTCAAAGAGAGAACTTCTCTGATAGACGCAACTTGGGATACTTTATTATTTGAGGAGGGACTTAAACATGTAAATATTTCATACATAAAAAATTGCATGATTGAAGAGGATGATTAGAAATTTATTCGTAGTCCTTGTCGACAATACACCAAGTATTTATTCAAATATTGAAACACAAGAAAGCAACCACTATGTAAAATGATATTACGTAAGCGACTTTTTATTTAAATCTCATGTTTTGTAAGGTCTAACTGAAAAAAAAAATCTCGATTTCTAATTAGATTTATATAAAATTACCTTGGGTATCACAACTGTATTTTTCATTCATATTATATTTTTAGTTCCTTTAGGAATCCTGGATCATTTCACTTATTGTTTCCAGTTTAAAGTTATCTAAATTAAATGATTTGTAATTTATAATGTTTGTTTAGTATTAATAGGCTTTAAGTCAGCTATATAATATTGGTAAACTATTAAATTTTCAAAATATTACGATAAGGAAATTTGTTTATATCCCTTGCTCTTACAAAATTATTGTAATAACTGACACTGCAATAAACAGACAGAGTTAATGGTTGGGTCATAAAAGAATCTTTGCGTAATGTAAGTACGTGCATTGTTTGTAGGTATGTAAAAACAACACTTTTCTATACAATAAAGATAAGCTATGTATATATTTGCCCAAAACATTTGATTAAATTGGGCACTTGCCGTTGTTACAAATATTATATTCTTAAGCGATAGTTATTTTAAATATCATTATTGATTAATAGAGGGGGATGTATATTTTTAGCTTGTCTACAATACAACAAATTATGCGATGACTTTACATTAAAATTGATAGATATGTTTGTGTGCACTAGGGCAAGAGTGAAGACTTTGAAGTAGGGATAATTTCATTAAAGCGATACATATAATACTTTTTATATCATGCAGTTTTTAAGTTTAATGGCCTATAAATGCAGTTATTGATGCATGGGTATAAACTACTTTTTCCTTATAATTAATCTTAATTCAACTATTGAATAAGGCATAGTGAATACAAGGAAAATAAATAAGGGCCAAATTGTTAGCATACGTATTGAAACTAATAAAGCTGATTTCTAATGATATACATATTGCATATATCCAAAATTTAGTTAACTAGTGGTGATTCGGATTTCGTAAGTTGTATATATATATATATGCTTGCACAGTAAAAAAGCAAAGCTTATAAACAATCTGTTAATTATATATATATTTTTTTAGTTAGTTAAAAGTTTATTACTGTAAGTATTACAATAGATGTATACATAAGTAATTATAAATACAAACTAAAGTAAAGAACAAGACCACACAATGGGGTATCTGTGTTACTATAGTAATGTGAAGCTCCTTCCTAAATATTCAAGCAACTGAAATAAATATAAAATATATAGATAAAATGAACTTATAAGCTGATGAATTATTATAACTTTTTGTTTTCTTCTTAGGTCATCAGCAACCCTGTTGAAAAACATATCTATTGTAGATTGTTTCCTTGGCTTGGATTTTTTCTTATGGTGTTTAGTTTTTAAATAATCGTCTGTAAATTGATTTGAAGGATATTCCCGGAGCCAACTGGCACTTGAGTAGCTCCTTGGAAAATTTCATGTTGTTTGCCCATTCATCTGTGGCGCAGTCCTCAGTAGTATCTCCACTAAGCTTGGTCACTTGCTGGGTCTTCGGTTGAATGACATTGACAATCTCGAATCTGTGAATATATATATATATAATATATGTATAAATGACACCCGTAAGCTTACAAAAAACTTATTTTCTATGAAGTACCAATCCTAAGAAACGGTTTGATCAAATAGTATGCTGTTTGGAATTGAATTCACTTTGAAAGTAAATTTTGATATAATGAGACACGTTAAGTTGACTCTTTATAATTATGCAAATAAATTATTCAATATGTTTGTTTCTTCTATGTGATGGATCAAATAGTGACCATTATTAGTGTGCGTTATTTTTTTTGCTAAAAGGCTTCAATGTTTAATTATGTTTTTACGCATTAACATCATTCATATACATTCTCTTTTTTTGTGCTTGTATATATTTTTAAGAACTGTGGAAAAAAAGATTTCATTTTTTATAATGTTCATGTTCAAATTCATTACCAAAGTATTACAATGTATTAGAAAAACAAATTAAAATATTTAAAAACACAAATAAACTACTAAGAAATACATTGTTACAAATTATAATTCGACATATTTCACGGGTAACAGCATCGTATAATAAGGTTTGCCAATATTTCATTGTAGCTTATCTCTTTCGTGCCTGAACGGTTTATCAAGTTTCAAAACGGTTAAAAAATTCCATTTTGTTGGATGAAGCTGATTAATCTAAACGTATAACGTGACATTGTATACTTCGGTCCTTTGAAGGAAATTAACTTAAAGTGAGGAATTCCTAGAGTCAACTATTTACGGTCAATAAAACATATGCTTTGAGCAAGAGATCGTTTATTGAGATCGTTTATGGGGCAACAATCACGTGTCTATTAAGGAAGAAATATTTGGTTGAGAGAAAAAAGAAACACGTGTGAGAAAATATTGATCTAAGACAATAATGATAATAAAAAAATAGTTTTATGCGTAATAAGATCACACTTCACACTTTTGAATATAATTGGCAGGTATATCACAGTTGTATAAACTAAGAGGATCAATTATGTACACAAGTGAAAATAATTGATTATACACAAGAATTCATAGCATAATATAGCCATTACAAAAATAAAAGATGTGCACTATACACCCCGTAAAAAAGCTTCGGGAGTGCTATTAGTTAAGCAGTAAAATGGTATAATTTCTAAGACTTAGCCGTTACATACTACCAGTATTCAATGTAGGAACATCACAAACACTTTTATAAATAAGAAGATCGCATTGAAATCTAAAATAAGTATAGTGAATTGAAAACGAGATTTTCGTTGAAATTTGTTTAAAATGTACAACAAATGCAGAAACAAAATATTCTGCTCGAACAATAATGCAGTACCTAATAAAAATTCTTTTATTTTAGAAGGACATTTCTCTTTAATTGCTAAATGATTTTTATTAGTTTGAAGGATTTAATAAACATTGGTATTACAGTCGGACAAACAGCCCAATTTCAAAAAACAGTTATATTTTAAATGTGTCTGAAGCATTGAAGCTCACTGAAATAATACTTTAACTGACTTTTTGGTTTATCTGAACAACACCTTCCTCAGCCTATGATGTCACAAATGTAGCGAATTCGGGAACGAAACGGGTACGCATGAATAAAGAGTGGAGGTGTATAGAAATTACCAAATCAGATATGACTAAATAATAATAACAGCAATACGATAACAACTAATGAAGCTTTCACTTTTTGTAATCGCACTGGTATTGTCTTCGGGGGCTTAAATAATAATTAAATGAATAGTATGCCATTAAATGGACCAATTAAAAATTCCAATTATTCATTTAATTTCCGATGCAAACTCTCAGCTTCCATAGCCAATAATTGTACAACCAAATTTTTCTATGCTGCATATTTGTTTACTAGGATATTTCCTATATAGCTTTATGAAAAACATAAGGTTGCTCTAAAGATATAAAAATGTTCTTTTGGTGTCTTTAATCTTAAAAAGAAATCTCCCCCCAGTCACAAAGCAATTGAATCTGCAATACAAAATGTCAAATCTTTAATTGCACAAAAACTTACTACTAACGAGTACATTTAGAAAAAGATCTAAGACCTATCCTCATTGGTGCTGCCGCCCGCCACTCTGCTTTGAGGTCAAATTCCTGATTTGGGAGCGTAAACATGGAAATGGGTGGAGACCTCATTAAATTTTATCCGAACAGTTCAAAATTCTATTGGAACGACATCAGAAGGATTTTAAGAATGCATCGCCGTTTG
The DNA here is from genome assembly GCA_013387185.1 of Caligus rogercresseyi. Classification (NCBI taxonomy): domain Eukaryota; kingdom Metazoa; phylum Arthropoda; class Copepoda; order Siphonostomatoida; family Caligidae; genus Caligus; species Caligus rogercresseyi. The sequence goes on along the minus strand of CP045895.1, from coordinate 8,345,681 downwards.
TATTGAATACAAATTAGTTTATCAACTGTTGTTTTATATATATGGTTTTTATCTGCGGTAATTTTGAACTATAATGTTCATTGATGTTTTATTACGTAACTGTCCAGATTTGATTTTATTTCTTATTGTTTCTGTAGTTTTTAGTGTATTTTTTGTACACTGTATTCTTTTTTGCAGTAACAGAATAAAATTATTTTAAATGGAAAAAAAATATATATATATCATAAAACGATAGCGAAATATAAAAAAGCAAGTGTATCTCCTCCAACCTATATCAGGCATCACTTCTCTTGCAACTGTTTAGATGCGAACATCAACTTGAATGGAATGATTTCATCGTTGTTTAACATGAATTGTATTTTCCCATGAGCTTCAATCAATGTCATTTACGATTCTTTGAATGTGACATACCAGTTTCACCAATTATAGGTTAAATAAAGTAATTTATCATACTCAGTGGGGAAAAGAATACATATTTTGTTTTATCATATTTAACAATGGAAACTTGCCAACTGAAAAATGATGTTATTATTGATTAGTTTGCAAGAACTACATAAAGTCATACAAAAAAAACAATAATACCATTTGAAAACGAAAAAAAACTTATTAAATAATTTCATATGACAACACAAGTCTACTGCCAATCCAATAGCAACCTTTTACTCGAATAAAACAGCAAAAAAGGGAAAATAAAAGAAAAGGCACAACTAAACCAATAAATATAAAGCTACTTATCGGCTTTCTAAATGAGTAAAGTTGAAACAAACAAGTATGATTGCAGTAATGCAACCCCGATTATTTATTGGTCCTCTAACTTCTATTGTTGCTATTATTGGCTGTGATAATGGAACTCATGTGTGCACAGACCTCTAGCAAATGTTAGAAAAAGGACATGAAATGGAAGAAAGTATTTTTTAACTCATTTTGAAGAGAAAATATTTTAATTAAAAGAAAGAATGACATTTTCTGCTTTTTCAGTCATTAATACGTAATAAAAATCAGCTTTGATCTTAAAGGAACATGCAAAGTTAAATGTACATTTAAATAACTTTTTTTAATGCTCAAATCGACTATTTTGAATAAATGCAATATTTTCATTAGAAAATCAAAAAAGCTCAAAACTGTGCTCATTTTACAATCTTTTTGCAATTATTTACTTTTGTGTATATAATTAATTGGCAACAATTAAAATAAATGGCTTCGACTTTATTATGCATGATAACTTGTCTAATTGATTATAATACGTTTCTAAGTATCATTAAAAACTAAGTAGGGTTCCCTTTCATTAATGATGATTAATATATTAGTCAAATATAATGGCTTTTTCAACAGACGAAAAAGAAGATTTTTAAAGTCTTTTTATGTATAAATAAACAATAACTTATAAACGCTGTCAAATGAAATAGAAAAATAAATAATGGTCTACATTATTTATGAATATTTTATACAGTCATCCTATTTTTTCAACCAGATTATTTGTTAAGAGAATGAGTTTGGATGTAATGAGGCGCTAAAAATATAACAAGGAATCAGTTAAGTATTTCTCTGTGTGAAATATAATATATTTAATTAAATATATTTTTAAAATATATGTTTTCACGGATCCATGGCCGGCGGACCATGCAGTTATTGAATGAGCTCCTCATGTGGCGTCATCACATGATATATGTTCATAAAATTAAATTATAAAACACCAATGAAAGCAACTAGACAAAAATAAATAATCATTTTTATTTATTGAAAAAATGAAAACTTGTACAATCATAGGTACATCCGAACACCATACAAATGATTACGAATCTGTTTATGTTTAAGGATACAATTCAAGGAATAATTTTATTTGATAGTTAAAAAATATAAAATGATAATTGTACTTTTATTTCGAAAAAATGAAGAAACTTATAAAGACTGCTTACGTTTGCACTATTTAAAAACTTTTTAGTGTATACATATATATATTTATATATGTAAACTAAACCATACCAAGAAAATACTGAATATAGAACAGTTAAAAGCAAAAAAAAATATATCATTTATATATCTCATAGAAATTTAACTGAAAATTGGTATTCCATTTTTAATCATCAAAGAACATGTGATTGTATCATTGATCCGTTAAACTTCTTTATTCAATAAATGTATTTCTTAAGAAATGGCATTAATTTAATATTTTTCTTTATCTTTATCATTCAAATTGTATATTCCTTTCGTTGTCTCCTGATATGTCTTGAAGAGTTTCTCACAAGACCAAAGGAGATTTTCCAACGTCTCAAACTCAGTTAGCAGAAGTTACATTTTCTTCCTTTCCCGACCGAAGTAACTTCTGGCTTGGAGTGATATCTGATATTTGAACCACTTTTCCATATAAGTGATTAGCAAACTTAAAATATATTTAAACAGTTTTGGATTTTTCGCATTTTACACTCCTTGAAATGTAATTATAAAAGGTTAAGAGAGTAAGCCTCTTTGCCAAATCTTCTTAGAACGACAGATGCTTTTATATAGTATTACATATTTGTTTAGATGATAGTAGGAGAGACATTTTAAATATATCTAAGAACAAGAGAGAGAAAGAAGAAAACAGTCTATATTCGGTTACCTACGTCTTGAAGCAAGGTATTATATGCAATTCTTTTCCTTCCTTTGAGGTAGTCTAGATTAGATCTTTCTCCTTCATTTTCTGCTCTGAGTTATGGATATATGTACGTTGATAATATGTTTGAGTAAACATCTTACAATAAGTGAAGATAAATAGAGCGAAATTAGATTCTTCTTGATAAGCACCCTTTTTAAATTCGTTTATCTCTGTAACCACAAAGAGGTTTTTGATGGTCATGGGAGATAAAGTACTTAGACTGATGAAACACACTAATACAAAGGTGTGACGGGTTTACCCTTAAATATATTATTTTGCCTATATGGTTCGATAGAATAGCATCCGACAGATATAAATAAGCATACTAGCGTGTATATTAGTCACTCGAGCCTAGGATCTTATCAATGAGGTAGCGTCCGAATGACCATCCCTCTCGGGAGTATTCGAACCTGCGCCCCCAACATTGAGGGTTGAACATGCCTTATCGCACTGAGCTATCGCACTCCCTTTATATTTATGGATGTATAACTTCTCTGGTTGATTAAAGATAATTCAGGGTGTTGAGGCGCGTTCAGATCTCAATGTTGGGGCGCAGGTTTGACTGCATAGAGGGGAAGGTCGGTTAACCTCATTGATAAGATCCTAGGTTCGAGAGTGACTAATTATAATACTATGATCTTATTTATATTCCAACGCATGCAGCTCTATCGACCAAATATGAAAAAATAGCAGCTAATAATAATATATGACTCAAAAATCCTCGTTTCCTTTTGCAACAAATAAAGTCAGATCCAATTTAGTCCATTCGCAAAGCTAAATATATATATTTACCTTATAAAATAGTTCATAAATTCAATATTTTTTACAAGATACAGATTTTGTAACTGTATTTTCTAGCTTTCATAAGTATTCATTTTTTAATAAAGAATACTTCATTAAATGATGATTTGTTACGGCTAATAAAAATATTAATATTTTTTTGAAGATAATTTATAAAAAATAACGTCTGAATATATACATATGATACTTATGTACATGCGTTTACATATATCTACATTCAACTGATGCAAGATCCTTTTCTATCAATCATAAAATTATAAAATATAGCAAATTAGTCTACAAGATATTAGATCTAATGCCATTTTTTATCAGTGCTTTATTATTTATAATACTTGGCCTTTTAATCGACATATATTTTAGGCTCAAATGTTAACTTTTTGATGTTGAACTTATTTATTTTTACAGCATATTATATTGTTTCATTTTTATGTGACTAAATAAGGACTTGTAGGGGAGGAAATGCATATGTGTATCCTCGATACGAAAGAGAGTATATAATTGATAGCTTATTGAAAATATAATTTATTCTTCCTCACTCCTTTATGTAAACCAGTTTAATAGACCAAAAAATGAGCAAAAATAATAGATATTTAAAACATATAAGAACAATAAATAGTATAGGAGGAGATCAACCGGATCTTGATCCGTTCGCTGCAGATGAGATGTTTGTTTTTACCAACAAATATCTATCCGACGCTTCTTAGCAACTAAGGAGGAGATACTTTCTTGGATAGATTTTCTACTCCTGTCCCTCCTCAATGCCAATAGCACAACTAAAGTCCGGCTTAGGCCCAAGGGAACCCTTTGTGCGTGCTGCGTCATGTTATATAGAACCCTACAGCGAATACAAATCTTAGGTCTCTAGACACTAACTATGGATAAGATTTGTTAAACACTTATTCATGCAGCGTATTTGACAAAGACAACCTTGTGGTCTTAATTTTCCATTAACGAACAATCGCAATTTTTTCTTCTCTTGCTGTCGTACTGTGAAGACGTGCCTCAGGCAGAGGAAAAATAAATTATTCGTTTTTCGATCCTTATGATCTTAAGTTCCGTGCTGAGACTGCTAACCTTTTCTTAAGTCTTTGTGTTTGGGAAAAGCCTACGCATGTCTCCTCCAGAGGAGGATCCACCTCCCCCAACGTCCCCTTCGCCTCCCAGCAATGAAGGAACGACTCCTGAACAAGGGTCATTGGAATTCGGCCAATTGGCAAAGGAATCCATACAACCACCCACCAACCCCTCATCAAATCCATCGGTAAGCCCGAACGCCACTCCAAAGAGTCAAAATCTAACATCCACTCAATTTAATAATGAGACAAATAAAACATCAAACATCACCCCCTTGAGAGATAACAACAATACCATTCATAACAAAGTTAATGAAGACAATATTAAATGGAGGTTTTTGAAGCTCCAAATAGCAAATGAAGACAACTCGATTCCAGAGGACGGAGGTTTCCTTGATTTTGATCTAGCAGAAATAGCTATCCAAAAGCTGGGAATCCCAGCATATGACCTCTCTCATCTTAGCTCAGAAATGGGCCCAGGTAGAGCTCTAATAGGGCTTAAAAAGCCCATAGATGTAGTTGAGAAGTTCAAAAATTTGCCGCTACCATTGAACTACACCCAAAAAACCACGCAAAAATCTTTTGTAGTGGATATAAGGGGCCTTAAAGAAGCTCTTGAAATAAATTCAACCAAAAAATTCCGCCTTGAAGCCCTGAAATGTGTCGGGAGAGTCTCCGAAGAAGACCTCACAAACACTATCACGCTCTTCGCAGAAGAAGCCAGCCCAGTAGGGTTTGTTAGATCGGAAGCTAATAAAAACAGCCTAGCTGCCCATCCCGCCTTTAAAGGGCTAGTGAGCTCCCTAGGATCTGGCTCCTTACAATATGAGATTAAAGGTGATCCCTCAAAGATTCCGACCCTCTTGCCCGTTAAAGGGACAATTATTAAGCTGACTTTCCCTAGAATGAGCAAGCAGTGCTCAAACTGCTTCAGATTTAAACACACTGCTAAATTCTGCACAAGAGAAAAGGTCAAAGTTGGTGAATACCAAACTTTTCTTCTGAACACTCTCATAAAAAGAGGGAAAATCGAAGCAGGTATTAAATCGTATGCCCATGCTTTAAGAGCCCCAAGACTAGTATTAGCTGAAAAGTCAATATCAGAAACCCCCGCAACTCAATGTAACAACAATGTGGAAAAAGACGATGAAGCCTCTAAAATTCCCACCTCTTGTAGCGAGGTTGACGAGACATCCGACAAAATTAATAATGAACTCTCCTCGGAACCTTTGTCTTCCCAAACCGGACTAGATGAAATTGATGGAAACAAAAATAAGAGACCTCGTTCTCGAGAAGACTCAGATTCTTTAAATTCTACTGATCCAAAACCTTCCTCTAAACATTTAAAATCTCAATCAAACTCCCATACTAACTCTCCATGCAAAAGTACTACCACACCAACATCAAAAATAATATCCCCCATAGGGAATGCAGATTCTGAATCTTCTGTTACTCAGGATCCCAAAAGTGTACGCAACTTTCATCCCCTAAATTGCCCTGACGATAACAATATTCAGCACTCCGCCTTCGACACTCTAATGGCTAGGCGGAATAGCCCAGCCCCCTCTGCTCGAAGAACGAGAGCAACTAAAAATAATAATAAATAGACCCCACAAAGAAACCTTCCATTAATTCACGGTTTTTTAGAGACAAAAAATGACCTCGATCATTACTTATAATGTAAACTCCATTGCATCGGGGATTCGTGCCAGAAAAGTGTTTGGCTATTTAAAAAGTTATAATTTACCCGATGTTCTTATCCTCGTTGACACCCGAGTTGAAGACATCTCAAGTCTCTCCCATCTTCTCCCTCCGTCACATAATGTTTTTATATCCCACGCAGCCAAATATTTTACTCATCCCTCCAGAGGTGTCATCGTTTTAATAAAGAAGTCATTAGAGCCTGTTCTAGTTGCCTCAGACCCTGATGGTAATTTTATAGTTGTAAATCTTTTATTCTTAAACAAACGAACAACTTTATATGCCATATACGGGATAAATTTTAACGCCAAGGATTGGTTTTCAAATATTTTTAAAGTACACCCTCCCCCTCAGGAAAATGAACGCCTAATAGTGGGAGACCTTAATATCACTCGAGACCCAAGTAGGGATGCTCAAGGATATAAAGGATCAAACAATAAAATAAATGCAACGGACCTGGAGGATGTAATTAAAAGCTGGAACCTGTCTGACTTAGGGTTGACCATTCACGGCATTGCACCAAAAATGACCTTCCACACTAAAACCAAAGCCAAGAGAAATATATTTAGTCGCCTTGACTATATTCTCTCCTCATATAGAGTTTCCAATCTACTTCAAGACTTCAAAGTTCTGCCATGCTATATTTCCGATCACCATCCCGTTTATGCATATTTTCGCCTCCCTTCAAAACCCTTAAGATCTGAATGGAAACTAAATGTTACTCACTTGGAATCGCAGGAGTGTTGTAAGGATATACTTTTAATGATTAAAAAAATTGAAGAATCAATGAAAAAGGGACTTATTTCATCGTGGGACGCCCTGAGAAAAATTGAAACATATGCCAAGTATGTTTTTATAAAAGAAGGAAAAAAAGAAGCTGAGGAGAGGAGCATTATCAAATGTAAAATTAACAATTACAAGGATTCCTGCCTAGAAACAAACAAGGAACTAGAAAACCTCCTAGAGTATGAAAATAGAGGAGCAATGGTACGATTAAAAAGGAACCTGATCAATCTTAATGTGAAAGGCAAAAGTTCTTTCAAGCACCTTGAAAGGTCTGATAGTAGGAAAAAACTAACCCAGCTAAAACTTCCTTCTGGAGAAATAACAAATGATCAACGCGTAATTTTAAAGGAGGCCCGGAGCTTTTATTCTAAATTATATAACTGCAACAGTTGTTCAGAAAAATACGTATGTGAGTTTTGTTATTCCTGGAGACTCACCAAGGATGTTAAAAAATGGAAACCGCTACTGACTTATGAAAATAACAATGGTTCTCTTTCGGAGGAATTTATGGGCAAAGAAATACAATACGACTCTCCCATCACACAAAATGAAATTTATACTTTCATCAAAGGCTATAAAAAGAAATTTAAAACTCCTGGTCCGTCCGGATTGCCTTTTGAATTCTATCAATGTTTCGCTGATTCCTTGACGCCGATCCTTGAGAGAGTTTATTCCGATGTCTTTAAAAGAGGATTTGTTCCGGATTTCATAAGCTCTGGACTTGTAGCTCTAGTCCTTAAAAAAAGAAAAAAGGGTGAAGACATGAAAGATTACCGACCAATCTCTCTTTTGAATACTTCATTGAAAATACTTACTGGAATAATGAACCAGAGAATAAAGAGATTCCTCCCTAAGATTATATCCCCTAACCAAAAGGGCTTTATGCATGGACGTCACATCGAAGACTGTCCTAGGTCCATTCAGGATGCCATTGATCACTGCATGGCCCATCGTGTAAATTATGCAACACTGATGGTAGATTTCGAAAAGGCCTTCGATACACTTTCACACAAGTTTATATTAGAGCAACTCTATGGATATGGCTTCTCCGACAACTTCGTTAAAATGATATCGTCCATACTCCGTAATGCTTCCTCAAGAATCCAACTTCCGGGAGGGCAGGAAACGTTTCATCTCCATAGAGGAGCGAGACAAGGGGACCTTTTATCGCCGACTCTCTTCATCATTGCCGTCAACGGACTCTTGGAACGCTTGTCTTCAGATGGGGAAATTCAGGGCATAACCACGGGCAGTACGACTCTCAAATCCTCTATGTTCGCCGACGATCTTACACTCTGTATGTCCGGTTCTGTAAGTAAATTAAAAAGTTCATTAAAAAAAGCTCTTGACATCATTGAGGATTTTAAATATCGTTCTGGACTGATTATAAATACAAAGAAAAGTCAAATCATTACAAATTGTGAAGACTCGTTAAGAGAAATATCAAATGACTTGGCCTATGTTAACTCAACAGATTTGCTTGGAGTGAGTGTTTCTACTTCAGCGAATGAATCCGATAAAATAAATAAAAACAAAATCTTGGAGTCACTGAGGAAAAAAGTCTTATTTTATAGAAACACTCCCCTTTCGCGATACGAGAAACTTACTGCTTGGAACCGCAACATCTTCCCAGAAATTTTCCATATATTAAAGCACATCCCATTCTCAGGAAACTTTTGCGAAGAAATATATAAACTTAGGGATAGCCTCATATGGGGAAGCTCTAGACCATATATTTCGAGAAAAAGACTCAACTCAAGTGTCTGCTCTTGGGGTCTTGGATCCCTAAGTATCGAATTAATGTGGAAGTCATTGAATTTATCATGGTTGAGGCGATTTCTTTTAAGCAATGATTTTTGGGCAGAGAGAATCAAAAACAAATTCCATGATGTTATAGGACGGCACTTTTGCGACAGAATTTTTATGGGCCCCTCAGAGCTTTTAAAAACTCTTAAGCGGTGTGGCTCTCATTGGAAGAAAATGAGTAGGTCATGGGAATCAGTCATGGATAAGATCCTTCCTCTCCTTGGCGTAAATGAGCCATTAAATAAAAACAGTCGTTTTGATAGTGCCTCGGAATTTTTAGAAGAATGTCAAGCGACTTCAATAGGTCAATTCATTCAAGATGAAAAGGTTCTTAAAAACTATATCCTATTCTTACGAGTTAAGAGATATTGCAAACCTTTATCGTTTGGAATAAACATTGTAGGTCCGCCCATTCCATTTTATATAGCTATTGGTGCTCTAACAAACCAAGCCATTCGGAGATCCCTTATAGACACGCGAAGTCCAGGCCCATCTGCGATAGTAAAAAGACGAAGAGAAAACCTAGGATGTGAAAAAGAAATGTCATTTTTAGATCCAATAATTATTATGCGAAATACATACACCGACTCAAGACAAAAATGGCTGAGGTACCGGCTAGCCACTTCCTCGCTCTTCTTGAGTAAATCCAGGGCGAACCCAGAAGATCAGGTCTGTCATTGGTGTAAAGAAGTGAAGGAGACATCCTTTCACTTCTTTTACTTTTGTCAGAAAATCCTCCCAGTTATCCGTGCCGTGGAAGAAGAAATAGTAAGAGCTTATGGAACAACACTGGAACCGTCTGATTGGCTAATTTCTACCTCACCTCGATATGGGAAGGCCTTCCATATAGAGCATATAATCTCCTCGGTGCAAGGGCTCCTCTACGCATGCAGGGTCAACGGAAGATGCATTCCAGCAGGGATACGAAAATACGTGGTCCAAAGCATAGAAACTCTTAGATCTGCAACAACATAGTCAACAAACAAGGCGGTTTTCTTTAAAAAGTATATACAAAACACGATGTCACATAAATAATTATTTTTAAGAGTTGATACAGCTTTGCAGGCTTTTGGTTTTATTATTGTTATCTTTTAATAATGAATTTACCTGTTTCCCTATCAATCTTTTAATACCCACCCTCATTTGTATTATACCTTTTTTAACATATCACAAGTCATTGTAATTGGATGTATTTGAAAAATTGTATTGAAATATATATTGGATATTTTAAAAAAAAAAAAAAAAAAAAATGTAAAAATATCTATTTCATTTGTATGTAGATCAACTTGTGTCAAAATCTTCCTTTACTTTCAACCACATAATTGAAGAGCGGCAACCCAAAAAGGCAATAGGTCATGGTTCATTCTTGAAATACTTTTCTCGTGTGGTTTTCCTTTGCCCCTCCTTTCTTTTTTTAATTTGCAAGCTAAATAAAGAATTCAAAGAATGCAGGACTACCTCATCTATTAATTTTGTGCCTCTCTACTACCAAACATTTTTAATTAAATTCTGTCGACAAGAGAAAATATATAATTAAATTTACTCCCTTTTAAAATTTACCAATAGCAAGGGTTATATGCACTCGGTGAGAAATCATATATTTGTACAAATAAATGCCTCACACAAAGAAATCTTCATTAGGTAATGAGCAAAATGTATGTATATCTATTAATAAATAATTTCATGATTGTCTTATAACAGATCTCAAAGAAAAAATCTACAGAAGCATTGGTGGCCACTTACAATATTTATATGAGTTACACGGACATAGAAAAAGATACTCATTTTTCTTTTTGTAGAACTATGTTTTATTATTTTTTCACTCAAAATAATGCATTAAAAATAAAATCACACATAATTGCATATGCAATTATAGATTTATGATAAATGTAATGTATCACGTAATTAAAGTTAAAAATATAATTTAAAAAATAGGACTTTCATAAATAAATATAAGAATTCAGACATAATAATAATAATAAAATATGAGAAAATACGTCCAAACAATATTTTGAGATGTAAGGTCCATCGATTAACAAAGGACTTCACTGATCTCTTACTTCTTCTTACCTAGCAATGAATCCCTATATCCTATGGGTTTGATTAGTTTATTTCTTAATGCCTCTTCGCAGTCGACTATCTGTTTAAGTGAAATTGGATTGAACAATTAACTTGTTTTGGAATGGGAGGGTTATAAAATTTTGACCACTACTTGTGCTACTCCTTGCATTATTTTACATCATCTACCTCAACCCTTTCCTGGGCATCCGAGCAGTTTAGAAAATATTCTTCTAAGGGGAAAATTCATATATTTGTATATTCTTTAGTTTGCGTTATTTCTTTTTTTAATTAGTATCTGTAGGAACGATACTTTTGTAACTTTTGTTGTGCTTTGTACAGGTATTTTATGGGTTGATTCTTATAGCCGTCTCTAATACTATATTCAAATATTTATTTATATATATTATATATATATATATATATATATATATATATATATATATATATATATATAATATATCAGGGCTGTGCAGGTAAATTTGGAATAAGTTCACAGCCATCCAGATTAATAAGGAGAGGTTCTAGAGAAATATTTATTAAACAAAAATACACATAGACAATTATAATCAACTTTTATTTAATGTGTCCCCTCCAGCTTCCACCACAGTCTCCACACGGACCTGAATGCCCTCACTGACCTGGACACCTCCGCAGCCTCCAAAGACATGGCCACAGACGTGGAACAAAAAGAGGAACAGGCAGAATGACAGGGGATCTGTAGGGAGGCTTCTGAGGTCCCCATGGTCTTCAGGGCAAAGAACCCGGCTGCAGTGATGGTCCTGGGTGTCATCAGCAGTGAGGGCCACGTCATGCCGCCACACTTCTTTGAGCCCAAGCAAAAGGTCAACCAGGATGTACTTGGAGGTCCTCAGTAACGTGGTCAAGCCTTGGATAGACACTGTGGCCTCTGGGAGGAAGTACACCTTTCAGCAGGACTCTGCCCCCGCCCACAAGGCCAAGACTGTGCAGGCAAAGCTCAAGGAAAACGTGCCTCACTTCTGGGATCCTCAGACCTGGCCCTCCAACTCCCCAGATCTCAACCCTTGTGACTACTACCTGTAGGGAAGTTGGAGGGGAGGCCTGTGCGACCCACCACAACTCTGTGGAGGCCCTTAAGTCGTCCATCACGTCTGTGGCCATGTCCTTGGAGGCTGCGGATGTGTCCAGTCAGTGAGGGCATTCAGGTCCCGTGTGGAGACTGTGGTGGAAGCTGGAGGAGAACACATTGAATAAAGTTGACCATAATTGTCTAATGTGTATTTTTTGTTTAATAAATTTCTCTAGAACCTCTCCTTATTGATCCTGGAGGCCATAAACTTGTTCCAAATTTACCTACACGGGCTGTATATATATAATAATTATGTATAAGGATATTTTCTCCTCACAATTTTGTACATTCCGCTGTTTGTTTATAATTTTTGTTACCATTATCTCTAAAGAACTCTAATGCCTTAATGATATATATTTTGTTTATGTAAATTAATAAGTCAATTATATTTATTGGTTCAATACAACTGTGTCTACCTACAAAGGGTTATTGCTATATTTTATCATCATTAGTATAAATATCATGTTATCTAAGAATAGAGTAAAGAATAGCAAAAAAAAAAAAAAAAAAATTCTGTTATTTATACTTTATTTAATTCACATTTTTATAATGATTAGTTATTGATCATAAATTTCTTTATTCATATACCTACATCCTACAAAGGATCAAGGATACATAGAAAAACGGAATCTTGACTTCTTTAAGGATACTTTTGGCAATGAACTTCATTTTTTTTTTTTTCATCTGCGTATATCTTTTGAAGCACTTGAAGGGAGTTTTTATATGGTTATTGAATGCCCATTTACATGGGTACTAACTTTCTTTTTAACCTTAAGTGCTCTTGAGCCTTTAGATTACCTTTTTTGATGATAATGACAATAAAAAATTGGCAAGGGGATTAAATGAGGTTCAAGTGGAATGGGCGGGGATCTGACTTAGGTTATCTTGATATAAATTGTTCACTATAGACATACTTGATCCTAGGATTGTAAATTTCCGAATCCATCTCTCGAGATTATATGTTTTATATCTTTTAGATACGTAAAATTAATCTATAATATAAAACGCTTAAAAAATATTGATGTAAATTATTTGTGAGAGGAATCTTACATTTCATCATCATTTTTTGAAATTGGATTTTGAAATTACATGAAGCAAATATATATATATATATATAAGATCGAAATTAGAGCAGGATGGTGTACAGTGCGTGTGTCACTTGGTGGATGGGATAAAAAGATTCCATAAATCCATAGAGGAGGAGACATTGTGAGGAAGTAGAGGGGGGGGGGAGAAAGGTCGTAAATCTATTGAATAATAAAAATATTAAGCGTCCAAAACGAGCTTCGGTTGACTCCTCCTCCTATTTCTGGCTGCCTTCCCCGAAATTTCAAATTCCATGATGATAATTTATTTGTGCCATTGTTATTTATTATATAGGTATTATGTATATTTCGAGGACAGCCCCGATAACCTTTTGGGAATTTATATGGATAAAGAGGAAAAGTAGGGTCATTACTTTTATATACATAGACCTATACATAAAAAGTATATCTTTATATATGGATTAGAGAGTAAAATACCCAAAAAAACACCAAAGACATGATCAATATGTGAATTATTATTATAAGCAAATGAATTACATGAATTAAACAAAAATACCAAATTATGGGGAACCACATGAAGGTAGAATAACAATGAGCAAAAAAGTTATAATCAAATATTTTTAAAATACCAATCACTTTTCTATATAGCATATTTGACAAAAAAATTGACCAAAAACCTCAATTAAACACAAATTACTTAATTGGAATAAAGTCCAGAATTTAGTCATTCATTTCTCAATATTATGTACCATAAATTATGAGGTCGACCAATTAAAACTCAAAAATTTATCAGATCAACAAAAATACTTCTCAATCAGTACAAATAATCCCCTCCGACTGCAATGACGTCGTGGCAGTGTCCCGGAGCTTCCTGAGTTGGTCGTAGAGCTCATCTTCACTGACCTCCTCATCGCCCGCTCAACGGTGAGTGTAGTCTCCTCGTGGCCCCCAAACTCGTCCTCCCGGAGCAGGTACTTCAACTTCCGGAACAAGAACCTGTCACACGGTTCAAGTCGGGTGAGTAGGGTGACTGTTTCACCGGTTCCACGTCCCTCCGGGTGAGGAACTCCCTGGTATCGGTGGCTGTGTGGGGACGTGCATTGTCCCACATGAGGAGACAATCTTTCAGCCAGATCTTGTCCTTTTTCAGGCTGAGAAAGCGCTTCCCAGTCGTCTCAGGTACTCTATCATGGTGTTCCGGTCGGCTGTGGTCTCGGCAGGTAGTGCAGTGATCGATACCCGCTTCGGCTTGCAGGTGAACCCCATCAGAATCATCGTCTTCCTCGCTGTCTGTTTCACACGGGGGGTCGATAACCGGGCCCCGTGGGCTCCGCCCAGACTTGCCTCCGCTCCGCCGAATCCCAGTAGAACCAGGACCGGTCCTGGACTAACAGATGAGACCCCAGAAAGTCCTCCCCGTGTTCCTGGAACAGCTTCAGGAGGTCCTGACAGCACTTACCTCGCTGCGTCTTGTTGGCTTCAGAGAGCTGGTGAGATACGAGCACGCTGAGGAGGTTTTCGGAGCTCTAGATCCTCCGTCAGAAGCCTGAAAACAGTTGTAAATGGTAGGGACACCTCTGCAACAACTTGCCGAGTGATCATACGGGGTTATCCTCGACCAGGCGCTTCACACGGGCCACATTCTCCTCTGTCCTCGTGTCCCGGGACGTCCAGGACGGGTCTTCTTGTCCAGGGCAAAAACACCCTTATTGAACTCAGTGTGCCACCTTTGGAGGGTGGAGAGGCCAGGGCAGGAGTCAGGGAAGGTAGAGAGCAGGTCCCCGTGGATCTCGTTGACTGTCCTGGCGAGCTTGATCCGGATCAAGAAGTAGGAGCAAAAGTCGGGTGTCTCCATTTTCAGCAGCGAGTAGAATGAATGATAGAAATGAGAGGGATGGTCATTTTTGGTCTACCTTATTGATAAGATCCTAGGTTCGATAGAGTAATTTTAATGCTATAATGCTTCTTTACCTATATCCTGTCGGATGCAATTCTATTGAACCATATAGGCAAAAAAAAAATGACGCGATTATTCACCTTATATACTAAACTGAGTGGCGCCATACAGTCTGTCCCATGCAAAAATAGTCGAAAGAACGTTCCCGTTGAAATTTTTTATATAGCGTGTGAACTTTCGAGATAGCTAACCTACCTCATTTATGGAACAACCTAATACAATATATATATATTATATATATATATATATAAATATATATATATACATAATATATATATATATATATATATTATATATATATATATATATATATATATATATCTATATATATATATATATATATATATATATATATATAATATATATATATATATGTGTGTGTGTGTGATGTATATTCTTAAAATGACGCTTGAGAAAAAAAGGAGAAGAAGAGAAAAACGCCTTTTTCTGTTTCTAACTATTTTTACTTCATAAGAAATGATCATATAGAAAATATTCCTTAAAATTTTACCTCTTATCAACAACTGACAAAGTAAATCACAACACCAAACTATAAAAAGTTCTTATATTTTCATATTAACCCTTTGAATAATGACAAAAAGCTTCAGAAAATACACAATTGGCCCCATAAGTTGTGAAATATTGTATTTAGCCATATATGATGAGCATTACTGATGTTGGTAACCGTACATATCAATGGTTCTGGTCTGTGATGATTTTCTTTTTACTCTATGAGAGAAAATTATCTCTTTAAGTTACTGTCATCCCTCTTTTTCGACTCCCGTCACTGCAATGAGTATAATGACTATAACGACAGGACTTCGAGGAATCCAATGTGCAGCACCCAATACAACCCATGTTTCCCAACCTGCTCTTTTCAACCTCTTTGGCGTAAAGTCAATCCTCAGGAGTTCCTCTTCAGACTCATCAAGCCCATCTCCTACAACTTTAATCCAAAGAGCTCCTCCAGTCTTCTCTCGATAGTGCGGAAAAGGAATCTCCCCTCCATGCTCCTTCGGACGATCATAGCTTAGAGCTCCATTTCATCAAATCTGAACACTAGAAATGTACATTAAGGGCTCCACCAGAAGGTCATCAGAGTCTGTCCTCTGTGGGTCACCACCAAAGAGAGCAGATGTGTCCACGGGAGCCCCCAGGATTGGCATACTTCAGCCGAAAGCGTCTTCACGCACTACCAAGGTCGAGAAGAAGGAGTACCTCCATGACAAGTCATTCGACGGACTTTGGCTGAAGGTAATGGGAGCCCGTTCCCCTGAGTATCACCTGTGATAGAAAGAGAGAGCTGATCAGATGTGTCCTTGGGAACTCCGTATGAACAAACTTTAGCTGAATACCCTTCGCGCTCTGCCAAGGTTGAGATGGAAGAAGTCATCTGTGGCAGACCAGTCCAGAAGGCCTGTCTCTTAGATAAGTGACGAATACATCCCTGTCTTCGTGAGTGACGTGGAGCTTCAGGTGGGCATGACCAAGAAAAGGCCGTATAAGTGCAGGACTTAGCTCTTCCTTCGTGAAGCATTGCTACTGTGCCTCAAGACGGTCTCCGTGAGGACTGAGAGGTCGCTGAGGAATGGAAGGAGGTCTTTTAAGGATTTTAACGACCGAATTCTTCTATACTATATGATTTTTTGGGGAACCTATTCATTACACGCAAATATTTTTTGAGCTACCTTCCGAATAGCATATCATGAGTTGCCAATTTGAAAATAATTAATGTAGATATACGAATTGCCCCTTGGCCCAACTTTTACCCACTCCTTTTCAAAGTTTAGTTTTTATATTGTATAAAAAAGACAATATCGACAGTGTAACAAACACCTTCTTTTCTATGCATTTGTTCTTTTTAAAATACAAAAATTGTATAAAATAGCTGTTATGTTTTCTGTTTATGTCTACATATATCCTTATAGAAACCAATAAAGTATCGCCTTATAGCTAAAAAAAACTACAACTATAAACTGTAATATATATTATATGTGTAGCAGAGTCCTTCTCTCTACTCCTTTATATATTTGATTATATTTAATTAAAATTTATAAATAAGATTTATATTTGAAAAAAGGTATAAAGGAATACCTCTAATAAAATATAGAACAGTTTCGACTAGATAACCAGAGGTGAAAGACCATTCATTCCCCTTTGGTACATTGGTGACCCCGACGTAATCCCGTCCTCTCCATACTCCTGGAGAGGACGATGGTGACCTGTGAATATTAGTAAGAGACGTTTCAGCTCCAGTTATCTAAGATTGGCTTACTAGATTCAAGGTTTATCATACCTCCTGATCTCCGGCGTCCTCCTCGTCCCTTGACGTCCGCCGTCCTCTCCATACTCATGGAGCCTCGCCATCCTCTTTACATTTCTGGAGCCGTGCCGTACTCTATCTTTTTACTACTGGAACCTCGCTGTCCTCGTCCTTCTCAAATATGGAGCTTCGCCGTCTTAACATTTACCAACTTCCAATAGGCTCTATAGGCTCCGGTGTATTTAATCGGCTTGCAGTGATTCCTGCAGTTTGAGTCGATCCTCGCTACATCGCCCTTCGCCGTCTTCGTGCCCAAGCCTTCCCACCGTCTCCACGATGTCTACAACTCCTCCGAGCCCACTGCCACCTAGCCGCTCGCCGTCTCATTGAGCCATAGCCTCACCACGCTTACACAATCCAGCACTCTCCGTGCTCTCACCTTCAAGCTAGTACACGCCTTCAACGTCTGTATTATGATGGACCGCAATTCTACTTTTTCAAACATCCAGGGATTTCATTCCCCACTGGATGGCAGTCGTGTCTACAGCTAAAACGCTCTTTATGGATCCCCGCCACTTACTTACGGATCCACAACTACAATAAAGTCATCAAGACACCGGCTCGAGAACTAATCGCCTCTAGGATAACATTTCCTAACATCAATCTCAACAAACCCTGAACTCCCACCTACTTAACTTGCCTGATAGCCTGGAATGGGCTGCAAGATATCCGTCGCCCTGACGTGGAGTAGGGAGTTCTCGTTTTCTATTTGTTCTTCGTTCGTCCTACTTGTCACTGGGGGGGGGGGGGGGGGGGGGGGGGGGGGGCACTGTAGCAAAGTCTTCTCTCTGCTCCTTTATATATATGATTATATTTAATTAAATTTTGTAAATAAGATTTATAATTGAAAAAAGAGGTATAAAATGAATACCTCTAATAAAATATAGAACAGTTTCAACTAGATAACCAGAGGTGAAAGGCCATTAATTCCCCTTTGGTTACATATGTATGAAATATAATTATTCCTGAAGATCTATAACGTATAGCACAATAATATAAATGAGGAATTTTATATATGAAGAATTACTTATATAATTTTGGTGGATTAATATATATTTCACGCAATTACTAGTAAAAAAATTGTTCCAATATTTTTAAATAATCGCTAGCATGAATTCGTCATAAATTTATTTATTTACGTTCTATAATAGATACGATTAAAAAATATGTATTTAAACTGAATACAAACTAGAGGCTATATACACTCAGAGAGTGCAAACCTCCGCCGTCACGGGGTCCTTATGAGCCTTCCGAGGCGGATTTTCACGACTGGGGGGCCGTAGAGGGACGGGGGAGGATCCCCTCGACGGAAATTCCGAGAGGAAGACTCTCCCGGCACCCAATTTCACAGCACAGTGACATCTATTGGAGAGTAGGCTACTTGAATATTTATTAGTATTTGCTCATTTTGCATCTTAATTCTGCACTCAGAGATGCCAAAATTGATCACTTGTTTTCCTTGTTGGCATTTCCACAACAACCCCACAAAGTTTCATCTGAATCCGTTCCGTACTTTTGAGTTACCTGCTGACAAACAAATAACAAACCACAAACGCATTAAAACAATACCTCCTTCGGCGAGGTACAATCCTCCTTCGTGGAAGCATAAAAAGTTATCCCTCGAAAACTAACATATGATATAATACTATAACACAATAACGTATAGAGGAATTATTTAATAAGTAGAAAATAAAAATATTTTTCTGTGTTTTAGAGAACCAATACGTAATAAACATCTTTTTGTTATGAAAATATGGAGATCTGTATTAATTAGCATGATTTTGAACTGTAAGGATTTTTTTAGAAATGTTTTCGTAGACATAAATAGATTTAAAAAAATAGGCCTTGGAGGAAACTTGTTGTATTAGAGTATAAGTAGTACCCCCCCCCCCTCCCAAACACGTAAGTTAAAAGGTTGCTCGCCATAGGGTTTATCCTTTATGCCTTTTGGAAGGAATCAAGACTATTCCATTTTTTAATTGTTAAATTTCAACATCTATATAAGCATATGTATTTTTAGTATAAGCCATGCTGAATAAAACTATGAGCCGTAGCGGCATGACACAAAAAGCAGGATCCCATGGTACTCTCCAAGATATAGAACGCAGTTTGCACTGCTTGTTTTCTTGAACGGTTCCCCCGGAATCAAAAGCCATTTTATGAAGTGGACCTGGACTGTATCCAGATTTATTTAGCAGCACGTAAGCCTTCTTGAAAAGTTTATGGTGTGGACGTTAGGTTTCGAAGTTCGGCGACTGGTAGTTACTCCTTAAGGAATCTATTCGAAATTCCTCTCTCTGTCCGTCATGAGAAGGATCGAAGTTCAGATCAATTGTGGCCTCCTCCGTGATTGTAATTCAGACTAGGAACGTCCTTGCTCAAAGAGGAAAATATTTATTATGTCAGTTTAATTTTAGTAATAAGGCTGCATAGAGTCTCTTTTTCGTCCACGGTCCTGATGAAAGGGATTAGTTTCCTTGACTTTTCCAGGATGACCAATGATCTGTCCACCTTTAAATGGAGTTTTCCAATTGTTCCATTCCTTTACTGAGAGTATGCATTAAAAATTAATTTTCACAAGAGGAGGCATATAGACAGGCGATTCTTACTTACTTTATAGGAGTCTTCGCTCCTTTTTCTATTGTTTTCTTGTATCTTTCTCCATGTCGGACTAAGGCTGAGAAGACATTGAATCGATCACTGGATGATGGTTTTCGAATAAAGATAGAAACGACGACTTATTCCTCCTGAATCATAACATTTTTACAATATATATTCATTTTAACACCATCTCATAATATTATGTTTATATTTGTGTATGAAATGCTTAAGCTATGGGTACCAACATTGAAGCTAGATATATATATAAAGCATGATTTAAAGACCATCAATTCTTGAAAAGGGCATTTTCTTGTGACTTAATCGAAAACTTGCAATAATAAAATATGAAGTGCATCCTCCATAGAACAACAAACGCTTTGTTTTGGTGCTTAGTAAAAAATGCCTATGCTTCAGTTTAAAAAAAATCAGCTCCATTACATTACTATTGTAAATTCTACCTTTTATCATCAACTGACACAAATCTATCATAAGGGCAAACTATCAAATCGATAAATATTTTATATTATCTTATGATTTATGACAAAAATATCCTAAAAATGCGCATAAGTACTTGAAGTTTTGAATTCTATACTTCGTGAGATAAACAAATGCTACTGTTGGTAACTCTACCATATCAACCAGTTCTTATCAACATCTTCGTACTGTTATCGAAAGAAAACAATATTTTCTTTACCCTACTTTTATTCTTATAATTTTTTGTTTGTGAATATAAATCTAAGGATACCAACTATTATAGCTAGATATTTTTTAACGGGGTTCGAAGGATAATTAAATGTTCGAAAGCGCATTTTCTAATGACTTAATAGAAAAATTGAAGTCACAAAAAATGTAGAACATTTCTCACAGAATAGCAAACGCTTGTTTTTCGTATTTTTGTAAAAGATGTCTAGGCTTCATTTTAAGAAATTCATCACATATATATATATATATATATATATACAGGGCGGAATGGCCATAGTAGTACCGAGACTATTCCAGGTAGGCCGCTGGCCCAAGAACAAAGCAGCCGTTGACAGCTTCCCAATGCATATTGGGCCTGTATAAGGCCGGTGAGGCATAATTGTCCCGGTGGATAAATTCTTCCCACTCCGTTCCTGTA
>CP045895.1:8299845-8324563 GCA_013387185.1 Caligus rogercresseyi | reverse complement strand
ATACATACATGAACCATGAAGCAATCTACATATTTCAAGAGAAAGGGGTGAAGCCCTATGGAGTCCTCCTTCAAGATCCACGGTTCCAAAGAGACTAATATGCTGGGTTCATCAATGAGAAAACCATTGATTTACAATTATGAGACCGGAGGGTGAGGAGGACTCCTTCATTTGTTTGTTGAGGAAGCAATGCCTTAAAGAAAGACTCCTCTTCTAGAATTTACGAATCCAGAGACGTGTAGGAGGATGCTTCAATGAGTGGAGTCTCCGTAGTCATCCGAGACCCCCCCCCCACCCCGGAGGAGGAAGGAGCAATGCCTGAGAGACTTCCTCTTCTAGACGTTCGAGTCCAAGAGACGTGTAGGAGGAGCTTCATGAGTGGAGTCTCTGTAGTCATCCGAGACAGATCCGGAAGAGGGGGATGGAGGGAGGGTAGATATTTGAAGACGAATGAGTAGGAATAGGTCATGAGGAACTTCCTCTTTTCACGATCCAGGTGCCCAAAGATTCCACTTCTATGTGTAAAGTCACTATTTCTCGATCCCGAGACTCTTCAGGATGATAATAAGTTAATTATCTCTCTCTCCTGTGTCTCACTTGAAAAGGAGACTCCCCGATAGAATAGGCTAGTAGGTAGACAGGACAAAGGCAATGACTCTCTCTCTCTCTCTCACGGGAGTCCATTCCTCCCTCCCTCCGGGGTGCCCGACACGTCATCTTCTTTGAGCAGACGGAATGAGCCAGCCAACCAGCCTTAAGGAAGAGAGAGGAGGAGGGGGGTAATGTCCTTGAGGGTCTGTCTGTCTCCGACTCATCATCCTCTTTGATGCAAAGAGAATAGGCTAAGCACCCTCTGGGGAGTCATGTCCTCCTAAGCTTCCACTCCTTGCTCCATGCTTGATCCGAGGCTGTGTCACGATGAATTCTTCTCACAAATGTTGTCTACGACGGCACAGCCGGCAGGCCACTCATTAGGAATCCTGGATCCTCGGAAGATTTCCGGGAAAAAAAACACTCAAATTCCAATGAAAGAAGGAAAATTACTCTTTATTGTTTACATACGTTGTGACGTCAGTTTCTCTCTCTGTTTCTATCTCACTGGGTGAGTTATGAATTTCTCTAAAAAAGGGCAAAATAGAGAGGATTTAAAAAATATTCATTTGCTAATTTTGATTAAAATAAGGCATTTTATGGAATATTAAGCATATCAAATTAAAGCTTGATATTTTTTCTTCATATTCATATCAATTTTAATCATGTAAGACCTTTGAGTGAGGAGCAGTGAGGAACAGTGAGTCTCTAAGAAAAACCCTTCATTTTTCGTACAAAATGACATATATTTTAAAGTTTAATGTGCCAGAGACGAAGTAAAAATTGAAATGAGTACTTGGATCTAAGCTCTATCAAATTATTGCTATTTATTTTGTCTATACTTCAGTCCTTGTATGTCAAATGGCTCTGAATCGAAAAAGTGCTGAAAAAATGAAATCCATTTAGCTCTGAATTTATCACTAACTTTGAAAAATGAATACCATATTCGGAATCAATGGATAAAACTCTATAAGAATTATGGAAAATTAGTCCGACCTTTTTTTGGCTGTTGGCCAGTGTAATTAATTTTAAAATTTTAATAAATACACTATATTTATTAATTAATGATAATTATTTTTCTTGTTTTTTAGGATCATCCAATCATGGAGGATGGAACAATAATCGTATGTCTTCCTAATCTCACGAAATCCTAAGGATCTTATCAAGATTAAACCATGAAGTATTTATAGCTCATGTAAATAATGGAAAAGCGCCAATTTTGGCACTCTTTGAATATGTAGGGTTGACGCAAAAGAAAATTCGAGGTTGCGTGATTTTTTAAACACTCCATTCGATTTTTTTAAACGCTCCGTACGCAAATGTCTTTAGTAATATATATCGACGATTGATGAAGAGAAAGAGGGAGAAAGAAAAAGTACGAAGGAAAAAATAATCATCACTCATTCCAACACAATGGAAGCAATCTTCAACGACACTAAAGATGTTGAATCCTCCAGGCAATTCCTCTAAATGAAGGATTGCCTACGGTCCGAGTGCCACCACCCAATGTCATACGTGATTTACAGCCTGAATTTGAAACGTTGGAAATCAGACGCTGGTACTCAATTTTATGAGGCATATGCTCTCGTAAATTGAATTCATACCATGCAAAATTGGAGGCCCAGGAATTGTGGTACAAATAGACGAATCCCTCATGGAGTAAAGGAAGTACTTCGTAATTGAGGCCATCTCGTCACTCAGAGGTGGGTCTTTGGGGGGATATTGTCCTTCCACTAAAGAGGGATTCATCATGATGGTGAAGGTGAGAATTGCTTACTATTGTTACATTTGCTATGCATAATGACTTAATTTATATATTAGGATCGAAGTGCGGCTACCCTCCTTCCCGTAGTGATTGAGAACATAAGGTCGGGTTCCATCATATACAGCGATGGATAGCTGCATACGATGGAGCCAGTCTATCCCCGTTATCTTCACGAAGTCACGAACCATTCACGGAACTTTGTGGATTCAAGGACGGGCGCTCACACAAACAATGTGGAGTGCTTATGGAAGAACGCCAAAAGGAGATTTAAAGAAATGACAGGCGTTCAGGACTCCACGCTCCACAGCCACTCGGATGATTTTTTGGCGATAAAGATGGGGGAAGAGTGAAAAGGAGGCCTTCAATATTATTTTAAAGAATATTTGTGAATTTTACAATAAAAATAAGTTTAATATGTTAAAATAATATATGTTATTTTATATATCATTGAACATATCTTTTAAATTAAGGGCAACAGTCAACAAAAATAATCTCATTTATAATAATTTATTTCGACTTTATTATGAAGAAGCTGAATTGTTTTTGGTGGATGGAATCTCCACAACTTATTCTCAAATATTTTTATTTTCATTAAGCAAAACATTAGCATTTTGACTTGAAGGATAACTTTGGTAATTTTGAAGTTATATAAGGTATATTTTAGTGTGTTTTTAACATAATATAGTTGTAATAATAATAATTAAAAAGAATGTGCGCGTTTAGTGGAAGTTTTTTTTAAATATAAAACTTTATTTATTCAGAGAAATTACACATATTGAAATGTATCAATAAACATTATAGTTTAAAATTAGTTCCCTAAATATAAAAGTTAATCATCAACATTAAAATAGGACATAATAGATTAGATCATTGTAGGACATAATACATTGGACAGAGACAGAAATTATAAAAACCATATTTCAAAAAAAAAAAATTCGAATATGAATACAAATACATGGTAAAAAAAATAATGTACTATAATTTTTGTCAATTCTATGGATAAATTAATTTCGCAAAAAGGTGCAAACATTTATTTATTTATGATTTTTCCTAAACCTTCGGTTAACTTTTATTAAGTGTTTTAAAAACTCAAAATACCTTTTGGAGCAGGAAGGATAAAACCTGACTAAGTCGCCAACATACGTCCAAGAAGAACAACTCACATTTGGGATCTTAATTGCTAAGGCCGAGTACCTGGCTGCAGTAGCGATCAATATGGCTTTGATTGAATATTTGGATATTAACTCGTTGCCAGTAAGCCTTTGCGAAATGTAACTTCGGCAACTTAAGAGAGCCAAATCCAAGGCATCTCGAGATAACGCAATCCACTCCAGCTCTTTTGGGGCAAGAGTGTTTTTGAAGAAAAATTTATTTTTATAATTTTGTCGAATAATATCAATTGACGAATTTGAATTAAAAAGAGGCGTACCCTTCCATATTAAGCGTTGACAAAAAGCCAAAAATTGGGACACATTTTCTAGCTTGTCATTAGTAAAATCGGTTCCTAACATTAGCCATGTAAAAGTGGGACTTGTTGTAAAAACTGAACGCCATTCATCGTGTGGGTGCGACGACATATCTATTAAAACCTTTTGAAAAATCTTGGGTAAAATAATATACAATAAGCTTAGACCTCCTCCTAGGTGTGATCTCGGTCTTTTGAGGGCCTTTAGGTACCTCTGATGGAACAAATTAGTAAGCCATATTTCTTCTTCTACTATGGCTTGCTCAGCTAGCCAAGGTAAAGAAGTTGAAGTTGCTAGTGGAAGTGTTTTCAATAATTAGAGTGAAAGGGTGGCGATTGTATTCAAAATTATTATTGACTACGATGAAAGGATCTTAGGTTAGATGAAGATTAATTACTGTACTATATTTCCATATAGACGCAATTACATCCAATCAAATATGTGAAAAACAAGTATTTCGTAGAAGAGATGTTATATTGGTTAAGAAAACCGATACATAATCATACTGAGGGGGTTAAATATAACGGCTTTTCGCGTTTCAAAATATACCCTTCTTCTGAAGATGGTACATGTCTTTCGTTTCAATGTCGTTTTGGAATTATTTATTAGGACATGGACCTAAAATTGACCGACTTGAAGATACTTTAATAAATTTATCTTGAAGGCTGATGCATTTTTATTATTATAAAGACATGAAAAGTCTCCTCTCTTCATCCTTGAGACTATGAGATAAACTACAGAGGGCTCATTCTGTTATGTTTTCTGGGTTGGTTTTGTACCCTTCATTCATTTAAAGGATCCTTGAACTCATTATTTTCAGTTTTATAGATGCGTCATAAATTAAATAATATATGTACATATTAAAAACAGTTGCTTCACCAGAAAAAGAAATCATCAAGTCGAAAAGCCTTCGTAATACTTTCATCAGCCGCCCAATAAACCGTACTGACATTTATGATTCCTTTTGACACCAAGGATACATAGACCAGTGCCTGGAACATCATCTAGTTATATGTACAAACCGGAGTTCCTTCCGCAGGGATCCCTCACAACGCCGTTCTACACTTTACAGTTGAGCTTATGAAGATCATCAAGGGTCAGCCCATGGCTTTACCTCCTGGTGTCAGTATCCCATGAGTCAAGAATGAACTTTAAAAGGGCCCTTGACTATGCCCTAGATAATATTCAATTAGTTGTTTCTTTAAATTCAAGATAAATAAATAATGACTTAATTTAGGAAGAGTGATTTTTAAAAAATAGGCTTGCAAATACTCTGTTAAAAAATATTGAAGGATTAATTTTATAGAGATTTAAGTAATGCCAAACCTGTTCTATAGCGCCACTCAAGCGAACCCGAAAAAGTGGACTGTAGAGATAGGTGGCCGTTATACACAGAAAGTTTTGACTAGTAATATTTTTTCTGCAGGATTAATTTGGTGGCCACTCTGGATGTGTGACCGCTATAGAGAAGAGATCACTAATATAAGTTTGACTGTATGTATGTAGTATCTATTAACTAAAAAAAGAGGAATGGAGTCCGACTAATAGAAGGTTTCTTATATCATACCAAAATATAAAAACAAATAAAAAATAGGATACATTTTTAACCACTCTAAAAATATCAATATTTAATATTCGGGTTCCCTAGATTTGAAAATTAAAAAATAATATTACAATTCTTGCCTTATTTAATGGCGATAGACCTTATTCAATTCATACAATAAAATAGTATGAAAAATAAAAATAGATAAAAACATTATTAATATGACAACTGATGAAGCATCTGTATTTTCCTTCCTCGTTTTTATATGTCAAAGTTGCCCTTAATTTTTTTTTAAATGTTCTAAAATAAATAGGGTAACATAATTTTTTATTATACTAATATATACATATGAAATTGATTAGTATTTATAAAATTCACAAATATTGTTTAAAATATTATTGAAGGCCTCCTTATCACTATTCCCCCATCTCTCTCGCCAAAGAAATTCGTCCAAGTGGCCAGGGAGCGTGGAGTCTTGAACGCCTGCCATTCCTTTAAATCTCCTTTTGGCGTTCTTCCAAAAGCACTCCACATTGTTTGTGTGAGCGCCTGTCCTTGGATTCACAAAGTTTCGTGAATGGTTCACGACTTCGTGAAGATAATGGGGATTGACTGGCAATTGTCGGATTCCATCATATGCAGCCTATCCATCGCTGTATATGATGGAACCCGACTCTATGTTCTCCATCACTAGAGGGAGGAGAGTAGCCGCACTTCGATCCTAATATAAAAATAAATTTGATTATTCATAGCAAATATAACAATAATAAGTTATTCTCACCTTCACCATCATGAGGAATCCCTCTTTAGTGGAAGGACAATATCCCCCAAAGACCCACCTCTGAGGTGGCCTCGATTATACTTTCTTTTGGCCATGAGGGATTCGTCAATCTGGACCACAATTCCTGGGCCTCCAATTTTTCGTGGGCACAAACTCAATTTACGTGAGCATATGCCTCGTAAAATTGAGTACCAGCTCACGGCTGATCTTGGGCTCACCTCCAAGACATTCGTAGCCATTGAGATGGGCATTTTGTGGGCCCAACACCAAACCAATCTGGTGAGTTGGCTGAAAGGAAGCTTGGAGTTTTTCCCACAAGGAGCCCTTCCTCTCGGAGACGAACCTATTCCCATGAAGGCGACATTTCCAACGTTTCATATTCCGGCTGTAAACCACGAAAGACATTGGTGGTGGCACTCAGACCACGTAGACATCCCCTCATTTGGAGGAATTGCCTGGACGATTCAACATCCTTAGTTTCGTTGAATATTGCTTCCATTGTGGGGAATAAATGATGATTATTTTTTCCTTCGTACTTTTTCTTCTCCCTCTTTCTCTTCATCAATCGTCGATATAATAAACTAAAGACATTTGCGTACGGAGCGTTTAAAAAAATCGAATGGAGTGTTTAAAAAAATCACGCAACCTCGAATTTTCTTTTGCGTCAACCCTACATATTCAAAGAGTGCCCAATGTTTCTCATGTGGGGCTTGTAATATCGCTTAAAACATTTTTGATACAAGATCATTCGCCCCAAAAAAGTTTTTTGTTCAACAGCTTTTCATATGTTAATTGAGTTTACTTTTCAATAAATCATATGTTCTGTTTATATGGCTTCTCGTCCTTTTTTGTTGGTGTTGTAGATTTTAATGAAAAAGTGTATTAAAAACTTTCATAGAACTAAATATAAGCCTTGGTCTATACCCTATTTTCAGATACACTTAGTCGAAGCATTTATTTGTAAAGGTGTGTGGTTCGTCGAAAATCTTTTAAGTAACGATCCTGTTGCAGAAAGTTTTATGCGAAATTATCGGGCACGGCCCCTCACACAGGAAATGTTTAAGAGAATATAAAAAAAATGTAGAAATGTTATTTCTATAAAATAAACAAGCACAGCTAACTCATCAAAAAAAGGTGGAACAAAATATTTTTAATGGTGTTTTATTCAACATTAATTTTGCTTCATATGTTTAAATTTAAAAAATCTTCTGTAAATTATGTACTTGATTAAAAAACTATTATTTCTTATATTCTTTTATATATTTCCGGATAATTTTGCAAAAACATTCTTGCTACAAAAATGTTACCTAGTTTTTTGACTCTTTAAAACGAAACAACCTGAGGTGGAGGTTGTGTCATACAATTTATTCCATTGGTAAAGCCACCAATGTAAACAAAGAGAGAGAGTAAAGGAAGAATCAGTTCATTTGAACACAATGGAGGCAATTATCAACGTTCCAAAGGATGCCAAATCATCCAGTCAAATTCTCCAAATAAGGTTCGCCGACGGTCTATTCCTCTTTCGTGTCCTGAATGGCTGTCAATGAGGCGGGGGAAAATGGGGTACCCATGGAAACGGGACCATCAGCGAAAGGAGTGGCTCCCGTTGGGAAAAACTACAAACTACCTTTCAATAAATTCAGACGATTGCTTTGATCCTGGGCCCATAAATTGTCCTTCTGAACGGTTCACCATGCTTGGGGATGAGTGCTCCATCAGCCGTGTGTACTAGAAAATTGAGGTCTAGTGTATGCAAAATTTGAGGCCCGGCATGGTGCCTTGAGTTGATGAATCCCTCATGACAAAGAGGAAGTGTAATCTAGGCCATCGTGCCTTAGAGCTGGGTGTTTGGGGAAGATTGCACGGTAACAAAGGAGGGATTCTTCAAGATGCTGGCTTTAGTCCATTACCGAAGGAATTTATTTGGCGAGAGAGATGTGGGAAGAGCGTGGAAGATGTCTTTAACAATATTTGTAAATACATTTCGAAATTTGACTCTAATAAATAAATTTAATAAATATATATTATAAAGAAAGATCACTTAATGCATATATGTTTGATTTGATATATTTCAACTAAATAAAAGTTATGATTAATGTGAGGGCTATCGAGAAGACTGGGTCGTATATCAACGGAGTTGTCTATGGCCTATTGAGTAGTCTTAAGGTTGTTTCATCTTCAAATTTATATTATATTTAGTACAACCTACTTACTTTAACTAGTGTTGAGTTCGGTCCGAAAGTACTAGACCGGTCTAAAGTAAAAAAATACAAATTAAGATCGGTCTATTGACCGGTCTCACATTTGGACCGATATGTATCGGTCTGATTTTGTACTTCGGTCTGTATCGGTCCAATTTTATATTTCGGTCTGTATTGGTCCAATTTATATTTCGGTCTAAATCGGTCCATTTCTTTTTTTACATAGATCTATCTAAGCCGGTAAGTAAAGGCTATTAAAATTAAGAACACCACTTACCTATTTCAAGAAGTTTTGATGAATATTAGAAAAATATTATGGTTCACAATATTTATATAATTAATAAAATATCGTCAGTAACATAGTTTGATATCTGATGAGGTTTTGTTGTGTTTTCATAAGTATACGTTCTGCTTTTTATTGTCAATGTATGTGTAAAATTAATATAATGATATCTTCACATGTAATCAAGAGAACCATTCTCCCGTACTCGTACGATTAGCATGGGTCTGAGCACTGAAAATCCCGTGAGCACGGTGCAAAACATGATTGACGTGTCTGAACTAACAACTGGTACTCCGATTTTAGGAATATTCACTCGAGCTATTTGACAAGTATACCTAATAAAATTAAAGGTTTTGTCGTTCACATCGATTAATCTGTGATGGCTAAACGGAATACTATGTCGGCCATTTGGTTCTATTGATATTATATTCGGAGGAATTTGGTTTCTAATTCGGAGGTTATTGTCCTGCAACAAAAGAAGGTTTTCTTCCTTTGGTAAGATTAACAAAGTTATAGAAAATACATACCTACATATGTTGAATTATAAGTATGGGTTGTTGTTTTATAGGTTTATAATGACAATGCTACTACACTTCTTCTTGGAAAACATATTTAAGTAGTATTTACTAATTAGTACTGTTCTTTTATTTCGAAGACATAAATATGTAAAATATATATTATTATTATTAGACATGGAAAAAAAGTGAGGGAGGGATATTTTGGGCGGGTGAAAGGGAGAATGTTTGAATGGCACAATTGAGTTCAGGCTCTTCCTGGCACTCACACATCACTCCACAACATTGCAATTCCTTTGAAAAATTGATTTTGTAAATATAATAAAAATAAACATATGACGTCAATGTTGAAAAAACTAAGTCCAATAATAATAATAAAAAACACACGTAAAATTTCCTTGTTCACTAACCTTCTTTATATTCTCCTTGGAAAAACCACACTTCAACACGGCCATGTGCTAACATTCCTCAAAAACCTCTCTATTATTGTACTTATTATAGAAGAAGAAGGAAAAAGTATTCGTCATCCAGAGTGCTCCTGCCTTGTTCTTATTATTGTTATTGTTTACATGATTCATCATTGCTTGGGATCAAATTTCTCGAATGGGAGTGGACGGGTGGCATGATTCCAGTCATTATATTTGCCCCGTCTCGTCTCATCCTCCTCCTCAATGATCGGAGGAGGAGACGAGACGTTTGGGAGCTCCTTCATCAATGTGGTCGCTCCTAGCACTGACTCGGCTCATGAATATGTTCAACGGGACTCGCGGATCCAGATCCTTCTATAATAAGTACAATAATAGAGAGGTTTGTGAGGATTGTTAGCACGATGGGCGTGTTGAAGTGTGGTTTCTCTTTGTTTCTATCTCAGGTAGGAGATCGAAGTAACCGTACCCGGATTTTTTATAGTTTGGACAGACCTAATAATAATCTTGATAAAAAATTAAAAGGCTCTATTGGTCAAAAGCTTTTAATTTGTTCAAAAATATTTTTTAATAATAATTTCTACTGAAAGTTAAAGCTTAAAATTAATTTCACAAATTGACTGTTGTACTTTAGAATAATCCGATTTAAATATACTTTAGTTGAAGAAATACGACACAAAACCTTATAAAAATTAATTAATATTAATAAGATAGACTAAATTAAGATTTTAAATGATTTTTAAATACTAGTTAAATAACGCATAAACTCAAGACATGTCGAAGTGTATCGTTTAGTAACATTATTAAAATTCGAGAAATTAAAGATATAAAATTTGATTTTCCAAATGCGACATAAGGCATTTTTCTTAATTTTTTTCTTGATCCGAAGGATACGACGCCGAAATTCCAATTAATCATTTGTGCACGTAGGATAATATTAAATGATATTTCTGGGTTACCTCTACGTTTTGCAAAAAAGATCGAATCCCCAAAATAAGCTGAGAAAATGGGTCTAAAATTTTCTAATTTCATGTGACTACTAATTGAGAGCTTTTACAGCTTGAAATAACAAAATATCTTAAATTATTCTACCATTAAATGACAGCTTTTTTGTTGGGTCATGTACTATTTTTTAATGATAGTTTACTATTTTTTATGCTAGTGTACTACAGTGATTACATTTACAACAACATTTTTATAACATGTTTGTATAAAAAAACATTTGCAATTAAATAAAAGTTTTTGGTCAGCAAGAACTTGAACCACATTCACCCCTGCCTTGAAATGGACCCTCAATGGAGGAATTTCTTAAAGGTCTCAATGGGTTTCTTGCCACCGAAGAATATGAATTTTCATATCTAAATAACTGCATTAGTCCCTATTTTTACAATTATCCAGTGACGTCACCTTACTCCCTTTTCCAATGACCATGATGTCATTTCACTCCTTTTGTTATATAAAAAAAAAATATGATATCTCACTCTATCTTTGTCCTTCTATTCCAATGTAAGAGTTGGAATAGAAAAAAGAAAATTCTGCAATTAATTTCCAGTGAAATCATCCATTGTTATGAATAAAAAAAATAGTTTCTTAAAATGACGTCATTGGATCTTTATATTCCTTCCTCCTTTTCTCTATTCCTTATGACTTAGAATGTGGAATATGATTGCTCGATGAATGAAAATAATTCTCTCATAGTCATTCTCGGGGAAAAAGAATTGATATTCCGTCATTAAATCTAAAGAGAATGGGGTATTTTTCTTGACTTCTTATATCCAGTGTATGTGCACCATGTTATTTTGGATTTATGTATATGAAACCCTTTCCACCAAAATATAGGATAAAATTAGGAAGTTATAATAATAGTTTGTACACCATCGTAATATAATATCACGATTAAGATCAATCCTAGGAGAGTCTACAATTGTGATCTCTACTAGGAGAGTCAACAACTCTACTGGATTTCCATCTCTACGGCGACATATACACACATGTACATTGATTTGAAAATATGTACTAAACGGAACATGTACTAATGAAAATAAACAAAAACGTCGTCAGATAATAATGCTATTGAAATGCTTATAATATCGGTCTGGACCGATTTAATTATTACATACGGTCTGGACCGAATATAATTCGGTCTACAGTCTAAGACCGACGGTCTAGACCAAAATTTCGGTCTGTATCAGTCTAGAAAATACTACTTCAGACCGGACCGAAAATCAAAATCGGTCTGAGACCGTGTCTCACACTACTTTTAACATAAACTTATGAACAATGATATAAACAACTTTGGGTAAATTAGTTACCGTGAGTTATGTAAAATTATTTATGATACAATCACAACAAATTAAAAGTCCAAATATTGTTTGTTTATATATTCTAAAAAATTACTTAGAATAATAAATTCTGAAAATTCAAAATAAAGATAGAATTAGATTTCACGCAATTATTGTTCATCAATCACCATTCACAAATCAGATTAATGTTGTGTCAAAAAGTATATTGATAAAAAAAGAAAGATGATACCCCTTCATAACGTTTAAATAAATTTTTTCTATCAATACTATTATATAAACCTTCCATGATCTTGGGGGAAAATATTAATGTCCTCTATAAAAATCATTTAAAAGAGATGCTTAAATTAAGAAAAAAAAAATTTGTTCACCCTTTTTAATGAGATAGATGTGCAGTCCCCTTGGATGTCTGCTATGATATAACGGCTCCGAAGAAAGAGCATGAAATATTACCGTATACAATGAATCTTTTTTCAAAGTTAATTTTTATTATCACTTTCTCTACATAAATTAAATGTAAATAACTATATAACACAAACAATACTATAATTTACAATGTTTAAAATTTTTGAGATAATCGAGATTGTATTTTCTTAAATAATTTTTATACATAAATAAAACTTTTAAAGGTGGAGAACACGAAAAGAAATTACTTATAATACATGAAAAGCTAGTATGATATATTTATATTATCCCTTTCAAATAATCTAAAGCTTCGTAGTCTCCGTAATTATTGCAAATTCGTTGGAGGCGGAGAGAAGAATTTATATACTTTTTTTCTTGGCAGGGGTTCAGTTCCACCAAGCTATGGTTCTACCAATAGTACGTTCTTCCCTGTTCCATTTTCAAGATCTCAATAAATTTCAAGTGGTTAATATAATATAGCTTGGATGGGACACGTAGAATCACAGCCAAAAATGAGAGTCCATATCCTCAATATAATAATTCAGGATTCCCAAGTCCGAATTCAAGTCCTCAAAAATTGATCGAATCCGAGTCCTTGAGTCCCAAAAATCCGGATTCAAGTCCTATAAGACGCATCAAATCTGAATCAGATTCCTTGAGTCCCAAGAGTCCGGATCCAAGTCCTATAAAACTGGACGAGTAAGGCACAACTCTTATATATTTGTCCATAAGTGCATTTTTCCACTTATCACAAAGACCTGGCTTCAAGTCCTTCGAAGAAATTAAGCAAAGATAATGCTGGATTTTCCATGACTTAAACATCCTCATTTACAGCCCCGAGCACTACAATTCTTCAGAAATTTCGAGATGTTTTTTGTTGTTTTTACTCACGACTAATGAAAAGATGATATCTTTTATTATTATTATTTCCCTTCAGCCCCCTTTTCTTTTTTTTTCTTTTTTCCTCTTATTGGATTGATGAATTTATTAAAGTAAACCTACGATGATAATGACCACGATGTTTAAGCGTTCAATTATAAGCAGCAACGACCATTGAGCAACGCGTTAATAATACTCCCTTTAAAAAAGATTGCGATGTTAAAGGCGTGCGATAAAGGAACGTACGAAAAAAAGCATACGATGTTAAAGGCTGCGATTAAGGCGTGCGCGATAATAATTTGTACGATTATATTACAGTAAATCGTCAGTATACTTGTTATTTTAGTCATTCCCATTAAGCACTCTTACAGCACGATAACTAGGCTGTGGAAAACATTAGTTCTGATTTTTGTCTTCACACATACCAAAAAGGCGCCACTGGAGAAGACAGAGCTTAGGAGCTCATAGGCTATGGGAAACATTAATTCTACATTTTTTTATTATCTCCAACCTACCAAAAGGCGGCAATCGGAAGACAGAGTTTGGAGCTATAGACTTTGGGAACATTAATTCTGATTTTTTTTTTTCTAGAAAAACAGGCAACAATTGAAGAGCGGCATATTGAGAACTTCCGAAGATACCAAAAAGGAAGGATAAATATATCTGGAAATGATCTTGGCATACAGTACGGTCAAAATGGGGCCAAATGTCCTATAGCCTTACCATTCTAATAGCAGGAATCCTATTACTCCCCCATTATATTATTTCTACGTTTCTTTTTTTCTCCTCCATCAAAAAGGAGAAAATAACATATTCCCATGTATCTAAAGCCATTTAAGGCCTCTGAGGCTTATATTAGACGTCACCAAAAGTGTCAGATGTATTCTTTATTGAAACAGTAAACTATTTTATTAAAAAACTGGGGACAAAAGAGATGTATTTTCATTGAGTCTCTTTCTTTTTTTCCAGCAGATGCCACTTTGAGATTTAAAAAATATGATGTCATACCGGTTTTTTCGATCTCATCATCACACCCATTTAAATAATTGCATCACTACTACTATTTTTTTACTTAATTTCACAACGATAATAATATTTCAGTGCATTAGGCAACTGTATTAGAACACATGATTTTACTTCAATGTTCTACATATATCTAGGAGGGGAGGTTTCATGTTGGTATCGAGTGCGAGTTCCGCGGAGCAATAAAAATATAGACATGACAATGTTTTTGAAACAATTGTTTAAGTCTACGTCACTAATACGTCACAGGGACTTGATATATCCCATAATTCCTACGTATTTATTTACTTAACTGCATCAACTCAACGCCTCTAGCGGATAAATAAAACGAAAGGAAGCCAAGAAATAATCAAAAATAAGAACAAAAAGTTGTGATGCCCCATTTTCCTTTAAGCTTTAATCCAAGGTATTTAGAATACCAGGTACCTACATTCATTTCATATTTTCATCACAAGTGAACGTATGTAATCATATTAATATTTGTGACGTATCATATATATCTTTTAGCAATATATTTTTGATGTAAGTCGAAAAAAATTGATGTGATAAAATATGTATTTTTTTATTGTTCTAATTAAGAGGCATATATGGTAAAATAATAATTGTTATTTTTACTTTCATCCCAGATATCCAAATTACAAAAACTGTTGTGAAGTTCATTGTATATACAAAAAATATATATAAGATATGATTATAACACTGAACAACAAGTTTTTTTTACTGGAGATGTGAAAATGATTTAGACTCATTTGGGTACGCTGATTTCAAAAAATCAAAACCGTTTTGCTGTATCACGTCAGGATTTTCAGTTACAGAAATATTTCCCATTGCCTAGAAGTCAGGATTTCAATGAAATTTACAAAATTCATTTATTACACTGCAAACAGTGAAAAAGTTTTCTTGGGATATATCACTGATTTGAATACCTAATGGGTCCCTGATAACTAAATTAAAAACCATTTTGCTCAATCAGGTCAGAAATTTTTGAAATTTTGAGTTTTTTGTTTTCGTTTTTCAACTTTTAGACAAAATCACAACTTTTTTGTTTATTGACTACAAAAGTGGTATGAGTGTTTTGGAAATAGCAATTAGTGGGGGCGGTGGAGACTAGTTTAAGTTGAAAAATAATCTGAGAGGCCCCCAAAAATTACATTTATTTTTGATAAAATGACCAAATTTTTGCATATTTTTCGGTATAACATATTATTTATATTACAACTTCTTAAGTAAAACAAAAAATTATCTTTTAAGCTTTTTTATTTCCTACTATACAAAAAAAAATTCAAATTGAAAATGCATGGAATGCTAATTACTAGCATATAAAACTTCTCTATAAAGATCTTCTTTTGTCTGCAAATTAGGATAAGTCAAGAGCTATACTCCTGCATAGTGAGCCATCATGTGGCAATCCCATATTTCTTGGTACCGCCTCTTCTACTGTCCCTCATGTCCTGGTGAAACCTCTCATCCTGCTCATCACTAACACTTCCAAAATTTTTCAGGAATTTCTCCAAGTGACAGAAAAGGAAATTAGTTGAGCTACTTTTAGCTCCAAACATACTGTTTACAGCTTCACATAATTGCTTGACTTGTTGTTTTTCCAAGAAAATTACCCACAAACAGACAAAGGAACTCCAAGCATTATACACAATCGGTTAATAATAAAACAAACAGATGATTATTTTTCAGAAAGAACTTTTCACTGTTCCCCAGTGTAATAAATGAATTTTGTAAATTTAATTGAAATCCTGACTTCTAGGCAATGGGATATTTCTGTAACTGAAAATCCTGACGTGATACAGCAAAACGGTTTTGACTTTTGAAATCAGCGTACCTAAATCATTTTTCACATCTCCAGTATTAAAAAAATGGAATGTGTTATTTAGTGTAATCAATATCTAATATATTTTTATAATAGTCATGTCCTCCTTAAAAATAAAGAAGAATTTACCACTTTCATGGGCATTTGATGCTATTTACTTTGTACTTTGATCTAAGCTCTATTAAATCTTTGCTATTTATTTTTTTCATACTTCAGTCCTTGTATGTCAAAAATGGCTCTGAATCGAAAAGTGCTGAAAATTTGAATCCATTTTGCTCTAATTTATCACTACTTTGAAAAATGATTATCATATTCGGAATCATTGGATAAACTCTAAAAGAATTAGTGAAAATTAGTCCGAAACCTAAATTTTAAGTTGATTTTTGTTGACCGTGTATTAATATACACGATATATGTTTGAAAATATGATTACAAGGCGTTTAAAAACCAAAAAGTTATTCTGCTTGGTAAATTAAAGAAAAACGATAGATTCAACGAGGTTTCACATAGAAGAAGCTATTTTAAAAGGAATTTAATGTTCCATGTTATATTTGATAGGTTATAGTAATATGCTTTTGAACAACAATGTCGATGAACACAACGTTACCGAGGCATTTTTGACAAGTTTTAAGAAGCTTATAACTTTTTTTTGTTATAGTTAATAAAATACACCTTCAAACCACTTCATATCATTCTACATGGGAGATGAGGCTGATCAAATCAATGCAATTATTACAAAACACACAGTTTGTATGCAATAAAAGAAAAAATATATTAGTGATTTTGTGACAAGATTACAAAAATTGTTCTAAATTTTTTTTATATATAACAACAAAATTTAATAATTAAAATGTTATTTTTGTCTTCAATTTTTATGCACCTTCTTTTATTACTTTTTTTCTATGTTTGTCTTAAAATAAAAATAAATGCTCATAGTCTGCGGACTATAAAAAACTCTTTTATCAACGTCAAAAGAGCATCTTAGTTAGGGTTGCCAATCTCAGGGGAAAAAATAAGGGACACCTCATTTGTGGGCGGGCGCGAAAAAATATGAAGCGGGGTTCAGGGGGCAATTTCCTGCATTTTGACCAATTCTAGGGCAAATAATGTAAGGGAGACATTTCCACAGTTTACACAATTTATTTGAACACAAAACGACACGGATAACCAAACGTGGTTGTGCATTTTTTCTTACATTCTTTATTTCTTAATGTTGCTGCTGCTTCCATTTGTATTTCTTTTGGCTTCTTGAAGCAGCTAGGAGCCTTTTATTCTTTAGGGCTGCAGTGTAGAACTCTCTGAGCAAGGCATGCCATAGTTGAGGCTGACAATGAGCTCTGCCTTGATGAGTGCAGTGGAACATTTGTTCCTCACGTTGGACCATTAAGCATTCATGAGAGAGAAGATCCTCTCCACAAAGTGGTAATACGGGACAAATTGCGTCCCGTTACAAATCAATACGGAACCTGTACTTTTGTTTCCAAATACGGTATGATTCCGTATTTCAAGGGACGGTTGGCAACCCTAATCTTAGTACACTTTCAAAGCTTATTGACCCATCTCAATTGTGTGACTCAGTTTGTCAGTCAGATTAAAAAAAGGGAGACGAGGGGGAAGTCAACACCCCCTCCTCATAATCTCCATTTATTAGGATTCTCTTCAGCCTTGATTAGAAGGAGAAAATAAATACTAAGTCTAAAGCTTCTCATTAAGATATTAATTCCCCATAAATCATTTCTAGTTCCCTTTTCCTATCCCTCTTATCGGATTAAATAATCCAATAACAAGAAGAAAAAAAGGAAATCGTCCCTAGGCGCAGCTGGTCTCAAAACAAACATTATTAGTATGTGTAACCAAGGAATACTAGACACATGGAAAGGAAGAAAAAAAAATACGCGCACATGATGCAGGCATTTATTCTTCCCTTATAGAACGTATATAGGTATGATAAATATTAAAATAAATTGAACTGTTATAATGCTTTGATGAAAGTTTAAATTTATGTAAACTAGAGGCATATATACACTCAGAGAGTGCAAACCTCCGCCGTCACGGGGTCCTTATGAGCCTTCCGAGGCGGATTTTTCACGACTGGGCGGTGTAGAGGGACGGAGGAGGGTTCCCCTCGACGGAAATTCCGAGAGGAAGACGCTCCCGGCACCCGATTTCACAGCACAGCGACATCTATTGGCAGAGTAGGCTAACTTGAAAAATTTAGTAGTATTTAGCTCATTTGGCGCCTTAATTCTGCACTCAGAGATGCCAAAATTTAATCACTTCTTCCTTTTGGCACTTCCAACACTCCACAAAATTTCATCCAATCCGTTCAGTACTTTTTGAGTATCCTGCTGACAAACCAACAAACTAACAAACCAACAAACGCCAGTGAAAACAATACCTCCTTCGGCGGAGGTAACTAGAGGCATATATACACTCAGAGAGTGCAAACCTCCGTCGTCATGAGCCTTCCGAGGCGGATTTTTCACGACTGGGGTGGCGTAGAGAGACGGGGGAGGGTTCCCCTAGACGGAAATTCCGAGAGGAAGACGCTCCCGGCACCCAATTTCACAGCACAGCGACATCTATTGGCAGAGTAGGCTAACTTGAAAAAATTAGTAGTATTTAGCTCATTGGCGCCTTAATTCTGCACTCAGAAATGCCGAAATTTAATCACTTCTTCCTTTTGGCACTTCCAACAACTCCACATTTTTTCATCCAAATCCGTTCAGTACTTTTTGAGTTATCCTGCTGACAAACCAACAAACCAACAAACACCAGTGAAAACAATACCTCCTTCGGCGGAGGTAATGAAATAAATGAGTATGGAACCAATATGAATAATAGTTTATTTTTTTCTATTTTTTTTAAATATTCAATATATTTCAATACAATTTTTCAAATACCTCCATTACAATGACTTGTGATTTGTTAAAAGGTATATACAAATGAGGGTGGGTATTAAAAGATGATAGGAAATTACAATGACTTGTGATATGTTAAAAAAGGTATAATACAAATAAGGGTGGGTATTAAAAGATTGATAGGAAAACAGGTAAATTCATTATTAAAAGATAACAATCATAAAACCAAAAGCCTGCAAAGCTGTATCAACTCTTAAAAATAATTATTTATGTGACATCGTGTTTTGTATATAACTTTTTAAAGAAACCCGTCTTGTTTGTTGACTATGTTGTTGCAGATCTAAGTGTTTCTATGCTTTGGACCACGTATTTTCGTATCCCTGCTGGAATGCATCTTCCGTTGACCTGCATGCATAGAGGAGCCCTTGCACCGAGGAGAGTATATGCTCTATGTGGAAGGCCTTCCCATATCGAGGTTAGGTAGAAATTAGCCAATCAGACGGTTCCAATGTTATTCTATAAGCTCTTACTATTTCTTCTTCCACGGCACGAATAATAGTTTATTAATACATTAGTACTACTTATAAAAAGGACACCAAAAAAAGTTCAATAAAATAATTAAGCTTTTGAAAGGAGCTTAGCAATCTTTCTTTACTTAAGATTCAATTTGTTGGCTGCTCTTTTGCGACTTTGATCATGAATCTCGTCGTTTAATTGAGCAACCAAATTTTTTCTGCAGACATGGAAAATTATTTGACTTATTTTTTTAAGATGACCAGCCCATATATGCCCTTTTTCACATTAGCTGTGGAGCATGTTCTTGAGGACCCCCTCCGTGCTGTCAAACATTTTTTCAACGAATGTTCCGTTAAAAGTGGCCCTTGGATTTGAAAATCTTAAGAGACACACTTTCTCGTCGTAGTGAGTTGATATAAAGTAAAGGAGCGAATAGGCATTAACACAGGTAATAAATGTCATATCCGATGGAGTAGATAATCCACCTCTGCTCATGATTTTGGCGAACCTCACAAGCTCGACTTTTTGCTCGTCCGATTCCGCCTCCAACCGAATAACACTTTAAGGAGGAGTGTCTTTCAAAGTAAGGATGACTTTACAAGATGAGCACGATATTTTTGGGGTGATTGAGTATGCAATGAAACCAGCAACGAAGTAAAGGACATTGCATTCTCCTTCGTGAAAATACTTTCTAAATCACTTGGCATCCACTTGGTCTCAATGTTCTCAAAAACTTGGTCCTCAGACAGAAGTTCTTTCACTCTAGAAAATTCCATGCTTGACTATTTCACCAAGGAAATAATTTTTTTCTAGACCTTGAGAATTTGTCGGACACTGATGAAATAATTCCCTCCGCTCAGTTGTCGATACCAGTCAAACCGTTTCTCGATCGGGTCGGACTGGAACATAGACGGAAGAACGTAGACGAAATTATCATCCTCCAAAACATACTCGATCAGATCCGCCAATGCAAGAGAAGTGTGTTTCGTTGCCAAAAAAGTTTCATCCGTAAGACCCCGAAGACAACTCTTTTGCCATTCCTCCAAAAAAAAAAGCGAATTCTCTAAGAAATCCAATAGCCATGCTATTTTCTTTAGAGATTGGCCTCCTTAACTCATCCCTCTTGAAAAGTCCAACTTGCCCAGAAATTTCCTCTGACGAATTCAATTCGTTGAGCAGAGTAAGCTTCATCAATGATCAATGTGACGTTTTTTTCTCTTGTGCAAAGGTCTTGGATTCGTGATTGGAGATATTGGATTGTCGATGATGATAGTCCTGCTTCCACAGTAACAGAGCATGCAATCGATCTCAGGTATCTTGGAGAGGGAAGCGACATTGCATTAGAGGAATAAAGTTGATCATAGAGGCCGGAATTGATATTTGCCACATCTCCCAAGAAGAAGTACACGAGAATATATTCTTCCACTTCGCGGTTTGAAAAGAAGATTCATTTGCTCAAAAATGAATGAGAGCTTTGAATAATGAACTTCTTCTAATTCAGCCGAGTTTATGTATCTCTCAATCCGAGCACGAATATTCTCAAACATTTCTTTGTCCGGAAGTTGGTCCCTCGACCCCAAATAATCAGCTATATTAAGAGCCTTAGTGATTGAACGGATCTTTTTATCGACGACATACAGTGGGATACTAAGCTCTTTTCCAGAAGGGAGTAACGGTGATACATTGGAAGGATAGATCTTCATCGACTTCCAAACTTAAAGAAATCCATTCCGTTCTCTGTTGAAACCATCTTCACAAGTGACACCTTTGGAAGTTGAATTAGAGTGAATCCCGAAGGCAAAGTTTTGATATCAACTCATGATAAAGTTCCTGGGCAGTCTTGACGGATTCCTTCATGGAGAGTTATTTACGGAGACTCTTGTCTCTCATTGATGAGCAACTTCTCTTGCTAGTGGTAGCTACTAGCGTTGGCCTCGGGAGTTGCCTTTTCGAGGAGAGATAAGTGGGGAGATTAGGCCATTTTGAGGGAATGGCACCATCCTTCAAACGTCTAGAAATTAACAAAAGTTCAATTAATAAAAATATAAAAACAGGCCAAAAAAAGTCCATACCTTTTTGGAAGGTTCTTCCTATATTTCGAGTAGGATCCTCAGAAGCTGTTCCGAAGTCTGAATGAAGGAAATGGAGACTACATATTCTTGAACTCGATGTTGGTGTCTAATTAGATGTATCCTAGGAATTGCTTTGATCCACTCCGAAAGGATGGAGTCCTTCTTGGGGAACGTGTGAAAAGTCACCGAAGGATCTTTTGGGGTGCTCTTGTTTCCCTGCTGGCATCCAGGGGCGCAACACATGTTCACCATGATTGTCTATTGGAGCAAGATCAAGCACGTATACACGCTGTGATGACTAAGCAATACTAAAAATGATGCCCGCATGTTGTTGAACATTAGGCGTGTGTTTTTTATCTTCCTTTCCTGGTACGTCTAGTATTCTATGGTGTAACCAAGGAATACTTGAAGTAAGTATTACTTGGTGTAACAGATTTTATCATGGCTGCTCCTTCTTCTGCCCAACCGATGATTATTATTATTACGAAGCTAATCATCCGTGTTTGCATAGTGAGTGAGTGTTTAACTCCCCATGAATAAATGATGGGAAAAGCTTTTTAATATTTTTTAATATATTAAGTCAAAGGATTTATTTAATCGTTAAAACATATAAATAGGCCTTCAATGAATGAGATTACTCTATAGTAGTTAATTACGAATAAGTATAATATGCATATATAATAAAAATAATAAATAATACCTTGATTATTTGTTTCTTTAATTCGATATATTTCAACTGAATATTGTTATGATTTATTTAAGGGAATCGAATAGACTTGGTTCCTTATCACTAAAGATATCAAGGGCCTATTGGGAATCATAAGGGTTGTTTTCTATTAAGGCTTAAACGCCCAAGGTAAACAGGACTTACATCATACGGTGCCGATAAAAAGCACCCCAAATGATGAAAGCCTCTTCTTTTCTTTCTCTTATTTTTACAGTAGTAGCCTTTGCAATTGAAAATTTATCACGCAACCTCAACCCTCTGGACGATATTCTTGAAAAGTGCCATTATATGTATTAATTTTAAGTATATGGCTCTCTTAAAAAAATGTATATTCTTTCTTCTCTTTCAACAAATATTTTTAACAAAGCAATTTTGAAATACTCGATAAAATATACGAAACCATAATACGTTTTATAAGAAAAAAGGATAAAACACACATATATAGTTTTTATTAAAAAATAATAGTTAAAAGACAATTAAATATTGACAACGGTCTTATCATATTAATAACACCAGTTCGTGTCCGATCACTGAAGTAAAGCAATATTGAGCTCGGAGGGGTGACTGCCTGAGAACGCCGGGGGCTGTAGTTATCATTATGAATTTATTTTTTAAATGACTAGAGTATAATAGAGTTCAATTGTTAATTCTTATAATAATATATATAAATTTTGTTATGGGTTAGAACATAATATCTTTATTATTTATTAATGTCCACAGTTGGGAAGTTATACTACCAAATGGTGTGATATATATATATAATTAATAGAAATAAAACAAGGATCATTCGCTCATTTGTATGGATGCCTCTAGTTGGTCATGAATAGTGGTACACAAACAAAGAAAAAAGAATGAAGTGACAGTAATATAACTTTAAAGCACAAAGTACTCATGACGGAAATACGCCATGTTTGAAAAAAAAAAGAAACAAAGAGAGAGTTATATAACATTAACACACGACCAAGTACTTTTTCTTTTCTCATGATAGTGCTGATGATAAAAGAATCAAGAGGCAAACAACAGCTTCAACAGAAATGTAATAGTCGAATGATTTTTTATGTAACAATCAAACTTAAAAAGTTAATGA
Source organism: Caligus rogercresseyi (assembly GCA_013387185.1). Taxonomy (NCBI): domain Eukaryota; kingdom Metazoa; phylum Arthropoda; class Copepoda; order Siphonostomatoida; family Caligidae; genus Caligus; species Caligus rogercresseyi. Next base: position 8,301,301 of record CP045895.1, on the reverse strand, counting down.
ATGATTCAAATATCCACGATATCACAATATCCTTCTTATTACGCTTAGATAATATAGATAAAGTTGTAAACAATCATAGTATTTTTAGACTCAATTCTACTTTCGTACACCTCTTCATATTTTGGAGACTCATGGTATATTTTTATTATTTTGGAAGGGAATGGGAGAGGAAAAAAAGAAAGATTAAAGAGATGGAATAAGAGAGAGAGACAGAATAAAAGAGAGAGTCACACAGATAGAGAAAGGCACTGAGAGAGAGAGATAATTAACTTACTACCATCCTGAAGAGTCTCGGGATCGAAAAAGAGTGACTTTACGCATGGAAATGGAATCTTTGGGCACCTGGATTGTGAAAAGAGGAGATTCCTCATGGCCTATTCCTTCTCATTCGTCTTCAAATATCTACCCTTCCCCCATCCCCCCTCCCCGGTCTGTGTGTCTCAAAGATAATATAAATAAGGTGAGGCAATGGGAATCGACATAGGCAATTGCAGGGCGACAGCTGACTATTTTGTTGTGATGTCACAGGTGGTACGTTTGATTTCCAGTTCAGTTTGTATTGTAAAGTGAAAATATCAAATTCTCGAGGAAATTATCGTATTTGTGCCATCCCCTCTTGCTCTAATCCTCGAGATGTACAATTTTATCACTTCTGACGAAGGATCTCGATATCCAACGTCTGTGGATTGGACGAAGCAGAAGATCCGACAGGATTGGCTTAACACATGTGAAGATCTGCGATCGTCATTTTACTTTAGATGAGGCTGAGCTTCTTGACATTTTTGCTAGGAAGAAACTTAAGTCTCAAGTTGTCCCTTCTCTCTTCATCCCTGGATCATCCTCCTCAAGTGTGTCCAAGTCCTTCAGACAGGTCCATCAAGAAGCCCGTGAACAAAAAAAATGTGAGTTGACTAGTGAATAGAATGAGGAACTCTCACTCACGAAAATGAATCTGTCCTGCTACAAAGCTAAGTGCCTCAAATTTAGTTCATAAAACTTTTATTAGAACCTCATTGGAAAAATTACACAGCGATTCAACAAGAAAGTTCATGAATCCTTCGACAAAGTTCAATCGTGACTACTCAAAAGAAGATGTAACTACCGCCCTCAACCTACGGAGTATATTTATCCGGGCCTTTGAGTATTTGCGCTCACGGAAACTCCTTTCTCAGCCTAGTCGGCAAACACAGGAAAAATTCACAATGACTGTTCCAACGAGGGTCTCTCATATATCGCTGGATACTTAGCCAGGAAGTTTAAAGACCTCCAACCAAATTTGGGGAAACAGACGAGTACATTGAAGGAATTGAAGAAACTCAAAGTCCTTGGATTGAATTAATACCGCACCTTCACCCGATTTGTGAAGTTATGCCACCTTTAAAAAATAATTTCCATTTCTTCATAATAGCCATCAAGACGCAATCGATAAAGAGCCTATGTTTTTCAAAGACTTTTT
>CP045895.1:8230443-8299745 GCA_013387185.1 Caligus rogercresseyi | reverse complement strand
ATATGAAATACCGTTTGCCAATAATATCAATAACCTTTCATGATGCCTATAACAGAAATCCTTTACGTAATATGTAAAATATTATAGATAAAGTTATTGTTTATCGTTACTAGTTTTATTTTATTTTCAAAAGTATTTTTTCATTTTTTCCATCATACTGTTTGAATCGATAGATCACTTTTATATGTTTAGAATATATTTTACGTCATAATTTTAGGAGTTGAAATCCTGGTTTATCGGCTCCTTACTTCAACGACGACCCGAGTTTATCAAACATAACATTTGAGCACCATAGACAACGGGAATAGTTATATTAAGTCATCAGGATGATGAGTTGCTAGTAAGAGTCCATTCAAGGGACCTTTTGGCGTTAACACACTCAAGCCAAAGACGTTTAAGAGGACTAACAAGACGAACTTCCTCACGGAATTAATCTTTATGCAAGAGGAGTTCAAGCATCCAAGACGAAAGAAAGAAGATTGTCTACTGCTACAAACACTCTTTTGCGGCAAAGAAAGTCTCCTCCTCCTCGATGAGTGACGTGGAGCTTCAGGTGGACCTGGCCATGGAGAGTTAGTGTCGGTGGAGGCCCCCTTTACTACCGGAATCCAATACTACTGTACCCTTCCCTCGCCGTTCTCCGAGGAACCCGAGCCGCCTCCGTGAGTGTCGTGAGACTGTAAGGCTATTGAAATCCTCGAAGCTCCGAAGCATTGGCATGTGAGTGTAAAAGTAGAAGAAGACTTCTAAACACAAATGCAACCCCATTCACAAGCAAATTCTTCTGATCTAAATTAAGGATTGAAATATATCCATCTCCATCTTATTTGCCCCCTCACTATCTTTAATTGACAGACACGAGTAAGATATCATACCATTAACAATTTAGTACCACAATCCATCTCTTCCAATAAAAAAGAATGTATTTTTTATATTTATAAACATTTTATTTTTAAATTAGATCTCCAAACAAAAGTAAATTAAATGTTGAAAAAATAAATAATAATAAACATGATCTTACGATATCAAGCAAAAACAATCAGTCAATAAAACAATAAATCGACCATAAACATACTAAATATAAAAGACAAACCAATAATACCACTAAGGAGTTAACTCAGACCTAGGATAAGTGAGGACAAATCTCCACTTATTTTAATAAAATGAAAATGAAATAATTAATTTTTAAAATTTTAATATACACTATATTTATTAATTTAATGAGCATTATTTTTCTTGTTTTTAGGATCATCCAATCATGGAGGATGGAACAATAATCGTATGTCTTCCTAATCTCACGAAATCCCAAGGATCTTATCAAGATTAAACCATGAACGTATTTATAGCTCATGTAATAAATGGAAAAGCGCCAATGTTTCTCATGTGGGGCTTGTAATATCGCTTAAAACATTTTTGATACAAGATCATTCGCCCCAAAAAAGTTTTTTTGTTCAATAGCTTTTTGCATATCTGAATTGAGTTTACTTTTCAACAAATCATATGTTCTGTTTATATGGCTTCTCGTCCTTTTTTTTTTGTGTTGTAGATTTTAATGAAAAGTGTATTAAAAACTTTCATAGAACTAAATATAAGTCTTGGTCTATACCCTATTTTCAGATACACTTAGTCGAAGCATTTATTTGTAAAGTGTGTGTGGTTCGTCGAAAATCTTTTAAGTAACGATCCTGTTGCAGAAAGTTTTATGCGAAATTATCGGGCACGGTCCCTCACACAGGAAATGTTTAAGAGAATATAAGAAAAATGTAGAAATGTTATTTCTATAAAATAAACAGGCACAGCTAACTCATCAAAAAGGTGGAACAAATTATTTTTAATGGTGTTTTATTCAACATTAATTTTGCTTCATATGTTTAAATTTAAAAATCTTCTGTAAATTATGTATTTGATTAAAAACTATTATTTCTTATATTCTCTTATATATTTCCGGATAATTTTGCATAAAACATTCTTGCTACAGAAATGTTACCTAGTTTTTTTTACTCTTTAAAACGAAACGACCCTGAGGTGGAGGTTGTGTCATACAATTTATTCCATTGGTAAAGCCACCAATGTAAACAAAGAGAGAGAGTAAAGGAAGAATCAGTTTCATTTGAACACAATGGAGGCAATTATCAACGTTCCAAAGGATGCCAAATCATCCAGTCAAATTCTCCAAATAAGGTTCGCCGACGGTCTATTCCTCTTTCGTGTCCTGAATGTCTGTCCAATGAGGCGGTGGAAATGGGGTACCCATGGAAACGGGACCATCAGCGAAAGGAGTGGCTCCCGTTGGAAAAACTACAAACTACCTTTCAACAAATTCAGACGATTGCTTTGGTCCTGGGCCCATAAAATGTCCTTCTGAACGGTTCACCATGCCTTGGGGATGAGTGCTCCATCAGCCGTGTACTAGAAAATTGAGGTCTAGTGTATGCAAAATTTGAGGCCCCGGCATGGTGCCTTGAGTTGATGAATCCCTCATGACAAAGAGGAAGTATAATCTAGGCCATCTCGTGCCTTAGAGCTGGGTGTTTGGGGAAGATTGCACGGTAACAAAGGAGGGATTCTTCAAGATGCTGAAGGTGAAAAGAATTATTATTATTATCATTATTATTATATTTGCTATAATCACTTTAATTTATTCTTAGGGTCGAAGTGCCGCACCACTTAGTTATGGAGAGCATAGACACAGGTTCCACAAATATATATATTGATGGATAGGCTGCCTATCATGGAGTCCGTTAATTGCCTGCCCATCCTCATTACCTCCACGACGTCGTGGACCATTCACGAAACTTCGTGGATCCTAGGACGAGCGTTCATACTAATAATGTGCTTTTGACTTTAGTCCATTACCGAAGGAATTTATTTGGCGAGAGAGATGTGGGAAGAGCGTGGAAGATGTCTTTAACAATATTTGTAAATACATTTCGAAATTTTACTCTAATAAATAAATTTAATAAATATATATTATAAAGAAAGATCACTTAATGCATATATGTTTGATTTGATATATTTCAACTAAATATAGTTATGATTAATGTGAGGGCAATCGAGAAGACTGGGTCGTATATCAACGGAGTTGTCTATGGCCTATTGAGTAGTCTTAAGGTTGTTTCATCTTCAAATTTATATTATATTTAGTACAACCTACTTACTTTTAACTAGTGTTGAGTTTCGGTCCGAAAGTACTAGACCGGTCTAAAGTAAAAAATACAAATTAAGATCGGTCTATTGACCGGTCTCACATTTGGACCGATATGTATCGGTCTGATTTTGTACTTCGGTCTGTATCGGTCCAATTTTATATTTCGGTCTGTATCGGTCCAATTTTATATTTCGGTCTAAATCGGTCCATTTCTTTTTTTACATAGATCTATCTAAGCCGGTAAGTAAAGGCTATTAAAATTAAGAACACCACTTACCTATTTCAAGAAGTTTTGATGAATATTATATTACACATTATTTATATAATTAATAAAATATCGGCAGTAACATAGTTTTGATATCTGATGAGGTTTTGTTGTGTTTTCATAAGTATACGTTCCGCCTTTTTATTGTCAATGTATGTGTAAAAAATTAATATAATTATATCTTCACATGTAATCAAGAGAACCATTCTCCCGTACTCGTACGATTAGCATGGGTCTGAGCACTGAAAATTCCCGTGAGCACGGTGCAAAACATGATTGACGTGTCTGAACTAACAACTGGTACTCCGAGTTTAGGAATATTCACTCGAGCTATTTGACAAATATACCTAATAAAATTAAAGGTTTTGTCGTTCAGATCGATGAATCTGTGATGGCTAAACGGAAATACTATGTCGGCCATTTGGTTCCATTGATATTTATATTCGGAGGAATTTGGTTTCTAATTCGGAGGTTATTGTCCTGCAACAAAAGAAGGTTTTCTTCCTTTGGTAAGATTAACAAAGTATAGAAAATACATACATATGTTGAATTATAAGTATGGGTTGTTGTTTTATAGGTTTATAATCACAATGCTACTACACTTCTTCTTTGGAAAACATATCTAAGTAGTATTTACTAATTAGTACTGTTTCTTTTATTTCGAAGACATAAATATGTTAAATATATACACACATGTACATTGATTTGAAAATACTAAACGGAACATGTACTAATGAAAATCAACAAAACGTCGTCAGATAATAATGCTATTGTAAATGCTTATAATATCGGTCTACGGTCTGGACCGATTTAATTATTACATACGGTCTGGACCGAAATTTCGGTCTAGAAAATACTACTTCAGACCGGACCGAAAATCAAAATCGGTCTGAGACCGTGTCTCAACACTACTTTTAACATAAATTTTGAACAATGATATAAACAACTTTGGGTAATTAGTTACCGTGAGTTATTTAAAATTATTTATGATACAATCACAACAAATTAAAAGCCCAAATATTGTTTTTTTTTATATATTATAAAAATTACTTAGAATAATAAATTATGAAAATTCAAAATAAAGACAGAATTAGATTTCACGCAATTATTGTTCATTAACCCATTAGAACCGAAAGTTAAATAGTGATTGTAGAACAATGAAAATTTTATGGCTATTTTATCTTGACACATAGAACATTTGTTCAAATTTCAACCAAATTGAACTAGTCACTGCTGAGAAATTTGAACGTCGAAAAATCGACGCTCAGGCTCTACAGGCAAAGATTTTATTAACTAAAAAGAATAAACGGTACTATAATTTTTCCTTTTATATTTTTCTTTTCTCTTTTAATTCTTAAATGTATATAGATAGATGGATACAAGATAAACATAATAACATTATTTTTTATTTAAAATAACTTATTGACCAATTTCCTTTATATTTTTAAGTATTATTTCTTTACAATCGTAGTGGTATTCTTTGAAGCATCTAGGGTGAAGGCCTGCATTGTATTTACAACAAATAAACGAAACTCTTCCTTTACAGTGTCATCATACGTTAATAACTTCACAATGTATGATCCAATGATTTTTTCATCATATCTCGATACACAATTCAGTTTTGAAGTAATTTACTCCTTGAATCGATTTTTAACCAAAATATTTACAATAATGTGTTGCCAGATATTTGATGAAATTATGTGAAACCATATTTGTTCCTTGTTGTTTCAGCAATTGGCATGTATGTTGACTGTGACACTAATTACATAAAAACTATTGGCCACCACCACTTTCGTTGTCCTTCATGAGGGAAATACTGGTGAAGAAATTGTCGAAATATATCTTGAGTCCATCTTATGGTGGAATCTTTGCCGTTTTGATAAAATATATCGCTGTGTTCCCTCCAAGGGTTATTTATGGAACATATTTTTTCTGGAGGTAATTTTTGCCACAATAAAGATTGAAAGAATGCCAGTATCCACATTTGGAGAATAATTCCGACATTTTGAATCCAACTCGAATGGGGTTTCCTCGGATAAAATGTTTTTGTAATGTTTCCAAATGTACGGGATCATGCTTTCGTATACAGATAGATATTTTTTTAACTTCCATGCTGAAACAAACTTCTGGTCTAATTTTTGAAGCACTGTCATTTGTAGAAATACAGTTTTGGAAATGAAAAAAAGCTCGAGAAAGTCTTGTGGATTCTTTATGTCATATCCTTTTCAGATTGAGATTTTTTGGAAAAAGATTGTGATGTTTGATCATTTCTCAGATTTTTTTCTCCAAATAATAGATTATTTACGCTTTTGCTTCTTCACAGGCTGCATTTTCTAATTTTCAAAAAAATTAAAATGAGCAGGGGCTTCCAATAAAAGTCGACTTATTCATTCTGTAATGCCTTCTGCCTCGTCATCTGACCTATCACTATCTCCGTCAGAGAGTTGCCTAGGTTTCTGGAAGGCCTATAAAACATCCACAGACTCATCCATGTCTTCCAGAAGACAAAATATCTCCTCAGTAGTCTATCTAAAAATAGTAATTTACAAAATAATAATAATAATAATTTATTATAATCAAACAATATTACTTATAAAAACGCAGTACTACAAATCGTAATAGAGAGTTGTTTGCATTTTCCTTTGAAAAATATGTCTGTAGAGCCTGAGCGTCGATTTTTCGACGTTAGAAAATAAAATAGTTTTTTCTAGAAATTAAGATGCCAAATTCGATATAATATGTAAACAACATTTAAAGAATAATGTTTAATAAATAATTTAATCACCCATGTTACTTATTTAAAGCACTTGACAACAAAGAAAAATATCAAAGAAGACAATAAGTTGGAGTGGAGAATTTTTGAGGCACGTCAGTCGCTGTAAAACTCTTTGTCTAGACTAACAAAAAATGCCACAAACATAAACAATGGATATTTACCAAGTAAAATACTCTTAAAACGATATCCATATTCATACATCTCATTTTTGCATATATTACGACTTTTTTCTTTACTTTTATAACACGTCGAAAATCGACGCTTAGGTTCTAATGGGTTAAAAAAAACATCCATTTGTTTCAGAATGACGACCGAAAATCGAACAATGAACGATTCAATTTAAATTAACCGACGAACATAATTTTGATGAACGACAAACGAAGGACATTTTTGTTTCCGAACGCCAACAATTCTGATAATTACAAATTTACTTTATCATATAGGAATTAAAGAATTATGTTTTTTTTCGTCCACACATATACATAACCAAATGCTTTTCGCCCGGGGTACCGTTTTGATACTATTAGCTTAGACTAAAAAACAAACTTCCTTATTAAATATTTACCAATCGCCTTTCGTCTATTCGTTCTAATAAAAGTAGTATAATTTCGAAAATCCATATAGCGAGGGTAACTAAGGAATACCATTATCTTACCTGTAAAATGAAATGATAATTTTATTGTCATGCTGATCCAATATAATGGTTTTTGTTACATTCTTTCAAATACAATAATTTTTATACATTTCACTAATTTAGATTGTTAAGGTATTTATTTTCATCATTTAAATCATTAAACATAACTTTTAAAGATTTATTATGCATTGTGCATCTTTATGTTGCAGGACAACAAATATTTCTAGGCGTTTAGATATTTAATCCATAACAACGACACGTCTTTTCTTAGTAAGTCTCAGGCTCAAAAACTTATATATACTTAGTTTCAAGAAATAATGAAAACTAATAAAATGATCCAAAAATTATAACTGCAAGCATAATTTCGTTATGCATTCAATCAGAAATAAAGTTCATTATGTTTTTTTTAAATGTGTATTTTTTTTAACATTATAGTTTTAACATATTTATTTAGAGATAAAAAAATTATGACTCGGCCTTTGGAATCGATCATCTCCATGGTTAAAGCGAAAAATGGCATAAAGAATAATTGAAAAGGCTATATTATTACTAAATTGCTGATTTGACATTAAAAAATGTTCATAAATTGTCTAGTTTGTATGTATAGCCAAAACACATATATATTTAATATATTTTGTTATAATTGATAAACTATAATCCATTTATAAAAGGTATACTATCTTAATTGTTCGTAACTTTTATAAATCAGTAAGATAAAAGTAAATCACATTTAAGCACACATGAATTTGATTTGATATAATATGTAGTTTTTTTTTATAGTTTATGACAACTACAAGAAAATAATCCATAACGAAAGTATTTCTGGCAAACAGATAAAAAGGTCAGTAAATATGTTCTACAATGTTCATTCATGTTATTTATTTTAACGCAACTGTCGAGAGTATTTTTTATTTATTTATTAGGTGTCTTGTATTTTAGTGTAGTTATTATTTTACACTGTCTTATAATATTTGATAGCCGGAAAAAAAAATTATAACCGTTTAAAAAAAAAGAAAAGGTCTTAAGTTCGATTATTTAATTTAATTGAAGTATTGGGGATATTTTCTCAAATCACCTATGTTTACAAATTTAGGTTGTTGTGATGACGTCTCACACAGGCTGCCAACTGCATTCCTGGAAGAGTATAATATAGCCAACCTATTAAAGAAAAGGAAAAGAAAGAGAGAAAGAAGAGGAAAGAGTGATTGACGTCACAAATCAACTATCGAACGTTGTTCATTTCTCTGAGCCCCTTTTAACTTTGAGCATTTTTCTTATTTTCATTAACTTATACATCAATAAAGGATTGAGTTATGTATATTTAAATAATATCATAATAGGAATATTTTAATATAGGAATAATCAGTTTATTCATAGGTAACAATAGGGTGATTTGAGAAAATATCCCCGAAGTATTCAGGAATAAAATAATAAATTTCATATTTATAAATTTATATTTGTTTGAGCTCCAAAATGGGTTCAGAAACCTTACTTAATTGAGAGAACTATGTGTATGTATATATCCAAAAACCCTACCATTTTCTCTTTTTTCTCCCTTCCAATAACCTTAAAACCCCATGAAAAATAATGGCCCTCCCCTCACATTTCCAATAAAGATAAGATTAGAATGATCCTCCTTTTCACCTTTTCAAGGTAAATATGAAAAAGCACCTCAAAATTATGATTCAGGATTCTTTTTCGATATATATTTATATATATATATACCTTTCTTTCAAACACATAAAATATATTTCGGCCCTTAGGCCAATGAGGAGCATCCCTGAAATTTAATCATACAAAGCCTTTTCGCCTCAAATCATTTTCTCAAAGCCTGTTTAAAAAGATAGAGGTTTTTAAAAAGAGTAAATTGATTTTTTAGACACTTTTCTTTACTCGGTATTTTGCATCTCTTTATTTATCCTTATATTTATGAGAGGGTATTTATGATCTCTAAATTCGGTGTGATATAAGTGATATATAAATATTATAGAAGTATTATCACTAAAATAAGTTTATATATATTATATATTTGTGTGTGTGTATATATATAAAGGTTCAGGCATTATAGAAATTTAATCAGATAGGGAGCAAGATCGACGAAGAGCACTCACTTCCTTCTTAAGAGGAACATGGATCTGAGAGTCTAATACGAAATTGCATAGTCTAAAGCAGTGGTTCCAAAAGTGGGGGGCCACCCCCTAGGGGGGGCGCGGGAAAAACGAATTAATGAAAATATAATTACCGTAGACTGAATAACACTGCTAGAAAATGGACAAAAAACAAAAAAAGTTTGAGGGTTGCATTAATTACAATGTGTGAAATAACTGCAATAGACTCTGAGAACAGAATGTGTGTATGTTCTTTTTTTTGGGTGGGGGGCGAAAAAAAAATGTACCAAAGAGAGGCCCAGCAGAAAAGTTTGGGCACCACTGGTCTAAAGCAAGACAAACAGTGCAAAACTAACGACAAATATTTGATTTTGAAGGGTTTTTGATTATTAGTTTGATTTTTTTAACCAAGAATTATTATTTCAGAACCAAATATTAATAAACACCCAGTGCTGAAGTATTTCTAGCTCCATTTTCTGGGATATCTATTTTCATTCTCTGTATTGCAATCTATTTCTGAGCTTAATCCTGCCTCGTTTCCTTTTTCAAATCCCTGTCTATAAGATGAACTCCTTATCAGTATGGATCCTTTCCCTTTTTTAATAAAGACTTTGGGGGATTTTTTGTATTACTATGTGCATAAAATGTACCGGATTATTGTTTTATTCGGAACGACATAAAAGTAAAACAAGTTGAAGCCTTGCCTTTCTTCGTAACATAAAAAACACTTCCTTATTTCGTCTGCAAGTTATAAACTTCATTAATGACGAAAAGTATTTTTGTCATTTAAATGCTGCATTATTTTTATAAAAAATTTACAATATAAAAATAATATATTTTATATAAATAATGTATGAATTATTAATATCTAAATTACTGTGGAGGAGTAAAAAAAACATTATCTGACTATTTTTGATTTAATGTTTGCGCATCAAAAGCCACGGAGAACTGATGCCTAATAATATAACGACAACTGTTTATTGAGGTTATTCACGCTATTTTTCTTTCAACCCATAAGCTTTCCAAAAGAAAAGTTTCAGTCTAGTATCCTGAAGAATAACAATCGGATGCCTTTTTCTAAAACGTTATTGGTTCAAAGAAAAGAAACTGCATTAAAAGAAACCATCAATTCATTTCTGGCTGTTAAGGTGTCAACATCAATTCCGAGAAAATAAGATCATCCTTGAAAACACAGATCGTCAATTCCCATTGGCCTCGATCCATGTCATTGGGAAGGCCTTTGAAATGATGCTCCAACATCATTTATTAGTATTAATTTAATAAGGCAAGGTCTCGTATACAAGGAAAATAAAGTAATATTCATTTGGTTTCATGATATCAATGATGATTGGATGGTCACACTAACTATAAGATGTAGTAGAAATTACCAAGTGGAAAAAGTGTTAATTGTTGACTTTGCGAGACATATTTTTTGTTACCCTTAACCCTCCCAAAAACTTTTTGCTTATTTTTTTTTTCAAATATAATATATATATATAAATATATTTATATATAATATCACAAGAATAATGAACGTTTTGAAGGACATGTGGTGGTCCATCAAGAATCCAAGTTTAAATGAGTTTTGTGGAAATGAGTTACCATCACTATGACATTAAAATTGGTAAAATTTTCCTTCGTTTGTATTAGTAAAATATTTTGATTAGTTGAATACAGTCTCCGATAATTGCTATTTAATTATGTCCGAAAATCCCGGCCACATTTTTTAATGAAAGCATATGGTACCATTGCTCCTGTGAAGAAGAGAAGAAAAAAGTGACGTCAATCAAAAGAAAAAGGAGGAAATTGAGAAAATAAAATCTTTCTCCGTTAATACTTTTGGGAGATCTCCTTTTATTTTTTTGATAAATAAGCTCCTAAAAAACTTCAACGATCATCTAATTTCAAAAACACGTTCATAGCCCTATACTAAGCCCTGAGAAGGAATGAATGAATAATGTTTATCATGAAATAGTTATCAAAATATTGATGACAGACATTTTATATGCATATGACGAAAACAAATTATTCTCATAAAATGAACAAATGAGCTCATCCATAATCAGAATTAAAGGTTGGCCGCATTTAAATGCTAGTGAATCAACTTTCATTATTTGACTTGGCTGATATGAATCTCTTCAGAGCATAAGGAAAGCATTTACTAAAATTGAAAAATATTTTTTAAAGGCTATAAATGATCAATTATCGATTTTAAACAGTTTATTATAAATTTAAAATATATAACGTTACTGATTTATTGCATAAATGAATCGTTGAAATTGTATCTTCATTCATTGAAGTATGTACCTTTTGTTATTATTATAGTTGCAGCTAGCGCATAGAAAGGCAATTAATGAGTACCGAATTATTATTCCATTAATCATCATTCATTATAATTGTATGAAGATCTTGAATAGTTTTTGCGTAAAAAACTTTTATCCTTTAAGAATAAGGGATTTGATAACTAATGCTTCGTTGCTTGCTAATTATTTCAATATTAATTTACTTTTTAACACTTATTATACGATCAGATAACTATATTTTCTAACAATAAGAAGTCTATGAAAAGAAGTTGTAACTAGTGTTGTGTCGGTTCCATTTATTCGGTCCAGTCATAAACCCGTGCTATTGGTTCTTAGGACCGTCGATCCTTAGGATCGATCCTTGAGATTGTCTTTTGTCAGTCCTTTTTTTTTGCGTAAAATGTTGAAAGATAATTTATTTAATATGTTCTAATTTATAATATTATACATATATATATATATTCTATTATAACTTGGCGTTAATTCTATACCAACAAAAAGGCTTAATAATATTTATATTAGACAATTTGAAAACATTTTTCTCAAAATACAGCTTTTCAGTATACGACCCTTGGTAATTACTCCTAAAATGTTTAATAAAAAAATAAATCATTCACAACCCTTTAGTTTCAACCGCAATAAGCTAATTTTTACCTCCGCCGAAGGAGGTATTGTTTTCACTGGCGTTGGTTTGTATGTTTGTTTGTCAGCAAGATAACTCAAAAAGTACGGAACGGATTCGGATGAAACTTTGTGGAGTTGTTGGAAATGCTAAAAGTAACAAGTGATTAAATTTTGGCATCTCTGAGTGCAGAATTAAGATGCAAAACGAGCTAAATACTAATAAATATTTCAAGTTAGCCTACTCTGCCAATAGATGTCGCTGTGCTGTAAAATCGGGGGCCGGGAGCGTCTTCCTCTCGGAATTTCCGTCGAGGGGAACCCTCCCCCGTCCCTCTACGCCGCCCCAGTCGTGAAAAATCCGCCTCGGAAGGTTCATAAGGACGCCGTGACGGCGGAGGTTTGCACTCTCTGAGTGTATATATGCCTCTAGTTAAGTATTTTCAAAAGCATAGACGAGTTATTGTTGTAATAATAATAAATATCTAATACTTATTAACAGGCTTGTGAACGGAAGGCAAAATTGAACGGCGTTCAGCTGAACGGAACGCAACTTTTTTTTGAACGTTGAACGCAAAAAAAAGAGTTTTGCGTTCAGCGTTCAATTTATCCAAACATTTCTTGGACTTTTTTTGGAGATTCTTTTCTAAAAAAACGGCATTCTTTTCTAAAAAAACGTTACCACTTTTTCGGAAGTTACTTTCTAAAAAAAACGTCATCACTTTTTTCGGACATTCTTTTTTTTTTAAACCGTCGTCACTTTTTTTATTTTGGAAATTATTTTCTAAAAAAAAGTCATCACTTTTTCTAGGAAATTCTTTTCTAAAAAAACAACGTAGTAACTTTTTTAAATATTTAAACGCTGAACGCAAAAACATTGAACGGAACGCTAATTTTTTTGAACGCTGAACGCTCACAAGCCTGCTTATTAATAACATTAGTAAAAAGTGTTATATTTGTCATCAGCTCATTGAAAATGTTACTTACCTCATATAAAGTATTTTTTCATTTCAAAGTATTAAGAGATGTTGACAACATGACGTGGGTTATGACGGCATAAATATTTGTTTTTTCTTTTTTAAGGCAAAAAGGACTGGACTGCAGTCCTCGGTCCTAGCTAAGGACCAACACAACAGGAGTTGTAACCCCTCCTCTGCATAGATAACTAAGTTGTTACGTACTACACATAAACCTAAGTGCAATTCTGAATGCTTTATTTAAGATACTCATACTGAAGTCTTGTGTTTAATTTCCTCATTTATCCTACCTTCATTGACTTTGAGGATCGGCAAATTTAGCCATAGCATTAAATAATGAGATACATTTGTTATAATCTAAGAAGACGGTCAAAAATAACTAAAGTCATCTTTTCTTTTCTTATTTAGATAATCTTCCTTTCCCGGAATATAAACAAATATATATAATGTTATGAGCCAAAATACATATATATATATATATATATATATTGAGTATGAATGTACAAAATGAACATATTTGGTGCTTTCTATGTGGAAAATAATAATACAAATAATTACTTCCAGCATCACAATTAAGCCAACTAATGATGCAACGAAACTATCATCAGCCTCTCTGCAAATACTTCCTCCTCCACCTACCTCTGCACATAAATATACAATAGTCCTCCCCGTTTTCAGCCTTAATTCCTTTCTGACGTCTCCTAGCGAGAAAAAATTAGATATATGAGAAGATAATGTACTCTTCCTCATCCTATATAAAAGGATTTTTATTATTTAATTCCTTTTTCTCTCTTTATTGTTGTTGTTGTTTAAATAGTTTTAGGGGAGTGTGGGGCAGGATTTGAAACATGTTCCTTCACAATAATTAAAACATTTGTCGACATTTCATGGACTTTTTATATATAGACTTTGTCTTCATATAAACATACATACATATAAACAGCTCCTTAACGTATGTTTACTATTCTTCTAAATGAAAGTACTGTTAAGGATATAAATATGTTACCAGTCCATTAATTGCATGGATCGTTAGAGTTCCTTACTATTCATGTAAATTAAAAAATATATAAAGATTGTCAGCAACCGTAAATGATAAATTCAATATAATATTGCAATGATAATCTTTTATGTTGTTAAATATATTGAGACCAGTGGTGTAACGTGCGCACGCACGCACGCATGCAAATATGAGCAAGGCGAGCGTGCGCACATACATCAGACACACTCCTCCTGCAAACGACTAACATTCTATTAGCACCATGGACAGAAAAACGCCAACACTTAATGGCAACATTTTCGAACAGCAAGAGCAGCATGCCAAAATCAACTGGGAGATATCTGATTTATTTACATCAGAAAGGAGCGCCCATCGCTTTATACTATTGCCAAAAAACATAAAGAGCCTCAACAGTCTCATAAAATATACTTATCTTTCTTATATATTTTACTGAATCATTCAGTCGGTCAGATTAAGGTTGTGTGCACAGTGAACATATTTGGCGAGCAGCTCTATCTCTTTTATCCTGACCTGCACACCAGAATACACTCCGCTCATATTAGCCGCGTCATCATACCACTGTCCCATCTACATTTGCCCATATCAAATCCATTACCCTGTTTGCTGAACACATTTTTTTCTGCAGCTCAGCAGCTGTTGTCTACACAGCTACCTCAAAGACTAGAAAAGTCTCGCTGATCACGAGTCGTTGGGGGGGGGGGGGCATGAGTTATATATATATAAATATATATATATATATATATATATATTCTTTTTCTCCCTGTCATTCATGGGCCCCTGCACCTATGGGCTCTGGTGCTGTTGCATCGTCTGAACCGTCATTATTTACGCCGCTGGATGAGACAAAGATTAAAATAATACCAATGTTAAACATAAAATAGTTATAATAAAATAGTTATTTCAAGACTTAGATACATTATGACGAAGAAAGAGAAAGCTTAAAAAGGGCGACTTAGCTCACAAGTAGAAGGAATATAGTGCTTTATGTGCATGTACGCCCTTTGATAATATTTGACGATCTTATACATTGCTTTGATTTCATATGTTAGTAGCTTTTTAACTCACTATTACTGTTTAATAATGTTAACTTTTGGAATTGCGTTTTTCATTTGATAGAATAGCGCAATATATCTAAATATATTTTGAGATAATTATCAATAATGATAGATCATATTAACGCACTCAGTGTGCAAATGTTTTGATCACGATCATAAAAAAATTATCCTCCCCTACGAATTTATCTAAATCTTTATCTTTATAGTAATGGATATATCGTAGTCAATAATTTATAGTTAAAATACAAGGTATACTTCAAGAAGCGTGCTGAGAGCCATGAACCAATAATTATTAAGAGCTGTTGAATCTTTTATTTTGCTATTTTTTAAAAATAATATTTATAATGATAAATTTTACTAAGTAATACTCTTTTCACAAAATTGAATAGAATATATTAAAATCAAAATCTCTTTTATGGTAAAAACACAAATACAAAAGCCAAACTATCATAAAATCAACCCCTTCTAATTGAAATTATTTATCACTTTAATAAAATGTTTGCTTCAACAAAATAGCATTTTATTGACTTTTCTTTTTCTTTACATAATGTGAAAATTAATAGAAATGCTATTTTATTCCTCCGAGAAGCCCCCTTGAACTGTAATTAAATACAGCAATTAAGAACAAAAAGGGAGAAAATCTCATTGTATCTGTCAGTTGTATAGAATTAACATTTATAGGGGGGGGGGGAATAATATTAAAAACTCTATATTTGAGTTCAATTTTTTATTTTCTTATTTAAAAAGTGGATTGTTTATTATTTATGTATAGCTAAAAGCGGGGGGAAAATTGTTAATCATATATTTTTTTTTACATTTCTTCTACTTTTTCAATAGAAGCCCAAAAAGATAAACAAATTAGAAAAATATGTATCTTTGAAAGATTTTGATGTTTATTTCAAAACAAAGTATTTTGTTAACTTTTGCATGAGATCACTTTTCAAATAAGATAAATCTAGTCACTCCCTGATTGCAATTTCATTTATATATAAAAATAAGAAGCAATAACACTATTATCACTTTAATTTTATATTCTATTTGAACCCATGAATGGTGTCTGATGTTTTGTTCATGGTGTGTGTTATATATGTGATGTGATTTACTGTATATTTTAATTTAAATGAATTATTGCATTTTGGTAAAAAAAACTGGACCAATTTGATAAAGTATTTATGTTTTTGACGCATTAACATCATTTGAAATACATTTATTTATTTGCACTTGTATAGTATTTTGTGGACTGTGGAATAAAATATAATTAAATAACTCAAATTTACCTTTTCCCTCATTTCATGACATTTAAAAAATCCATTGATCAATTAAATTTTATAAGTTGCTTCTTTTACAGAAGGATATTTTGTAAGCATTATATTATGTAATTAAGTATGATGAGTTCATTAAATCCTCATATAAAACATTGTTCAATTTTCTTTCTTCATTTGATGACATTTGTTTTTTATTGTAAGAGTTGAAAAGTTTTATAAAAGTGTCCACTGGTTTCCTTTAGTTCCCAAAAACAAGCGCCTCATAAAATACAGTGTTGGACGCTTTAGACTACTTACATTGGAATTGTGCAGTATTTTTCGGTTGCGTCTAATCTTTCAATGTTGTTATCAGCAGAATCTTTTTTGTCCTTAATCTGGACGATAAACAGCAGCTTCAAAAGGGGATAAAATTAAGGACTCTCTTGGCTGATAAGAAGCATCCGAGTGGCAATTTCAGAACTCCACGCACACGCACAAAACATCAAACCAGATTGCATATGCATTTGGCTGTACTCGCAAAACTGTTGCCGTGGAACCAGAACAAAAGCACCCCGAACACCCCTAGGAGGATCCGGAATAAGGCTGTAAGGACTTACGAGCTTGTGGAGGCTGTTAATGACAACATCGTCGAAAGAAGAGACAAGATCACTGTGTGTCCAGACTCGTCAAGGAATTTTACGTCTACAAAACGCACCATGGAGCATCTTGTGGAGTCCGAACTCAACTGGAAGATCTTCAAAAGGAGTGCTGTCGTCTGTGCCCAATAAAAACAAAGTAATTTGTACTACTTAGTTATCGTAAGCTGATCATAGAGGTAGAAAGATTTGTTTATGTTGGGCACAGTGATGTATTTCTTTGAAGAATCCAATAAGCCCTCTATGTCTTTATATCTCTATGGCTTAAATAATTATACAACAGTAGATTATTGATATGAAAACATTTACAACAAAGTTTGCAAGTGGAAATGATAACCTAATATATCTATTCAATAGTTTATTTTTAACAAGTAATCATTTTAAACCATAATGTTCATTTATGTATAATTCACACAATTCCTTGTCAAAAACCAGGCCCGGCGGGATGGGCGGGCCTGGGGGGCTGGCCCGCCCACCCACTGAGTGACGTGGGTCCGATTTTTTTATGAATGTGCCAACAACTCCCCCATAACAACTGTAGGCCCCCAATAGCCTGGGCCTGCTGCTGGGCAAGTCGAAAATAAATGTTTCTAAAAAAAAATAGCTAAAAATATATATACTTATGTTATACAACTTTAATACAGTAAAACTTAGTTAATGCCTACTTTTTATAACAGATAAACCTTTCATTTACACTTGTCTTTTGAAAAAATACTGCTTGAATACAAAAACATTTTCCGACAATATTGCTCTAAATTTTCCAATTTTCATATATAAGTATTTTTGTCTCTTCTTTTAGTTCCATGGGAAACAATCTTCCACAGAATGGCAGCATCCCTCCTTCTCAATTTTATAATATATTTCTTTCAGTTTCCCTTGGGTTGGATGACAAGTGAGACGTTTTGGAATTTTGATTAATGAACTCTAGAGCCATAACTCATGTCTTATGGTTTATTTAACTTAAAGTGTGTGTTTTTATTATTATTTTATGGATGTATAATATGGATATTTTATGACGTGTATTTGTGTGTATGTATGCCTGTGTTGTATCAATATTGGAGGAGGGAATACGTTTTTTAATATAAATATTGAAATAGAGGCACTCCTTGATTCTCAAGAAATATTTTTTTCAATATATCATTTTGACATCATTATCTCCATTTTTTTGCTGTTGTTGTATCAAACCACATTTTAAAAATCCTCCGAGTATATATTATATAAGCTAAGCCTTGGCTTTTAAACAATATTTTAGATTTCTAGAATTAAGAACACAAGAAAGTTCCTTACTTGGAGTGGATTTAAAAAATACTTAACTGCTCATCAAGTTCAAAAGAATGTATATAAAAGATTGTTAATCTCTTAAGTTAATTAAAAAAATAATTAGTAAAAGTTTTTTAATAACAATATTTTTTTTAAATATATGTGACATTAAGTTGTTTATTACTTTTACACAAATGCCTTTCGAGTTATGTTACATCCTAAATAGGATATATATAGGTTATTATATAGGTGAGTGAATAAAACTGTAGTGAAAACTGTGACGTATAAAAAGGTAAATTATTATGACGCGTGCAACCTGTAGATATAATCAAACTTGTAAATAACAAGAGCACCAACAAAATCAGACAATTTAAAATTGATAACATGCTGTGTGGTCCTTTTGATGTGAAATCGAAGAGTTGTGGAATCTTGGATTCATTTAGAGCCCCTATAGTGATTCCCTGTGTTAAATTAATCCTATCGAAACTGAGGCATGATGGTATCTACTTTTGCTGAACTTTTTTTTTCAATATTTATTTATTTAATTAAGCATTTATTTCAATTTTCGAAAAAAACACGATATAGTATACTTCTTTTCTCATTTTGGATAGTGTAATCTAATTTTTGATAAATTGGAATATAATGCAAACTAACATAAATATTTTTCTTTTATATTTATCATAAATTCAAACGACTCGTTGAAATAACCCACAAAAAAGCCTAAGGAACCTTTTTGTTTTGTTTGGTCCTTATTTAAAAAAAACATTTTACATGAATAGGAAAGTTTTAGGCATAGCTGCAATATTTAAAAAATACATTATACAATTTTTTATTTTAGATTTAATACTTATACCCTTAATATAAATTAAATACAAGAGGTACTTGGGTCTTAACCATATTATTCATTTAAAGCAAGGTTTCAGGGAAGCCAGACTTTTTTTAGTATGTACTGCATATCGTATTTCAATTTAACTAATTTTGTAACCTTAAAATTAGGTTTTTTAATATTGATAGAAGGTTTTTCAATGATTAAAAGATTTAGTGCTAAAATACAAACAATTAGATTTTATCGAATATTCTATAAAATATATATTTTATATATATTAAATAAAACATATATGAACATATCCATTCAAAATTAGAAAAAAATATCGTTGTTTTAGTTGTTCTTTCATAAAAGTATATAATTCATGTAAATATATACAGATTTAAAAATACTATGGACCAAGTTTATGTATGTCAGCGGGATTTCCTCTCTGTGTTCTAAGAATGTGTTCCCTGTGTTGTCAACTTATTGTCTCCACAGTGAATTTTTTTAGAACTTTTTCCTATCTACTACACCGTATACTCCGGTACGTCCCCCTTTCTTCTCTCGTCAAAGGAGTGGCAGATTGCTCAATTCCTAATGTTGAGAGCATAGATGACATAGGTTGGACTCCTGTAAGGTCAATTTTGATAGACATGATTGATATAATCATATTGAACAAACTTTAAAAAACCTTCTTCTTGATAGCTAAAGTTAATTATAATTATAACTTCAGTAGTCAAAAGTACATATTTTTATAACGAATAAATTAGTAATATATTGTGGGATCTTAAAATTCACTCAAGTAAAACCGTAATTCTGTTAAACAACACCCACTTTCATCTTTCATCTTCTCAGATAAAAATGTTTTATATGTGAATATTTTATATGCATGAAAAATGATTCCCTGTCCTTAGTTTGATTATAAAGCACTTATTTTTAGTGATGGGATTTTCGGCTCTATTTGAGATTCGGCTCTAATGGCTCTTCTTACTGTGGAGAGCCGGCTCTTTCGGCTCCCGAACGGGTCCCCATACACATTTTTAACGTTATTAATTTAATTAATTAATTAAACCTAATTTTACAACATTTTGTTTCATTATTGACATTTTAAAGCACTTATGATGAGTAAAAATGCTGGATAACAATGCTTTATAAATAGAACTTTTATTATAACCACTTATTAAATTATCACAAAATAGCAATACTTACAAATAATAAATTAAAATTAATTAAACAGTAATAAATAGCTTATGAAAGCAGACATAACAAAAAAGGCACCAGAATACAAATATCAAAAGGCCTACAGTGCTATTAAATTAAAGAATAAAACTATTAAGGTTTTTAAAAAAGTATTAAACCAACAAAAATGCACCATAATACAAATATCACTAGGCCTACAGTGCTATAAAAGGATTTTAAAAAAAGCATGTTAACACAAGAGAGGGGGAGGGGGGAGGGAGAGAGAGGGTAGGGGGAGACTCTGTGTGTGGCACTTGCAATCAGCACAAGCGCAACGACAGGGCGGAGAGAAGCTAGATACTGAAGGAGAAAAAAAAACCGGCTCCCAAATAAAATCCTTAAACGGCTCTTCTTGCGGAGCCGGTTCCTATCGTTCACTTCAAAGAACCGGCTCTTAGAGCCGGATCGTTCGCGAACGACACATCACTACTTATTTTAATAACTCTTTTATCTCAAACACTTTCTCTGGTATTCTCATAGCCCTTCAAAATGCATTATTTAATCAAAACACCCAACCAGACATTATTTATTATTATTATATTTTTTGTCAGTTCATTATTCATTCTCTCCATCGCCATTCACATATGAATAAAATTTAAATGAATAAATTTAAAATATTAAATCTAAATTGTTTCTTTATCTCATTGTGCTTCATAAGAAAAAATAATATTTTTGGTCTATTTTAATCAATATCCATATTTTAATATAAGATATAAGTATTTTAAGATGGGATATCCTTAGAATTAAGTATATGTTTTGTGTGATTCATATTTACTGACCTTTATCCTCTATACAAGTTTTTATTTATTAAACAAACATAAATTGATGTAAATACAAAAATTTATGTACTTAAGAAAATTAAAAACTGACAAATAATAATTCATATTTTTGAGAGTAAAACTAATAATAAAGTAGATATATTTTTTTAAATATCCAAATGAATATATGAGAATATAAATAATAAATGTAGATAAAAAAATTATATGCAAATGAATATATAAAAAAAATAATATATAAAGAATAATAAATAAAAAGAGATAATAATACAAAACTAGAGGACTCAGAGAGTGCAAACCTCCGCCGATCCCCACCAAATGAATCACTTGGTCTTTTTGTCATTTGCCAATAGATGCCGCTGTGCTGTGCTCTCCTCTTTGAGAGCACAGCACAGCGACATCTATTGGCAGAGTAGGCTAACTTGAAATATTTATTAGTATTTAGCTCATTTTGCATTTAAAGAAGCACTCAGAGATGCCAAAATTTAATCACTTGTTTCTTTTGGCATTTCCGACAACTCAACAAAGTTTCATCCGAATCCGTTCCGCACTTTTTGAGTTATCCTGCTGACAAACAAACAAACAAATCAACCAACCAACAAACCAACGCCAGTGAAAACAATATCTCCTTCGGCGAAGGTAATAATATACATTAATATACATACGTGATATATTCTATCGAAAAGCTTTAGATCTAGTCAAATAGTCAGCAAACTTCTATCACATTGAGAATAAATGCTTATTTAGCAATTTCAAATAGTAGGTAAATAACCTTCGTGAAGTTGTACTAATTTGTAATACCTAGATCGAACTCTAGTTTCGATTGCAATTAACAAATATATATGCAAAAATATACAATATCATGGCCAGTCTGGCAGAATAGTTCATTTTCTAGAATATTACCAATGATATTTTTATAGCTTTTGGACTTATGCAAATAGGAAGAATTCTCCAATTATGTACATTAGGGGGTATTTTAGAAACCTAATATATATATATATATTATGTTAATGTATATATTACATCTTTCTCGTTTAGTGACTTATATTCTTTTTTAATTAAAATATTAAATATAAAACTTCAGCTAATCAGAGCCAATTTACACTTAATAGAGATCAATTTCGAGAAGAAGAATTGACGTTGAAACACAACACGTTTCATTTAGGAATAAATAACTACTGAAGTGGAAGTACCTACTTAGGTAAAGAGTCACCCTTCCATGGTGTTTCTAGTATTCCTTGCATCAACATTGACAGCCTCAGCCAACGCGCCGTCTCCTTACAAAAAGTGTTTATATATTCGATAATACTAATTAAATACAATAATACTTTATTAACATATAAAAAAACTATAGATGTGCTTTACTCCAGTTACAAAATATTAAACCATTCTCTAAGTAAAAGGCTTTTTAATGTGATATGTGTACACAAATGCAACAACATAAGTAGGTAGGTAATTCTGCCCCTTTTTATTATATTTTGCATTGAAAGTTACTTCTAAAAGGTAAAGGATCAAATTGTGTCTTATAGCATATATAATATGAAACCTGATATACAAACAAATATTAAGAAATGATATTAAAAGCATCCCCATTCTACAATTTATTTATTTTACCATTAGGAATGTCCGCCATGGCTCCTAATGTTGTAATTATTGCCATGATTACCAAACACGCCTTTCCATGCACAAAACTCAGCTGTTAGAGAGCAATAACTCATTGGAAGGGAGACCTGAGAACGTGTTCTCCTCTCCTTGTGGGACTTTTAATGTGCTTTCACGTCTTATAATAATAAATAATATGTTTTTTCTACCATAAAAAGAGAACGAAGATGTTGATTTATCCCTTAAGCTTATAAATATGTCAAAATGCTGTTTTTTAAATGTGTTTTTATTGTTCGTTTTTTGGATAATGAATCGAAGTATGTGAGTTTTTTATGGAGTGTAAGTATTATCGTTGATATATATTCGTCTGAATCCATGGATATTTTGAGAGTGATACATCAAATTCAGCTCAATAGCTGTGGATAGCATTAACAAATTATTTATGAAATATAAATATTTTTTTTAATATGAATTATAATTGTCTTAACATTTCGTCGGAAATATATATATTATATGTAATTCAATTTTGAATAAAATTATTTAGGATGAGCTGTAAGTTGAACTAATATATAGAATAAGTTCAATTATACCTTATTTCAATAATAACTACACCCACATGCCTTTATTTGAGACTCTTTCCTTCAAAATATATTTGAAAAAAGGAAAATTAGCCAAGCTAGAGTACTCGGGTACACAGGGAGCCTAGGGGCTGTACCCTAGCTCAAACTATTGCCCATATGATGTGGACATCAATTTACTATTATAGCACATAATATTATAGAAATATGAACAGCAGAGGCAAAGGCATTCGTTCAAACTATGTAAAGAATTCTACAAGACCCCCCCCCCCCCCCCCCTGATGGAACTCCTCTAACTGATATCAACTTCGGATGTTCAAATCCTTGTCGAGGACGTAAAATACCAATAGATTGATATAAACATTAAGAAACATACAGAAGAAGATTAGATATCCCTTCAGAAGTCGACAAAGTATTAAAGGGAGTGCTATAGCCGTGTGTGTTAAGGCGTGTTCGACTCTCAATGTTGGGAGATGAGGTTCAAATCCCGAGAGGGGATGGTCATTTTGGTCTACCTCATTTTTTTCTTGGCCCATATATTTCGACAAATTAAACCAAGATATACAAACATATTTGTGTAGACACGTAGAGAATAGATTATCAATAAATAACAATTATTTAAAAGAAAAAAAAATATTCGAAAAACTTATTGATAAGATCTTAGGTTGGATAGACTTTTTTTAATGCTGTAATGCTTGTTTATATCCTATCGGATGCAATTCTATCGAACCATATAAAAAAACATTTTGTTGAAATCAATTAATTGTATTTCTAAGTACTTATCACCTGCCTAACATCTATTTGAGCTTTAATTTTAAAATCTTCCCTAATTATTAATAAATTTATACTTCTGCATTACTAAGCCCATCTTGGCGAGAAACAAATAAAGTAGAATATTATAATATAATAAAATAAATTTATAGCATCACAGTGAGAATAGAACAGCTTTGTAATTTGATTATATATTTGAACTACATATATGATACTCCGACAAATTTTTAACTATCAAAACCATGCATTATGCCCTACAAAAAAGCAGTATCTTTTTGATAACATCATTACAAAAAGGTGCATGTTATGTTTATTTTATGTGCGTAAGAATTTGTAGATGCCTCAACAACTTTTTTTTCTGAGGAGTGAGGGAGTTATGGGATTGTAAAAATAAATAAAATAGTTTTTATTACCTCAAATAAAGTTGCAAGAGGCCATACAGAAAATTGAAGTCTTCCACTGCACTTATTTGTTTTGTTTTTTTGTAATTAAAGCTCTTCCCAGTAGCCAATTACATATGTACATACAATATGAGTATGATGTGAGTATATATTGCGTTTCATTGCATGTGGTGAGAACTTGGCATCGATAGAAGAAGGATAGCAAAATTAATAGAGAAAATACATGATTAAAAATGTATTCCGGATACGCATGCCTTCGATGAACGACTTTTGTTGTCGTGAACACTTCCAGTGGGACTGGTAAAGCTCTATATAATCCAAACATCTATAGGAATGTATAAAGATTAAAAAAATTAAAAAACCTTTAATTGTTAGCTTGTTTTTTATGTATAATAATCATAACTAGAGGCATATATACACTCAGAGAGTGTGTACCTCGCCGATCCCCACAACATTCCATTCAAACATTCTCCCTTTCACACGCCCGATTTCTATCTCTAATCATTGTTTCCTCTCTTTTACTCATTTGCATATTTAAAAAAGCACTCAGAGATGGGAAGACGGAAGAAGTTTAAGCTACGTCACTGGGTTAACATAGTCCAGAGCTGATATATGAACAATAATACGTCAATGAATATTTTTTAGCGTTGTTCTTTCTACTCCCTGAATAGAGACCATTTCATTATTATATTAGTAGTAGTAGTTTTGCTCATTTTGCATCTTAATTCTGCACTCAGAGATGCCAAAAGTTAATCACTTGTTTCTTTTGGCATTTACAACAACTCACAAAGTTTCATTCGAATCCGTTCAGTACTTTTGAGTTATCCTGCTGACAAACTAACAAACTAACCAAACAAACAAACGCAGTGAAAACAATACCTCCTTCGGCGGAGGGTAACAATAATGAGTTTTTTTTTTTGGTTGTCTATAAGATTCGATTGAATAGCATTCCTTTGGATAAAGCATTATAGCCTTTCATATTAAGTAAACGACGTTCTGACGGCGTTGATCCCTCAAGATATGGATTGTAGAAAACATTGTAACATCAAAAATATTTATTATAACTTAGAATTATTCATTGAGGTTCTTCCTAAGGATATTCCCTTTCGGGAAACAAATCTGAGCCCTCAATATTGAGAGTTTAACACGCTATGAAAATAGAAAATACGGGAAGTCTCTCAACTCTCATGTATAAGGCTCTGGTTCGATTGAGTTTTGAAATGCTATATTCTTATTCATATCCCTCAGATTCCATTCCATGGAAACACATAGGCAATAAATTAATTTATACATTTAAATCATACTTTTTTTCAAACTCCGATGCTAGATTTTAAGCTATAATACTCATTCATAGATTTATACGTATATTGTGTTGTATTGTGTTGTAATAAACAACTTTCTTATTCAAAAGGTATCACTTTTGTTCCCATTTTGGATCTGGAGGATATTGAACTTGTGCCTTTACGAGTTCAAACATATGAAGTCAAAAAATATAAATATATTGTATACATTTATATTATATATAGATATATATGTTTAATATATTTATATATATTTTAATATAAAGATTATATGTATATATAATATGTATATCAATTTATGAATATATATATATATATATATATTCCAGTAACGATCGAAATACACGTTGAGAGCAACAGCAATGATTATGATAATTGTTTGTGTGATTTTATCAACATTTTTACAAATATCTTAAGCGGAACATGCATATACTTTGCTTAATATAAAAATGTATATGCTATTAACACAAAGGGTTAATGTTATACACGCTTTCTAAAGATGAAAACAAATTATGCTAAAGGATTCCATTCTATTAATTACAATCCGAGCCATCACATATGACATTAAATATATATATATATATATTTACAAATTAGACATTTATTAAAAGTTACAACGCACATCAGAACCCCCCCCCCCCCATTCATTTAAATTAATGGCAAAAAAATGATACAATGGATAAAGAGATTCTTATTTCCATGAAAGGGACCAGCTTAGTTTATTTTCTTATATCAAAGTGACATTATTTTCTCCTTTTGACGTAGTTAAGAATCTCGTTTTTCTCAAGTATTACTTCTCAAGATTAAAATAGGAGCAATGAACTCATTAGTTGAATTCATTGAGTGCCAAAAATGGTGATAGAAAATATAATAGATTTAGGAAAGCTCATTTAATTGGTCAATCAAAGGACTGTTCCCTTTCATAATTATTAACTTAATGTTATATGATTATGTCTTTCTTAAATGTGATGTAATTTTCATGTTTTGGGAAAAGAAGGAATAATGTAATATCATTTACTCGATACATTATATCTAAAAAATTAACTTAACACATTTATATTTCAAAATAGTGCACTAGAAAGACGGTGAAGTCAATTTGACTGGGTTTTTTACTCTAAAACTTATAACTTAAATGTCAGTGATACGATATCCTTCCAATTTTATGACTTTTAATTAATTAATTATTTGATATATGATAAAAACTTTTATTTTGTGAAATAATGAAAAAATTTAAAATTTGAAGCATAATCGGATTACTGACATTTAAGATATTAGCTTCTAAAGTCGAAAAAACAGTCAAATTGACATCATCCGTCTTTCTAGTTTAGAACCAATTATTTGAAATAAAAGCTGTAAAATTACTTGAAATATTCAGTAAAAATATAAATAAGAGTCATTTCTGTTTATTTAACATTCTAGATTACTATTATTCATTCTATGTTTGGTGTTTTTTCTTATATATTTGGCTCAATGGATGTTATTACGCATTAAAGCATTAAAATAATTCCATTGGACCTAAAAGCAAAGCAATTCGGGAGTCAAATCTACGATCAAATTATTTTAAGGTGGAGTCTTTTTTTGTTATAATTATTCTTAATCAATATATGTCTATTCATTGCTATTGTGACTTATCTATACTGTGCATTTTGCAAATTATACATTTTTTAATTCTACAAAAAAAAGATTCGGCTGAAAACTGTTCATTGATACAGAAGAAGGCACTAAATAACGAATTAATCATGAATTAATAGTTAACAAACTATATTTTTTATTTTAAAAACTATATATTATTTTGTTACATAACATTAAATTGCAGCAAAACTTCATTTGTCATCAACCATTATATATTGCCATAAGAATATATATTTAATATTAAAAAAATTGAATCTATTTTTTAATAAAAGATTCATCTTAGAAAACTCTCCTGTTTACACATCCTTGCCTAATTTCACCAGGTCCTAACTCTTTTCACCATTTTTCATATATATTTTGGTTATATTTTAACATAGTAGTTCTAAAATTAGTCCACCTCATAATGTATTTTTTTAAATAATGTTGAATAGATAAACTTTGATAGTCGGAGCACCGCTCTCATCATTGAGAGTTGAAGAAGCCTCCACTGAGCTCACATTTATATATCGTTTTTCATTGTATCAAGATTAATGGAGTGCGCATGCGTTAAGGCATGTTCAACTCTCAATGTTGATGGCGGGGGTTCGAATCTTCCCGAGAGGGAATGGTCAACTTTGGTCTACCTCAATGATAACATCCTATGTTGGAGTGATTCATTTTAATGCTATGATGCTTTTTTATATCCTGTCGGATGCAATTCTATTTTTTAAGGAGTGGGATAGCCATGTGCATTAAGGCGTGTTCAACTCTCAATGTTGGGGGACCAAATTCGAATCCTCCCGAGAGGTGATGGTCAATTTTGGTCTACCGAATTGATAAGATCCTAGTTGCGATGGACTAATTTTAATGCTAGTATGCGTATTTATATCCAGTCGGATACTGCAATTGTATCGAACCATATAAGCAACAAAATCAAGATTTATTTCCATCCAAGTCATGGTTGGGTAAAAAACTTCATTCTACAGATTCATTTTCATCTATTATTTTGCCTCTTTGGATTGGAAATAACATTACTAAACCTACTCAAACGAGCCTAGGATCCTTTCAATGAGATATCAATATTCCCTTCTTAGGAACCGTACACTTGTTCTTTCAACAATAAGAGTCAAACGCGCCCTTCATTCTCTAATAACGAACATTAAAACCTAAGAAGAAAAGAAAGGCTTATAGAAAATTATATGCTCTGATTCCAAGCACAGCGTTAAACCATCAGGTTTTACTAATTGAACCTCTGGAAAGCATGTGTGCCTGTAAACACACACACAAAGAGAGAAAAAAATGCATCGTTTCTATGATAAATTATCTCTTTTTTTCTTGCTTGGAAACATAACCTCCTCATATGGAGTTACACGCAGTGAATATTATGAATAATAATAATAAATACAACATCACATTCTTTATCTTTCTTTTGACAGACTTTTATGTAAATTTTGAAATATGGGAAACGTCTTTTTCCATACTTATAATACACAAAAAAATCATGACAATTTAATCATATGATTAAAATTGTGCCTGCTTTTTTTAATAGATGCCCTTTTCTGAGGGCTCGAAGAACACACTCCTACATAGAGATTTAATCTCCCCCCCCCCCCTCCCTTCCCCCTCTGCACAACAGATATATATTAAGTACAAATAGTATACATATTGGATGAGGGATATATCTGTTTCTTGTTTGTCAAGCCAATTTCACGAATTTTATATATAATTACATCAAAGCGAGAAAGGGGGAAAATGTTTTTTTTTTTCTTGGGGCTTTTATTGTTTTATGATTCTAAGACAATTTTTCTTTGAAGAGAGCAAATATTAGTCCAATATAAAAGGAGATCTTTTGAAAGTAGGGGACAATAAAACAGTATAAAAGTCAAATATACTAGTTTTTTCCACATAAAATTGAGAAAGCAAATGGGAATGACATCTAATATCCTGGTTACATATTGTGTGTGCACATTTAATCAACTTCTTAATACTTTAAATGGATTTGCATACATTTTAATCATTAAAGAATAATAAAACATTACCTCACCCTTCAAATTTAGAAAGAATTAAAGTTAGAAAAAGTAAAACTCATTTATTAATTTTGTCTTAAAGCTTACAATCTGACATATTGTTCCAATAATACAATAACTATTAGATGTTTCCGCAACCAACATCTGGAATTGAGACAATAAATCTTAAAATATTCTACAAAAGTGATATATCAAGACGTAATTAAAACTCTTGGCTACTAAAAAGACGTCGTGCAGGAAAGAACATATCAATCTCAACATACTTTTAATAACAGAAAAAGTTTTGGTTTAAAAATGTCTTTTCTAGTGTGCTAAGTACTCCTCAACTTAGTATCCAAAAATAACACAATATATATTTATTTATATAACTATATTTACAAAAACAGCAATTTGCAAAAAAAAAACTCCATCAAATACATAAAAAATCAATTCCCTGATACTTATTTATACTTACATAAATAAAATATCTCTTTAACCTGATCCTTTTCATTTATAAAACATTTTAAGAGCCAAATCGTTGTATTTCAAAGCAGTTTTATCTATCTTTAATACACCCATGAGAGCATTTATACAGAGCCAAGGAATATATATATATATACATTTAAGCTTATAAAATCATTTGGAATATATATAGACATGGATACGTATAGGTATTTATTGGTTGAGTGTACGACTGCATATACATGTAAGCCGTTTAAGGGTCTATGAAAAAATCCTTACAACTAAATTCAATATCATTTAAGTTCCATCCCACTTGTACGATATATGAGCATATGTACGATATATGAGCATAAATAAAGAGATATTATGAGGCGTCACCCTCTTAGGTAGACCATTTAAATCCCTTTTTTGTTTTATAGGAAACAAAGAACGAAATACTCGTACAACAAAAAATACCAATCCCTTATATTTCTTTAAGACGCAATTGTGTTTTTGTTTTAAGGGAAAAGTAGGGAAAAAGTTGTAAAATAACAACATGATTTTTTTATCTAAATGGATCTAAGTGGATGTAGATGACCTTTAAACCTGAACTTCTCAGCCTTTGCTAGAATGAATAATAAACCCCCAAACTAAGTTTGTGGTTTCGGAAGAAATAAAATAAAGTTATTAACTCTTTCTCTTGTGAAACTTAAATATAATTATTAATCTTAAGCCTTGCAAAAGTTGTTAAGAGGTAAATTAAGTTTTGAGGGACTAAAGTCTTGGTAAAAATACAAACCATCCTCTAATAACTGGTCTCCCCAGCACCCACAAGTTACAGAAATACGTTTATGTTAGTTTTGCCCTACAAAAATGTCAATTGCTGGAGAAATTAGCACTATATGAAGAAGAGTCACTTGGCGCAGGGTGCACACAACACGATATTTAATAATGTTTCCTACCATTTTAAATATTGGAAAGGATTTTTTTCTTTCGACAATTATCAAAGATATTATTTGGTTTCAATAATTAGATTATTTAATATTTTATTAAATTTATCGAATTGTTGAATGAGAATATTACTAAAGTAATCATTAAATATAACTTCATTTAAGTAGAATTATATTCTTCTACGAAGAGCATTGTAATCCTAGCAGTTTTTTCTTTTAAACTAGTCGACAAAAAATAACCACTGTCCTGGGTTAGATCAAAAATATGATTTCATAAATTTACAAAAAAAATTGCAATAAATTGTATAAAAATGCTGAGAAATATTATTTTACCTTCCAAACACTTTTTTGTAGTTTATCAATAGTTTATTTACAGAGGTAATAAAACAATTTAAACCGCAAGATATAATACTTTTTAATTATTTGATTCGATAGAATTGCATCCTGTGACAAGGAATAAGTATTATAGCGTTAAAATTTGTCCATAGAACCTATGATTTAAGCGGAAATTAAAATTCATGATAATTCATTTAGCATTCCTTATTACAAACATACACATAAATTCCTCATTGCACGTTTTTAAAACCGTTGCAATTGAGTTAAAATCAGAAGCATTAAGTTGGATGTAAGAGGCGGGATCACATCCACATCGGGGACCTCCTTGAGAGAGCAGGCCTTCCCTCCCTCAACGAGGTGGCCGCCAAGGCGGTGGCCATGGAGACTTGGAAATGTTTTACTCCAGCGACGGGGGCGGCTTTGCCAGGAACCCGATTGGTGATTTCGTCTTCCCCATCCCGAGGAGGCCCATGAGGTCCACAACTTCAGTGGCGTACCCACTTGGGAGGGAGACAGCTACTTTTGCATGTCACGCAATATCTGTGTGGAACTTGTCTAAGGCCTTGAGGTCGGCCACTACCCTTCACACAGCCAGGACCGCAGCTAGGGCCATGGACGCAGCGTCTCCATATAATCCATTCTGCTTGGGCATTTTTTTTTAATATAATTTTATTGTTTTTATTATTTATTTTTAGACTAGTTACTAATGTAACTAATGTGCCCAATGGCAAGAAATATACTCGATTACACACACTAAAATTCATAAATATAATATTATTAAAGCAATTATTAAGACAACGTTAAATTAATTATTATTTTTATTTAACTATATAAGGTGAATGAGAGAGCCTTCATATGTTCTCCTGAGTCTTTCTACAGAGACTGACTTAAAAGGAAATTAATCCGTGTGCGCTAAGGCGTGTTCAACTCTCTATGTTGGGGGACAAGGTTCGAATCCAGAGAGGGGATGGTCAACTTAGGTCTACCTCATTGATAAGATCCTAGGTTCGAATGACTTATTTTAATGCTAGTATGCTTATTTATATCCTGTCGGATGCAATTCTATAGAACCATATAGACAACAAAAAAAGAAAGCTAGACGTATTATATCTATATGTATGAAAGAAAAAATCAATTCCAAGGTACTCATCTCCCGGTGATTATTATCATAGATGCTGTATCATTAAGGACATATTTTTCTCCCATTAGATAAAGATTTATACCTTTTCTTCTTCTTGATGAAAAATTTTATATATAGGTATATGAGTAATTCCTTTTCCTTGCCAAGTTTGAGAGCCATCATTAGAGGGGACTTCTTTATGGTGACTAAAGCATGCATTCTCAATGAAATAATTGCATCTCAACTCTTTCTGTCTCACTTTCTCATTTCCTTCCATACACACAACCACAAAAAATCAAATGACTTGGCAGTTCATTACCTGACCATCGCTCACTCTTTAAAACTGAAAATATATAGTACACATTATATATCTAAGAATGGAATCTTGAGAATTCTCGTAAACTCAACATGCAATAGTTCTTTTTTAGTTTCAAACTCGGTTTCAAAGCATATAAAACAAAATATATATTATTTGTATTGCTTCATTGTTAGTTATTTTTTTAAATATTTTATAAAATATCCAAAGTTAATAAGAAATTTAAAAAGTTGTTTCAATTTAGACTTATTTATCGAATATTGAAGAGAAAAAAATCAATTTTTTACATTCTACATTTCACCGATTTTGACTTACTTTCGCTATTTATCGGAACATTGATCGGGGAAGGAAGATTTTGACGGTACACGATTCTTTTCAATTCATTACCAATGCCAAAACTCAACTTCAATGCATGGATTAAACAATTTTTATGAAGACTGGACACCCTACTACAAACCATATAAGTATACCTTTGGGAAGTTAACGTCGCATTTGTTACTGTCACGATTTGGAAAGACAGAAAACACGAATAACTAAAGAGAAGTATTTGTTCTCTCTCAATGAAATAGAGAGCGAGATAATATCACTTGATAGCTGTTAAATATGAAGTTTCTCCGTCTTTCCAACTCCTTTTCTTGTCTATCTTCTCAAAAATGGCAAACCCAATGAATACGACGTTATTCAGAGCAACGATATATTGCTTGCACCCTTTATAATACCAATGCTCTTTTGATCCAATATATTGTCGTGGATGAGTAAACGCAAACAGCATTATGGCTTGAAAAGTTGTTATATTAATTGATACTTATACTTAATATATGTAAAGCCTATTCATAGTATTTATAAATGGAATGGATTGAGGTTCAAAAAGAAAAAAACTTTTGTGGTTTTAAAAATGATAATTTAATCTCTTAATTTATTTCAACAGTCATTTTTTTAAATTTATTCCAGTTCTCAACAAATGCCAAAGTAATTGTGATAAATATATATTATAATCTAAAATTAATACAATGACAGAAAAACACACAAATATATAAAAAGACAATCATAGCATCATTAAAAAAAAGTATGGTTACAAAATCAAACATTTAAAATACAAATATATATCAGATTTAAAAATGAAGTAACACAATTATTTAAAATGCTTTAAAACCGTGTTAACAGCTTTGATGTGGTGTGTAGATATCGATGGGAAATATTTGATTTGATCCGAAGCAAAGGTCCAGTTGTCGCCAGAAGCATAAGGAATGCAGCCGAAAAGCAGCGTATCTTGCAACAGCTGCTAAAATTATTCCACGTAATTCTGTGGGCAGCAAAAAGTTCCCTTGAGGTCAGCTTTTTTTGCAACCAAGGCTTTCGAATTCAATATAGCGAATTCGATTGCTTTTGACCTTGCTGATGTAGACTTTCGTCTCCCGTTGGATCCAATGATCCAATATAGGCCTGTACATAATTGTTCACGCACTTTCCTCTCACATTCAAGGCAACGAATTTCTTTCAAACCGATACCATGGGACAGTCACGAAAGCGTGGATGGTGTCGTTGTAGTCAATTTCTTTTAATTGTATTGACACTCCTTAATTTTCCACCATTCACGTTTAAGAAAAAAGGTGTTATTCTTACAAAGCTATACTTATAAGTCTATAAAAAAGAATAAAGCTCTTTATCATGGGATTTCCTTCCCCTCCCAAAAAAAACCCTCTGCATTTAATAATGCTTATACGTATTTATAAATGTATTAAGAGCACTTTGTTGTCAGTGAGTAAGTCTTTACGTAAAAAAGAAGCTGTAGATACTTGAATGTGTCTACTTTGGGTTGATTTATTCAATTACCTCCCCCTTCTTCTTCTTAGGTTTTACTCCTATAAATCTTAGTCTATTTTTATACTTTATGCATTAAAGGAAGGCTTATTATTCTATGCTGGGGGTTTGAAGAGTGTGTTTATTGATTGAATCGTCGTATACACTATTTGAATGGCTTATCCAGTTTTGTCAGACGGAGTAAATAAGAAGTAATAGTAGTTTTACTGAATGATTCAGCGAAAACTTCAAAAAGAGCTGTTTTTAATATTAAAAATGTGAATATGAATTCTGAATGCTTACAAGAGAATGGGAGTTTTTTCTTTATGTATACATATGAAATGGGCTTCAAATCTTGGTAAACAATCAATCAGACTACTTATTTACCTCTTTTAACACTGTAGTTTTAAATTTATATGCATTTGATATATTGTTACATACTCTATTTAAGCCATTGAATGATATTACGAGATAATCTATTGAGACCATTAAATTTGAAAATTATTATTCTTTAAACCCATTATTATACAATTTGTAAATAAAATAGGACTGATATTAGTTTAGGAAATTAGTGTCAGTTGTAAACTAATGCTTTGTGGTCACAGAGTGAAGCTACCTGGTATTTTACAATAAATTGTCTCTTAACTAAAGGGAGCTCGATAGCCGTGCGTGTTAAGGCGTGTTCAACTCTCAATGTTGGGGGCGCAGGTTCGAATACTCCCGAGAGGGGATGGTCATTTTTGGTCTACCTCATTGATAAGATTCTAGGTTCGAATGACACATTTTAATGCTATAATGCTTATTTATATTCTGTCGGATGCAATTCTATCGAACCAAATAGGCAAAAAAACAAACAAACAAAAACTATAAATTGTCTCTATAGTGTATGTATGTAATAACGTATAATTAGCAAAATAAATGTGAGTACTATATATTTGTTGTGGTACGGTTGCACAAATTGTGTATTATCTGTAATCGTGTGCTTTTTAGTTGTTGTGTTTTTAGCATCTACACCACTAGATCGTAATTTAATTCCGTTTCAGAAGATAAAAGATTACATAGAAGCTATAATCTTTATTGTTCAATGAAAATAATGCAGACAAACTTATACATTTAAAAGAAATGAGCTTCCAGAATGATATATATCCGTTTTGCTCAGAAAATCCCGAATACAACAGGACATAGAGTGGAAACTGTTTTGTGTTTGAATTAAATTTTATATAATATAAGCAGCAAAATTTTAATATATTGTATAAATATTATTATATTTTATAAACTTTATGTGAGAGATAAAATTATATTTTGATTGGGATTTCTTTTAATATACTTACTTGGATTGATTTAGAAGGTTAATATATGGCATGAAAGTGATAGAATTGAGACGAATTTTTATCTATTATTTATATTTAATTTTAGATCTTTGTTTTTACTTCTATAATTGAGTTATTTGGAAAATGATTTTAGCCAAAAATACACCTAAAGATGAAAAGGTATTATTATAAACTAGACATTTTCTTGTATTGATAATAACTTCACGAATATAATATCTGCTTTGGTATATGTTTGGGGCACCAAATAACACAATTGATGAAACTTCTGTTCAAAAGTCACATTCGTTTGCGATGTGAATTTGTTATATTTTCTGGCTCGTCAATACCTTTGCAATTGCAATATATTGCCTTATGGAATAAAAGCTTATAAAGATTAAATGATTATTACTGAATACAGTGCACATTGCCTTTCTGCCTTTTCAAAAAAGCCTCACAACTAAAACCAAGTATTTTTGTAAGGGAGCTCGATAGCCGTGCGTGTTAAGGCGTGTTCAACTCTCAAGGTTGGGGGCGCAGGTTCGAATCCCGAGAGGGGATGGTCATTTTTGGTCAACCTCATTGATAAATCTTAGGTTCCATAGACTAATTTTAATGCTATATGCTTATTTATATCCTATCGGATGCAATTCTATCGAACCATATAGGAAAAAAAAAGTATTTTATCTATTTACGTGTTATTCAGCAACCCTCTCAATCAACTCTTTCTTTATTTAAGTGGGCATTTTCCCTTGGACCATAATAATATGATATAATGGAAGTCGTCATCTGTGACATCCTACGTAAAGTTACATAGGAAGAGAACGAAAAACTCTCAGATGATACACATTTTTCATATAAAACATGGCTTTAATAAGGAGCCGTTGCATCCAATGACTACAGCTGAAGGAAAACAAGAGAAAGGATGTGCATTCACTTAGGATATAAAGAAACGCTTTTAAGCAATAGCAAAGAGGTGTGTGTGTTTGTTTATATGAAGCCTCTTAGGCCTTTGAATATTGAAGGGGGTTTATATGATATAAAGCCGATTCAAAAGGTTAATCTAGCTATACACCTCCATTTATATGATATTGTTTTTTTGAAAATTGTATGTATATTACTCTATAGTTTGTTTTTTAAATATAGAAATATTCGGCCTATAAATTTTAAATACATTAAGCCTTTCATTTTACTTTTTATTAAATTTCAATAGAAGCAATTACGTACATTACAATACAAACTAGAGGCATATATACACTCAGAGAGTGCAAACCTCCGCCGTCACAGGGTCCTTATGAGCCTTCCGAGGCGGATTTTTCACGACTGGGGCGCGTAGAGGGACGGGGAGGGTTCCTCTCGACGGAAATTCCGAGAGGAAGACGCTCCCGGCACCCAATTTTACAGCACAGCGACATCTATTGGCAGAGTAGCTAACTTGAAATATTTATTAGTATTTAGCTCATTTTGCATCTTAATTCTGCACTAAGAGATGCAAAATTTAATTACTTGTTTTCTTTGGCATTTGCAACAACTCCACAAAGTTTCATCCGAATCCGTTCCGTACTTTTTGAGTTATCCTGCTGACAAACCAACCAACAAACCAACGCCAGTGTAAACAATACCTCCTTCGGCGGAGGTAATAAAATTAAAAGAACGCCATGGAGCGTCCACAGCACCTTAGGAATAAGGACTATTTATAACCTAGCCAGCAAGCCTATTCATGTATATAAAAAAAGTCCAACTTTGTGTCTGCAAGGTACTGTATTTAATTAAGAAAATATATATCTATTCATATGCAATATTTGTATATATATATAGTCATTAAAATATTTAATACAACTTTTATCACTTTTTTGCAGTTTAAATTTCTTTCCCTTCTTTGATTGGGTCTTTAATGAAATCAGTATTTGAGTTAAGGTCCGTGGTTAATGCAATGTTTTAACTTTTTTGATGTCCGAATAGCATGTTGTCTATTCTGAGGACATCTCCTCGTAAATAAAAATAGTATATTTTTAATTTATTAATATTATGGACTTTTCTGTAAAAATGTCGTAAATTAATATTAATACATTTTCGTTAAATTGTATATTATAAATCTGAAAAGTAAATAATACAAGAAACTAACAGCTACAACAACAAAAAAATCCAGTCAATTTACTTAAATATTATTTAAAATTTCTACATGTATATGTATTTGCATTGCCAAGGAATTGTGTAAAGTTTTTATATAAATAAACCCTAAGTAACTATAACAAATAAAAGATATAGGAATATAAATCCATGATATAGGCACGAGTAAGCATGCACAAATATATTATGATAGTATAAAGTAGTAATTCTTTAATTAATCTGCTAATTTCCTTTTTTTATTAGAGAGGGAAAAAATAAAGAGACTTTTTTTTCTTTCCCTTATCTAAATCCTTGGTTATTTATTCGAATATAAATAGGGGATTAGACCTTCTTTGCCAGGGTAGGTTTGTCTAGTGATACAAGCACACCCAAGAAAGAAAGAAAAAAGTATGAGGGCGAGTGCGGATATTTATGTATAGCTGATATTTACGATTGCCTAGGACAAAATTATATCACAAAAAAAAACACTTCACGAGAATTGCAACTCTCTTCCTGAAAGGGTATGTAAATGAAGAAACTATCCCTCCTTCTCTTTTTACTTTTTTAATATTCAAATGGAAGTAAGAGGAGGCTCACACAGACATAGATACCTATACATATATAGATGTGCATAGTATGTTCACCGGGTGAACCCCACAAAATTGGTTCACTTTTATATCAAAAATAAATTATAAAACTTATAAATCTAGTAGCTCGAAAATTCCTAATCAAGGTTCAGTGGTAGCGTGATCAATGTTGGGGTGTTAGGAGGACTCTCAAGAGGGAAATACCAAAAATTGATCCACGTCAGTGAAAAGATCTTAGGTTCCATAGACTCATATGTGAATGCTATAATACTAGTTAGTATCCTCACGCATGAAATTCCATTGAAAAATAGGCTAAAAAAATCAGATTAGTTTCTATCTACAATAGTTTTTGAAAATGACAATTGAAAAAGGGATTGAGTTTCAATCTACGTATTTGTGGTTGTACTAAATAAGATTATGATCGGGGTTTGCAGTTTGCAAGACCAGTGAATATGGCATTAAAGTAACTAAAATGATCAGAGGAATATATATATATATATATATATATATCGGTCGCAAACCAAATATGAAAGCCTTGGATCATAGAATTTCTATCTTGATATTGAGCTAAATTCGACCAAATACATCAGTTATTTCTAAGGATCTGGATTTATTATCTTCACAATAATGTCGTGTTCCATCAAAATAGTGGAGTGCTCAAGACGATATCCTATATTGAATGATGGACTTCTGTTATCAAATATACATGATTTTAACTCTTTTGAATAAAATATCTTAGTGCGTATTTAATTAAGAGGCCTGCCAAGTTCGTCAATGAAATTGAGACCCCCTCAAAGTTGCTATAGATTTAAATTGGAGTGGCATACTCTAGTATACCATCGCACATGGCAGCAAGGTATTATAATATATCCAAGATGCGTGGATGGCTACTGGTTATAGCTGCATTCTTGATTAGTGAACTTATTATTTGTGAGGATAATCTGAAGAAATTATGGTATCTTTGAAAATATTTCAAATACACCTTTTTAAAAGAAAAACTACTCGCTACAATATCATTAATGAAGGCAGTTTTTGCCATTTAATCTAACTAAATTATCCATAATATAACCCTATAAATGTGATAAAGTGATATGAATATTTAAACATGACATCTGTAATAACTACTAACATATTCCCTCTTGATATAATAAAACCCGCTCCGCTAAATTATCACAAAGAAACTGCCTAAAGACAGTTATGTCTATTAGAGATAGTTACTTTCTCGATTATTTACTTTGTCTATATATAAGAGAATGATGTGAAAATTTGAATTGAATATATTCAGACGTAACAATTGAAATACCCACTTTTGAAATAAATAAAAGCGTAAGCTTTACAATTATTTTGAGCTCCACCCTGTAAGCACCCCTGATGAAGAGCCCACACAGTATTATTATTTTTTATTATTAGGTTTATGATCACCTCCTCCTACTACTATTACTACTACCTATATTATAACTTCTTCTTAGAAACTTGAGGTCCCCAAAGAGTCTTGCTTTTAATTTAATAACTGCATTTGTCCAAACGTAGCTAAGTGTATGAGAAAGGGGAGTGAGGGGAGGAGGAGGAGGAGAGGATTACACACGAAGGTAGCTTTTTTCAGAGTACGTGACTTAAATTATAAACATGCAGGGACTTTTGTGGACTAAGGCCTGATCAATGAAACTGTATACGTCTTATAAATAAGAAGGTGTTGTGGTAGTTTCAAAATTAGTGATTAGTAAGGCTAAGGATTCTTTTTAAAAGTGCATCGATTTCTATTCAATTTTCCTTAATTTTACAAGTTTAATTTTAATTTTTTATAAGTATTTTTATGTTTATTTTCTTATATTTGGACTTATAATTTAATATTTTCTTACAAAATATGATGAGTAATGAATAGAAGATTTTAGTCAAAGTTGGAATTGACTTAGATACCTATAAAAGGTGTATGTTACTTAAGAATGTAGGCAATGTGTGTGCCCAAGATACTTTGCTTTAGTGTACGTATATTAATATATTTATGTCCATATCAAGACCCCAAGTAAATGTATAATTATAATGTAATCAAACACGGTACAATGAATTGCTAAATATATTTATTTTGCTATGATTAAAAACTTCAAAACATTTACTAATCAAATTGTCCAATTAGTTTGTGTGTGATTAAATCTCTAAAAAGGTTATATTACTTTTATACATATTTATTAATGAAAATATCATCACGCTTTTGTTTAGTATAGATTATTCTCCGTCATTACATATTTCTTGCCAATAATTGAAGTTGTTTCTTTTTACAAAAAGGATTAAAACAATGCACATAAAATGTATAACCCAGAAAATTGGATACTAAATATTAACTATTATATGCTATAGTTTAATATATTAGCAGTTACTTTTAAAATATAGACAGCCTTTTTAGTTGTACCATATTTTATTCAAGTCTTCATCCATTTTAATTTGAAGTAACTAGGCAATATACCACTTAGTTCGTTCATATAAAATATATAGCTTTATATATTGTAATGATTATTTTCTATTGGAATCAAAAAGTCGAAAAAATTTATTTATTCCTTCAAATACAAATATGATAAAAACAATTTTTTAAGCCAATTGTTTTTTTAATCGGCTCTGACTTGGGTTTTTATCTTCTTATTGCGTTTGGAATGAAATTTTAAAGTTATAAATATATTTTTAGTAATAAATAACATCCATAGGATCCAAAACAATCAATTTGATTCAGCCTCTCAAAAAATAGTGTAGGCAAATGCATAGAGAATGAAAGTAATGAACAAGATAGATATTAAAATATAAT
Source organism: Caligus rogercresseyi (assembly GCA_013387185.1). Taxonomy (NCBI): domain Eukaryota; kingdom Metazoa; phylum Arthropoda; class Copepoda; order Siphonostomatoida; family Caligidae; genus Caligus; species Caligus rogercresseyi. The sequence goes on along the minus strand of CP045895.1, from coordinate 8,258,827 downwards.
ATTTTATGAATAACTAATATAGATTCAGTTTTTTTGTTGAAAATGTAATAATTAATATACTTTTTAATTTTTTATAACTCCAAGAAAAATCCCCTTTTTACATAATTTAATACTTTTATTTAACTTTCTATTTACATTTAAATATATGTACATATTTTTTCCAGTGTCTTCAACTTTCAGCATAAGGTGATAGAAGAAACTTTTTAATTTTTTTGTTAGAAAAGTTTCTTTTTAAACTCATAAGAAATGACCTCCCGTGAGCATAGTCAAAAATATATATTATTTTTACTTATACCCTTAAGAAAACTTTTCAACAACGCATAAATTATAATGAAAAGTTATAAAAATATATAAGTAAGGTTTTTTTTTCTCTTTTCTTCCAAAAAACCATCATCCCTTTCTTGATTCAAGTTACTCGGTCAATCAAAGCCTATCGATATATGATGTATTTGTATACTCTCAACTAAAAAAGAAGTAAAAGTTTTCTTATATAGGATTATTGAGTTTTCAAAGTTTGTTCCTTGATAAAAATTGGCCATTTTTAATATTAAAAAGTTAGTTTTCTTAAATTTTCTCTGCAGTCTAAGTTTAAAGGTGAGAAGAAAGTATATATTGTGATTGATTTATTGCTTTAATGCTAATAATAAACTATTTTTTAAGGATAACATCATTTAAAAAACGAATGATCTGAAAATGAATTTAACTTATACCGTATTTATAATCATGTTAATTCTTCCTTAACTTGTACAGGCGAAAATTTGAATGAGATCTCCTAGTCCACATTACAGAGTCATTTACCAAACTTTAGAGAAACCAATAGAACATTACGCACGAAGAGTATATGTTCTGATTATTAAGATATATACCGTTTTTTCTTCACGTGCATCAAATCAAAGGATCTGCATCCAAAAAATGTATACGTTGTATTGCCAAACACAGATCTTCTGGCAATTTCTTTTGTGTTGCTGTTTATGGTACCGCCAAGGAAAATAATACAATAGTATTTTTACCCCCCTCTCATCAAATAAAAAAATCTAACATAACTAACAAAATTCCAATACCTGAATTCAATTGTAACTTCTATTTCAAATCATAATAATACCATTCATAAAAAATTATAAATGTCAAAGAAAACAAGGAGTGTAATTATATATCTAAATTCCTCTATTCCATTTATCATTAAAGCAAACTTCTTCGTATTTATTTAATGTCTATACCCATTGCATCAAAGAATCATGAGAGCCCTCAAAAGACTACTTTTTATACAACTATTGATCATTAAATGTCACAAGCGATACCAATATTTCATGCAACAATATAGTCAAAATGTACAACATCATTTCATAAAGAAGGGTTGTGGGAGAAAAATTGTATTTGTATCATTTCATTATACTATCTTTAAAACGAAATAGATAATACTAATAATAATGTTTCAAATGACAAATTTTCTACTCATAAAAAATAAATGAAATCTTCGACGTCAAATATTTATATTCTGAGACAAATGTCAATATCATATGGTCGCATATATTAATGTACAACTGCAGACTGTGTATAGTGGGACATATAGTTATTCATGAGAAATATCGGTCAAAAGTGGCATAAATCGCCTTTACTATGCAGCCACCCGAACAAACCACTTTCCTCGTACTCCTATGGAAGAATAGTAAATAGAGGTTGGGTTGAGCTCAAATTTACAGCGTCCGCTACATTTTCGTTGTTCTGTGAATAAAAAGACCTGGCAAGAAACGGAAGACAAAATTATCATAATAAAATATGTATAAATGTTTTTTTTTTTCACTTATGCATGAGATTATAATATATTTATTTTTTTAAACTCTGAATACATATATATTTAAACTTCTTTAACCGTCTTGTTCTTGACTAATTGTTCGTATGCTTATTTGTGTCCAGTGGGATACTGCAATTCTGTCGAACCATACAGGCGATAATAATGGTTATCCCTTGAACAGTAAAAAATATCGATATTAGGAAGAAATGGCTCAGGAAAAAACGGCCTACGACGAAATAGCCCAGGAAAAAATAGCCTATGATAGAAAGGAAAAATATTACGCACGAACAAATGACCCAAATACATGTCTTTAAGCGGGATACATCAAAGAATAGTACAAACACTACTTTTCATCTAAATTAAGCAAGTATTTTTTGACGATACTTACTCAAAATAGATGAAAAAAGTGTTTTTACAGTCCTTAGATGTATTTTATTTCAAATATTCGCCTACCCACGTATTCGAGTCATTTTATCCGTGAGTCATCATTTTCATTTTCCTTAAATTTCCGGTCATTTCTTCCAGACTTCCAAAATGGGAGGAATGACACAAATATTATTGATATCATTTTAAGAGATCACTTTTTATGAAAAACCCCATTTAACTGGACATTTATTGCAGGATTCTATTCTCTATTCTATACCAAGAATAAATTGCTCCATCAAATGGATCAGCCTTTTAGGTCCCTATTCGTCATTCAAGAACTCTCAATAAGAGAAAATCTCTACTCACTGTTGAATATCATGTTATAGGTCGGTGGTCAGGGGCATTACAATAACAACAAAAACGTAGTAACATGAATGTCAGGAAAGTAATCTGAGCCCACAGCCTTTCATTAATTTATTCCCAACGATTAAAAAAGTACGTGACTTACCAGGAAGTTTATTGCATTGATAAAGGCAATTTATATCATTTTTGACCCATATAGCTGGAGAAAATGTATTCCCAGCTGCTCTCATTTCATCCCCTCCCTCTCACCACATGGGCCCTTAGATTTTAGATACCTATCAATATATTTGAGTGATTCATTTTGTAAACAATTCTCACCCCTCCACTCCTTATTGAATTAGCTGTTGTCAAGAATGAAGAATGAGACCAGCCTAGAGGGGTATTATTGGGGAAGCTCCAAAGAGCCTTGCAATCACATAACAAACACCCCCCTCCCTTTCTATTTTGTACTTGGTATAGGAAGGAGACGACTATCTATGGGACTCGCGCCACAAAGAAAGAGGGGAAAAGAGAAATAATGCCCAGCAAGACTACTATATCTCCTCCTATCAATCAGAAGAAGAAAGCAAAGTGCCCCATAACCAATACACATAATCTGTTTACTCATGTATTTACTATTAATATATATAACTTCCTCATTAGAGACGCAAACAATCAACTTTTTGGATCTGTTTTAGAGACAAATGACAGGAGTAACCGTAGTCGGTGGCTAAATGTTTTGATTTATGCTACGTTAAAAGTCAGAGCCTTATAAGAAGAGTTACGACAATAGACTGGAGCGTCACCTGGTGAAAAAAGTAAAAGGCTAAAAAAAAAATGATGATTGTTAGGATAAATAAATCGGAATCTATGACAAAACATGTGTCTACAAACCTTTAATCATTGGGGGATTGTTCCTTGGGAAATAAAAAGCGAGAAATTCTTCGGGCTCCTGAGCGATTTGTACATCTACAGCACCACAAGCAGGAATAGTTGTGTTTTTAATAGATGTTTAAAGTTTATATTGTGTTTATACTTCGAAAAAATTATTTACAACTCTCTCGATAAATTATGAATGTTTTGAGCCAGACTGTTTATTTACAACTCTCTCGATAAATATTAATGTTTGGAGCCTGATTTTTTATCAGCTGCTTGACAGATAGTTCTTACGACGTCACTCTATTTATAAGGCTCTGGTAAAGTGAACCTACAAATCCTACAAGGCCTTTGAAATACTCCTTATAACATATTTAACTATTGATTGTTTTTCACTAATTTAAAAAATGCTCTTCATATTCCTTTTTCGTCTTCAATTGATAAAAATATATATTATTCAGGATAATCGTAGATACTAAACTATTATTCTGCTCTCATAATATTGATAATATTCGTGAATGCAAGGTTATGTGATCGATGATTTTATCAAAATAATATGTCCGATATAAATATCATTTTTTCAAATTATAATATTTCTTGCTTTTACCGAGACCATTTAGCAAACGTAAAATACTGACTCAGATTATATTTAACTGCTATGGATAGATAAAGAGGGGAAGTTCCGATTGATTTACCTCATCAAAAAGATCCTAAGTTCGTTTGTGTAATTTTAATGCTATAATGACAAATGCATTCATGCGAACCTAATAGTCAAAAATAAGGCAGTTAAAGAAGCTTTAATATGTAAATTTATATTTAAAAAATATATATAATAAACTTATAAATAAGTGAAGAAAAAAAACATTTAAAAATATTTTTACTATGATAACTTTGTATATTCAATCTGTCTCAGTTTCTTACCAGTCTTTTAGGGGGAAAGTTTTATTTTACATCGTTGTATACAGAGCAGAAGAACCTCAATAAAAAGTATGAACATAGATTAATGATTGTGCTTTAGAATTAATCTAAGAACATATATACCTTTATTCCAGATGTACTTTTATATCATAGATGAAGCTTCTTTTCATCTGATGATCTCTTATCTATTAAGCATAACATGCCATTCATAAGAAACTTTGTTATTAGATTGTGAGTAATACCAAAAAAAAAGACTCCTTTCACAATGAGGTAAAGAAAGACGAGAAAAAGAGGATCGTAAGTATTTTATGTTAATTTAAGAGGGTGCTTATTCCTGAAAAAAAAAAGCTAGTAGTTCTTTTGTATGGTAAAGAAAAAGTTTGAAATAACTCTGTGCTCAAAATAATAATAATATGTGAAGGCTCTTATTCATAAAAAAGTATCCGTTTCTTAAGTACATACATAAGGGCCCTTTTGAAGTGGAAAATTGTATAAAGGGATTTACTTTCATCTGTCAAAAATGGTGTTACACTAGAAAACTCAAAGAATTAGGTTTTAGTAAAGGAAAGTTATATTTTATATCATTTAGTATGTTTTTTGTTACTATATTTAAAGAGTTATATTCATTTAGATAATGTGTTTTCACTGTATTTAATCATAGAAACACACGCTAAAATATATAAATGAAATAAGAAACTATTATCTTAATTCGTGTATTTTCTCGTTTAAAACACAATTTAATGCAGACTTGTATGTGTCTTAGAAATGTGTGTAAGAAATTAAATTTAAATATACATTGTCCTCTAATATACTTTGTCTAAAAATAACAGCTATGAATTATATTTCAATCAGAGATAATATGAAAATTGTAACAACTAATGTTAAAATGAAAGATGCAGCATACAAAATCATTTAAGATTTGAAATCATGAGGCAGCTTATAATATTTTAAATTCATAATTAATACATTTATATGTTTTCAATATAAATATTTTGTGAAAAGCATTTTCTAAGCACTTTGTTAACTTATGTATATATATATAGATAATATATATATAAAGATCTTATTTATTATACATATATTTAATATAATTATAGTTCTAAAAACTGACAATCACGAAAATTGCGACTTTACAGAGAAGCTGTAGACTGCACATAATGTCGCATTTTGTATGGGCCATATTCTCACTATCATAGGAGAAGCAATAACCATAAGTTCGTCTCCCACCAGGCCCGCCCACCCAATGAGTGACGTGGGCCCGATTTTTTTATGAATGTGCCAACTGTGCCCCCCATAACAGCTGTAGGGTCCCCCAAAAGCCTGGCCTGCTGCCGGGCCTGTCTCCAAGAGCTAAGTTCAATCTCATGGAAGAGATCCTAAGTTCCATGATCATTTGACTATGTTTATTTTTTATCTTGACAGAATCAAACCATATAGATAAAACACAACTACTAAGAATCGACTTGGCTGTAAAATAAATTCTTGATTGATTTTTATTCCTTAATCATGACGAGATCGATAAGGGGAATCAGGAACCCTATTAGTAGGGGAGGGAAACACATATAGAGAAGGGGGGGGGGGGGGGATCTGTACTCAAGGGGAATATGAAAACTTTTAATCTAGTAATGGTCAATCATTCAGAAAACAACAACAACATGCCGCCTCCTCTCCTTCCAACCCTCCTAAAGCACCAGCAATAAAATACATATATCCCCATTTATGATATCTGCGTACTGCCATTGCTTATTATTATTATCTTAGAAGATATATGCGTATAACATCAAATACATGATGACAGAAGGAAGGAAAATAATAATAATCCTGGGTATTATTGATCCACAAAGAAACATACAGACACGGGTATTAGATCAAGGCAAATACTCATAACTCCAAAAGTGGAAGAAAGTTTTTATAAGAGTTTCTTCTTCTTCTTCACCCTAACTTATTACTTCTCTTAATATAAATTGGATCAAAGGAATCCCCTTCAGGAGGCTTAAGTATTACAAAATCATCTGATTGTGGAGGAGGATTGGTATTGTTTTGTATATCTTCGAAAACAATGATAGCTGGCGATCTCCAAGTACGCTAATAAAAATATACAAAACTAGAGGCATATATACACTCAGAGAGTGTGTACCTCCGCCGATCCCCACAACATTCCCATTCAAACATTCTCCCTTTCACACGCCCGATTTTCTATCTCTAATCATTGTTTCCTCTCTGTTAGCTCATTTTGCATATTAAAAAAGCACTCAGAGATGGGAAGAGGAAGAAGTTTAAGCTACGTCACTGGGTAACATAGTCCTGAGCTGATATATGAACAATAATACGTCAATGAATATTTTTTTAGCGTTTGTTCTTTCCTACTCCCTGAATAGAGACCCCATTTCATTATTATTAGTAGTAGTATTTTGCTCATTTTGCATATTAAAAAAGCACTTAGAGATGCCAAATTTAATCACTTGTTTCTTTTGGCATTTCCAACAACTCCACAAAGTTTCATTCGAATCCGTTCAGTACTTTTTGAGTTATCCTGCTGACAAACTAACAAACTAACAAACAACAAACCAACAAACGCCAGTGAAAACAATACCTCCTTCGGCGGAGGTAATAATGAAACTTTGTATTAAAAAACATGCGAGTTCTTTTAGACGTAGAGTTGATTGTTGATCCACCTTTTTGTATAATTAATATAATGGATGATAACGATGCATACAATAATAACTAGAAGCACTAAGAGAGTGCAAACCTCCGCCGATCCCCACCAAATGAATCACTTGGTCTTTTTGTCATTTCCAATCCCTACGCACTGTCCCTTTAACTCTACATACTGCTCCTTTATTGCTTACACTCTAGAGGTACATGGAAAGAAAAAGAAACTGACGCCATCAAAGAGGAGAGCACAGTACAGCGACATCTATTGGCAGAGTAGGCTAACTTGAAATATTTATTGGTATTTAGCTCATTTGGCATCCTATAGAAGCACTCAGAGATGCCAAAATTTAATCACTTGTTCCTTTTAACATTTCTAACAACTCTACAAAGTTTCATCGAAATCTGTTCCGTACTTTTGAGTTATCCTGCTAACAAACAAACAAACAAACCAACGCCAGTGAAAACAATACCTCCTTCGGCGGAGGTAAAAATGAAAGGAAAATAGAGGATTAAATGGTTGAATGATACAGAGTTGTGGTCAATAGCTGAAAGTCTTTTTAATAGTTGTTCCTCGAATATATAAACATTTTTAAGCTCCATTAAAAGTATTCGAAGGTGGATTGTAAAGTGAGTTAAAATGATGCCTCCCACCGAAAGTTCATTTCCTTTATCTAGAAAGGCCTCAGTAGACATCATTTGTTGTAGCCAAACATGAAAAGCTGCTGAGTCCTTAGTTCTAGTTCCTTTGTAGTTTTTTCTTTAACTTTTTTTGGTGGGAAGCAGCAGCTCTTGTGGGCATTTTTTTTTTGCTTATCTTGTAAGTTTTCTATTTTCTTCCCTTGTACGTGCGTATGTGTCTTTGGATATATTTATAATTTTGGTAGACGGAAAGCCTTCCTCCTCTCCTTAATTGATTCTTTGTAACATGATGAAGTCTCATTATTGACTACTAGTGGACTCAACCTCTGACTCAAGATAGGTATAATTGTACTCTGTCTCAAGCTGATGCACTAAAATGAAGGCTTAGGGCCATTGAACAGTCCAAAGGAAAGGCTAAAAAGAGGGTCTTGCTACATTCATAATTAGTTTCATTTGTATACTTCATAAACCACAGGATTTTTTTTTATCAGAAGACCCCGAGTATAATAAAATATATGTATTATCTAAGCTCACTAAAGTTTAAAAAAAACATAGAACACAGTCAATATTTTTTTGCTTATATGGTTCAATTGAGTTGCACCTGTGAGGATATGAATAAGTATTATTGCATTCATATTATCCATCAAATCCTCAGACATTCTTTTCAATGATATAAATCTATATTGACATCCCCCTCGAAAGGAGCGAACCTCTCCCTTCAACATTGATTATAATTAAACACAATCATGCACTGAGCATACACAAAAGTCCATTTCAATGACGTCACTGGATTATTACTGGCAATTCTCTCTTTATCTATTCTAAGGAAAGAATGCGCCTTTGACTGCTCAAGGGGTCTTTAAACATCCCTCCTGCTCTTCTTCCTTCTCATGAAGTTTATATTTCGTCATAAAGAAGGCTTCCGTCAGTTGCTGAATTGAGTATTTTTCTTTACTTCTATTAATAAAGTATAAAGGGCATCAAGATATTTTATAGGTTGGTGTATATAGATACAATGTTACTAAGCATTACATTGTCACTTGAAACACAATAATGAAATTGTAGCGGATTGACCTGCTTACTAACAGCAGGTCAATCTACCACTCCTTATCTCACACCTCAGCAGGTTCTTAATCTTAATTACTCTTATTTGCATCTATTTAAGCAGCAGGCAAGAGACTAATAAATGCACTCTTTCTCAACACCTACTAGAGTCGTCATTTCTTCTCCTCCTCTACGCTGCCATATACCTACTTTATACCATAATGTAGAATGGGAATCGGAAATGACCAACGTATCAGGTACAACATCGAAATATACAATCTACATATTAAAGTCGTCATCTTTCCTTGAAGAGATAGCAATTCTGATCTCTTAAAGTTGATTCTACTGATAGAGACCCGATCGTAATCATTCCTAGGAGAGATTATGATCGTGATATCCAACAGAAAGTCAACGACTCTATTGAATCTCCATCCTAGCTGCGACCATAGAGATATTAAGATTAGAGAGCTTATTCCCTCCAATTAGCAGAGAAACATCGTTCAGCTGTATTCTGACACAATGACGTATTTCATTTCCTCCAATAGCAGAGAAACCTTGTTCAGCTGTATTCGGGGCACAATGGCGTATTTCTCTGAAGAATCCAATAAGCTCTCTATGTCTTTATCTCTCCATGGCTGCGACATATATAATCACATTAAATTATATTTATACTACATGAATAGGTGCTCCTTAAATATATTTGTACTTATTTATATTTAGACTGTCTTCTTCAAAGGATCCATTCTCTTCTTCTTCATTTATGTTCACGAATCTCCTCAGAGTCAGTTCATCAGAGGACTCTGTAAGTCTGTTTATATTCCATAAAACATTTTCAACATAATTGCCTCTTTCTTCTTAAGAACATCCCTCCCCTCTATCTTGCTTTTCATCTGTATTAACAAATCTATCTGACATGTTGTGCTCCTTATCGATTATTGAAGAAGAGTTCTTTGGCTTTTGTTTCTAGGAGGGCATGACGTTCTAGATAAGCTAATATGGCTTTATTGAGAAACGCTCTAAATCCAATATTCCTTATAAAAAATACATTATTGTATCAGCCACGACTATCTGATACAAATTCATGAAGCCTACCAAGACTTTAGTTATATCCGTTAAGACAGTAAATGTTTTAAAGGTCTATATTACATCAGATTAGTAATATCAAGAAATAAATTCATAGCTTTTATTGGTATCAATATATTCAATAAGACAACACATCTAGTCGATTAGATTAGGACATATTTTTACGAGTCCTAATCGAAATATTTAAAAAAAACATTGTTCTTCAGTGTTTTTTTTTAAATTTCCAATCGGAAAAAGTTATAATATATTTGAATTCAATTAAGTACAATATACTATATAAAAGTTTATAAGCTTATTAAAAAATATTATATTGAACAAGTATAATAAATGTTATCATACTTTTATATGCATTCGATATGTCCATCAAATATTAAAGAAAAACTTTTTACAAAATTAAGCATCTTCATATTTAGAACAGATATATATATATAATATCAAACCTTTTAGGCCACTTTTAGTTAAGCATCATATGTTTAGTAGAACATTTGAGGAAATATGATTAAAGATACCTAACTTTGAATCATAACAAACTGAATGTCCAAGCAAAACGATACAACCAATTCAAAGTATATTAATAACAACTTTTAAAAATCATTACTATCATCGATAAAATGTTATATTAGTTATTATTATCATTTCACAGGGCTTGAATGAGTAGAGAATAGTAAAAAAATAATTTCCGTCTAAAAACACTTTAAAATTATTGATAACAAGGAAGTTTTTAAGGAGCACGCTGTATATCTGGTTGTATAAGATAATCATAATCTTTTTGCCAAAGAGAACTTTATGTTTGTGACAAATAATTGTACATTTTGATGTTATATACATAATCAAATAACCTATTTTAGTCTTTCTGTTAAGCCTTCCATGGTTAAACTCCTAAATAAATATAGGTAAATTTGTCATGTTGACAAGTAGTTCTTTCAAATTGAGAGATATTTCGTTGGAGTCCATTTAGCCAGGTTATTATGAAGTATAGCTTTTTTGTTTTTATGTATGTAGAAACATTATATATAGAGTACTCATCAAAAAAGTTTTGACATTCTCTTTTAACATATAAACTTACATGTCATTGAGTCATTCATATAATATATAAACAAAACAAATATACACAGTTCTAAAAGGAAACAAAAGTATTTATGTTTAGCAAACATAGTACACGTGTATATAAATAAAGTGGCCAGCCCCTAATTTGTTATTATACAAATAAAGATATCAGCCCTTCAACACAAAACAAAAACAATTTGTAGCCAATTGAAAGTAAAAGCTATTGAGTGTTTACTGACGTCAGATGGGCACATAGGTATATAATCAACTATGTTAATGAGTACTTGTAGCTCTCTACTGTTGTACAAAATGGTTTTGCTATTGTTATTTTTAGGCTCCAATATCTTGGGCTCGGAGGTCTCGTATTTTGGTTTCGATTGTCATTCAAAGAAAATATGATTTAGATACTTAAAAATTTGTACAATTTTTTTTGAATTGTCCGGTGCTGAATTGGCCGGCACTGAATTGGCTGGCGCTGAATCGGCCGGCGCTGAATTGGCTGGTGCTGAATCGGCGGTGCTGAATCGGCGGCGCTGAGTCGGCGGCGCTGAATTGTACCGTACCCTCCTTTTAGACAGTACATAGACAATGGCGTCTGAGGAAATGAAAGTTATACCCATCGTTTATATAAGTTCAGAAAAAGTTTATATGAACAACCCTTAAAAATATATTGAAGATTTGAATTACATGTTATTCATATTATATTATCGTACCGCTTTTATTTGATTTCTTTTATTATCAGTTATTTATTTGAAATATTGTTGGTTTATGAAATAAAAGCTTACGAGCGTAATATCTATTCATGTTTTTCATATGTAGTGACCTCAATTTTAAAGCATATACTTATTCTGTATGCGTTTAAGAACTGTAAAGACAAAAACCCCGTTCAAAGATATTCTCACATCATTTGAATATATGAAACACTTTGCTCAGCACTCCAAAAAAAAAGAATGTAATTTTGTTTGACAAATCAGTTGAGGTAATTTTAATTCAAATATTTCAGAGGGGGAAAAGGGTGTTTGACTGAGATAGATAGAGAGAGAGAGAGAGAGACATAAAGACAGAGAGAGAGGGAGAAAATGGTATAAAGTGTGTTAAAAGGGGAGTTTTTATATTCTTCTTGTTTCTTGAAAGAAGGGAAAGAATAATAAGGAGAAAAATATATAAAGATTTATGGGAAGGGACCCCCTTAGTACCATTCTAACGTTTTCTTCATTTAATGAAAGGAGCTGTCGACGATGTCTCTACCTTCTTTCTTCTGCTTCTTCGTTTACGGTCTTTCTTATTCATGGATGGTGTTTGAAGAATTTACAAGAGAGTTTTTTATATCCCTTTTTCCATAGAATCCATTGTGATTATGAAGAATCTAATTTGTGATGAAGAAATTAAAGGTAAAAACATATGAAATGGTGTTTTGGTTCCATATTATTCTTATACATTTGCATATATATAATATATATAATATATATATATATTATATATATATCGATATATATATATATATATATATATATATATATAATATATATATATATCTAATATATATATAGATAGATAGAGATAGATAGATGGATAGATATAGATAGATAGATAGATAGATGATAGATAGATAGATAGAGATAGATAGATAGATAGATAGATAGATAATAGATAGATCGATAGATATAGATATTAATATAGTATATATATATAGATATATATATATAATATATATATAGATATATATATATATATAGATATATTATAAAATATTATATATATAATACATATAAATATACAGGCTTGTGAACGGACGCAAATTGCACGGACGTTCAATGAACGGAACGCAATTTTTTTTTAACGCTGAACATAGAACGCAAAAAAAAGGTTTTGCGTTCAGCGTTCAATTTTCCAAACTTTCTTGGACTTTTTTTTGGAAATTCTTTTCAAAAAAAATAAACGTCCTCACTACGCATTACTTTTTTGGAAATTATTTTCTACACAAATAAAACGTCATCACTACGCATTAGTTTTTTTTTGGAAATTCTTTTCTAAAAAAACTCATCACTACGCATTACTTTTTGGGAAATTCTTTTCTAAAAAAACACGTCTTCACTTTTTTGGAGATTCTTTCTTTAAAAAAAACGTCGTCACTTTTTTAAATATTTGAACGCTGAATGCTAACGGAACGCTGAACGCAAAAACATTGGACGGAACGCTATTTTTTTTTAACGCTGAACGCAAAAAAAGCTGAACGCTCACAAGCCTGATATATAAGCAATATGGCCTTAAAATAGTAAATTGAACCTACATTTTTGTTCAATAACATGCCTTTGATATCATTTGCAATATTATTTCTATAATAAGTGAATAATGTTGCCTCAACATTGAAAGAAAATACGCTTTCACTTAAGATATAGCAATAGGTTTAGGGGCTTCAAAATAAAATAATTTGAAATATTGAAACGCTCAGCCTCTTGAATCCAAAAATTGACATAAGATAACTAATATTTTTTAAATAAAAAAAGGAACGTTTCATTAAAATACTTTGTTCGATGTCTTGGAATAAAATAAACAGTAAAATAATTAGACTAAAAATGTTTTTTTTTGGACACTACGATGATGGAAAGATTATTATATGCCTATTACTAACACTGTAATCGATTGTCGAAATTTGTATTGATTTTTTAAACATTGTTTTGGCATATTGGAGTATTTATTTCTTGTATTTGTAAGCCTAAAAACAATAAAATAAACTTTTTTATAATAAAACTAAGATCATATGTAAATGGCCATTGCAACAGAATATGCAATAATAAAAATGAAATAATAAATATATACCTAAACTAATAGGTATTCAATAACAACCAACTCCTAAATTTCGTTTTCTTTACACAAAATAAATTATTAATCTAATTGAAAACTCTAAGATTTTACTTATTTGTGAAGATGCATTATCAACTTTAAATCAAGAGAGTTGTCATCGCCTTGGGGGTGTATTAATCATTGCCTCGAAAGTGTTTTTTTTACAAATGATTGCTCATTACATGTGCATTCTTCATATAACGTATCTAATAATACGGTTTTAAACTGTAATATTTGTTTTCATATTTTTTTATACTTCACTCTACTATTAATTAGTATAATGGATCTAATAAATATATATATATATATATATATTTCACTTTTAATTAAATAAATCATCAAAATGATTGCACAGAAAGTTATACTTTCTCTATGATATTAAGGTTGCATCGTTATGGGCTCTTAGATTTTCTCTAAATCGACATACGTTAATGAACCCCACCATTATATCACATACCTTACGTTACGTACATCTTCCTGGGTTGAAACACTGTGGTCTATTATATTATCGAGAGCTATGCAATCGTAACTCAATATTTATGCAAGTTCATATGTATAGCATTAAAGAGAATGAGCAGTATCAAGTTAATAGTGTCCGTAGATATCCATCTCAATCTAAGAAATTGACCCTTACAAAAACTGATTTTAGTAGCTAAAGGCATTGCCCACAATACATATAAAGTACTTAAGATTTGTGAATTCGATAGCCTATCTATGATATAATTTTATTGTAAAATAAATCCAACTTCCCCCTTCAACTTATTTTATCTGATATGGGATAAAAGCCCTATATCAAAATCCGATATATATTCTATGTTCCAGCAATATCTTATCCATAAACTACATATGTACTTTTGTACTTGTTCAAGGATAATATTTTATTTGTCCATATCGTGTCTACAATGCTGAATTTTAACATTTCTAGCATTTTTTTCAAAAGAGAAAAGTACAGATGTTAGCATGCTCTAATATTACTACTAATTTTATATATATTTTTATTAATATCATGAAATGCTTCTACTAAACAAACATAATTTTTTATTTCAATTCAACATCTGGACAATCAATTTTTTCCCGTTTATTTCTTTAAATGTGCTAACCGATTTATATCCGTGTCCACAAAATTGATTGGTAATTCAATTCATTTTTTCTAATATGTACCGTCCTAATCAATAAAACTATGATCTTCCTTTCACATTGAATGTGGTACTTATATTTGGTTTTAAACTTAATACTAAAGTCTCCTCATGAGTTATTCAGTTATTTATTTATTACATGTTCATTTTCTGAACATGTACTTTTGACTTTATGTACATACCTTTATACATAACTATTAGTTAAATGCCACAAGGGGCTTTTATAATTTTGGAATGTAATAAATAATTTTTGACAATTTTCATTTTTATATTTTTTTGTCCATATAAAATTCCTCAAACCTAAAGCAATCCATTCCAAGTTTAAGATATTATAAAGTAGAAGGAAAACGCAATTCCTATAGAGTTAAAAGGTAGTTTATCGTTATATATTGTCGATAGGCTTATATTTACTTCAATTATTATTTCCCCTAAATACGACATTCTTAATAGTCTTACGTAGAGGCCTGTAGGAATCTTTATATCGAATTGCATGCAAAGTGACTTGCTTTGAATACAAAATACCCTCATATCAGATGCCTTATAGGCGTAATCGCTTGTAGCATACTAACTTATTCAAATGTTGAAGTAGAAATTTTGTAAGAAGTAGAATAAAACGGTCAGACAAAAGAGGCCTTTTTGTAAATAAAAATAAATAACGTTTGTGATTATTCTTATGATGACTACTTTAGTAATCTCAATGGACTTTGCTTGAGATCAAACTCAGAGTTAACACAACCTAAGATATTGACATATTCTTTATGAACAATATTGCAAAATGATTTCAAACTAAACCAGTTGACAACATGGGAAAGTTATTTAACTGTATGTAAACATAATAATAAGTAACATACATGCAGGTGTCACGTTTGTAAATGCATTATTGATTCTTGTACAACAATGGAAATTAATATACACTTTTAGACTAGCGTTTTAACGCATAAAATGTATACAAACATAATTGTTACTTCATGTCCTCATCATCTCAATCAAAATACTCTATTCGTATTAATAATTTATTTAAAGTACATGCACAAAGAGTTTTACAACATTAAGAAATGTGCATTTTTGCTCTGATGTATTTATTACGAACTTTCAGAGGTGGAAATCCCCTCATACTGGCAAGTAGTTAAAAAAGAGATTATGCTACCCATAACTCAATATTTATATAAATAAATATTATATATATATAATGCGTGTGTGTGTGTGTCTGTGTTCCGTAATATTGAGTTACGTTAGTTAAATGTACTTACGCATAAATTAGTATGTATTTGTGTTTCATCAAAGAAGAAGAAGACGGCTCTCATCTATTTATTGAATGTCTTAAGTTTTATTTGCCACTTATATATGTTCTTAATGTATTGCATGCTACGTTAAACATATATATTTGTTTTGTGAGTTCTTTTCATTAAATAGTTAAGCGTTCCAATGTGGATGCAATTAGTTTTATTTAATTTAAATGAGAAAAATGTTTTCATTATTTTGGGGCAAATGATTTACAATGGGCTTTACTTCTGTTTCTATGCAAAAGGCCAATTTTAAGACTGTCAAAAGCATGTCTTAAGTGTGGCATAAGTGTTCTGTCGGATAAGAGTCGAGTATAATTGTTGTATAAGTGTAATTGCTTCCTTTGTCAAGTACAATCGAGTAACCATGATTTTGTGTATGAAATGTTTTTAATATAATATATATAATTTTTAAATGAATGATATAATATTTTATTTTATAAACAATCTTTTTCGCTAATCTTTGAATACATTTCTTTGTCTATTTCAGATCAACTCAATCTAAATTACATCCTTTGATAGTTAAATGTTTTCCTTTATATATTTATATGTTCAAAATGAAACCCATATGAATATTACCGAAATTGACTTGTTATAATAATAAATTACGTAAATAATAGAATATTTGTATGCTTAAAATGAGACTCATATGAATATTGCCCAAATTGACTTGTTTATTTAAATCAATTTGTAAATACTAGAAAAGTGTTAAATAAGAGCCACCCTAGTTTGTTTTTTTATGGTAATTTTTATTATTTTATTTTTGAGATGGTCAACGTAATTCAAGTTTGTTCAAGCTTGAAAATTGCTTTATACTTTAGACAAAAGAATCATTAATATTATATAAGGACGAGCATAAACGAGAAGTGAATAAATGAAGTCACGTAGGACCTCGATAAAGTATCATGGAAATATAAAAAAAACCGGGATTAGGATGAATTCAATTTTGAAATATTCGATCAGAGATTATATATATATATGAGAATTAGAACAAAGATATATAAAAACATAGAGGTTATTATACATGACTTTGTTAACTGCATAGATATCATAGAGAATATATAGTGTCGAAGTAACAACTGGTAGCGCTGTATATATATTGTTAGCTCTCAATTTGGGAGAAAGACAGTTAAAGAAAGTGGGAAAGAAAGAGTGAAAATTAATATATTTAATATATTTTTCTACATAAAAAAAAGGAGTGCAAAGATGTCAACTCACTTTCCATTTTTTTCCCAGCAATAGAGGGCTAAACAAATGCCCAGATATTCATCGCTACCATACATTACTTCTGCACTTGTTATTCTCTATGATACATATGCTGAAATAAACCTATCGGAATCAAAACATAAAAACGACAGTTATAGAACCTTTCATTTATGAAGTAATACTGATATTGATTTATTATCAAAGCCTTAAAAGTAGAGTTAAGGTGAAAGAATACCGCTGTTAACAGCTGACTTGGTTCCCTCTCAACATTCATAATTCATATATGAATTCAACTCATTCAACTTCTCTTCAGATTTGAAACCTAACCATCAATCTAAAATTCTAGTGATATTTTTATATGTTCTAAAAACAAGAGTACTAAAGTTCAAAGTTGTCAGTTTAATAAAACTAAGCCAAAGCTCCAGATATTAATTATGTCTTAGTTGTGTTATTATTTTTGTGTCAAATATATATAAGAAACCTATTTTAGTTGATTCAGTGTCTACATACAATCGCCATCTGGCTATCTATTAAAATAAACTTCGTTTTAAAAAACCTAGAAAATAATCACGGGCACTTTGTTAAAATAAAGCCTATAATGTCGTATGTCTGGGACTGTAGTATAGGACTATAATATTGTCATTTCCCGAGTGAACCACTTTTAGTCTTATGGAATTGCTGAAGGCTCAAAATTTAAAAATCGATTTATTTTATTGCTTCTTTTACCAGAGCTATTGCGTAACATCTTTCTTCAATGCATCAAAAAAGAATGTCGTATTTCGTATAATTCTTATTTTATATGATATATACATATTATTAATCTAGAGATTATGTAAAATTTACTTTTTCCAATAATAATGAATGATTTTAATAATGTTACAAAATAAATGGAGTCTATTATAGCTCTGCACTTATAATGTGGTTATATATATATATATATATTTATATATAAATATATATTAACATTTAAATATATAAAACATCGCTATACCTTAGTGTTGTTGTCTTTCTGAGAATCTCCATCGGATTCATTGTTCGAGATCGATGAGAGGGCTTATAGCGTTCACCTCCATTGGGACTTCCCTCACCGCCCCCACTTGATTCTTAGATCGGAGCATCCTTGAAATGTTGGGTAAATTGTTGCTGTTGTTTATTTAGAGTTGAGAAACACTTTTATAACTCAAATCCTTTCCTTTAGGACTCCCTCTGACACAAGATATGTTGTTCACATTGGGCCAAGCTACCTGAAAGGAAAAAATGCAGATATTTGTGTTTTATTGTTATTTAAGAGGGAACATAATACAGCTTTATCATACATATATGAAATAATGTTGTATATTTTCTATTTCGCTAGTATATCCTGAAAAATAATAATAATAAATTATATATGCGTCAGATTTAATTTGAACAAAGGCATTGTAAATTCGTTTATAGGTATTAATATATGTGTATTTCTATCATAAGGAAAATGTCCAATGTATGAAGAAAGTGCCCTTAGTTTTGTGCGACAAAATAATGTAAGGGTAAAATGAAGCCCTACTGTGATAAATCTCATATCTTTTTCATACGAGAAAGATAAAATGTGTTCACACCTGTATGAACATATATACATACTTTATATATGGAACTGTAGAAAAGACAATCAGGGTTTTGTAGTATGATGTTCTCCTTTCACTACAAAGTTATTGATGATTTTAGTCACGAACTTGGAATGCGCTTCCCCCTTTTCTCTGTCTTACATGGTTTTATTTTTTAACTGCAGTCAAGAGACGTAGAAACCCAGATGGGAATTAGGGATGGACATTGGTCTTACTTTTTATCAAAGAGAGGTTTGCAAATGAGAATAAGTTATGTGGCATTTTTTTTGTCTAACTGCCTAAGTCATTGAAATACATGATCATTATAGCATTTAAATCACTAAATTAAACTTGGTTTCTTTAAAAATTAGATCGATTAATATTGACCCCCAAGACTTCTAGGGGAAAAAAAACCTTCAACATTGAAATTTGAAAACGCTTACGCACTGAGCAGCTCCCTTAGCACTTTTAAAGACCCTTTTATAAGCAAAAAAAGGCCGAAAGGTTGATATTACTAAACTTTCATAGAGCCTGGTTAGTAAAGGTATGTTATTTCAAAGTCCATTGTTTCGTCTTCTGAAGGATCGGCAGTTTGGAATAAAAATTAATATTTAATTATAAAAGATGCATCCTGCATTGCCCCATATAAAACGTTCTACGCATAATAACTAATGGCATGTTGAGATGGAGACTCTGATGATGCATCAAACAGTTCGCCAATGAAACCTTTTTCTGCACAACAACTGATCACTTGCAAATATTTACATGGGTAAAATATATGTTATATACCTTCGATACTGAATGAATTCTCCACCTAAACTCAAGTCTATTCATCGCCTCCACATTATTACAGTCATTAAAGTCAGGTTTGTTATAGAAAAACCATATAAATAAATTTGGTTTGCGCACCATCCTTGTATGTTGTTAAAAAACTTATGAATGCATTAAAGGAGTAAATTTCCAACACTTGGGGATACTTAAAATATCTTATATAAATACAAACTGGCTGACAGGTATGGGGTCAGGCAGTCTGTCTTTGCTACGCGTAAAGGCACGACTTCGTTTCGCTAGATGGACCGAGAGGGGGGGGGGGGGGGTGACTCTAGTCTCGTTAAGCTAATCTCAATGAACTGTATCATGGTTACAAACATGGCAAAATCTAAAACGTGGCTCCAAAGTTACAAAAACTTTGATGCTTAGATAATTTATTGCTAGTAAGTTAGCATCTCATAATCGGTTGATATATATATATATATTTATATATAGTGTGTTTAATCATATAATTAAGGTACTCTAAAATAAGAATCCCTTTCTGAAACTTATCTTAAAAATTATTCCCTGTTGACTTTGAACCCATTAAACAAATCAATGTATAAAGATATAAACAGGTACATAATGCTTATCATAAATTGATTAAAAAAGTTAAAAAAATCCACTGTGGTCAAGAATTAATGTAGGATATGAATTATTTTCTTAGACCAATGTTATCTGCTACATGCTCTAGGACTAACAATTGCTCACTGACCATGAGTTCGAACAATCCTTGATGCATCCCTAACATGAATTCCGCTTAGAAAGAGTTTTTTAGTCTAAGAAAAAAAAAGGTTACCTTAGCCCCAATGGGAATTTCTTTTAGTCTTTCTATTTTCATCTTTCTCCTCAGAAAAAAACACACCAGGACACATACAAATAGGTATTGATTACCTCAGAGACTGAAACTGAAAGAGCTCTCCTTGCATATTTGTATGAAGAAACCTTCCCTAGCCTTTATTTTTCATCAAAGAGGAGGGGGGAGTTTTGGGGGAATGGTAAGCCCCATCAAAGTTTTAAGTTGTTTAACCGCACACTTAAATATAAATTATATTATTTATTTTAGATAGTATATTGACTATATTGAGCATTTCAAGAATCTATAAAAATTGAATATATAAATTATTGTATAAATAACGGAGATTTGACACATGAAAGTTGATGTTTGGTTCAATGGACTTATTTTATTTAATAAATGAACATTGAACTAACCATAAACTTTTATTTTTTTATACAATCATTTATATATATATACATAGGCGTAGGATATAGGGGGGCAACTGCCCCCCCGAAATTTGAGTTCTCAAATTCGGGCAAATTGATTGAGGTATTCGGGCATTTAAGTTGTAGAAAAAATATGAAATTATGAAAGCAACCGGATTTTTAATTATAACCAAATAAATATAATTTAATGAATAGTATATATTACTATAAAGAAAGTATTAATCTACATAGATTTCTTCATTCGATTATTTTTTCATCTATTTTACAGTTCTTGTACAAATTCGGGCAAATTGAATGCTGCCCCCCCAAACCAAACATCTCCTTACGCTTATATATATATATATATATATATATATATATATATATATATATATATATATATATGCTGTAATCCAATGCCTTCGTCCATTAATGAAGTTGCCCTGGAAGCAATAAGGTGGGGGAATATAAGCCATGGGGTTTAGAGGCAGCTCCTATGGTCTCAATTAAAAATAAAAACGATTTTGTTTGAACTTTCAAGACTTAGGGAGTGAGGAGGGGAGCTAAAGAGAGGAATCTTGGATTTAAAATATACCTTTTTTTCTTTCTTTCTCTCTTTACGTACCAAATGCATGTATGCATGCTAGATTATACGTCTTGTAATCAGTTGGAATTAATGGAGAAATCGATAGTCTATGTGCATATATAATGCTTTAGATGTATAAAATAAGTATCCTTCTCCCCCTCTAACTACATATATAACGTAGATGCTTTTTTGATGCTGCAACGCATTAAATACAACATTATCATGGAAGGGAACAGCAAAAGAATAAGTATAATAAACACATTGACTCACACACACACAAAAGGAAGACTTAACACCTACCACACATATTAATGAGATCACTTATTTTATTACACTAAGGCATAATTAGATGGGTTTAAATATAAAATTAAAATAAGACTTTTGTGTAGGGAGACTATTGTGGAGTGAATAAGTGATCACTAATGATCTCGAAGGAGTGACAATTTTATTGTGAAAAAGTCTTAGAGTTTTCCTATGTCTGTAGGGCCCAAATACACTACAACATATACTGATCTTCACAAGAAGGAACTCTTTTAACTGCAGCAGATTATTTCTTGTGGAAGAGACAAAATAAAATATTTTGATGTTCCTACGGAGTAAAAGTTGACAATTAAATAAGCTTTACTTTTTTCAGCAGCTATTTTTTGATTAGTTTGAAACTCTCCAGGAGTAACGGCAGGAATTCATTATGTAAACATTAAAATACTCTTTATAGAAGTCAATATTGACAATAAGGACAACGGTTTTAATGATAAACTTGATGCTTATGTGTGGTTCATAGCCGAAACAATGATTGGCAACATTTCGATCCTTTTGTTAACAGATAATTTGAAAATACAAATACATATTGCCACATATCTTGGTGGATTTGGTATGACGTTGTTATGGCATCAGTTTTGTATCTGTGAACCCTGTACAATAGTGAATTCTCATCACCTGCACCCAACTGATTTATAAAATGTCATTACCATTCACGATCTAAGTTAGATAGATTACTTTCTTTTTATTATTACTACTGATGTATTACTATTTGTTTCACTTGAAGTGCATTGATATGTAGTTAGCGGGTTCCTCAGGATTTAGACGGAGGTTACTACAGAGGTTGAAAGGCATTCCATATCCCATAATTAATATGTCGTTTCCTTATGCTTAATGTAGGTATAGGTTAAAAGAAAAAAAAGTTGTGCTATAATTACCCATTAATAATTTTCTCTGAAGAGAAAATCGTATAGAAAAAACAAATGTATTTGTGAAACATTCGTAAAGAATGTGGCCGATTCTTATTGTAAGATTTTTTTTTTAAATTTGGCCACTCTTTAGATTATTGGTATTTTATACAAAATCATATATGTGACACCACCTCATTGGGTACAATTTTGTAAAACATTTGAAAATGTGCCATTAAATGAATGAAATAAAATATTTTTTCATTGTGCAAAACAAACGTTTTCTCCAGAATAAAATTGTTTTTTTTCTTTTTTTGTCACTTTAACAAATTGAATGTAGACGTAAAGAATATTTTAGGCTATAAGGATCTAGGGTATGAATGTGAAACCTAGGAAGACTCCTAATAGATTGGTATCATTACATTTGAGATGTAAATATAATCCGATTATGGTGTATCTTACTCATTTTCTTAAAATCCCTTGTATATCTTTTCATTTCTTTTGCGTAGGTTTTTGAATAATAAAATATTATTATGATTTTGTCATGTAATACGTCAGTACAAATTACACAAAAATATAAAGAAAAGTATAGTATTCATGTTGGTAGTAGTAGTAGTAATGATATATTTCAGGGAACCTAAAACTCAAGTCTATAAAAATTCCTAGCTCCATTCGAGCTACAATAAACATTTAAAAAAAAAAGAACACAGCATAAAATTTAAATAAATAAATACTTTAAGTAAATAAACAATCCCGGACGAGATTTAAAATTCGACTAGGAATCAGCTTCACGAGCCCACCTTCCTAATATTTTCGCATGTTGCCGTGCTTCCACTAAAGTTTGTGCGTCGCGAAGGTCCGGTGATGAACTCCAGGCATCTGCCATGTTCTTGGCGGCCACACTCCGTGACGTTGAGGCTTTTTAGATTGAGAGCTGCCCCTCTCGTTCTTCGTCGTGACCGACGAGCAGTTCGGCGAGTGGGAAGGTGGGGTCATTGGAGACCTTCCAGACTGCCATTGCCGATTGGGAGGTGACAACCTCGTTCACCGTTGGGAGGCCGCAACGGTCCAAGAGGTCCGACGCCCTGATCCGTCGCTTCGCCGCACTCCATTCAACGTTCGAGCCAGATAAAATATCTACTAACTCAAATATAAAAACCATATTTTAACTTAAAAACATATCAGTTATACTACCAAATATTTAACATTAACAAGCAAATAATTTAATTTGATAAATGAAATAATTTTCTTGAAAAAGACAACTATGATTGACATAATAAAAAAGAAATGCCTTTGTAATCATGAATATTCCAAGAAACCCCTGATAGTTGATAAATTTAAAGAAAGACCTTATATATATATATATCAACAACTATGTTTGCTGTAAGGAAATTTCAGTAACAAATAATTACACGGAAGTTCATTTTACGGTTTACTGTAGTTTCATAGTACGTAAATACTTCACAAGAAAAAGCTTGGCAACAAAATGTCCCCGAAAAAAGGCGAATGATGAAATTGACTGACTATAAAAGAGCAAGTGAGGAAAATACTCATGACAAAAAAACGGCTATAAAATTGTCGACGAGGAATTTACAAGCAATCAAATTACTAGGCAACGCATTTTACATTTCAAAATTATAGAAAAGTGTATATTTTGGTTTTATTATGATAGTCCTTCCAAAAATCAGAGCCCGCTGATGTGTGAATGATACAGAACGAATATAAAGTATTTCATATACGAATGAAATGGTATTTAACGTGTGAAAGTTGAAAATCTGTGATAGCAATTTATGGAATTATAATAATCAGGAGTCCAAGAACATAATAATAAAAACATTTATCAAAATGATAAATTCGTCAAACTTCGTGATTCTTTGTCATATTTTGAGGAAAGTACATAAAAATTAAGCAACATTGTACACATTGTAGTTATTCATAAACATGACCCTGTACAAGAATATAGGATTGTTATTGAATTTTAAAGAGGTTCAATCCACTGCGTTCAAAGAATGTATTTCAAGGGAAATAATTATTACAATTGACTGATTTACAGTAACATTTATTTCTCACTATCTAAATATAATTTACTCATTTAAAAATATATTTTATATTAAATATACAGATTTTAGATGGTGGTAATTTAATTATGTCCAATTGTTCGGTAGTAAGAAATGATAGAATCTATTATTGATACATCAGTTTATACAGGGGGGGCAAACTAACTTCCTTTTTTAAATTTGTGGCATTTGGTGTGTTATTGTAGTGGAGAAGTGAGCGTGGGCTCATTTCAAAGAGGGAGGTGTAAAGTTTTCTTGGAATACAGTCAGTCACTATCATGCGTTGGAGCAGCGAGGAGCGTGCGTTTGCCGTGGAGGCGAATTTTTCCAACCATCAGTCTGTGATTGCAACCCAGCGCTCTTTTCGCACTCATTTTAATGTTGCACCTAGAGGCCCTGTTCCGGACCGGAAGTCAATCATTGCATGGGTTAAAACGTTCAGAGAAACCGGGAGTACAACACAACAAAGAATTCGTATAGCTAGGCGCGTCAGAACACCTGAAAACATCGAGGCTGTGAGGACTTCAATTTGCAATCTCCACAAATCTCCCGCAAATTGAAGAATTAGACCTAGGGCAGATTTGGTTCAACAGGACGGAGCAACGGCGCACACCTCAAGGGCTTCAATGAATGTTTTGCGATAACACTTTCCGGGGCGCATGATTTCAAGAAGAGGCGATTTGGAATGGCTCGACTTATTCCCTTGTGATTTTTTTTGTGGGGTTACTTGAAATCCCGAGTTTATGTCAACCGCCCAACAAACCTGGCAGATTTGAAGGCCAATATCAGAGAGGAAATAACCAATATACCCGCCGATACGCTGGCGAGGGTAATGGAAAGTACCAAAAATAGGTTTGTCCAGTGTATCGATTCTGGAGGATGTCATCTAAGTGGTGTGATTTTAAAAACTATGTAAAATAAACTTTAAAGATGTGCTTTCATTATGAAACAAAAATAAAACCTTCTGAATTACACAGCTTGTTTTATTGCCTTTGAAAAAAGGAAATTAGTTTGCCCCACCCTGTACATGAAAAGATCATATTGTAATTGTCATATCTCTTAATATATACAAACCACTTCTTCCCATCTGCAACTGAATTAATACATAGATTATGAATAAAAAGAATAGGAAAAAGTATATACAACTATTGGAAAGGCATTAGTCAAAACGGAGAGAAACTTTGATTTTCGAATGCATAAAGTATGTAATTATATAGCAAGAAGAAGCAAGTACAAAAGGAAAGCATAACTAAATACCTTAATGAGTCCCATCCATCAGTTTAATTAACAACTTTTCTGACAAAAAATAACTTTAGAAAGATGTTCATAAAACTATTGCATAAAACTACGCATATATAATATGTATATATATATAATATATATATAAGATATATATATATAATATATATATATATATATATATATATATATATATATAATGTTGTAAAATACGACGTAAATACATATGTTATATTTGTTTCAATGCATCTACTAAAAAAACATTCATCGATTTTTTCTGCTATTGATACTTTAACTCACCATTACTTGAACTATCATACATTGAGTCTTTGGCAAAGCATTTCAACAACTTATAGGCTTTTTGACAAATTACATTTTAATTATATAAAATGCGTACTTAAATTAAAGTTAGCTCAAAACAGTGTTGTCAACTCTTAATCTTCTTGGCGTAGATTAGGGAAGGTCATGAAAAGATCATTAGATCTATAGATTACCGTGCCAATTCTACAAGTTTTATTCATATCCACAAAGCAAATTGGCAAAAAACTACTATATTAAGGCACTTGACTTATCTTTTAAAATTTTACAAACAATAACTAATTTGTTATATGAAAATATACAAAAAAACATTTTTTTTTCTTTCCTTCAAGATTTGGCTTTGTTTGTTCTTATGGTGAAAGGAAGAACCTTGACACATTTCAGCGAAACAATTTAAACATTTGAGCAAACAACCTGCATGAAACAGCCATGCGTGATAATGACATGACTTCATTATGATTTGGGCAACCATCAATTTATTTTTTTACTTCTTCCACTTGGCTAACAGGCATTATTTCACAAATGGTATTCATTAATATTTCATTCTTAATTCCCTTGTTTGTAGTAATAACCTTACGCCCGCCATTTACTAAGACTTAATTACTTGATCACAGAAGGAAGCATCCATTATTTAGATGATGTATTTGTATTTACATGTATCCTGTCTCAGCAGGTTTTTTGAAACGTCAACAGAAAACGCTCCCTTTTTGTTTGCATGCTCCATCAGAAAAAAAGAAATAAGGTAGGCATGCTATTGAGTAATACTCATTTGGTTAGGTATTCAAAGAGAGATGTTACATGATTAAATAAAGAATTTTAGTTATTAACATATAGTGTAGAGGATACTCTACACTTAATACAAATAATTTTTGTTAATGAAATACTGTTTTTCTAATAGTATAGCTAACGTTTAAATCATATACATATATATATATATATAATATGTGTATGTGTGTATATTATTTAAATCATTGTCTCGGTCTTAATATTGGTACTCTACGTTTTCAATTTTTCAATACATATTGTTATATTTATATAGGACCATCATGATTTTCCCCTTAAGTGTCCTTAATTTTAATCAACACCCGGTATTATCATTAAAATTTCACTAAAAAAAAGAATTTCATTCGTTCACTTTCCGGTATCTCCGGGACGGTTTATTAGATCTTGACGAAGTTTTGAGAGCTCAGGGAATGTTTTAGGGGGTTGTAAACTCCCGTAAAATTCGTCATCGTCATGCTTATTTAATCTGCCAAAACTTTTTAGACTATTTTTTTAAATTGACTTGCTAGATTTTGACACCAAACTTTCTGTGGATGAGTTAATGTGTTTTTGTTTTATTGAGTTATTTTATATGTTTTTCTCATCAATTTAGGATTATAATATAATATAACGATTATTAAATTTATATGATAAACCCTGAATGATGTTGGTAAGTCGATATACAACATCAGTTTTCCAATACAACCCTTTGACAAACTTTTATGGTCAAACATATAAAAAACCTTGTACTAAATACCGCTATAGTTTATTTATTGTTGTTGATTGTAATTTACTTTAATTAAACATCTTGTATAAGTTCATATAACTATCACAGTAATTCCAACATATATCTTCGATATTTATCTACATACATCATTATCTACATTCATTTATATATGATAGAGATCTGACAGTGGTTCTATTTATTGTCGTGTCTATATAAACATTTGGCACAAAAACTAATTCATAGAGTATTATAATGATTTAGAAATTTTTCATATTAAGATCATTGGATGGACGATTTTTTTGTACATTGGAATTTTATGTTGCAAGTACTATTTTTTTGTTATCAACTATAAACAATAAGTTATATTGGGCAACAAATAAATAAATACTGTCTCATGAATAATTCGAAACCCTATTACAAGACACCACAATTAAAATTGTCATATTGTAAAGAAAGAATAGATGAATTATATCTAATTAATTTTTTAATTTTCTAAAAACGTAAGCTTAAAAAATCATAGATTAATATGTATTATTGTATGTCGAAAGTATTTATAAAAAGTTGTTATAGGCAAAAAAATAATAATACTGGAAGTATAAATACATATTGCAAGACATTTAATACTACTGCCACAAAGTAAAGAAAATTCAATTCGAGTAAATTTTTGAATTTCAAAAAACGTAAGATTAAAAAGTCATCGAATAATAT
>CP045895.1:8189715-8230343 GCA_013387185.1 Caligus rogercresseyi | reverse complement strand
CTTGGTTCCCTCTCAACATTATAATTCATATATGAATTCAACTCTTCAACTTCTCTTCTGATTTGAAACCTAACCAATCAATCTAAATTCTAGTGATATTTTATATGTTCTAAAAACAAGAGTACTAAGTTCAAAGTTGTCAGTTTAATAAATAAGCCAAAGCCTCGATATTAATTATGTCTTAGTTGTGTTATTATTTTTGTGTCACATATATAAGAAACCTATTTTATTGATTCAGTGTCTACATACAATCGCCTCTGGCTATCTATTAAAATAAACTTCGTTTTAAAAACACTAGAAAATAATCACGGGCACTTTGTTAAAAATACAAGCTATAATGTCGTATGTCTGGGACTGTAGTATAGGACTATAATATTGTCATTTCCCCGAGTGAACCACTTTTAGTCTTATGGAATTGCTGAAGCTCAAAATTTAAAAATCGATTTATTTTATTGCTTCTTTTACCAGAGCTATTGCGTAACATCTTTCTTCAATGCATCAAAAAAGAATGTCGTATTTCGTAAATTCCTTATTTTATATGATATATACATATTATAATCTAGAGATTATGTAAAATTTACTTTTTCCAATAATGAATGATTTTAATAATGTTACAAAATAAATGGAGTCTATTATAGCTCTGCACTTATAATGTTGTGTTTAGTATATATATATATATATTATATATATATATATATTAACATTTAAATATATAAAACATCGCTATACCTTAGCTGTTGTTGTCTTTCTGAGAATCTCCATCGGATTCATTGTTCGAGATCGATGAGAGGGCTTATAGCGTTCACCTCCATTGGGACTTCCCTCACCGCCCCCACTGATTTCTTAGATCGAGCATCTTGAAATGTTGGTTAAATTGTTGCTGTTGTTTATTTAGAGTTGAGAAACACTTTTTATAACTCAAATCCTTTCCTTTAGGACTCCCTCTGACACAAGATATGTTGTTCACATTGGGCCAAGCTACCTGAAAGGAAAAAATGCAGATATTTGTGTTTTATTGTTATTTAAGAGGGAACATAATACAGCTTTATCATACATATATGAAATAATGTTGTATATTTTCTATTTCGCTAGTATATCCTGAAAAATAATAATAATAAATTATATATGCGTCAGATTTAAATTTGAACAAAGGCATTGTAAATTCGTTTATAGGTATTAATATATGTGTATTTCTATCATAAGGATAAATGTCCAATGTATGAAGAAAGTGCCCTTAGTTTTGTGCGACAAATAATGTAAGGGTAAAATGAAGCCCTACTGTGATAAATCTCATATCTTTTTCATACGAGAAAGATAAAATGTTTCACACCTGTATGAACATTATATACATCTTATATATGGAACTGTAGAAAAGACAATCAGGTTTTGTAGTATGATGTTCTCCTTTCACTACAAAGTTATTGATGATTTTAGTCACGAACTTGGAATGCGCTTCCCCCTTTCTCTGTCTTACATGGTTTTATTTTTTAACTGCAGTCAAGAGACGTAGAACCAGGATGGGAATTAGGGATGGACATTGGTCTTACTTTTTATCAAAGAGAGGTTTGCAAATGAGAATAAGTTATGTGGCATTTTTTTGTCTAACTGCCTAAGTCATTGAAATACATGATCATTATAGCATTTAAATCACTAAATTAAACTTGGTTTCTTTAAAAATTAGATCGATTAATATTGACCCCCAAGACTTCTAGGGGAAAAAAACCTTCAACATTGAAATTTGAAAACGCTTACGCACTGAGCAGCTCCCTTAGCACTTTTAAAGACCCTTTTATAAGCAAAAAAGGCCGAAAGGTTGATATTACTAAACTTTCATAGAGCCTGGTTTAGTAAAGGTATGTTATTTCAAAGTCCATTGTTTCGTCTTCTGAAGGATCGGCAGTTTGGAATAAAATTAATATTTAATTATAAAGATGCATCCTGCATTGCCCCATATAAACGTTCTACGCATAATAACTAATGGCATGTTGAGATGGAGACTCTGATGATGATCAAACAGTTCGCCAATGAAACCTTTTTCTGCACAACAACTGATCACTTGCAAATATTTACATGGGTAAAATATATGTTATATACCTTCGATACTGAATGAATTCTCCACCTAAACTCAAGTCTATTCATCGCCTCCACATTATTACAGTCATTAAAGTCAGGTTTGTTATAGAAAAACCATATAAATAATTTGGTTTGCGCACCATCCTTGTATGTTGTTAAAAAACTTATGAATGCATTAAAGGAGTAAATTTCCAACACTTGGGGATACTTAAAATCTTATATAAATACAAACTGGCTGACAGGTATGGGGTCAGGCAGTCTGTCTTTGCTACGCGTAAAAGGCACGACTTCTTTTCGCTAGATGGACGAGAGGGGGGGGGGGTGACTCTAGTCTCGTTAAGCTAATCTCAATGAACTGTATCATGGTTACAAACATGGCAAAATCTAAAACGTGGCTCCAAGTTACAAAAACTTTGATGCTTAGATAATTATTGCTAGTAAGTTAGCATCTCATAATCGGTTGATATATATATATATATTATATATATAATAGTGGTTTA
This sequence comes from Caligus rogercresseyi, assembly GCA_013387185.1. Lineage (NCBI taxonomy): Eukaryota > Metazoa > Arthropoda > Copepoda > Siphonostomatoida > Caligidae > Caligus > Caligus rogercresseyi. Next base: position 8,227,770 of record CP045895.1, on the reverse strand, counting down.
ATCATATAATTAAGGTACTCTAAAATAAAGAATCCCTTTCTGAAACTTATCTTAAAAATATTCCCTGTTGACTTTGAACCCATTAAACAAATCAATGTATAAAGATATAAACAGGTACATAATGCTTATCATAAATTGATTTAAAAAAGTTAAAAAAATCCACTGGGTCAAGAATTAATGTAGGATATGAATTATTTCTTAGACCAATGTTATTTGCTACATGCTCTAGGACTAACATTGCTCACTGACCATGAGTTCGAACAATCCTTGATGCATCCCTAACATGAATTCCGCTTAGAAAGAGTTTTTTAGTCTAAGAAAAAAAAAGGTTACCTTAGCCCCAATGGGAATTTCTTTTAGTCTTTCTATTTTCATCTTTCTCCTCAGAAAAAACACACCAGGACACATACAAATAGGTATTGATTACCTCAGAGACTGAAACTGAAAGAGCTCTCCTTGCATATTTGTATGAAGAAACCTTCCCTAGCCTTTATTTTTCATCAAAGAGGAGGGGGGAGTTTTGGGGGAATGGTAAGCCCCATCAAAGTTTTAAGTTGTTTAACCGCACACTTAAATATAAATTATATTATTTATTTTAGATAGTATATTGACTATATTGAGCATTTCAAGAATCTATAAAAATTGAATATATAAATTATTGTATAAATAACGGAGATTTGACACATGAAAGTTGATGTTTGGTTCAATGGACTTATTTTATTTAATAAATGAACATTGAACTAACCATAAACTTTTATTTTTTTATACAATCATTTATATATATATACATAGGCGTAGGATATAGGGGGGCAACTGCCCCCCCCCCCCGAAATTCGGTGAGTTCTCAAATTCGGGCAAATTGATTGAGGTATTCGGGCATTTAAGTTGTAGAAAAAATATGAAATTATGAAAGCAACCGGATTTTTAATTATAACCAAATAAATATAATTTAATGAATAGTATATAATTACTATAAAGAAAGTATTAATCTACATAGATTTCTTCATTCGATTATTTTTTCATCTATTTTACAGTTCTTGTACAAATTCGGGCAAATTGAATGCTGCCCCCCCAAACCAAACATCTCCCTTACGCTTATTTATATATATATATATATATATATATATATATATGTTTAATCCAATGCCTTCGTCCATTAATGAAGTTGCCCTGGAAGCAATAAGGTGGGGGAATATAAGCCATGGGGTTTAGAGGCAGCTCCTATGGTCTCAATTAAAAATAAAAAACGATTTTGTTTGAACTTTCAAGACTTAGGGAGTGAGGAGGGAGCTAAAGAGAGGAATCTTGGATTTAAAATATACCTTTTTTTCTTTCTTTCTCTCTTTACGTACCAAATGCATGTATGCATGCTAGATTATACGTCTTGTAATCAGTTGGAATTAATGGAGAAATCGATAGTCTATGTGCATATATAATGCTTTAGATGTATAAAATAAGTATCCTTCTCCCCCTCTAACTACATATATAACGTAGATGCTTTTTTGATGCTGCAACGCATTAAATACAACATTATCATGGAAGGGAACAGCAAAAGAATAGTATAATAAACACATTGACTCACACACACACAAAAGGAAGACTTAACACCTACCACACATATTAATGAGATCACTTATTTTATTACACTAAGGCATATTAGATGGGTTTAAATATAAAATTAAAATAAGACTTTTGTGTAGGGAGACTATTGTGGAGTGAATAAGTGATCACTAATGATCTCGAAGGAGTGACAATTTTATTGTGAAAAGTCTTAGAGTTTTCCTATGTCTGTAGGGCCCAAATACACTACAACATATTCTGATCTTCACAAGAAGGAACTCTTTTAACTGCAGCAGATTATTTCTTGTGGAAGAGACAAAATAATATATTTTGATGTCCCTACGGAGTAAAAGTTGACAATTAATAAGCTTTACTTTTTTCAGCAGCTATTTTTTGATTAGTTTGAAACTCTCCAGGAGTAACGGCAGGAATTCATTATGTAAACATTAAAATACTCTTTATAGAATCAATATTGACAATAAGGACAACGGTTTTAATGATAAACTTGATGCTTATGTGTGGTTCATAGCCGAAACAATGATTGGCAACATTTCGATCCTTTTGTTAACAGATAATTTGAAAATACAAATACATATTGCCACATATCTTGGTGGATTTGGTATGACGTTGTTATGGCATCAGTTTTGTATCTGTGAACCCTGTACAATAGTGAATTCTCATCACCTGCACCCAACTGATTTATAAAATGTCATTACCATTCACGATCTAAGTTAGATAGATAACTTTCTTTTTATTATTACTACTGATGTATTACTATTTGTTTCACTTGAAGTGCATTGATATGTAGTTAGCGGTTCCTCAGGATTTAGACGGAGGTTACTACAGAGGTTGAAAGGCATTCCATATCCCATAATTAATATGTCGTTTCCTTATGCTTAATGTAGTATAGGTTAAAAGAAAAAAAAGTTGTGCTATAATTACCCATTAATAATTTTCTCTGAAGAGAAAATCGTATAGAAAAAAACAAATGTATTTGTGAAACATTCGTAAAGAATGTGGCCGATTCTTATTGTAAGATTTTTTTTAATTTGGCCACTCTTTAGTTTATTGGTATTTTATACAAAATCATATAAGTGACACCACCTCATTGGGTACAATTTTGTAAAACATTTGAAAATGTACCATTACATGAATGAAATAAAATATTTTTTCATTGTACAAAACAAACGTTTTCTCCAGAATAAAATTGTTTTTTTTCTTTTTTTGTCACTTTAACAAATTGAATGTAGACGTAAAGAATATTTTAGGCTATAAGGATCTATGGTATGAATGTGAAACCTAGGAAGACGCCTAATAGATTGGTATCATTACGTTTGAGATGTAAATATAATCCGATTATGGTGTATCTTACTCATTTTCTTAAAATCCCTTGTATATCTTTTCATTTCTTTTGCGTAGGTTTTTGAATAATAAAATATTATTATGATTTTGTCATGTAATACGTCAGTACAAATTACACAAAAATATAAAGGAAAAGTATAGTATTCATGTTGGTATCGTCAAATTCCAGATTAAATCTCTACTAACTCAAATATAAAAACCATATTTTAACTTAAAAACATATCAGTTATACTACCAAATATTCAGAAAGCAATAATTTTATTTGATAAATAAAATAATTTTCTTGAAAAAGACTACTATGATGACATAATAAAAAGAATGCCCTTTGTAATCATGAATATTCCAAGAAACCCCTGATAGTTGATAAATTTAAAGAAGAGACCTTATATATATATATATCAACAAACTGGTTTGCTGTAAGGAAATTTCAGTAACAATAATTACACGGAAGTTCATTTTACGGTTTACTGTAGTTTCATAGTACGTAAATACTTCACAAGAAAAAAGCTTGGCAACAAAAATGTCCCCGATAAAAAGGCGAATGATGAAATTGACTGACTATAAAAGAGCAAGTGAGGAAAATACTCATGACAAAAAAACGGCTATAAAATTGTCGACGAGGAATTTACAAGCATCAAATTACTAGGCAACGCATTTACATTTCAAAATTATAGAAAAGTGTATATTTTGGTTTTTATTATGATAGTCTTCCAAAAATCAGAGCACCGCTGATGTGTGAATGATACAGAACGAATATAAAGTATTTCATATACGAATGAAATGGTATTTAACGTGTGAAAGTTGAAAATCTGTGATAGCAATTTATGGAATTATAATAATCAGGAGTCCAAGAACATAATAATAAAAACATTTATCAAAATGATAAATTCGTCAAACTTCGTGATTCTTTGTCATATTTTGAGGAAAAGTACATAAAAATTAAGCAACATTGTACACATTGTAGTTATTCATAAACATGACCCTGTACAAGAATATAGGATTGTTATTGAATTTAAAGAGGTTCAATCCACTGCGTTCAAAGAATTATTTCAAGGGAAATAATTATTACAATTGACTGATTTACAGTAACATTTATTTCTCACTATCTAAATATAATTTACTCATTTAAAATATATTTTATATTAAATATACAGATTTTAGATGGTGGTAATTTAATTATGTCCAATTGTTCGGTAGTAAGAAATGATAGAATCTATTATTGATACATCAGTTTATACAGGGTGGGGCAAACTAACTTCCTTTTTTAAATTTGTGGCATTTGGTGTGTAGTTGTAGTGGAGAAGTGAGCGTGGGCTCATTTCAAAGAGGGAGGTGTAAAGTTTTCTTGGAAATACAGTCAGTCACTATCATGCGTTGGAGCAGAGAGGAGCGTGCGTTTGCCGTGGAGGCGAATTTTTCCAACCATCAGTCTGTGATTGCAACCCAGCGCTCTTTTCGCACTCATTTTAATGTTGCACCTAGAGGCCCTGTTCCGGACCGGAAGTCAATCATTGCATGGGTTAAAACGTTCAGAGAAACCGGGAGTACAACACAACAAAGAATTCGTATAGCTAGGCGCGTCAGAACACCTGAAAACATCGAGGCTGTGAGGACTTCAATTTTGCAATCTCCACAAATATCCCGCAAATTGAAGAATTAGACCTAGGGCAGATTTGGTTTCAACAGGACGGAGCAACGGCGCACACCTCAAGGGCTTCAATGAATGTTTTGCGATAACACTTTCCGGGGCGCATGATTTCAAGAAGAGGCGATTTGGAATGGCTCGACTTATTCCCTTGTGATTTTTTTTTTGTGGGGTTACTTGAAATCCCGAGTTTATGTCAACCGCCCAACAAACCTGGCAGATTCGAAGGCCAATATCAGAGAGGAAATAACCAATATACCCGCCGATACGCTGGCGAGGGTAATGGAAAGTACCAAAAATAGGTTTGTCCAGTGTATCGATTCTGGAGGATGTCATCTAAGTGGTGTGATTTTAAAAACTATGTAAAATAAACTTTAAAGATGTGCTTTCATTATGAAACAAAAATAAACCTTTCTGAATTACACAGCTTGTTTTATTGCCTTTGGAAAAAAGGAAATTAGTTTGCCCCACCCTGTACATGAAAAGATCATATTGTAATTGTCATATCTCTTATATTATACAAACCACTTCTTCCCATCTGCAACTGAATTAATACATAGATATATGAATAAAAAGAATAGGAAAAGTATATACAACTATTGGAAAGGCATTAGTCAAAACGGAGAGAAACTTTGATTTTCGAATGCATAAAGTATGTAATTATATAGCAAGAAGAAGCAAAGTACAAAAGGAAGCATAACTAAATACCTTAATGAGTCCCATCCATCAGTTTAATTAAACAACTTTTCTGACAAAAAATAACTTTAGAAAGATGTTCATAAAACTATTGCATAAAACTACACGCATTATATATAAATATGTATATATATATATATATTTATATATTATATATATATATACATATATATATATATATATATATATACATATATATATATATGTTGTAAAATACGACGTAAATACATATGTTAATATTTGTTTCAATGCATCTACTAAAAAAACATTCATCGATTTTTTTCTGCTATTGATACTTTTAACTCACCATTACTTGAACTATCATACATTGAGTCTTTGGCAAAGCATTTCAACAACTTATAGGCTTTTTGACAAATTACATTTTAATTTATATAAATGCGTACTTAAATTAAAGTTAGCTCAAAACAAGTGTTGTCAACTCTTAATCTTCTTGGCGTAGATTAGGGAAGGTCATGAAAAGGATCATTAGATCTATAGATTACCGTGCCAATTCTACAAGTTTATTCATATCCACAAAGCAAATTGGCAAAAAACTACTTATATTAAGGCACTTGACTTATCATTTTAAAATTTTACAAACAATAACTAAATTTGTTATATGAAAATATACAAAAAACATTTTTTTTTCTTTTCCTTCAAAGATTTGGCTTTGTTTGTTCTTATGGTGAAAGGAAGAACCTTGACACATTTCAGCGCAAAACAATTTAACATTTGAGCAAACAACCTGCATGAAACAGCCATGCGTGATAATGACATGATTTCATTATGATTTGGGCAACCATCAATTTATTTCTTTACTTCTTCCACTTGGCTAACAGGCATTATTTCACAAATGGTATTCATTAATATTTCATTCTTAATTCCCTTGTTTGTAGTAATAACCTTACGCCCGCCATTTACTAAGACTTAATTACTTGATCACAGAAGGAAGCATCCATTATTTAAGATGATGTATTTGTATTTACATGTATCCTGTCTCAGCAGGTTTTTTGAAACGTCAACAGAAAACGCTCCCTTTTTGTTTGCATGCTCCATCAGAAAAATAAGAAATAAGGTAGGCATGCTATTGAGTAATTACTCATTTGGTTAGGTATTCAAAGAGAGATGTTACATGATTAAAATAAAGAATTTTAGTTATTAACATATAGTGTAGAGGATACTCTACACTTAATACAAATAATTTTTGTTAATGAAATACTGTTTTTCTAATAGTATAGCTAACGTTTAAATCATATACATATATATATATATATATATATAATATGTGTATGTGTGTATATTTTTTAAATCATTGTCTCGGTCTTAATATTGGTACTCTACGTTTTCAATTTTTCAATACATATTGTTATATTTATATAGGACCATCATGATTTTTCCCCTTAAGTGTCCTTATTTTAATCAACACCCGGTATTATCATTAAAATTTCACTAATAAAAAAGAATTTCATTCGTTCACTTCCCGGTATCTCCGGGACGGTTTATTAGATCTTGACGAAGTTTTGAGAGCTCAGGGAATGTTTTAGGGGGGTTGTAAACTCCCGTAAAATTCGTCATCGTCATGCTTATTTAATCTGCCAAAACTTTTTAGACTATTTTTTTTAAATTGACTTGCTAGATTTTGACCAAACTTTCTGTGGATGAGTTAATGTGTTTTTGTTTTATTGAGTTATTTTATATGTTTTTCTCATTCAATTTAGGATTATAATATAATATAACGATATTAAATTTATATGAAACCCTGAATGATGTTGGTAAGTCGATATACAACATCAGTTTTCCAATACAACCCTTTGACAAACTTTTATGGTCAAACATATAAAAAACCTTGTACTAAATACCGCTATAGTTTATTAAATTTGTTGTTGATTGTAATTTACTTTAATTAAACATCTTGTATAAGTCATATACTATCACAGTAATTCCAACATATATCTTCGATATTTATCTACATACATCATTATCTACATTCCTTATATATGATATAGATCTTGACAGTGGTTCTATTTATTGTCGTTCTATATAATCATTTGACACAAAACTAATTCATAGTTTATTATTAAGGATTTTAGAAATTTTTCATATTAAAAGATCATTGGATGGACGATTTTTTTGTACATTGGAATTTTATGCTGCAAGTACTATTTTTTTGTTATCAACTATAAACAATAAGTTATATTGGGCAACAAATAAATAAATACTGTCTCATGAATAATTCGAAACCCTATTACAAGACACCACAATTAAAATTGTCATATTGTAAAGAAAGAATAGATGGAATTATATCTATGTAATTTTTTAATTTTCTAAAAACGTAAGCTTAAAAATCATAGATTAATATGTATTATTTGTACGTCGAAAGTATTTATAAAAAGTTGTTATAGGCAAACCAATAAATGAATACTGGAAGTATAAATACATATTGCAAGACATTTAATACTACTGCCACAAAGTAAGAAAATTCAATTCGAGTAAATTTTTGAATTTCAAAAAACGTAAGATTAAAAAGTCATCGAATAATATGTACTCTATCGAGTACTTTGTATGTCGATAGTTGTTCACATAAATTACTAAAGATAGAATGCATTAGAGAGAACTACATGCAAGCTTTTACTGATTAGGAGTATAAGTAACCCTCTACACCTTGATTAGAAATAATGGGCAACAACGCACAACTGCAGATCTATAAAAGTTGAGAGGGGGGGGGGGGTTCTCTTTATATATATGTTCTTATAGTAAATGTGTGAAGGAATTTCAATGAAAGCCCCTGTATACTGCAGATACAAATACATATGAAGGGGCAAGGAAGAAAAGAAAACAAGTAATATTGTATTTGTAAAAAACTTCAGAGAATTCCGTCGTTTAGATTTCACTAATATACATACATTCAGGGGCAGTGATGTCAATGCATTTATATTTGAAAGTTATAAAACTCACTCTTTTAAGTCCCATTGACTTATATAACAGTCTTTGATGACATATAGCTACTTGAAATGGATGCCCCAACTGGTGAAATAATTTGTTCCGGGAATTTTTTTTAAATTGCGAAATGAATAACAGGTGATGTCACAATCCTAGATTATATTTCATAAAAAAGTAGTTCCTAAAAATGACGTCACTACGTCTTACATTTGTAATTCCTCTATATTTCTTGGTATTAAGACTGAGACTGCTCAAGGGATAAATATAATCCCTTCTTTCTCTTTGTTGTTTCATCTACTTGAAGAACATTTATTTCGTCATAAAAGTGATCTGAGATGGTTATCATCAGTATCTGAGTTTAATATTTTTCTTCTCTTCTTTTATTGAGTATATTAAGAATCCATTAATATAGAGGTCAATGGTCCGTCCTTAGTCTTAAAATTGTATAGAAGTATTTTTATTAGTATTATTATATGTATATATAATTTATATATTCATATATATATATACTTCTAAGTCAACGTTATTTGACGCTATATTGCGTTTATATTAGGTTTCGGAACTCAATATTCTCCACTGCACCATTGTAGTGAATTAACATTTAAAAAATGTTGACAAGCCACATGGCCTCTAAAATAATATTTCGTCCATATGAAATATTATCTACAAATGTTAACAACAAAAAGCTCTGGGCATAACAAAAATGAAAAAAAGTTATTCAAACTCGGCTCAACTTATTATGTTTATTAAAAATTATCTGGAAACACATCCTATCAACAAATTATCCTTTTTATATCAAAGGAGACTACAAAACTTGAATGTATTCTTGAGAGGGATTTTGATTTCCGGATTGATATAGAAAAAATATGATTAGAAAATTTTAAAATATATTTTCTCTTTGAAAAGCTAAAAAAAGCTTCATCTTTTTAAAATGTGGTTAGGATGGTTTTAATTTATTGGTATGAGTTTACTATAAATTCACTTCTAAAGATGGTTATTCAATAAAAAGTCATAAAATCATATGATATATTGAGGATCGCTATCTTCAGAATCTGACTATAAGATTTTTGGATTATGTCAAGAAAGAGAGCTCAGGGTTAATATTGAGGTAGCTCGAATTATTATTAAAACATATTTACCCTTTGACCAGCATTACATCAATTTACAAAAAGAAAATATATTTCTTAGTATTATTTAATTACTAAGACAAGCATTCTTTGGGCATATAGATGTTGTCCTTATTACAATATTATTATGCTTATAAGCAATGTGAAAATACAAAAAGAGGAAAAACTCTTCATAAGGCAAACTAAATATTTTAGACTTTTTATTCTCTGAAAATGAAATCGAAACTTTACTTTCTCATTTTAAACCTGAGAGTGTGGATGATGATATTGAAATCCTAAATATTTTTTTTACATCATTTCCCTTTTTTATAGTGGGTTTTATATATTTTTTCAAGCTAAATAAATACCTTACACAAGAGCTAAATACAAAAATATGCTCTAAATCCAAATCTATTTTAAAGTAAGTAAAACAAAATTATTTTAAAGAAATGTCTCATTTTTGAAGCGTTAATTTCAAAAATGAAATTACCTGTACGGGAAAACTGTGTTAACTACAACATTTGATAGTTGCTAAAGTTATTTACAGGTTCCAGCAAATAGAATTAAAATAGTTCGGCCCCTCAAAACTCATTAGGTTGAAAGGAGAAAAACTATTACAAGTCTTAAAACCAAGATATGTCCGATACTAAAGTACTAATATGCCCACCACGACAACACTACTATAGCTTAAACGAAGCTTTATTCAACAAAATTAATGCAATCCAGGGCTTTCATTTCTTAGATAAGTATCCTCTAGGGCTGTCAAAATTGCTTAAAAATGACATTCGAATAATCGTTTGAAAAAAAAACACGAATTCGAACTATTCGAATATCATCTAATATCAAGCTGTGTTTTGTATTTTTCGCTGATGTGATTCGTTTAAATTTCGCGGGCATGTGTACTGTACAGTACATCATTACGTAGCTATGTTCTGTGTTTGCGCTGCAGTGGTTTGTTGAAATTTCCCGCGCATATGCACGTACAGTAGTACAGTAGCCAATCAGATTACGCTGTAGTCCTACAGTATCAGATTACAGCAGAGACGGTATGAGCTTAAAGCGAGAGACATCGCAAAAAGTCAGAGGCTTATTCACAAAACAGATGGAGGCGCACTTGAACCAAGGGAGTGATTTTTCACATTCAAATAATAATTTGTCGCTTGTACCGCGGGAGTGTTTTTTAACATTCGAATATTAATTTTCACGTTCGAATTCGCTTTTTGGATACTATTCGAACTCGAATTCGAACTTCGAATATTCGTTGACAGCATCCTCATATGTATATTCATGAATCCCCCATATACAACATTTGTAAGCTAATTCATCGATAATATCCTTGTGTAAAGGAATGCAAATTGATGAATATCATCTTTAATATCAAATCAATATATATTTTACACATGAAAACAGTTTTGGTCAATTAGAAATATAACAATACTATTTTATGGTCTCTTTGAATATATTATGAAACTAGAGGCATGTATACACTCAGAGAGTGTATACCTCCGCCGATCCCCACAACCTTCCCATTCAAACATTCTCCCTTTCACACGCCCGATTTTCTATCTCTAATCATTGTTTCCTCTCTGTTAGCTCATTTGCATATTAAAAAGCACTCAGAGACGGGAAGAGGAAGAAGTTTAAGCTACGTCACTGGGTTAACATAGTCCTGAGCTGATATATGAACAATAATACGCAATGAATATTTTTTTAGTGTTGTTCTTTCCTACTCCCTGAATAGAGACCCATTTCATTATTATTAGTAGTAGTATTTGCTCATTTTGCATATTAAAAAGCACTTAGAGATGCCAAAATTTAATCACTTGTTACTTTTGGCATTTCCAACAACTCCACAAAGTTTCATTCGAATCCGTTCAGTACTTTTGAGTTATCCTGCTGACAAACAAATAAACAAACCAACAAACGCCACTGAAAACAATACCTCCTTCGGCGGAGGTAACTAGAGCCATATATACACTCAGAGAGTGTGTACCTCCGCCGATCCCCACAACATTCCCATTCAAACATTCTCCCTTTCACACGCCCAATTTTCTATCTCTAATCATTGTTTCCTCTCTGTTAGCTCATTTTGCATATTAAAAAAGCACTCAGAGACGGGAAGAAGGAGAAGTTTAAGCTACGTCACTGGGTTAACATAGTCCTGAGCTGGTATATGAACAATAATACGTCAATGAATATTTTTTAGCGTTTGTTCTTTCCTACTCCCTGAATAGAGACCCCATTTCATTATTATTATTAGTAGTATTTTGCTCATTTTGCATATTAAAAAAGCACTTAGAGATGCCAAAATTTAATCACTTGTTCCTTTTGGCCTTTCCAACAACTCCACAAGTTTCATTTGAATCTGTTCAGTACTTTTTGAGTTATCCTGCTGACAAACAAATAAACAAACCAACAAACAACACCAGTGAAAACAATAACTCCTTCGGCGGAGGTAACTAGTGGCATATATACACTCAGAGAGTGCAAACCTCCGCCGTCACGGGGTCCTTATGAGCCTTCCGAGGCGGATTTTTCACGACTGGGGCGGCGTAGAGGGACGGGGAAGGTTCCCCTCGACGGAAATTTCGAGAGGAAGACACTCTTGGCACCCAATTTCACAGCACAGCGACATCTATTGGCAGAGTAGGCTAACTTGAAATATTTATTAGTATTTAGCTCATTTTGCATCTTAATTCTGCACTCAGAGATGCCAAAATTTAATCACTTGTTCTTTGGCATTTCCAACAATTCCACAAAGTTTCATTTGAATCCGTTCCGTACTTTTGAGTTATCCTGCTGACAAACAAACCAACAAACCAACGCCAGTGAAAACAATACCTGCTTCGGCGGAGGTAATAAAAAGGTGATGCATTCATATAGATGACCAGGCTAAATAAACACAAGGTTTTATTCATTTGATCTATTGAACAATGGCAATAAGTCATGTCAAGTTGTTTTGATGGTAATGAAAAGGTATAATAATCGTAGCAGTAATAAATACAGAGGGAAGAGAATAAGTTAAAAAGTAAGATCGCTAATTAATTATAAAACATAAAACTCCACCTATAATACATGATTGATGGCCTTATGTCCGCCACTCCCACTCTTATCCCTGACAACGCACGAAATGATAGTTCTATTCATAATATACACTTTTCCTATGAATTCATGTATCTAAATGTATGTTGTTTATAAAAACGGTTCTTACTAATCACAAAAATGTTCGTAGAAAAATGCATTACTGCTTATTCCTATCCTCATATATGCAACTCAGTCGAGCCAATAAGGCAAAATTAATATGTAAGTAAAACAACCACAACTGCCAACTAGAGGCATATATACACTCAGAGAGTGCAAACCTCCGCCGTCACGGGGTCCTTATGAGCCTTCCGAGGCGGATTTTTCACGACTGGGGCGGCGTAGAGGGACGGGGGAGGGTTCCCTTCGACGGAAATTCCGAGAGGAAGACGCTCCGGCACTCGATTTCACAGCACAGCGACATCTATTGGCAGAGTAGGCTAACTTGAAATATGTATTAGTACTTAGCTCATTTTGCATCTTAATTCTGCCTCAGAGATACTGCTCCTTTATGTTTACACTTTAAAGGTACATGAAAAGAAAAAGAAATTGACGCCATCAAAGAGGAGAGCACAGTACAGCGACATCTATTGGCAGAGTAGGCTAACTTGAAATATTTATTAGTATTTAGCTCATTTGCATCTTAAAGAAGTACTCAGAGATGCCAAAATTAATCACTTGTTACTTTTGGCATTTCCAACAACTCCACAAAGTTTCATCCGAATCCGTTACGTACTTTTTGAGTTATCCTGCTGACAAACAAACCAACGCCAGTGAAAACAATACCTCCTTCGGCGGAGGTAATAACAATGTTTCTAAAAATGGACTATATATATTGCTGTGACCATAAATCAATTTCCTAACAAATTATTAAAAATATAAAACAGATGGTTTTTAACATTTTTTCAGAAAACCAATATTGATTTATTTTTATTTTTCACAAAATAGGCACAAAAGCAAATTATAAGTTACAAACTTATTTATTTAAAAATATATTTTAGAAGCATTCATTTGAGTAAAATATAGATTTTAGAATCCTTATTAATTGTGTTCTCTTAGAGCTAAGTTTGTATAACTATAAACTGCCAGGTGTAAAAATTCAAAATACTGTTTTAACAACAGTTCTTTAAGTCCAGATATTAAGTTTGGCGGACTCAAGTATCCTTTGCCGTGTAAGTAAACGGCTTTTAAATTTTTTGTCACTTTAACAGTCAGAGGTTTTATTCTTCGATATAGGCTCATTGTTTTAAAAGACAAAATGAGATAAAAGAAGAAAAAAGTTTTATCAAAGGAAAATGTTTCTAATTGCTTGCTTTTAGGTTGATAGTTTCAACAACTCTTGAAAATACAACATAGCTTTTTAAGGCTACATAACTGTTTCTTCAAAGTGGGGTTTCTTTCATTATATTTGTCAATAATAGATGGAGGTTCTTTTGGATTACTCAATGACAAATTTGGGGATCTTCCATATTGTCTAGACTGTCATTTAAAAAAAATATGGAGATAAGCATTGCATTCTTTTTTATAAAGTTTTTGCAAAGAATGAAACAATGAAGATTATATACGGATGAATAGAAAAACATTCAAAAACACTCAAGAAGACATAAAATTTAGCATTTATATAGAGGATGTGTCTAAAAGGGTAACAATTGATCGATGCAGTAAATGGTTTGGCTACAGAGATGTTATAACATACATTTTTTGAATATTTATTTCTCCGTATATACTTAAAAAAAGACATAATACTAATTCTTATAATATATTGTTTATAAAATAACTAAAAAATTTAATAACGAAAGAAAAGAAGAAGATATGAAAAAAACGTAATATTAACGTTCCTTACCCTTATATTTTGATTTGTATGGTATCATTGAGTAGATTCCACATAATTGTTGTAAGGTTTAAAAGACATTTCGAAGAATCTACTGGTCATGTATTATTTTTTAATGAGCATTTATCATTTATATAAAGCTATAGATATGTTGTATGTTCGATTTGCTTTATTTTATTTTGAAAAGTTGAATTAACTATTTTATTTTCTTATTTATTAGTTAGCAATGAACTTTTTAATATTCCATAAAATAATATACAAGCACAACATAAGTAAATGTATATATATAAAATGATGTTAATGCGTAAAAAATAATTAACATTTTAGTTTAAAATTTTAACATCATATATGAACAAAAAACTAAAACAAAATTATAATAAAACAACTTGCTATAATAAAAACGTATATAAATATTCCCATAATTAACTTTCTGAAATTATATGGACTGTGGCTATAAAGTATTATGGATTATAATTAATAATATTAATATACTGTATAACTGATTGTACTGATTATTTATAATGTCATAAATCGAACTATACAAAACATTAACTTCCTTCTTATAAATAAAAAAATATATTTTTTGAAACAGATTTGAGGAGTGAAATATTTCTTCTAATCATATATAAAAGTATACATTTCTTTGTTTCTTCGTAACTTACACAATAATATGCAAAGAACACTGCAACTCCTTCGACTTTTTTTTCTCTCTCTTAAAATTTTGATTACAAAAAGTTATATAAAATCCTTTTTAGCTATCCAACAACCCCTCTTCTTTTTATTTCTCTTTCTCCTCTTCATAGTCATGTGTATATGTTACATTCTATCATAAATATATATATATATATATAACTTTCTTTTTATTTATTTGACTAAAAATATTTTTTTTATAAGGATGTGTCAAAAGAATTATAAAAACTTTTTGTATTTGTTCTTCTTTCCCTTGTTTATTTTAATTTTTAAATCATTATTTTTTGTTGTTTAAAAAAAGGAAAATAACGAAAGGGAGGTAAAGGAAAGGGAAAAAACGATGACGAACATATTTTAGTCAATATATTTTTGTTTTCGTTCATACAATCCTATTTACTTACATCTTTGTTTGACTACATATATATATATATATATATATATATGACGTTGCGTTTATTCAACATTCATATGGAGAGCCCTGTAAAGAGGCCTATCGAAGAATATCAGATATTTATAAGATAAATTTTGGAGTACAAAAATACATATGGAAAGTCAACATTGTTAGCAGTTCATAGAAACTGCTTGTCGTTGGGTATAAAAAATTATGAAACTTAAATATCTATAGAGTAATGAGGCTTAGGTGTATCAAAATGAAGCTAAATACAAGATTTCTTATGCTGCCGCAGCTGTGGCAATTCCTCGATTTGATAATGAATGCAAGGGGCCAAATGCCGCACACAGGGCTGTGCAGGTCGCCATAAATGACGCCGCTAGGAGCATCGTTGGATGTAAGAGGCGGGATCACATCCACATCGGGGACCTCCTTGAGAGAGCAGGCATTCCCTCCCTCAACGAGGTGGCCGCCAAGGCGGTGGCCATGGAGACTTGGAAATGTTTTTACTCCAGCGACGGGGGCGGCGGTGCAGGAACCCGATTGGTAATTTCGTCTTCCCCATCCCGAAGAGGCAAATGAGGTCCACAACTTCAGTGGCGTACCCACTTGGGAGGGAGACAGCTACTTTTGCATGTCACGCAATATCTGTGTGGAACTTATCTAAGGCCTTGAGGTCAGCCACTACCTTCACACAGCCAGGACCGCAGCTAGGGCCATTGGACGCAGCGTCCCCATATAATCCATTCTGCATGGGCATTTTGTTTTTTATTTGTTTTTATTTATTTTAAATTTTTTATATAATTTTATTGCTTATTTTATTTATTTATATATTTTAGACTAGTTACAAATGTAACTAATATGCCCAATGGCAAGAAATATACTCGATTACACACACACACAATGAAAATATATGTGTTTTTAGTTCGTATATGACTACAGAAATGTGTAAACATAGCCTACTATTAATGATGTTTGATCATCGAGTTTTGAAGGGCACAATAATAGCTGTCTGGGTTGTAACGTCCACTGTCACTAAGATTTCTCTGGTTACAACTAAGGGATTATGTGACTTCAAACCAATCGCCACTGACTCCTGGGGCTCAATATATTGCAATTATGGCCTATTGGTTGTACAATTTTAGTCTCAGAAGAAGAATCAAGTCCCCAACACCACAGCATGGACATATGGAACTTTTAAAACATATAGGTACATTAAGTTTCAAATGCCACAACTATGACATAATTGGGTTATAAATTGCACGTAATCCTTCGTCACGTGTTCTTAAAATTACATATATGCATGTATTACATAAATTTATAAAAATATAATTATGTTATATATAAAATGCAAGACTTGTAAGATTCGACTTCATTCATTTAATTTTATTTGTAGATAACCAGAGTGTATTAAAAGCTATAAAAGCTTAGATATATTAGAAAACTAAGACTTCCTATTGTAAGAAAAATAAAGGGTGTAATAAGATTTGATTTTTATAGATGTCAAAATTTTCATCCATTAAATTTGCTTTCTCGGTCTTATATAATTCTGAAAGTTAATGTTTTAATAACAAATAAACTTTAAGATGTAATGTATTACATAAAAATTAATTTTACTCTGTTCCTAAGACTAATTGTATTATAGTATAATATATAAGTCTAACACAGTGTTCTAGATTAGAAGCATATAAGTGTTCGCCAATCCAAAACAAACATGTCCTAATCACTTATGAAAGTAAAATAA
Organism: Caligus rogercresseyi; assembly: GCA_013387185.1. Classification (NCBI taxonomy): domain Eukaryota; kingdom Metazoa; phylum Arthropoda; class Copepoda; order Siphonostomatoida; family Caligidae; genus Caligus; species Caligus rogercresseyi. The sequence goes on along the minus strand of CP045895.1, from coordinate 8,210,724 downwards.
AGTTTTCGCGTCAAATCCTTTAAGAATAAGTTTATTTAAGCGTTGACAACCGGAAAAAGTATGCTTATTGTTGGCTCTAACCACGTTCAAATTAAATATCATCCTTGGTAACGTTTTTGTATCAACATACTCCTTTCTTTTAATGATGTAAAGGATTTTTTAGTTCAGTGCTAATATAGTTTAAATAGTATAACATAAAGTTTATATGAGATCCAAAATCCAGTTGACAACATTAAATTTTCTTTTGACAGATTCTTCCCCTTCCACTCCAAGATTGCCTCTCAATATCAGTAAGTTAATGAACCAGAAAGGGCATCATTTATCATATATGTACATACCAATAAATAAAACCTTTGAAGAAAATTATATATGTCACTCCCTCCTTGAGTTTGTTGGGTGTCTAAGGAACTCAAAATCCTTGGGGTCTTTCAACTTTTTGTCAGGGAAAAGAAAAAAATATTGCTGGCTGGACACATTTTAGATCCCTTCTTTGACATTTCATACAAGGGGGAGAAAATATGTGATAAAAGTTGATATACATGAAGTATATATATATATATATTGTTTTATGAATCGTAAGTTCACACATGCTCCAATGATGTTTCCAATCCATCTGATAATAAAATGAAGTTTCTTATATAGTCAAGCTTTCTATATATATCCAATGATATGATTTTTACAGGGCGGAGTCTTATCCCCATTGGTCTGGAACGCTATAATGGACACCATATTGGCGAAGTTTCAAAAAGGTGCAGTCAAAGCTGTTGGTTATGCTGACGAGATATTATTAGAACACACTTGTCAATGCAATGCAAGAGGCAATCAACACGATTGATGAGTGGGGAAGAGGAAATACCTTTAACCCAATGAAATCAAACGCCATAGTATTCTCTAAGGCATACAAACTTAGGTCCAAGTATTTTCCATGCTTAAAATAGATGGTCAAGTAATTGAATATTCATCACGAATGAAATATCTAGGATTAGGATTTGATCAAGGACTAACCTGGACGGAACATCTCAAAGAAAAGGCTGCAAAGTGTACTCGTATATGGAATATGTCTAAAGCAATAATAGGTCAGAAATGAGGCTTAACTCCGGATAAAGTCCTATGGCTTTATGGAGCAATGGTTAGATCAATATTCACGTATGGTTGCCTTACTTGAGGACACTCTATTACTGCAAGGAAAGCGGTATTAAGATCCTAAATTCAGTTCAAAGAAAAGGACTTCTATCAATGACCTATACACTTCGTTCAACACTGACTACAGGAATGGTAGCAGCTCTGGTATAACTCCTCTAGATATATATGTCCAAGCACATAGAATGTCGAGTAGATCTCATTTTATAAATAAAATATTCAGTTTAGATGTAATAAATTTAATCTCTCTTGGTACCGGTCCAGTATAAAAGTAAATAAAATCGTTATTCTGCAACTGTATATTTAAAAAATCATCAAATACTAATTTTAGATATTCTAAAATTTTAATTTAAAATGTTTTCATGTCTCTTGCGAACCACTGCAAAAAAGCACAATCTTTCTTCCGCTATATGTCCCATATATGCTACCAAATGTCAATGTGTTGTTAAGTGCTCTAAAGTTGTTATGTTTTCTGTTTTATGTCTGTATATTAGGTACATCCTAATAAAATCAATCAAGTATCACCTTAAGGATAAAACAATTGTCGATAAACTTCATAAGAATATAGAATAAATATATTGAACATATACAGAAATTCAATCTCTCATATAAGTTTGAATAAAATTACTAAAAATATAGATTAAAAGTTCTGGAATCCAACGGTCAATGTGAGGTAAATAAAATCCAAATAGTTTGAGTTAGACTCATGATTTTTATCATCTACGGCGGGGGTGTTCAACAAATCTCTTGGAAGAAATGATCGACATTTTTAAAATATATTTGAAAGAAAATATTGCATCATTCAGCATTCAAAAACAAGAAACATTTTTATGCTTGGGAACAATAAATTGGTCAACGTCTTATAATAACTTATCGTCCCTAAAGGGTTAAAGATGCAATAATGTCTCCTTAACTTTCACAGAGGTATTATTTAGCTTTTATTCCTTTTTCTCTCTATTTCTCAACTGTATTGAAACCCCAAAGTCTTTGAAATATAAAAAATAAACTTTTTTTAAGTTCCAATGGTTTCTGAAGGGAAAAACTATAAATTTATATATATATACATAATAATCTGGAGTGGATAAATGTATATAATTAAAGTCGTTCATTCCTTTCTTTTTTCTCCCCTCAACTTCTATCAAATGAAGCACTTTGTTTATATTTCTTAATTGTGAGATAAGTAGAAGAATCGTCAGATTGAAAAAGTTTTGTGTTCCTTTTTCCTTTAAAAAAACAACAACAGATACATAGAACACAAACTTCGCTATATTTAGTATTGATGTTGTGAGAAAATGTGGGGCTTCAGGCTTTTACAAATAAAAACGAGAGACAACTTAGTGACATTTCAATGAAAAAGAGATAAGCTTCGTTCTAACTTGGATTTATTCTCAAAGCTTGAATATATGAATATGTATTTTAGGCATCTAAACATTTAAAATTCAGGATTAACACTATTTTTAAATATAACTTTATTTATTCTGAGAAATTACACATAACATGATGTATAAATAAACATTGTAATTTAAAATTAGTTCCCCAAATATAAAAGTAATTCATCAATATTAAAACATAACACAATCCATCATACAATAACAATAATTATAAAAAGTCAGCTCAATTCAAATAAAAGTAGCAAAACATAGTATAATAAATATGGTACAATAAGATTTGTTAATTCCCAGGATAAATCACTTCCGCAGAAGGGGTAAATTATACTCTTATTTATTTAATTTTTTGAACTTTTTGTAACTTTAGTTAAGTTTTTAAGAAATTAAGATATTGCTTTGAGCAGGACGGATAAAATCTGACTAAATGCCTGTATGCACCCAAGAGGAACAATTTACATCAGGGATCTTATAGATAAGGCTGAGTACCTAGCTGCAGTGGAGATCAAAATAGCTTTGATGTCATACTTGGATTAAAGTCGGCGCTAGCAAGCTTGCATGCTTTTAGAGTTTAAAGTTATTTGTTCTCTAATCCCTTCTTTCATGGATTGATTAGTATATCCTTAACTGATGACTTCAATTAACATATTTATATGTTAGTAATCTATTTTTGTATAAGACGTACAGCTTTATTTAACAGCAATGCCTACGGGATATTCCTGTCAATATTTTTTCAAAATCCTTTGAAATGGTAAATTGAATCTCTTATGTGGTACTTGTGTCTTAATAAACTCAATTATTATGTCTTTAGTTCATATCATAAGACCTACTGAAATTAAAATATTTTGATCATCATTTAGGTTCGTAGATATTTTGCATATAAGTAATATTTCTATTATGACGTTATGGTCAACCTAATCAGTTTCCGTGCGGCTCATTTTTTTTTATATTGATTCAACAAATGAGGGAATTTTTTTTGGTTAAGAACATTTTATTTGGTAACGGTGAAAAATTTATATAGTCTAAAACTATTCAGAGCAGTTGCAAAAATACATAAATAAACATTTTAGTTCACATTTACTACCTTAAGAATAACCTTATATAAGAAGACAAATAATTTAAGGGATAGTTTAATTTCTTATTTGAGTTTGTTATTTAAAAGCAAAAAAAATTGTCCTTTAAGGTACATAAAAAGCACAATATGTATAAGATTATTTTGATATCATGATTCTTCAGTTACATGACAAATATATATTTACATGATCATTTTCATATATAATATATATATATATATACGGGGTGCGGGACGGAAATTGCAACACTTAGAAAATTTGATTTGAGATTACAAGAGGTGTCGAACAAAATGTTCCGCTAAATAACTTCGGTAGCAGTGCTTATGTTATGCTTTATGTTAATATCCTTTTCCTCTGAGAATAAGCAGCGAGATGGAACGAGACCGTAGAGTTCAAGTGTCCACGTTTCTTGGCGCGGGTAAGACTCCAACTGAGATTGCCAAGCAACTTAACGTGGCAAGATCGACCATTTACCGCCTCAAGAAGAAGCTGGACATTAACCAAGGGGTCGAGAGGAAATCTGGGAGTGCTGGCAAGTACAAAATGGAACCACAATGGATTTGTGACGTGATCCAAAGGGCTCCAACCACCAGTATGAGATCTCATGCCAAGGACCTTGGTGTTGATGAGAGTACGGTGAGAAGGGCTGTCAAGTAGTGTGGTGGCAAGTCCCTACTGATGTTGGAGAGGCCATTATTGACACCTCAAATCAAATTGACTCATCTCCAACGTTGCAAGGGTCTGATCAATAACCTGAAATCTGCACCAGCTGGAAGGATCATCATCTTCATTGATGAAAAGACCAGGACTGTGGATCCGGTCAGAAATATAATAAATGCCCGGTTTGTGGCCTTTGAAGATGCTGATGAATCCTTAAAACATTACTACCATCAAACATCCAGCCTAAGCCATGTCTTTTCTTTGTGACACAATGCCATTGATTGGTTCCCCGAGGGTTTCGCTTGAATGCAGCCACGTACATTGAAGAGCTGCACACCAAACTTTTGCCCTGTGTTCAGGCAACATTTCCAAACCAAGAAGTGGTGCTCCAACAGGATGGAACACCAGCCCTTACAGCAAAATCCACCCAGAATTTTTTGTCAGAGAGCATCCCATTTTGGGTTAAGGAAAAATAGCATCCATGCACCCTGATGTAAGCCCTTTGGATTTTTCTTTTTGGCCGCATGTGCAGGCCAGGGCCTGCAGAATCCGTCACCCCAATATTGAAGGAATGAAGGTCTCCGTTGATGAACACTGGGACGGAATGGACGCTCATTATATACGGTCTCTCTGTCAGGCCTTCAGGTCCCGTCTGGAGGCTGTTGTTGCTGTTAAGGGCGGATATATATAATATAAATTGAAATAGAGTTATATTAACGCTTTATATTTTTCCTATTTTTATGATTGAATCCTTTTTTTACCATTATATATCACATTTATATGATATATTATGTGTACCCCATGTTTGAGTTGGAAAAAAGAATTTTTCTCAAGAGGAACGAGGATTCTGGAGACCAACCAATCTCAATCAGATAATTTCATTGTTGGTACAAGAATTGGAGATTGGCTCACTACCACGCCATTTTGTATCGTATGGAGGCTGTTGTTGCTGTAAGGGCGGATATATTAATAAAAAATGAATAGAGTTATATTAACGCTTTATATTTTCCTTTTTATGATTGAATCCTTTTAACAGACAACAGAGGGGTGTAAACAATATACTGGGTAAGTGTTGCAATTTTTCGTCCCGCACCCGGATATTTATATATATATAAGCCTCAAGTTGTTCAAACCTTGATTATATCCTTAATTATGACATTTTTGGCTAATAACCGTGTCCCCTCCGTGTATTGGATAGGTAGGAGGTTAAATATTATGTATTCCCTGCTTCATAGACACATAAACCTATTTTCTTCGTAAGCTCTTTAACACAATTTTCAAAAATGATGCATACTACATGCTTTTTATATTTATATTTGTATTTTTTTGTCGTGCATTATCTCACTTAACTTCTTTCCTCTACCCTGTTCCTCGTTAAATGTATGTTGCCTACATGATGCATCGAGTAAGGAATAGCTTTACACTCTTGGGAATTCTTACCGATTCCTAAGACAAAAAGGTGCTTTTGCTTTTATCGAAAAACAGCCAAAAAAAGAACACACTATAAGACATATAAATGTTTATTGGCACAAGAAAGAAAAAACCCTTTGTTATTTGCTTTTATCTAGGCATTATAAGGGAAATTATATCTAACTGAAAAATCAATCATTTTTATTATAAAATTATATTTTTGCATATTAATTTCTTAAAACTTTCTTTTGTATATATAATTTATTAGAGATATATGTTAAATGTAGTTAAATTGAATATATATGAGTTAAAGTAAATAGGACTTTTAACTGAGGTTGACAAAATTGGCTTTCCCCATTAGAAAGTCGAACCTACCCCCATTAACATTGAAATTTGAGCACGGCTTAACGCATGAGCTAACCCAATCCCTTATATGATAATATTTCACATAAATTTAATATTAATTATATTGGAGAAGTTCAAAACTTTATTGTAATGTATGATAAAATAAATAATAATTAATAAATTGGCCCCTTGGATTCCAACTGACAAGTATATCTAACTTTATGAACTGCAATAATTCCCAGATGGAGGAAATTCAATTTACAAAAAAGAGTAGAAGTTTACAACTACTTAATTGTACCCAGAATACTTTACAAAGCTTCCGCCGTTCCTTGGCTCGCTGAAAAAGCTATCAGAGAGAAAATGTATGGCTGGGAAAAACTGTTCTATAGGAAATACTTACCTTCTCTACAACGTCCCAGGGCACAGCTTGGTGGAGGTTTGTCAGTTCTCGCAAAAATAATCCCAAAATTTATCAAAGAGTCTTAATTGACTTGACAAAGAATCCCGATGTGGAGTGGAGGGCTTATATTTCTTCGAGCTGGGCTTACAATGTGCTGTTTCTAGGCACGGACTACTCTAACGACATTCTAGGACAATTTTCACCCGTCTTCGCTACGATTCAAAGGATTCTGTGGAAAGGAAAACCAAGTTTTGCCTATCATCCATCATTGATATCATTCGATCTAATAGTCACAAACAATATTTTTTTACAAATTTAGACTCTCCACAACAACTAGAAAGATTGGCCATTTCCTCAAACGTGATCTCTCTTCATGATCTCTCAGAAAAATCAATCTTTAACTGCGGAAAGTTCCTCTTTCAGCTAAAAAGAGCCGCAGCCTATCATCTTGCCCCTGTTCCATGGCACGTGAGGATGAGTTTTGAGTCGAACGCAAGAGAAGAAGCTGATAAAATTGCGGTTCACTATTAAAAAGCTCTAAACTTACCAAATCGCTGGAAGAGTAGAATATTGTCCTCCATTCAAAGAGTTGTTTCTAGAAAGCGCTTTACAGCTCAGTTCCAAATTTCCACTGGAAATGTGTTCTTTTTCACTACTTGTAAGGATTGTGGCAACCTTTACAACTCAATCATCCATGCTTTTTATGGATGTCCTTTACTCAAGATTTTGAGGGATTTTATAATATTAAATATTAAACACATCGAAGACAAACATATTTCTCCGTTAATTCTCTTCGGTCTCACCACGAATATTCGCAAGGCTCCTATCAAGACGAGGGCCATGGAATCTGCTCTCTTAAGCTGTAAAAGCCTACTGGCGGAGCGCTTAGCCTCTGGAGATCTGGTCAGAGAAAATGACCTGAGAGTGATTAGATATCAGGGGCGGCTCGCTATTCTGCCCTCGGCATCAAGATTCCAGGGATTTCGGCAGGACGTTGGAATTTCGCGGGTGACCTAGTTAAATTCTTCCCTTCCTGCGTCGAGAATGCAAAGATCGACCTGAAGCGACTTTTACGTTTTTACAAAAGATTATGATTTTAAGTTATGTTGACTTTTGTTCCTTTACTTTGCCTCATTGTTTTGTATGTGTTTTCTTTGTTGACGATTAATGCGTGATGACTTTGTTTGTGTAATAATTTTAAACTAAAATGTTTATTTATATATATATTTATATTTTTAATACACAAAATATCAATAAAGTCGATTAAAAAAAAAATGTGGAAAGTATTTAAAAAACATAAACCATAAAATATAAATATACCACTGTGAATTTTATTACTTAAAAGTTTCTTTTGACATGATGAAGTATTTTACTTTTAGATGCATCTATCTATAACCTATATTTGGATATGTGCAAATTATTACTCGTTAATAATTCAAAAAGATACGGCTTTTGTACATTTTTAAGCTTGATTAAAGAAAACAATAAATAAGCACGGTTTTCATTGAAATATCTCTTTTATATACAAAACACAATTATCTATAAGATGAGACTATTCGTATGTCTCTTAACCCGAAAGTTTCCATTGCAAATTTTAACAAATCTTAGAATTAAGAAATAAATAACTAAAAAAACCTTCGGAACTACTCATAAACAGAACGTCACCTAATAAGTAACATACACCTTTGATGGGGAGCATTCAAATAAACCTGATTTTGGTTATAAAATGTTTACCACAGCTTATGATGTCTAAAACAAAATAATAGTGATTTCTATGTTAAGAAAATACGATCTATCATCCTTGAAGTTATTAAACTTGATTTAAACAAGGGGCACAAAAAGCATTTGTATTTTTTACTAATTATTACAGAAAAAAATGTGCAAAAAGAATCTATCCTTCCATAAAAAATCTCACTTTATTAAATAATAAAGAAATTTAAGTATACTACTGCATTTCAACTATAATAACATCATTCAGCCTTTAAAAAAATGTCCATGTTACGTCATATATCAATAGAGCTCAATACACACGGAGATAAAAAATACACATTTTAATACTTATTAAAAACCACTGGTGTCTCTTCGATACATTGAAACCTAATAAAAACTTCAGCCAAAATGAATGGTTTTTCATGTATGTTATTAATATGTACATGTGTATTCAATGAAACAGATGTTTTAAAGCCTATCTAGACAAATATATATGTTCTATTTCAAAATATAAACACAATGGAAATTATCTATAAGAACCATATGGTGTGTAACAATCTTGTTTGGAGCAGGGATCGCTTATGAGGATTATAGCCATTATTATTTTGTTAAGGGCTTTGTTTAAATATCTAATTATATGAATATTGGTAAAGGATGTTTATATGTAGTTATGAAAAAGATAGAAAGAAGTATTTGATGTGTTTTCAATTGTTCATATTTAAAAGAACTGATGGTATTATTCAGCGGAAAATAATGAAAGAAGTATCAATTTCTTTGGCCATTCAAATAAGTATTATGTACTTTATCTAGTAAACAAAACATGTACTTATATCATAAATAGGAATGGAAATCTGGAGCTATCATTTATATCATCAACAATACTATGAATTTGATCAAAACTACTTCGGTGAGAAGATGTTATGATAAATTCATTCTTCATTGTTATTAACATAAGTGAAGGGAAATATTTCACAATTTGTATAAAATTATATCATTTATGTATATATATATATATATATATATATATATATAATAAATATATAATATATATATATATATATATAATATATATATATATATATACAGCCCCGTGCAGGTAATTTTGGAACAAGTTTATGGCCTCCAGGATCAATAAGGAGAGGTTCTAGAGAAATATTTATTAAACAAAAAATACACATTAGACAATTATGGTCAACTTTATTCAATGTGTCCTCCTCCAGCTTCCACCACAGTCTCCACACGGGACCTGAATGCCCTCACTGACCTAGACACCTCCGCAGCCTCCAAGGACATGGCAACAGACGTGATAGACGACTTAAGGGCCTCCACAGAGCTGTGGTGGGTCGCACAGGCCTCCCCCTCCAACTTCCCCTACAGGTAGTAGTCACAAGGGTTGAGATCTGGGGAGTTGGAGGGCCAGGTCTGAGGATCCCAGAAGTGAGGCACGTTTTCCTTGAGCCATGCCTGCACAGTCTTGGCCTTGTGGCGGGGGCAGAGTCCTGCTGAAAGGTGTACTTCCTCCCAGAGGCCACAGTGTCTATCCAAGGCTTGACCACGTTACTGAGGACCTCCAAGTACACCTCCTGGTTGACCTTTTGCTTGGGCTCAAAGAAGTGTGGCGGCATGACGTGGCCCTCACTGCTGATGACACCCAGGACCATCACTGCAGCCGGGTTCTTTGTCCTGAAGACCATGGGACCTCAGAAGCCTCCCTACAGATCCACCTGTCATTCTGCCTGTTCCTCTTTTTGTCCAAAGTGAAAATCTTCTCATCACAGAAGAACCTCAGGTGCCCACCAGTGTTCTTCAGAGAGCTCAGAATTTTCCTGCACCTGGCCTCCCTGGTGGCCTTCATCTTGTCTGTCAGCAGGTGCCTGACCTTCATGACGTAGCTCTTATATCCCAGGTCATGTTTTATGGCCCTGAATATGGTGAGGCGATGCACAGAGCGGTCCTTGGCCAGGGCAGACATGGACTTGGTTGGGAAGGCATTGATGGACTTCCTCAGGCCAGCCAAGAACCTGGGGTTCCTCTTCCTGTCACTTCTGGGGCTGTGTTTGGACCTGCTGGACATCCCCGTGGCCTTGTACCTGTTGATGATGGTATAAACAGTGCTTAAACTTCAGGAGGCTGATAATCTCCTGGGCCGAGCGGCCTGCGCGGTGCAGCTCAATAACGGCAGACCTCTTCTCCTGTTCCATTGTCATGGCAAACAATTGTTTTTGTTTTCGATCTTAATTTCACAACAAGTAATCACACAACCTCTCACAGCTAATTTCACCCATGCAGATCTCCTCCTTATTAATCTGGATGGCTGTGAACTTATTCCAAATTTACCTGCACAGCCCTGTATATATATATATATATATAATATATGTATATATATATATATATATATATACAGGGAGTACACGTATAATCCGGACTAACTTTGATCGGTTATGTCGTCTTTGTTTTTTGAGATATTGCAATGCACATATATACGTTACTGCGCTTGCATCTTATCTCTCTGCCAAAAAAAACCAGATTGAAAATCAGTCAACATTTAGCTATGGAGGAGGAGAAAAGGCATACGATGTTCGCTTCCTTCCGTGCCGGGAGGAGTCCAAAGGAGGTGATACAGTTCTTCAACTACCCCAAGTCGGCCGTCTACGACCAGTGGAAGGCTTGAAACTCTTTCAAAAAGAATGATGCTCATTGCAAAAAGCGTTCTCGGTCCCTGGGGGCCACCAGGACCGACGAGTTTGTCGCGGAGGTGAAGAGGAAGGTCAACGAGGACGGCAACAAGTCCTACGCCAAGTTGGCTGCCGAGATGGGCTGCTCCAAGCAGACCATCGAAAACACCATCAACAAGGACCTGGGATACAGTTCGTACAAGAAGAGGCACAGGATGATCTTGACGGAGGGGACCAGGGAGTCAAAAAGAAGAACCTCCCCTACCACTGGAGCCCGAACTTGTGGCCCCCAGCTCCCCTGACTGCAACCCCCTCGACTATTTCTTCTGCGGCATGGTCGAGAACAATCACGCTCACAACACTCTCGACTCCCTCAGGGCCGCCATCGTGGAGGAGTTCGCCAATATGAAGAAGGACGTCGTTGCCAAGGCCTGCGGCCGCTTCAGGCACCGCCTTGAGATGGTCGTCTCCGCTGATGGAGGCTATATTGAAAAATGAATACCTATATGTATATGTGTAACTTTCATTTAACAAAAATTCTTGAAAAATATTGATAAATAAATAAGTTATCAACATTTCAAAATTTGTTTTAATTAGTCCCGATATACTATACACCCTGTATAGTATATATATATATATACTATGTATATATATATATATATTATATATACATATATATATATATATATATATAATATATATATTTATATATATACAGGGGTGTGCAGGCGAATCTAGACTTTTTTTAGTACGGAAACAAGATACTCATATCCAAGAACAAGACCTTTTAATTGACTTTTTTCATATCACACAAATTTAAATGACTTCTCTCTTAATGTTCATTCAATCCAACTTCCTCCTTTCACAATAACAACCTCCACACGGTGCCTGAATCTCCCAACGGCATGAGCCACCTGTTCCCTGGACAAGTTGGCCACTGCCTGGATGATGGCAGCTTTCAAGGAGTCCACAGTGTTGTCAGCACGCTTGTTAGTGTCCCTCTCAAGGACTCCCCACAAGTAGTAGTCGCAGGGGTTGAGGTCAAGGCTGCTGGGGGGCCAGAACTCCTTTGACCAGAACATGTCGAGATTCTCTAAGCACCAGTTTTGCACCAAATTGGACGTGTGGGCGGGAGCTCCATCTTGCTGGTAGAGATAAGGTCTACCAGCAGCAATCGGGTCATCCAGGGCTTCACCACAGTCTGCATGACGTCCAAGTAGACCTCCTTGTTGACATTTTGGCCCTTGGCAAAGAAGTGAGGCGATCAAACTCTTCCTGACTTGGGATCGGTCTGGAGTCTTTCTTTCCGGTGTTAGGAATCCTTCCTCGATGTCCTCCAACTCCTTGAAGGACTTGGCAATGCTGTAAACAGTAGCCATGGGGAATTTGAAGAAGTCGATGATCTCCTTGGGCGCACGGCCGCAACGGAGCGCCATAATAATGGCCGTCCTGTGCTCAAGTTCCGAGGACATTTTCAATCTTTTTGTTATTAAACAAAGCTCATAGTATATACTAACCAGTCATACATTTTTAAACTTCTACCCTAACTGGTTTCTGAGATACAAGTACTCAAAGTTAGTCTAGATTCGCCTGCACACCCCTGTGTATATGTATATATATATATGTGTGTGTTAAATTATAAAATAATTGTTTACTAAAATTTGACAATAGGAATGCCTGGCGTAATAGGTAAAAAGCACAATTTTAATGTGGTTATATATTACAAAACTTCAAGTTAAGGGAGTTTTAAAGATAATTTAAGAAAGTGTTCCATATTTGCTCCCAGCAAAATGAAAAAAAAATATGGCTTTTCTCCACTAGAGGAGTTCTTAAAAACTTTACAGAGAACCGTGGAACTGTTTTATTTCATATTACTGAACGGAGCTTATGTACGCACCGAGTATATAATATATATCCTGAGGAAAAAGCTCAATATTTTCTCTGACAGTCATTTATTATTCTAGTAAACATAATAGTTATATTATTATTACTTTTATTAACGATAAATGAGGTCAGTTTCCTTCGAAATCTGTCCATCCAATAAATTATTTCATGTTCTTCTTATTATTATTAGAAAACCATTCTCCCTCTCTTTATAGGGGGTAATATCATTTTACTCTTGCAAAATATGACGGTTCATCTTACTAAATCAAGAGGATATTGAATAACCAGCGTCTCACTTGAAAGATTTACTGTCCTTGCATTTCATTCTTTCTCTCTCTTCTTCTCGTCTAATCAATTCTAACATCTGCATTGAAGGAGGTAGACATGATAGGTATATTTATGTAGGTATGTAGGTAGTATGTACAAAGATGGCTATGGTTGACTTTTATCTCAACATTATGCTATAATATAGTACTCCAATTATATGTATGTACAAATGTATGTATAACAATCAAAAAGTATTTAAATTGTTAGAGGATAGGAAACAAAATCTTGTTGATTTCATATGCAAGGCTCTAGGAATTTTGAACAAAAGTAATTTCGTAAATGCCCAGAAATTCGCGAAAAAATTAAAATAATAGGCCGAAAAAATAGCAATAAGGCTAAATATGCGAAAAAATATAAAAATAACATTTTGTGTAAGATAAACAGTTCAATGAATATTTGTTAATGTCATTCTGGATAAAAGTGGCAGCGGGTTTTTTGGTTGAAAAGTCCTCAAAAAGGCGCTCTTGGGGATACTTTTTTATGGAAAAGATGTTGCAACCTCCTCAAAGTTTGTAAAAATGTGTTAAATATACAAAAGGCTAAATCTGCGTCCCCGCTTTCAATGCAAATATCGATTCTCCCTTCCTCTTGCGTACTGGAAAGAAAAAGAAAATCAAAATGGCGACCCTACTGCACTGCATTCATTAGCATTCTCCAATCAGAGTACTTGTAACAAGCGTTATTTTTAAATGAAAAAAGTAAAGCAATTTTACGAGTTTAATCAGATCAAAATTGATAATTAGTCATCTAAAAATCCGAAATTAGTTGTATTTCACTGTTAATTTTTTTTCTTTTCCTTCCTTTATATGTTCAGAGAGGACATATATATATATAAATGGACATATATACATGAATAAAATATACATTAACATTATAGTTTATAATAAAACTCTGTATGAATTCAAAAATCGTTTCATGAGTAAATTCCAAAATCTCTTGCTGTGTACTATGGTGATTTTTGTGCACCATTTTTTAAATGACTGATCTCATTTAGAAGGATCTTTGTATAGATAATATAGAATGCCGAAGCAACGTATGGTAGCGTTGAATATCGGGTTATTAGTTAGCGCCATTATATTGAAAAAAAACACGGCAGAAAGAACTAAGGAGAGAAATGAGACTTCATTTTTCATCATGAAATGAGAGAGTTGTGTGACTTCACGGCACTCCCTCTTTAATGAAAAAATATATTCGATATTTGAGACCACACTCTCACTTGAGTTGTGTCAATCGCTATCTGTCCTATATAATGTCTCCGATATTCAGCGCTACATATGTTGCATCCACACTCTATATTCTCTTTGGATTTGTTGTTATCAAAACAGAAACATTGTTCTCTGCCATTATATATTTGTGTATACATATGTATGAGCATATAAACACATTAAATCTTTAGTGAGGTAGAAGGAAATTTTTTATAAAGATGTGACAATTTGATATAATTGAGGTTATTATGGAGTAAAATATGTATATTATTAAAAATATACATATATTGGATTTTTAAAGATGACACTATTTTTTACAATTATTCTAAATCACAACCATGGAATCTTAAATTAATACTGCAATAAAATTAAATTGGTAACTCACTAATCATAATGTTAGGTATTTCGAATGTTACGGTAGACTATGAATATATTCTCTTGTCATGTTATTTTTCAAATGTTATTTACAATTTGGAATATCATGGTTTTAGAATATAATCCACCTAAACTGAAAGGCCTTTAATACGATTTTGCAAGCCAACGAGGGACAATTTTCCTATAGCTTATAGTGCGTAATTGTAAAACTATACTTTATATTTATATATTTTATTATTAGAATACAAAATAGTTTAAATGAATAATTGTAGCTGATATTTCTTTTTATATTAAGATTGCATATTTTCCAAAAAAAATTATGTATGGTTTTCCTAATACTAGCATCTAGTAGCATAGAGTGTTTCTCATTTTTTATTTATGACTATATAATCAAAGACATTAATCAATATCATTAATTTCACGTCAGTAATTTTGAATAGTTAGCACCACATATAAATAAAGTTAGTCATTTGTAGTCTGGTCTTTCATATAATATTTGTAAAATATATACTGCATGAAAATGAAAGTCATGCTAATAACACTTTACATTGTTTATGTTATACGAATATGCGTCTTTTACATCAGTTAAGTCTAATGAGTAATTGGTTAATAAACCATATATATATTTATATATTGTATATATATATATATATTTTGAAATGTTGTTATAACTTATTTATTTATCAATATTTTCAACAATTTTTTTGTTAAATGAAAGGGACAACATATATAAAATATTATTTTTTCAATATAGCCCCCATCAGCGGCGACGGCCATCTCGAGGCGGTGCCTGAAGCGACCTGCAGGGCCGAGGCGACGACGTCCTTCTTCATATTGGCGAACTCCTCCACGATGGCGGCCCTGAGGGAGTCGAGAGTATGTGTAAGTGTGCTTTTTGGTCTTGTTCTCGACCATGCCCCAGAAGAAATAGTCGAGGGGTTTGCAGTCAGGGGAGCTGGGGGCCACAAGTCCGGGCTCCAGTGGTAGGGGAGGTCTCCAACAGCCACGTTTGGGTCTCCCTCGACTTGTGGGCGGGAGCGAGTCCTGCTGTAGCCCAGGTCCTTGTTGATGGTGTTGGCGATGGTCTGCTTGAAGCAGCTCATCTTGGCGGCAACTTGGCGTAGGACTTGGTGCCGTCCTCGTTGACCTTCCTCTTCACCTCCTGCGACAAACTCGTCGGTCCTGGTGGCCCCCAGGGACCGAGAACGCTTTTTGCGATGAACATCATTCTTTTTGAAAGAGTTCCAAGCCTTCCACTGGTCGTAGACGGTTGATTTGGGGTAGTTGAAGAACTCTATCACCTCCTTTGGACTCCTCCGGCACGGAAGGAAGCGAACATCGCATGCCCTTTTCTCCTCTTCCATGGCTAAATGTTGACAGATTTTCAATTGGTCTTTTTTGGCAGATAGATAAGATGCAAGCGCAGTAACGTACATATGTGCATTGCAATATCTCTAAAACAAAGACGACATAACGATCAAAGTTAGTCTGGATTATACGTGCACTCCCTGTACATATATATATATATATATAGTAATATTAATGTAAGCTTTCATAACGTGTAAGGGTATACAAATTTATGGTAAGACTTTTATTAATAATACTGTATTATTAAATCAATATACGGAAATGAGGTATATTTCAGAGTGATGTACATTAGGGCGTAGCAAAAAAATGCTCGAAGCTCCACTCTTCAGGCATTGTTTAGTATACCTTCATAAGCATCTGTGCCCAAATTTTATGCAGATTGATGAAGTTTTAGTCTGCAGCATTTTCATTTGAAAATTTGCGTATTTATACTCATACCCAAAACATAAGTATACAAGCGACGGTGAAATATATATTAAAATTTTAAAGAGAAAAAGGGAGATACCTACTGTTTTTCTTTATGCGTTATTATTCAATTTATTATTTTTCTTTTCCAAAATTACTACGCAGTTAGGGAGATACTGTTTTTCTTTTCAAAATTACTACGCAGTTATTTAGCTAATTCAGTTGCATGCTGGACATTACGTTGTGCATTATTTGTTATATTTTCTTTTGAGCTGAGAGCTTCTATTGCTCTTAAAAGTGATCTATTCAACGAAAATGGCGAAATCAACAAGGTCATTCACACACCATACACTGTTTGGTTCTGCATGTGTTCTTCCAGTGGACAAGCTTCCTTCAAAAGGTGACATGCTAAGATGCTGCTGGCAGTATAAATGTGATTATGGTAAGTTCACCGATGTTGCATTTATTATAAAATTGGCTTCAAAGGACTGCACAGAGATATGGAGAAAAGCAATTGGAGACCGAAAAAATGCTCCACTCCTTAACCAGAACGCAGTGGAGGAAAAGCTAAGAAAATTATACAAGAGGGGAATTGACATTAATAAAAACGCGAGCTCTGGAAAGAAGATTTTATTTCTTAAAGAATTGAATGAACTTTTTGACATTTGTAACTGTCAATGTCCTCCAACTTCTTGTCATATAAGCAGATGCAAATCTAAGGAATGTGATGGATACCACCTTAACTGTCAGTGCGAAGTAAAAGTTCCTAAACGTGAGGTGCGGTTTCTTTTAGACCAGCGAAGTGACAAAGTTATGGTGATTTCAGGTGTTGACGTTAAAGTGACAAAAATTTGGGAAAAAGCGACGAATAGAGATAATCACCATTCAGAAAGACTAAAACAAGAAATTGAACGGACAAATAAAATTAAAGAGTTTGATCAAGACAATATTGATGAAAGTAACTTTGATTCTGAGATTGATGTTCCTTCTCACAGCTCAGATATAAATTTCATACCACCGCCAGAAGCCTTGACAAAGATTGTCTCACAAAACCGAACTAGACTGCCCACACTAGCTGCTACTTGTGATCGATATTTAGTCAGTAATTATGCTGGAGCGGCCATAGCTTCTGCTGCTCTGATTGACTATGGTGTTATTGACAAAGAAAATACGAGACATTTAATTGGACCACATAAATTACGCAATGAAAGGAAAAAATATCGGGATGAGAGGATGCAATGTGATTTGGACAATTTACAAAACATAACTTCTCTTTATTTTGATGGTAAAAAGACATTAACTAAAATAATAACAAAAATGAAAAAACAAACAAATGGACATCAAAATTAATGAAAAATGATCATTATGTTATCTTGTCCGAACCGGACAATGTGTATCTTACACATGTGACACCTAAGTCTGGACATGGAAAGGAAATTTCAAGAGCTGTTCACGAGTTTTTAGTCGACAAAGCTCTGATCCAGAAATCTATTGTATGTGTTGGATGTGATGGAACAAACACAAATGTAGGATCAGCCGAAGGGGCCATTCATCATCTGGAGATATTACTCTGCCGTCCTCTTCATTACTTCATTTGCCAGCTTCATGGAAATGAATTGCCCTTTCGTGCAGTTTTTTACATGTATGATGGGAAACCAAGTGGTCCTGTGCATTGGAGTGGCCCCATTGGAACAAAAATAAAGGAAATGGTCTCTGAGCTACCAATTGTTGAATTCGAAGCGATCAAATTTAATCATTTTCCGGTTTTAATCGAAGAAATTATAAGGGATCTCTCTTGGGATCAGAAATATTTATATCGGATATGCATTGGAATTATTAACGGAACCATTGACAAAGATTTGGCTGCTATCGAACCTGGGCCTCCATGTGTGTCAAGGTGGAACACATTGTGGAGCAGAATACTCCGACTATATGTAGCAACATTAAAACCTAGCTACGAGTTGAAAAGGGTAGTGTTTGTAATAATCAAGTTTAGTGCACCAATGTGGTTTTTTATAAAGCTGAATCCTTATGCCAAACACGGCTCAAAGAACGTATTTCAATCGTTACAATATATTAAGAAATTAAATAGTGAAGAGAGGTCCATCATTCAGAAAACGATCAAAAGAAATGCTTTTTTTGCACATACAGATCAGCTTCTTCTTTGTATGTGTACAGATGAAGACTTACACATAAGAAAAAAGGCTGTTCTAATGATTAAAAAAATTAGAAATGAGAATGAGAAAGAAAATGCACAAAAATCAGAAAAGTAGTGGTCCCAGATTTGAAATGGGAAGCAAATAACTACCACTCCATGATATGCTGGGAAAATGAATTAAAAACTGAACCTCCTTACATAGCAACACTAACAAATCAACAGATTTCAGACATAATAAACGAGCCATTGACCGTCCCAAACTGGCCAAATCATACTCAAGCAGTCGAAAGAGTAATCAAAGTTATGTCTGAAGCATGCACTGAAGTAGCCGGATATCGCGCAAGAGATGGATACATTCGGCAAAGATTAATGTCAAGGAAAATTATGCCACACTTTCGTACCAAAGGAGATTTCAATGTACAAACAAAATAATATAAATATTTTCTATTTAATATACATAATATATAAATTATTTATTTCAAATATATTATGTCGCTTGCTGATATATACTATGCATAGTTAATTTGTTTATATGTGTTGGTATTATGATATTTCTGTTATTTTATGTGAAGTTGTAAAATGTAATGTTAAGAATAGAAAATAGAAAACATATTTAAAGACCAAAAATAAACTTATTCAAAGAGTATAAAACATTATTCAACAAAAACAATATCCAAAAATATAAAATGCTGTCATTAAGTGCTTTTTCAATATTTTTGAAAAAAGTCGTGAAAAAAGAATTAAAAATGCTGCAGGGTAAATGACCTTCAAATCGCTTCAAATTTCACTCAAATGTCCTTTATGACCCTCTTAACAATGCCTGAAGAGTGGAGCTTACAACTTTAAAAAGTGTGTGTTTTTGCTGCGCCCTAATGTACATACATATTTAATATCAATAACTTTAGAAGCGTTATGTCTAATACAAAAAACATTATTTTAAGATATTTTCTTTATCTTTATCTTGTCTTGCAAAGGGCCTCGCCAGAATCATCTACAAGTTCAAAAAGCCAAGGAAATAAAAAAACCGTCAGTTTGGTCAGCTTCGACATATCTTTTTATTTTGCCCATTTTCTATAAATTTAATTTTTGTCCATTGCCTGTGATTATATGTTTGTTCGTTTTAGCGTTGCTTTATAACATTGTACATATATAGCTTGTTGTTTACAGGTCTGACAGGGAAAATTATTTTTCATAATAGTTAACTATTAGAGATCTAAGCTTCAATGCCAAAATTGCATTGGTGCTGAACTCGCATAACAAATGAATGAAAAAAACACAACCAACAAAATAGTAAAGTATTTTATAGGAGTCAGAATTTAGATTAATTGGATATATATTAAATAGTTCTTACAGAAACTAAATATTAATTTTATTGTGCAAATAAAGGAAGAAACATGCAAAATAGAATTCATATACGTCATCATAATAAATATAAATGAATAACTACTTGCCGCGACGATTATCATGAACATTATTTTTCATTCTGCACAAAAAGACTTTCCATAAAAAAGTTTTCATTCTCTAAGCCCTTTGACGTGTGCTATGCATATCTACCCCCAAATAGCCAACATCCTATTCAGACCCCTCTTGTTATTCATATGCATCCCAAGTAGTCCTGCAACATAAAAGAAGGGACTCTCCATAATAAAAGGGATCAATAGAAAAACAGCATAACGATAATAGTAGTATGTATAGAAAAAGAAGAAGTCATCACGTTGATAATAATGAGATAAGGAAACTTGTTTGCAGTCTTTCCATAGATATGAAAGCTTCTTGAAGTCATGCACAAACAGAGACATAAAGAGAGAGTGAGATGAAGTGGATGGGGGACTAATGTAGGGACCTTTTGTGTATGCTATGGACTCTCTAAGACGAAATGCATGTCAAAAACGTTGATGGAAGACAATGGAAGGAGGAAGATGATGGTCAAGAGTGAGTCAAGTTCCCCCTTTTTCCTTTGAAGAGAGGAGGGGAGAGAGCAAGGGTAAGTTAAGACAATGGTGTTGAGGGTTTACCTAGCTCCTAGGTAGTTTTAACTGAAGGCTTTCAAGACGGTATAAAGTAAGGAAAAGGGGAGTGAGGGCAATTAAAAAACTTTTCTTTATTCGTCTTCTCTAGCCTCCACACTTAAGGTGACCCTTTGTTATTGTTAAGGAAGTTTATGGTATAGTAAGATTAAATATATGTGTTTATGAAATATGGCTCCATCAAAAGAAAAAGGTTTTCACCCTGTGTGGGGTAGAGATATAAAGTTGTGTGTGTATGTTTTTCATAGTGTATATTTAAGAACCACTTTTCTTCTTTCTGAGTAGGAGCTTTGTAATTTGTTTTTTACATCGAAATATGTTGGACTGAAAGAGAATAATCATTTTAAGGAAGTCCATTAACTCTTGGATCGACTCCCAATGGTCAGAGCACAGGTTTCACTTTTGCGATAGGATAGTTAATATTTATGACCCTCATTGAAATATTGCGGGTCAAAATTTGAT
>CP045895.1:8160730-8189615 GCA_013387185.1 Caligus rogercresseyi | reverse complement strand
ACCCTATATATATAGTAATATTAATGTAAGCTTTCATAACGTGTAAGGTATACAAATTTATGGTAAGACTTTTATTAATAATACTGTATTATTAAATCAATATACGGAAATGAGGTATATTTCAGAGTGATGTACATAGGGCGAAGCAAAAAAATGCTCGAAGCTCCACTCTTCAGGCATTGTTTAGTATACCTTCATAAGCATCTGTGCCAAATTTTATGCAGATTGATGAAGTTTTAGTCTGCATCATTTTCATTTGAAAATTTGCGTATTTATACTCATACCCAAAACATAAGTATACTAGCGACGGTCAAATATATATTAAAATTTTAAAGAGAAACAGGGAGATACCTACTGTTTTTCTTTATGCGTTATTATTCAATTTATTATTTTTCTTTTCCAAAATTACTACACAGTTAGGGAGATACTATTTTTCTTTTCAAAATTACTACGCAGTATTTAGCTAATTCAGTTGCATGCTGGACATTACGTTGTGTATTATTTATTATATTTTCTTTTGAGCTGAGAGCTTCTATTGCTCTTAAAAGTGATCTATTCAACGAAAATTGGCGAAATCAACAAGGTCATACACTGTTTGGTTCTGCATGTGTTCTTCCAGTGGAAAAGCTTCCTTCGAAAGGTGACATGCTAAGATGCTGCTGGCAGTATAAATATGATTATGGTAAGTTCACCATGTTGCATTTATTATAAAATTGGCTTCAAAGGACTGCACGGAGATAAGGAGAAAAGCAATTGGAGACCGAAAAAAAGCTCCACTCC
Organism: Caligus rogercresseyi; assembly: GCA_013387185.1. Classification (NCBI taxonomy): domain Eukaryota; kingdom Metazoa; phylum Arthropoda; class Copepoda; order Siphonostomatoida; family Caligidae; genus Caligus; species Caligus rogercresseyi. Next base: position 8,188,835 of record CP045895.1, on the reverse strand, counting down.
ATAACCAGAACGCAGTGGAGGAAAAGCTAAGAAAATTATACAAGAGGGGAATTGACATTAATAAAAACGCGAGCTCTGGAAAGAAGATTTTATTTCTTAAAGAATTGAATGAACTTTTTGACATTTGTAACTGTCAATGTCCTCCAACTTCTTGTCATATAAGCAGATGCAAATCTAAGGAATGTGATGGATACCACCTTAACTGTCAGTGCGAAGTAAAAGTTCCTAAACGTGAGGTGCGGTTTCTTTTAGACCAGCGAAGTGACAAAGTTATGGTGATTTCAGGTGTTGACGTTAAAGTGACAAAAATTTGGGAAAAAGCGACGAATAGAGATAATCACCATTCAGAAAGACTAAAACAAGAAATTGAACGGACAAATAAAATTAAAGAGTTTGATCAAGACAATATTGATGAAAGTAACTTTGATTCTGAGATTGATGTTCCTTCTCACAGCTCAGATATAAATTTCATACCACCGCCAGAAGCCTTGACAAAGATTGTCTCACAAAACCGAACTAGACTGCCCACACTAGCTGCTACTTGTGATCGATATTTAGTCAGTAATTATGCTGGAGCGGCCATAGCTTCTGCTACTCTGATTGACTATGGTGTTATTGACAAAGAAAATACGAGACATTTAATTGGACCACATAAATTACGCAATGAAAGGAAAAAATATCGGGATGAGAGGATGCAATGTGATTTGGACAATTTACAAAACATAACTTCTCTTTATTTTGATGGTAAAAAGACATTAACTAAAATAATAACAAAAATGAAAAAAAAAATAAATGGACATCCAAATTAATGAAAAATGATCATTATGTTATCTTGTCCGAACCGGACAATGTGTATCTTACACATGTGACACCTAAGTCTGGACATGGAAAGGAAATTTCAAGAGCTGTTCACGAGTTTTTAGTCGACAAAGCTCTGATCCAGAAATCTATTGTATGTGTTGGATGTGATGGAACAAACACAAATGTAGGATCAGCCGAAGGGGCCATTCATCATCTGGAGATATTACTCTGCCGTCCTCTTCATTACTTCATTTGCCAGCTTCATGGAAATGAATTGCCCTTTCGTGCAGTTTTTTACATGTATGATGGGAAACCAAGTGGTCCTGTGCATTGGAGTGGCCCCATTGGAACAAAAATAAAGGAAATGGTCTCTGAGCTACCAGCTGTTGAATTCGAAGCGATCAAATTTAATCATTTTCCGGTTTTAATCGAAGAAATTATAAGGGATCTCTCTTGGGATCAGAAATATTTATATCGGATATGCATTGGAATTATTAACGGAACCATTGACAAAGATTTGGCTGCTATCGAACCTGGGCCTCCATGTGTGTCAAGGTGGAACACATTGTGGAGCAGAATACTCCGACTATATGTAGCAACATTAAAACCTAGCTACGAGTTGAAAAGGGTAGTGTTTGTAATAATCAAGTTTAGTGCACCAATGTGGTTTTTTATAAAGCTGAATCCTTATGCCAAACACGGCTCAAAGAACGTATTTCAATCGTTACAATATATTAAGAAATTAAATAGTGAAGAGAGGTCCATCATTCAGAAAACGATCAAAAGAAATGCTTTTTTTACATACAGATCAGCTTCTTCTTTGTATGTGTACAGATGAAGACTTACACATAAGAAAAAAGGCTGTTCTAATGATTAAAAAAATTAGAAATGAGAATGAGAAAGAAAAAGCACAAAAATCAGAAAAGTAGTGGTCCCAGATTTGAAATGGGAAGCAAATAACTACCACTCCATGATATGCTGGGAAAATGAATTAAAAACTGAACCTCCTTACATAGCAACACTAACAAATCAACAGATTTCAGACATAATAAACGAGCCATTGACCGTCCCAAACTGGCCAAATCATACTCAAGCAGTCGAAAGAGTAATCAAAGTTATGTCTGAAGCATGCACTGAAGTAGCCGGATATCGCGCAAGAGATGGATACATTCGGCAAAGATTAATGTCAAGGAAAATTATGCCACACTTTCGTACCAAAGGAGATTTCAATGTACAAACAAAATAATATAAATATTTTCTATTTAATATACATAATATATAAATTATTTATTTCAAATATATTATGTCGCTTGCTGATATATACTATACATAGTAAATTTGTTTATATGTGTTGGTATTATGATATTTCTGTTATTTTATGTGAAGTTGTAAAATGTAATGTTAAGAATAGAAAATAGAAAACATATTTAAAGACCAAAAATAAACTTATTCAAAGAGTATAAAACATTATTCAACAAAAACAATATCTAAAAATATAAATGCTGTCATTAAGTGCTTTTTCAATATTTTTTGAAAAAGACGTGAAAAAAGAATTAAAAATGCTGCAGGGTAAACGACCTTCAAATCGCTTCAAATTTCACTCAAATGTCCTTTATGACCCTCTTAACAATGCCTGAAGAGTGGAGCTTACAACTTTAAAAAGTGTGTGATTTTGCTGCGCCCTAATGTACATACATATTAATATCAATAACTTTAGAAGCGTTATGTCTAATACAAAAAACATTATTTTAAGATATTTTCTTTTATCTTTATCTTGTCTTGCAAAGGGCCTCGCCAGAATCATCTACAAGTTCAAAAAGCCAAGGAAATAAAAAAACCCGTCAGTTTGGTCAGCTTCGACATATCTTTTTTATTTTGCCCATTTTCTATAAATTTAATTTTGTCCATTGCCTGTGATATATGTTTGTTCGTTTTAGCGTTGCTTTATAAACATTGTACATATATAGCTTGTTGTTTACAGGTCTGACAGGGAAAATTATTTTTCATAATAGTTAACTATTAGAGATCTAAGCTTCAATGCCAAAATTGCATTGGTGCTGAACTCGCATAACAAATGAATGAAAAAACACAACCAACAAAAATAGTAAAGTATTTTTATAGGAGTCAGAATTTAGATTAATTGGATATATATTAAATAGTTCTTACAGAAACTAAATATTAATTCATTGTGCAAATAAAGGAAGAAACATGCAAAATAGAATTCATATACGTCATCATAATAAATATAAATGAATAACTACTTGCCGCGACGATTATCATGAACATTAATTTTTCATTCTTGCACAAAAAGACTTTCACATAAAAAAGTTTTCATTCTCTAAGCCCTTTGACGTGTGCTTATGCATATCTACCCCCAAATAGCCCAACATCCTATTCAGACCCCTCTTGTTATTCATATGCATCCCAAGTAGTCCTGCAACATAAAAGAAGGGACTCTCCATAATAAAAGGGATCAATAGAAAAACAGCATAACGATAATAGTAGTATGTATAGAAAAAAGAAGAAGTCATCACGTTGATAATAATGAGATAAGGAACCTTGTTTGCAGTCTTCCATAGATATGAAAGCTTCTTGAAGTCATGCACAAACAGAGACATAAAGAGAGAGTGAGATGAAGTGGATGGGGGACTAATGTAGGGACCTTTGTGTATGCTATGGACTCTCTAAGACGAAATGCATGTCAAAAACGTTGATGGGAAGACAATGGAAGGAGGAAGATGATGGTCAAGAGTGAGTCAAGTTCCCCCTTTCTCCTTTGAAGAGAGGAGGGGGAGAGCAAGGGTAAGTTAAGACAATGGTGTTGAGGGTTTACCTAGCTCCTAGGTAGTTTTAACTGAAGGCTTTCAAGACGGTATAAAGGTAAGGAAAAGGGGAGTGAGGGCAATTAAAAAACTTTTTCTTTATTCGTCTTCTCTAGCCTCCACACTTAAGGTGACCCTCCTTTGTTATTGTTAAGGAAGTTTATGGTATAGTAAGATAAATATATGTGTTTATGAAAATATGGCTCCATCAAAAGAAAAAGGTTTTCACCCTGTGTGTGTTAGGAGATATAAAGTTGTGTGTGTATGTTTTTCATATGTATATTTAAGAACCACTTTCTTCTTTCTGAGTAGGAGCTTTGTAATTGTTTTTTTACATCGTAATATGTTGGACTGAAAGAGAATAATCATTTTAAGGGAAGTCCATTAACTCCTTGGATCGACTCCCAATGTTCAGAGCACAGGTTTCACTTTGCGATAGGATAGTTAATATTTATGAACCTCATTGAAAATATTGCGGGTCAAAATTTGATGCTTATAATGTTAATTGATATAAATGTTATATAATCTCCATCCAACCAAATAGACAACAAAAAATATCATTGGATATACGTAGACCTCCAATAATAGTAGAAGAACGGAGTGGTTTTAAATATATCAAATATGCAGCTAATTATTAAACGATTAATCTCCTTAAGTATTCTATAAGAATAAAAACATAGCTTTATTACATTTGTTCGAGTCATCAATTGCAGTTTCAAAAGTTTTAGTGGAATCTTAGATTAAAATATATATTGCATTCAACTTATTCAAGAAAAGTAAACGTTATATAAATGTTAAAAAAATATATATATATAATAAAAGGATAAATTCAAAATATTTTTAAAATGGGGCTATATAAAAATTAATAACCATAATATAATAAATAATAAATTAAAGAACTTCAAAAAAATCGGCTTTCACCTAAAATCATAACATTTGAATTAAAAAGATGGCATGAAATGACTTTTTTCAACTACAGATTCGTTATTCTTTGATGAATCAAGAAACAAATATCGGTGAGGATGGAAGACTCGAAATAACAGGGGGATAAGATTTAATCCATCGATTTTTCAGGGCACCCATCAACTAGGAAGACGTCATCCGATCCGCACAGCTGATTTTATAGGAGATGACCAACATATGAGAGATAATTCTATTGAAATCATCGTGATGGCTGTATATGAAAATCTATAGTATGTAATCTGGAAAGAACAAGAACCCAGGTGCTATCCGGATTCTCTGAATGAAGAGTGTTACCATTAGCCTTGAGCTGCTCGTGATCGACAGAAAAAGGGTTGCTGAACTCAGGCAACCCCTGGAGAATAGCAAGGATCCTCGTGCTGTCGTCGACAGGGCCTCCAGCCCCCAGCAGCCCCTGCAAGGCCAGAATCCCCGACTTCATCAGGAGGGTATCTTACATGTTTTGGCACAACCCCAGCAGGTCCATCAGGGATGTCGCCAGGGAGCTGGACGTTTCTCACATAACTTTGTTGGCCTGTGTGAATGAGGATTTGCATTATCGCAGCTACAAACTCAAGGCTGGCCAGCTGTTGACGCTGAAGAATCATCACATGCGGCTATTCAAGTCTGAAAAGCTTCTGAACTAGCTCAAGCACCCGAAGAACATGCTATGGTTCTTCTCTGGTTAAAAGAATTTTTGCCAAGACCAGAACTTGAATAAGTTTAAAACAACTCACTTATTTTTACGTTACTTTAATTTATCTTTTAATAAATGAATTATCAAAAATATATAGATATGAGATAACACTTAGTTTAAGTTATCATACAAACATGCGAATATGATTAATTCATTTATTGCAACTAATTGAAGCAATACCTTGCCTGAAAAAGACAAATATTAAGATTTAAAAACACCTCAACTTATCCTAATTTTATATTTAGAGAGAAAAAACAATATGAGCTTTAAAGTTTGTAGATTCCTTGACAACTGACTCCTCTGGTACAATTTAAAGAAAGGGTTAATAATGGTCTTGTAGGTAGTTTGTACAAACTCACCAAAACATCATGCTTAATAAACTCTTCTTTTCTACGTTATATAGTCAAAATGAAAATATATTGATTGTTAGGGATGATAGTGTAACCTTTAATAGGGACTTCTTTTTTGAATAAATATGAAATAATCATTATATGTCAAACATAACATGGAACAAGTCCCAATGTAATAAGATTATTATCTTTAAGTTGATATGAACGCAACAAAAATGATGACATTGCAAACTCTTGATTTTTGTAATCAATATCGTCCTAGACAAAATTACGGTACTCATAAACTTTGTCCTTCTAACACTAACGTACCGAGGCGGATGGAATGACGGTCCTCAACAACAAAGCATGCACCGTGATAACACAACATAACTTTCTATTTGAAAAAGTATCACGTGTTAGAAATACACAGCATATATAGTGTATATATATATATACTTGACTTGAATTTTTCACGCAAAGGCTTATAATTTAAAACAAGAGTTCTATCAGATACTTCCAAGTGAATTTATTCCTTCGTGTGCGATATAGGCATCTATGTATAAATATTATCATCATATATTAAGCTTAATATAAGGAACAAAAAATGCAAAGTCAGTTGTTATGGTGTTCCCCCCTACAGTTTCTTTTTTTTCATACTAGAAAATTGTATTCATTGGATTACATTTATAAAATGAGATAAAAAGCATATTATTTTTATTATTTGTGGGAAATGGAATTTTGAAAAAATGATATGGAACGAACTTTTTTTTCCTAGTTAAAGAAGGGTTTCTTCGTCTGGTTTTTGATACTCTGGATTAAAATCTTAGTGTGATAACTTTAATTATGAGGAGTAGGAATAGTTCAGAGAGTAGAGAGGAATGGAATCCCTGAGATTTAAGGATTTAGTCAAGGAAGCCTATAGTGCCATCTATTTATAAACATATTTGAACTCATATGGAACTAAGCTTGAAATTAATTATACGCATTTTAGAACATTTTATGGGAATTATAATAATCATTAATTATATGTAATATTCTACCTTTAATACACAAATTGGTGTCACAAATCCATGATAATTTTATACTAAATGTCTACTAGATTAAACAGAGAATATGTTTTGTCTTATACTTTAATTGTTCGTTCGGTTGGTTTCCAAAAGTGACTCGTCTCACCAGAACTTATATGGCTATAGGTATCGGTATGGCTAAAGATATTAACGCTGTTAAGTCATTTTGTGTATAAGTATATTCTACTTAATATTTATATTATTACCTCCGCCGAAGGAGGTATTGTTTTCACTGGCGTTGGTTTGTTTGTTTGTTTGTCAGCAGGATAACTCAAAAAGTACGGATTCGGATGAAACTTTGTGGAGTTGTGGAAATGCCAAAAGAACAAGTGATTAAATTTTGGCATCTCTGAGTGCAGAATTGAGATGCAAAATGAGCTATACTAATAATATTTCAAGTTAGCCTACTCAGGCAATAGATGTCGCTGTGCTGTGAAATTGGTGCCGGGAGCGTCTCCTCTCGGAATTTCCGTCGAGGGGAACCCTCCCCGTCCCTCTACGCCACCCCAGTCGTGAAAATCCGCCTCGGAAGGTTCATAAGGACCCCATGACGGCGGAGGTTTGCACTCTCTGAGTGTATATATGCCTCTAGTTTTTATCAATCGATTCGGTCGGTTTTATTTCAAGATGAATTGATTGTTAGCCTCTATTACTTTCTAAAGTTTGCACGTTTGACGTAGAGAGGAGGCAAGTCCACTGTAACATATTTCTTCATTTGATTTCGCTGTAAAATGTAATCTCCTGAAACATGTCAAAACGACGAAAATCTATCCTTATTTATCGATCTTTCTTATCAGCCCATTCACTTTGGAGTACCAATAATTTTTCAAATAAATGAAATGACCATGTAAATCGTAAATAAATATATTTTTAACCAGGAATATATGAATCAGAGTATTTGATACAACATACTCGGATATATAATATTTTTTATGTAGACATAAGAAAGCTCAGTTTATACGTTCAATATAAATATCTATGCTTGAATATAATATAGAAATAATATATCCTTTCTTATCTTGAAAAATCATTTAATGAAGTTAATATATAAATTAATTTTATTGTAGACACTATATAAGTTTCAGAAAGACTTTTATCTAATCATTAAATATAGTACATATATATAAACATAGCGTTTCTATGAATAGGAAATAAACGTTTCTATGAATAGGACAATAAACGTATCTTTCGACATAAGTGTGTGTAATCATTTGTTCATTCTAGTCATTTTATAAAGATAACTAATCAGTTGGGATTAGTTTGTCTAAACATATTCATAAAACTTATAAAATTGATAATAACTTTAACACCCAAATAAATAAACAACTATAAAAAATAATTAACTGAGCTCACAGATTTTTTTGAAGCAATGCTTTGCCATTTCGCTTTTGGACGCTCCACATCACATGCACTCCATATTGTGAAGGCATTCCAAAGGACCATGTTGTCGTTGTTCGGCAGAGGGACTCTCAGGAGATTGAAATTGACCAACATGGTATCAATGGCGACGTCCAAAAAACATTGACTCAGCAGATGTCCGTGCCTACGAATTTCCAAGCCAGTAGTCCAGACGACTGCCCATTAGCTTTTCACAGTCACGTGATCCTTCCTCCTCCTGCTAAGAAGCACTCTGGACATGTCATTGATTAAACCGACCGGCCATCGAGGGTTAGGTGTCAGTAATCAGTATTATTGTAATCTGGAATGCAAGATAAGAGTTGACTTGGAATTTTCCAAGTACAATTGACTTGACCAGGAGAGTGAGAGCGTTACACGGCAATTGGGCTCTGAGGCGGAGTATTATTTTCCGACGTTGTGGAAGTGAGGAGATAATACTTTCAACATAGGATGCGGGTGAGAGCCTCTTTTATAATTTATAACCAAGGACCTCGAGTTTAGTTCCAGCATCAACTGTGACCCTATCGACTTTAAAGGTCCTGTTGAACTTGCTGAACTTTCTCAGGCATAACAATTAGATTTTATCTTGGTTTAAGACGAGTCCCATATCTGCTGAGATGAGGTCTTTCCCTATAGCAATAGTCATGACCGTCGTCACAACAACAAAGAGGACCGGCACAAGTATCGATCCTTGTCTACCCTTGTCTGTATTATCCGAAAAACATTGAAATGTTAGGATCTAATACACATTTATCTTGTTGTTAATTAGATTTTTTCACTGTTTTTAGGAAAAAATCACAGTTTTTGCCAAACTAATTAAGGCTTATAAAATAATATACACCTTCTATACATGTTTTTTTTACTATAAAATGGTGTCGAATATTGCCTTCTTTTTAGACTATTGCTTTTGGACGAAGTATGTTTTGTACTTTTTAATGGAAAATTTATTTTTGAACCTTGAGGTATGTATAAAAAATATTGGGACAGGGTGGGGGAGAGGTGTCCACGGCTTGATATAAATAAGTTCTTGAGATTATTCATAAAGTAAAACTTATTATCTCCATTGTACATTTAAAGACAATTAATTTAATCGATTGTTTCAAAAAAGTGATAATTTTGCTCTATATTGAACTGAATTATTTGAGTGGTATCATATTGCGTCATGTTTATTCATGTCTTTCTAATGAGGTTTTTAATATTATCAACCCTCACATTAAAAAAATACTGAGACCCTAGGTAACTTGACTCTCTAATGAAATATAATATATTCCCTCCAGTCAACAGGATGTACAAGGTTTTCCTCCTTACCACGAAGGTTTCATTGGGAGATGACCCGAAGATTAATATTTTATTAACATGTTTCAGAACGGAATCCCAATATCCATATATAAAGTTTTCAGACAGAGGATGCAAAGTCTTTTACAAAAGAGAGGATGAGTGTATCGTTAGATAAACATGCATTTATCAGCTGCCTTTAATCACTAAAGAAATTAAAACATAACAATTCAACCAGAAATACATAATTCTATAGTATAATAGTTCAATCGACGTACAAAATCAAATAATGTTTAATAAATAAATGTTCGATAAAAGAGGCATTGAGAATGTGCTAAGCCTTTTTGCTTGAAATATTTCAGACGACACATTGATTCCATAACAAGCACGTATTAATTATACTATAATAGTTGAAGACTGTACAATTGTAGCCTTTTTTGTTATGTCTGAATATATTTACTACCTATTTTGTGATAATATAATAATTGTTCTGTTATCCACAACTCATCATAAGTGCTTAGTCAATTGAAACGTGTGTAAATTAGGTTTTTTATTAATTAATAATACGTAAAATCTTGGCCGCAGGGGATTATAGATCTTAAGCCGTACGTGGTATTAAAAAATAACAATCACAAATACATAACGGTAAGTATCAAATCTTAAATGGGTACCATTATAATTTTATAACATTAAATTTTTTTAAACAGACATATGACAATGGATTATAAAATAACTATTTGAATTTCTTATGTATGTACAGCTTATAATCGTTGGAGGACTTTGAATATAAGGGAGACGATGGACATCATTTTAGAGAGGTTGGCATCTTTGACTGTTCTTTTTCATATACAACACGCAGTTTCAGAGGTTTATCTTCCAAAATATGATGAATTCAAGGTGTCTCATAGTTGACTATTTCCTTATTACCTTTTAACATAGTGATATCTATGATTCAGTCCCAATCTTTTTAGACTAGAGTTTCAATCAAGAGAAACAAACCTTTTGGGAAGTAGAATTGATTCAATATTATTATTCAAATATGATAAACCCAGTCTAGATAATAGGCGGGTATCAAAATAAATTTGATGCTACTATTTAAATACAACTTTTACTCTCTGTATAGCATTGTATATGATAAACTTAAACATATAATCCCCCCCCCCCCCAATGATGGATTTATATATGGTGAACTATGCTCCATTGAATGTGGCTAATAATTTAGATAAGGCTTAGCTGTTACTAAATTGTTATTCTCAAATGAAACGAGTGCTTTTACATAATATCGCTATTTCCCTATTATTCCTCCAGATACATCGAATCCGGATCTCATGGAGTTTAATGGCAAGCATAGTATAAAGACCTTGTTACTCAAAATGAAATATATGAAAGTCGACTCTTTTTTTTAAATCAAGTACTATAATATACATAATCTTAATGCAATATATACAATAATAGTAATAATAATATAAGATAAACTCATAATAATTACAAAATTATAAAACCAAATATTTAAAAATGGTAAAAAGTAATATAAATTAGGGTAATATAAGTGATTATTATTTATACAGAAGTCTGGGATATCAAGTGTCCTCAACTCTCAGCGTTGAAGGCACAGGTTCATCTCTCCAGAGGGAAATATTGATCAACCGAACCGACCAACCACTCAAGTACCTCTATAAAAAGTCGACTCTTAAGCGATAAGTAAAACGTGAACGAAGATTGTCAATGTGAAAGGACGAAAACATAAATATATATTTATTTATATTTTCGTATAATGGAGTATTCTTCTTGGAACTTAAAGAGCATGCTTTTCCTCTCACTAGCTTTCTCCCCCCCCCCCCCCCACCTCCCCCTCTTTCATCTGTTTAGGAACCATTTTCCACACCAACAAAATAAAATAAGCAAAAAGAGGGAAAAAAAATGTTTAAAGACATTCCTTTAAAAAAATATATATATATATATAATACATATAAGGCACATCCTCAAAAAATATTTAAAAATACATATGTATGCTTATAAAAAATTTGTGATAGAAGTAGGGATTCCATATACAAATATATATGTGTTTTATACATGTATAAGCCTTAGATTTCTATACACAGAGTCACAGATACACACACACAAAAGTAAGAATACACATATTCGCATATGTGTGTGTATGTTCATTATATTTACAAAAATAGTGACATTTAATATTTATAAAATGTAGCCAAAGGGTAAATGGAGCATATCTACAAATAATTGATATTAAAAATGTTTTTTTTTGTTGTAAGGTATTCAAACAGGCGTTGAGGATCACAATAACGGAATATATATAATAAGATTGACCCAGTGGATAATACTGGTAGCCTCACATAACAAACATATATATTTTATATAGTTCAATAGAATTGCAGTATCCGACAGCATATAAGTAAGCATTATAGTATTAAAATTAGTCTATGGAACCTAGGATCTTATCAATGAGGTAGACAAAAATGAACATCCCCTCTCGGGATTCGAACCTGCACCCACAAGATTGAGAGTTGAGCGCGCCTTAATGCACACGGCTATCGCACTCCCTTAAGCACTTGGAGTATAAATAAAGTTTGCATCATAATTAGATTATAAAGATTTGCGTATTTGTTTTATTTGGTCATTTAATGCATTTTTAAAGCTAATGTATGAACAAATATTTGCTAAATTGGTTCTCGAAAAGGCATGTTAATGCATACATATGTTCATAAAGCACAGATTAACAATACATCTTAATAGAATTAAAAAACATTAAACCAATAAAATACTGAATTGAAGGCCTGATGTAAAATGATTATATACGTTATTACTTTCTCGTAGCACGAGTGTAGGCGGCATACTACATCACCAGCATCTTCAGGAATGAATCCTCAATTGCCGCCATGTTGAACCTTTCTCCAAAATCGGCTTTGTTTTATATTTTGGTTTTGTAACACAAATATATAAAAATATAAGAAACAATTTAGTAAAAATTATAAATGAGGTAGTTCAGCAAGATTTTACAGGGATTTTTTTGTGGAAATGAGTTTTAATCACTTATATTCAACTTAGTCAATTGGAATCAATTTCGTAGTCGTCCCGACTAAGATCTTACAAGTCGGAAAACTAAATTTGAGACTGAACGAAATAAAAATACTATTATATATCAGTATTTTCAAACTGATTTTGCTTCTGAGAGTAGTTCAAGATAATGTTTTCATTCATCAAATTGTACTGAAGTTTATTCAATGTTATAGAGAACTGACTAGAGGTTTCAGGAAGATGATGAGTCGTTGAAGCTATTTCTTTACCATATTGATGCAACTTTATGCTATTATCCTATATAATTTATCTTAAGCCGTACTAACCTAAACGAATTTTATTTTCTGATTACTTTTAGATTGCTTTTATTAAATAACGAGGGTATTTAAGTGTACATATTATATTGTTCTACATGAATATTTGCTGTAAAACAAATTGATCTAATAATCGACAATATATTTGGCCTTTAGCTTATTCTGAGGAGGAACAGACGCTGCCCAGTTATGCCAACTGCTAAGGAATAAATCACTTAAGGCTATGAAAAGGGGAGTATCTTTGAGGGATCATGCAACTGGTCTTAAAATGCTTCTGAAATATTTGGCTGGCATTCTTATGAAGTAAAAAACTTAAAAATGAGTTTTCCCCTTTTTATTATTTTCATTGAGAATTGCTTTCTGCTGAGCCACCTCAAATATTCAATATTTGAAATGTAGATTTACTTCTATTTCGGTTAGTTTATCTAATAATTCTTGCAATTTTTTTTTAATACAAACTGTGATGCTATATATATATATATATATATATATATATATATATATATATATATATATATATATATATATATATATATATATATATATATATATATATATATATATGTGATGTGTATTTTCTTAAAATGACGCTTGAGGAAAAAAGGAGAAGAAGAGAAAAACGCCTTTTTCTGTTTCTAGCTATTTTTACTTCATAAGAAATGACCATATGGATATTGTTCCTCAAAATTTGACCTCTTATCAACAACTGACAAAATGAATCACAACACCGAACTATAAAAAAATGCTTATATTTTCATATTAACCCTTTGAATAATGACAAAAGGCTTAAGAAAATGCGCAATTGGCCCCTAAAGTTGTGAAATATTGTATTTAGCCGTATATGATGAGCAATTACTGCTGTTGGTCACTGTGCATATCAACCGGTTCTTATCAAACATCTTCTTACTGTTAGCCAAAGAAAACAATATCTTCTTTGCTCCTCCTTTTATTCTTCATATTTTTTTTGTGTATGAAATGCTTAAGCTAAGGATACCAACTATTGTAGCTAGATATATTTTTAACGAGATTTTAAGGATGATTAAATGTCCGAAAGCGCATTTTCCAGGGAATTAATCGAAAAGTTGAAATCATAATAAATGTAGAGCATCTCTCATAGAATAACAAAGGCTTGTTTTTCGTATTTTGTAAAAATTTGCCCATGCTTCATTTTAAGAAAATACATCACATATATACAGGAACGGAGTGGGAAGAATTTATCCACCGGGACAATTATGCCCTCGCCGGCCTTATACAAGCCCCAATGTGCCATTGGGAGGCTGTCAACGGCCGTTTATGTTTCTTGAGGCCAGCGGCCCACCGGCAATAGTCCCGGTACTTCTGCTGGCCACTCCGCCCCTGTATTTATATATAAATGTATATATACATATATATATATTTATTTATTTATATTTATACATAAACATTATCAACGGATAATAGAAGCTGTTAATCGAAGAATGGTTGATGCAGAGAACCATATATTTTTTTAGAATTGTAACAAATGACACTGCTTTACTGTATATTTTTTTATCAAATGAAACTTTCACAGGAAATTATACCTTAAATCCATTTTTCCACGATTATTCCTTTCCCAAGAAGCAATTTTTGCACGACTAAAACGTTTGCTATCTTAAACTTTTGTTCCGAATTTATAATTACTTTTTAAAAATATTAACAACTAGAGGCATATATACACTCAGAGAGTGTGTACCTCCGCCGATCCCCACAACATCCCATTCAAACATTCTCCCTTTCACACGCTCGATTTTCTATCTCTAATCATTGTTTCCTCTCTGTTAGCTCATTTTGCATATTAAAAAAGCACTCAGAGACGGGAAGAGGAAGAAGTTTAAGCTACGTCACTGGGTTAACATAGTCCTGAGCTGATATATGAACAATAATACGTCAATGAATATTTTTTTAGCGTTTGTTCTTTCCTACTCCCTGAATAGAGACCCCATTCATTATTATTAGTAGTAGTATTTTGCTCATTTGCATATTAAAAAAGCACTTAGAGATGCCAAAATTTAATCACTTGTTCCTTTTGGCATTTCCAACAACTCCACAAAGTTTCATTCGAATCCGTTAGTACTTTTTGAGTTATCCTGCTGACAAACCAACAAACTAACAAACCAACAAACGCCAGTGAAAACAATACCTCCTTCGGCGGAGGTAACAATGAACATCTCTTATGATATTACTTGAATAAAATGGGTTGTAACAGGCAATTACTGACACACAAATTTAAGTGATATATAATATTCGAACAATTTAAATATTGAAAACTCTACTTATTGCATATCTTCTTGATATTTCCTTGCAAAGAAAATATATATGATGCATTTATTCCCTATCAAACCCTAAAAAAAAGTCGATAGATAAATTAAAAAGTGACATTTAAAAAAAGTTTCTATTAAAAAAGAAAACTATCGTATGTCTGAAGAGATACGTTTATGCTAATATTATATTTTTATACATAGATCTCTGAAGAGAAGGCATCTATAAGGGAATAACGACCTGCATTAATTCCTATTAAATCAATTATTCAAGCGTAAAAAAATACACAGGTAGAAAGAAGGGCATGGAACTCAATTATGTAAGTAGGGAACCTTAAATAACTTTTCAACTTTTTGTTCTTTTTCCGGAAAAAAGTATAGGATTATCAAATGGATAAATGATAATTTAAATATAAAATGAAATCGCCAAGAGGTCTTTTTAAAGAGGGAAAAAAGAGAAAGCGAACAATCATCTGAGAAGTATAATTCAATTGGACGAATATGGAGCAAATGCACTACATAGTTTGAGTATATTAATTAAATTAACTCCCCCTATGTGCAGTAGAGTCTGTGAAGTTTTTTTTATAGTGTGTGCGACTAAGACGAATGGAATGATATTTGATTTGATGCAGGGCTATATTTTTGTGGTCATGTGTGTCTGAGGAATATAATTGAATAAGTATTCCATATCATGAATCGATGCATATGATTTTTATCTTTATTATAGCCCATAATAGTTATTATTTTTTTACCTCAAAATTGTAGAATTCAATTTCAAAAAACACATTGGGAAAAAAGACTTCCTTACAACGTCATCGAACGATAAAATTGATGCCATCATCGTAAAAGCATATTATATATAAACTAAGAACTGAACAAGACGATAATCTTGAAGGGATTTTACCTATCATAAAATTATACACGTGTAATTTTAAAACACAAATCCCACCCACTGATAGACTTAAAAAAAGATTTAGACTTTTAATACATTTATTTGCCCTTCTTAATTTTTTAACTGTGTTTGTCAATTTTAATAATATTTTATTGTACACAATCAATCAATGATGTATTTCACGTATTGTTCGCTATTGTAAAATTTACAAAAATACCACCGTTGTTTGCTTCTATAATGCACTATGTTATATTATGGCCTGTTTCGTTCCTTGTTAACACAGTCAATAAAGACATGTTTTTTTGGCCGAAAACGAGGAGGACTTCTCAAAGAAGAGCTCGTACAGCACAATGAAAGCTCCGGAGTACTCAACACGTGATCACCTCCGGGTCCACCTCACGCTCAAGAACCGCTCCGACGTTTTCTCTCTTCCATCATCAACGAGCAGGTCCCCTGCACCGTCCTCACATCTGACATGGTATAAACAGTAGTTTCGACGCTTCGTCATGCAAAGCTCAACGTTTATCATTGAATCATGAATATTTATATCTAAGAAATGACATTTTTGAGCCTATAATGTTTTGTTTTAGATTTGTGTTTTTTTGTCCCTATACCTCCGCAATTGTGGAAATGAAAAAGTATAAATAAAGCTTGCCTTTTGGCCGAATTTTATTTTATTTTTTACCTCTATTTTTTTGCCTATGCGGACCAAAAATGGCCATCCCCTCTCGGGATTGGAACCTGCACCCCCAACATTGAGAGTTGAACACACCTTACACGCACGGCTATCGAGCTCCTAATGAAATATAGAATACATCCGACAGGATATAATAACCATTATAGCATTGAAATTAGACTATCGAACATAGGATCTTATCAATGAGGTAGACCAAACTTGACCATTCCTCTCTCGGATTCGAACCTGCGCCCCCAACATTGAAAATTGACCACGTCTTAACACGCACGGCTATCGCACTCCCTTTTCTATTTTAGAACTCTCTGGCATAATTTGGAGAGCGGTCAAATATCGAAGCATCTCATTAAAATTTAAAACATCGATTTCCAAGATTATTGTATGAACAATGGTCATACTAATGTAAAAAGATACAATCAAGTCAACAAGGTAAAGTTACAGAACTTGACTTGCATACTTATATAAGAATGAGACCTAACATCTTAATTCCGTGATTGCTTTACAATGCAGAAAAAAATTGAATTCACTTTTGACCTTAGAATAAAAGTCACCATTGGAAATCAAATTCTAAAGCTAAAACCTTCCCATACAAAGATTATTTCATATAATACTCTTAGAAAGGCCCTACAGCTGATAAACGGTTGAGTTATTTAGTATTTGAGAGTATTATTTGCTCATTTCTTACACTTTCCGTAGGTAAGAATTAAATATAAAACGTAAATATACTTTTATCGTTTAAATTATTACTTCAGGGAAGAGCAAATGCAATAGCTAAACAACAACGAAACCCCACAAACAAAATCCTCAGTGATAAAGTAACTTATTAAACTATTTTATTTTACAACGACAACTTTTATTTTAAATTAATCTCACATAATTTTTGAAAATGGTATTATATAGGAATGATGGGAAATGTTTGACTTCTCTCTGGACCAAGGATCGGTCAATTGTTTGACAAAGACGTTGAGCCACACCATCAATAAAAAGGTTTTATTCTTATGTTTATTAAATTTGGCTCATAAGGAAAGTCTTTGAGGATTCCCCAAAGCAGAGCCTTTGAGTAGAACTCTATGTGACCCTATAGGTCGCTACGTGTAAACAAAAAAAAGATGTGAAGGCTGAAGAATTCAACTACAGTTTTTATGTTTTTATCTATCTTTATTATTTGTGACATGTAGTGTAATTGCTTTTAAAAATAGACATTTATGGACTTTAAATTATAAGTAAAAAACCCGCTGATATTTATGATTAAATAAAAAGAGAGCACAGAAAAACAAATTACAAAGCTATAAAAAGAAGAAAAAAACTGTCAATAATAAAAAAATCAGGATGTTCTAAAACTTTGTAAACGTCTTTTCGAACCATTATTTTAGAGTATAAATAAAATTTACCATTTACTTGCTAATTTATACTGGATTAAAACCATAGCTGTGTATTGACTCTACAACTTTGATATGAATAAAATTATCACATCTAATGATCAAAACACTGTTTATGAGATGACGGAGGCGCAATTGTTACATTCGACTAAAGAATGGTTGTTGTAAAAGAAACACGGGGAGACATATAGTTTTTTTAGTTCAGTTAAAGTTTATATATGATAGACTTAAAATTCATCTCAACCTCCTTAGGTGATTATGGAACCAGATGTTTTTCATACTTAACGCTCTGTGTAATAGTTTTGTAGGCTCTATAGTTATATAGTCCTTGTATGTATGTTCTCTAAGTCCAGACCTATAACAAAAAATAATGGTTTATGTTACATAATATTACCATTTCATTTCCTCTATTACTAGACAGTTGTAAAATCAAAGAACTAGTTATCTTGTGTTGTTTATACCTGAATATAAAAAATCAGTCTTAAATCTTCAAGAAGAACTTTGTTGGTTTATAAAGTTCTATATTAACATAAACTAATTGAAAAATATACTCTCATATTGTTTTTTTTTGTCATTTTCGTTTTAACTAATACACTTTTTCCTTTTTCAGTTTCTCTCGGAAGCTTTGTCATCAATTATTAGAGGGTTTGCACGTCGAATCTTTTACTTTTGTTCTTCTAAACTCTTGTCGCCATATCGTGGACATTAGGGGTACTATAGAAACCTAATATAAGATATCAAAATGTATCCCCCGCGAAAGTTGCCGATCATAAGAAACTAATGATCGTAGAAAAATGGATTTTGGTTTATAAGTTAATTTTTAATACGTTTGCTTTTCACATCTTAATTTTCATACAGTAACTCCCTCACATGGTTGAGAATATAAATCTATGACGTTGATTATATCCATAAACCGATACCTCCGTTACTAGTTTTACAGCTCTTTCCACTGATTGTGCATGGCAAGGATACTTATTAATTTTTTAAGGATGTTCTTTTTGCTTTTATAAGATCTTCCTCAGGCACAATTGGAGGAACAGACAAATTTATATTTGACCAGTCGACAAGATTTATAAAATCTTATAGTTACAACTGATAGTTTTGGGTAGTCGAAAACTTCTTTGTTTTTTAATATTCTTTTTGCAACCAAACTTTTTCCAATGCAAATATTCTTGTTTCCATTTATTTATCGGTTAGGCCTTCTAGAATATATTTTCGGTGGGCAAAAAAGCGTTTCTCTTGAGTACTTTTTCTATTGAAGGGACTAAAATTTCATATATCTCTTGTATAAGTTATGGCGGAATTGATAATGCTTTGAGCCTTCAATAAAAGATGATTTAACTTGGTTTGAAACCATATTGGAGCGTAAAAAAATTAGTATAATTTTACAAGTTTTATGTGAGACTCACATGGAATTTTTGTGAAATATCGGATCTTAAAATTCTATTGGCTTTGGTAAGACATTTTGCCTCAGTAATGCTCCTGAAGACCTGTAGCAAAAGCTTGAATTTTATGGATGAACGAAAGTTTATGGATGTAATCAACGTCATAGATTTATATTCTCAACCATGTGAGGGAGTTACTGTATGAAAATTAAGATGTGAAAAGCAAACGTAATTAAAAAATAACTCAAAACATCAACATGAGTACCCTCTTTTTCTTTTTTCCTTCTTGAAACTATAAAAGAACCGTAGTAGAAGCCGTTATATTATAAAATGTTTGGTGCGTCAGCACTTATGTTCATTTATTGGCACTACATATTATTTGACGAAGATTTGCAAAAAATAATTAAGTCATAAATTAATCATAGCTAAATTTTGTAAAAATATTTTTTTCAAAGTAAGTAATAACAAAAAAGTTTTGTTTCATAACGAAACCTTTGAACACAATTGGGGGGGGGGGGTAGGGGGTCAAACCAAATCCATTTTTCTACGATCATTTAGTTTCTTATGACGCAACTTTTGCGGGGGGATCCTTTTGATATCTTAATATTAGGTTTCTATAATACCCCCTAGTGGACATACTATTCAAAGAGGTCATTGATACTTCATTACCAAAGTTATACGTTTGAAACTTACTAAAGTCATTTGTAAGAGTTTTTAGAGCCCATAAAATGTTAATGAGTGAGCTATCAAATACTTTTACTGAGCTCCGAAATGAACAAAAACATTTTTTTGAAGTGAATCTCATATTTAAACCATTGAATCTGAACTTAGAAAAATCAATTACAACAGCCTAGTAATAGCTTCATTCTCTTACAGACTAATAGAAATTATATATTTTCCCTTCACAATGCAGGGTGCTTTCTTCTTGCAAAGAAATATATAACCCAAGATACAAACTGAGCAACAAAAAAAAAGAAGACACGCACATAAAAATTAAATCCAAAGATACAAAACAAACCCATTATTTTTTATTTATGTCTGATGTTGTTTCCTCTTATATTAAAGAAAATGTTGCCTTCGTCTACAATTCAATGTTATGGCTCCGAACTGATACAAGGAAATGAATATACAACCATAATAAATATTCAAACTCACAAACATACTAATTTTATGGCATGATCATTTCTGAAAGTTAATAAGCAGTCTCATATTACGTATGTTCAGATTATCTATTTTTTCTTGGGAAAGCACTGAAAGAGATAATAGTTGTTTTTTTTGTTAATTAAAATAAATTAACCTAGAGATATTACTCGTTGTTTTGTAAAGCACTCCTAAGAAAGTTAAGAAAATACAGGATTGTGTGCGTCAGAAATACTGGTCTTTGAGCTTATAAAGTATCCAGAATGCAATAGTCCAATGGTCCAATGTTAAATTCACTGTTAGCTAGTGTCACTAGTTTTTGCAGTTTTAAATAGGAGACTGATCGGCAAAAATATGAATAACCCTACTTAGGATAAGGATTAGATATTTAAAACCTTACATTACCCTTCAAAACAATCAATATTTTTTTATTGGAGCAATATAATCTTACTGATTTTGTTCTTAGGTAGGTGAGAATAGAAAGACCCTTGTTTTATAAAAAGTAATAGGAAAGAAAAGAAAATACCAAATCCAATACTTAGTGACGCATTCGTAACTTAGCAAATAAATATACATATTTTGAAAGAATTTTTGATTTTGAAAGAATCAACGAAAAGATGACATCGCTAAGTATTTGATCACTTTTAAAAAAAAATTACAATTTATAAAAACAATTTTGTATTGTATTTTGTTTTTTAAACCAAACTGAAGTAAATGTCAACACAATAATGAGACAATAAGGGAGCTCGATAGCCGTGCGTGTTAAGGCGTGTTCAACTCTCAATGTTGGGGGCGCAGGTTGGAAACCCGAGAGGGGATGGTCATTTTTGTTTTACCTCATTGATAAGATCCTAGGTTCGATAGACTAATTTTAATGCTATAATGCTTATTTATATCCTGTCGGATGCAGTTCTATCGAACCTATAGGCAAAAAAATCATAATAATGAGACAGAATATCAGAGGCTGTAACATGAAACCTTTAAACTTAAAAAAATAGTTTTAATTGACAGATTTACATTATCATTTAAGTTTTTTTGTTTATAATATGAATATAACTATTTATGTATTTAGTTTTTTTACTTTTGACAAAATTTTCATTTACGTTAGTAATGTCAGGACTATCGAAATAATGTTATCTATTGTGCCTAGAAGAATGGTAGAGTGTAAATTTCATTGTGTTTTATATATTATGCCATACATGTAAAGTATTTTTAATTCAAAACTTTTTTCAATATTCATTGAAAGGACTAAAAAAATATTAGATTTAGTCAAAAGTTACTTAATGCATCAAGTATAATGAAATCGTTTCAAATATGAAAATATATGCATAAGTATAAATTCAATTTAAAAATGCATTATCAATATTTCCCAATTGAAACTAATGAGAAAGCAATGTTGGGTTAAAAATTTGATATGGGAATATAAGTTTATGGTTACTATAGGTGAGATGTAAAATTTTGAAAAATGCTAACTTACTGCTCATTGTTGTCATTTATCTTTTAGAAATTAAAATGCAATCAATTTACATGTCAAAGAATTATGATTGTGAGTATAAAGATTACTCAAGTTACATGAAATGTTATATCATCATTGGGCTAAAAAAAGTGAAAATAAGTAGCTTAGAAAGGCAAATATATTTATTTGGGCTGAACATATATATATATAATATAATATAATATATATATATATATGGTCTTAAGGAGTTTTGGAAGTAAAATGGATCCTTAAATGTTTTAAAGGACCAGAATACTAAAATTATAGAGATTCAAGTTATTGCTTTAACACCAATATTCTATCTACGACGTGCGTTATATAATAATAAGCTCTCAGATTTAATATCTGGAAACCTCTTCTAATTTTTTAGATACCTTTAATTTGGTAAAATGAGTTTTGGAAACTTTGTTCCTCTCAAGGGATCCACAATTGAGTTTCACATTTCTCTACAGATGATGAATTAATCATATTTCTCAATAGACCTTCAAGAGCATAAGGACGATTTACTGGCTAGAATGACACACACAAAAAACAAGAGAATGCAAATAAAATGTTAATTTTTACCACAATAACTTTAATCTATAGTGGTCTTTGTGGGAAGAATTAGCATTCATTAAACTCAGTGATATGAGACATATGTGAAACTTCACCGGGACGCTTGGAGTTGCATCATTCTTAAGCAATCGCACTCAATGTACATTTTGCCAAGAAGTTAAGGAGACAAATGTACATTTGTAAAGATTCTTCGTCCACTTTATGAAACTATTTAAGAGACTCTAAAGGATAGGTTTGCAACCCCTTAGAGAGAGAAGCCATGGACAAACTAATCATTATACAATTATTGTTAAGCTCCAATACTATAAATACTTCGTCAAAACAAAAGAGAAAAACAATAGTTGAGCCATACTAAACATAACAAGAAAATATTTATAAAAAACTATGCAACTTTGACTGTTTAATTTAGTTTGTTATTTATTTAAATTTTATGTCCATTGTGCCATTACTATGCCTGATTATCGTGTTTCTTTTGTTAGAGTTTTATGTCTGGGTTTATTTTGACAATTTATATGTATGATGTCGAGATAAATCAAATGAAATATATGAATGCCCAGGACCCAAAAAATAATAATAATATATTTTTAAACATAAATGTGAAAAAACATAAAAATATGCACAAGGCAAATAATTATTGTAAATTAATTTTTTGGAGATAATCATCTTACTTTACTAACATTACTGAACAAAAAAGTAACCTTATTTGTATCAAATAATTATACAACTTTTAGCAAATATGCAAGTTCTTTAATTTTTGCACTATGCCATTCTCCAAAACGATATTAGGAAATAATAGCTTATAACAACTTAAACAATGTTATGAGTTTTTGAAGATAAAATGATTATAATATTTTTCTATCTTTTCGATTACTTTATGATTAAGTAAAACCAAATTTAAAAAATAATTCATATACGTGAGATAAAAAATGTTTTTTGCCTGCAGTAGCTCAGATATAAAATTAATTACAAATCAATAATAAATGTCCAGAGACTGTATAACCAAAATAGAGTGCTGTAAATATACTAAAAGGAAATTTGTTTTAAATATCGTTTTCATTATTACATACATACATACACTAAATAAATAAATATTTACATACAGAACTGTCACGGAATACCAATTTAATATACAATATTCCATTATTTTTATTTTTTTTTCCTCATCAGCAAGGCCTTTATTTAGCTAAGTGACAAAAAGTAACATACTTAAATAAATAGTAAAATAGGAATATTATTATATTCAATCATAGAATAAACAAATACAGCTGAGACTTTATAAAACAAGAATTAAAGGTTATGCTTCTGGGCAGTAAATGTGAACTAAAATGTGCATTTATGTATTTTAGCAACTGTCCTGAATAGTTTTACTCTGTTTTCTGTACATAATTTTAGTTTCATACTGTATAATTTCACAGATTACCGAATAAAATGTTTTTAACCGGAAAAATGAAAAAAAATATACAAAAAAGTTTTTAATTCATGAAAAAATTAATTGAATTTTGCAAGAGGTATTCAAACCATTTCTCCAAAATACTCAAAGCCTATCCCTCTTAGCAAATAGCTTGACCACCCTCAGTCAATATTTTTTTGCAGATATAACAGAATTAAAAGAAAAAATCGGAGGCTTGTACCTTTGCTTAGCATGACTGCACAAGAACTTCTTAATCAGATAAAGGCAAACTCACATATTTTTTTTATGTAGTCATATGGTCTAAATGATATACCCCCCCCCCCCCCCTCTACTCTTGGTTTGTTCGAGGCAGTTGTTGTTGTTGTAGAAACTATATGCACAAATCGTCATGCATAGGCCTCGTCTATGGAGTTACAAAATAAACTTCCTTTCGTATTAAGTGTTTGTTCAATATGCATATACACAACTGATGGTAATCATTTGCCATAGCAAGACTCAGAGAAAATGACGAAGAGTAGTAGCTAGATAGAAAAACGGCTCTAAATATATTATTCTTTATTTTAATATCTTTGATTATATCGTAAAGCAAAAAAGTGGGACGATAAGAAGTCGGCACTGCCATTTTTTTGGTTCTACCCGATTTTTGGAAAAAAATATAAGATATGTACTTTATGTGCAAATATATTCTCATAACTATTTAATTAATTGTTCGAAACCATTATATAATGGGATTCTTAAGAAATATAAACTTTATACCAATATTTGTGATTTTTAAATTTAATAAAAAAAATTCTCGTATTTTTTTGTGCAAAATTAATTGTTGTATTATTCTTTTGTCCTTTATATTCGTTCATTATTCACTTAATGAACGAATAAAAAGGACGAAAGAATAATACTATAATTCATTTTGGACAACAAAAAAAGTGAGAAAATATTATAATGAAGTTAACAAACCTCACAAATATTTGCATAAAATTAATATTTCTTAAGAATCTCTTTTTATGGAGGTTTCGACCATTTAATATTAACATGCACTTTTGATGGGCGAAAATCAAGCCTATCCGTTATTAACCAATTGGCATGAATTAAAAGTGATCTTTTAAAACTTAAAACAACGTTATTTTAGATATCTTGTTTACGTTCAGAAGATTTATTTAATGTAAATAAAAAATATATCAATAGACATTTTTGTATCATATATTTTAAACTATAAAGAGTTAATTTATGTCCTATCACACCAACATTAATTGTTTCAGAATGAAATAGAAACAGTGTTATTTTATTGGTTAGATTTCTTGTAGAAGTGTTGTAAAAAAAATGGATACGACAAGAAGTATCCAATTACGGCTCAATCAAACTTCCATCTTCAATATTCCATACCTGAAATCTTGATAGGGAAAGCCATGTGACAAATTACCCTTGGAATGATTTTTTTTACCTTTTACTCTTATATGTGCTTTCCCAAAGCTAATTATTCCACACGAAACCTTTTGAAACGTGGTAGAGCATATAGACGCACTAAGACGCTACTCATTTATACGGTAGCATATTACGAAACTGAACAAAATCGACCACAAATATGAAAGAGCAATATGCAATAACGAAAGGAATTAGGAAAAACTACCACTTTGAATATTTGATAACTATGTTTTTTTCGGGATATTATAATTCATATAAAAACTATTCACGCCCATTTTGACATACATAATTTACATCAGACTATATATATATATATATATATATATATATATATATATATATACTATACTCATTGCTTTACAAAATTTCTAAAAACATGAAAAACTTTAAGATATAAACCGAAATCTTTTTTTAAGGTTGCTTATAATAACTATTATAATAAGTATTACACTTGTAGAAAATATCACACACATAAATAATCTGCTTATAACATCAAGCGCATTATGAACATAATAAAATTATGATCTGTTTAAATGCTAGATATATTTTTAAAGTAATTACTGCTTTAGTCATTATTATTTTTCCCTACCTATTTCTAACTATATATTATATACTTTTACACTGAAATATAAATTACTTAAGAAATACCATGTTGTTTAATGTCAAAATTGTCATTACACTTAAATATGAAATATGTTCTGTTTCCAAGGGAAAAAAAATTACGACAATAATAGTAGACTACTACTATTCCCAAAAAAAATCGTCACTATCTTATGGAGAAAAAATCACGACTTATAATTAAAAACATTTAATAGCATTTGTAGTTCTGTTCGTTTTTATGGTGGATTTTCTGAGACAGTCATGCGTTTTGGAGTGTAGCAATGATGATTTATTGTATCAAACAACTCTTTAAACAATATATGATTACGGCAGTTTGTCGAAAATCTCTGAATTACATAAATTACATTGTTTATTCTAAATATTACAATAATATATACATAAGAATAATCCGTTTGATTTGTTTTGAATATAAGCAACTTGTACTCATAAATATATTTGGTATACGTAACTATAATATGAACTTGAAGTATTGCAGGACGAGAAAATAATAATACATGTAAAGTATGATGTGTAAAATATTAACAATCGAAATTTGGTAAACTTCAACGAAAAAAGCTTTTAGATACTCAGAAAAGTGATAACATAAATTGCAGTTTCATATAAAAATTACTCTTTTTGATTGCTTTTAGATGGAAAATTCCAAAAGTATGAATGGAAGTGTATTTTTTTATCCGAGACAGAGCCGAATATTCTATACCATAAAGTCCATTCTCTTCACGTTGGCAACTAAAGAATATAATATCTTTATTTTACTATTATTTACTATTTTATCTATTTTTAAGATCTCTAAGGATTCTTATTTTGCCTGAAGTTAGGATCCACTGAGTACACCTAATATAGGTTGAGCCTCTGATCAAAGGTGGTATCGCACACGCAATCCGAGCCCCTTCCCCTCCATAACACATAACCACTCATTCTACATCAAGAAGCCAATGTATAGTACAGTATTATGGGTAATACCATCATATAGTAAAAGTTTTGTAAAGGTTACAATGACCACTCCTCTTCATTATATATATATATATATATTATTTATTTTTTTTTGCCTATATGGTTCGACAGAATTGCATCTGACTGGATATAAATAAGCATTATAGCATTATAATTAGTCACTCGAACCTAGGATCTTATCCATGAGGTAGACCAAAATGACCATCCCCTCTCGGGATTCGAACTTGCGCCCCCAACATTGAGAGTTGAACACGCCTTAGCACGCACGGCTATCGCACCCTTTATAATTTAAAACTGATTTAACTGCATCGAAATAACGAAAAATAATGTGCATGTAGTTTAATTGAAAGCTTGTTGTTTTTCAAAGGGGGTTCATAGTAGATGAAGAAGATGAAGGCGATTCCCAAGAGACAGAAATTAATTTGAAGGATTCTTTTTTTAACGTAGGGAATGATGAGCTAGGAGGGGGGGGGGGGCTGATTAATTGGACAGAGAAGAGGGGAACGGAGAGAAAAATCTATGTAAAGGCATTTTAAAATAATGGAGGTAAGTCTGCTTTGTCATGTATGCTTGAGTGAATAATAACATACAAAATGTATATGACTAACAAAGCAATTTTGAAATAAATGGAACTAACTCCCTCTTCTTATACGTGAATCCATTTGTATCAAAGGAAGCAAGAAAAAAAGAGAGATCCTTCTCTAATAAGGGGAACTTTGTAGGGCATACAGTGTGGCAAAGAAAGGGCGAATTGACTACTTCAATGGTCATTGTAAAGGAGGCTAAAATTATTCTTTTTTGAATAAAAAGAATTGGCACTTAATATATAGTATTACCAGAGCTGGGATTCGTAGAGAAATCTACCGCCGGTTCGATATTCGGTATATAACGAATATCGATCGATATCAGTATTCAGTTAGATTTTATTATATATCTACAGTATCGATCGATATTCGGTACGGTAGATTAGATTAGAAAGAGAGATAATATATTTATGTATCTGCTGTTACTTCTTCATACGCATTTAATATCGGACAGTTTATAACCAAGGACCAATTAAATACATCTCTTTGTTATAACCTTATAGAGACTATTTGAAGTTTATACATAACTAGAGGCATATATACACTCAGAGAGTTGCAAACCTCCGCTTCATGAGCCTTCCGAGGCGGATTTTTCACGACTGGG
>CP045895.1:8134372-8160630 GCA_013387185.1 Caligus rogercresseyi | reverse complement strand
TTTTTTTTGTTCTCAGTTTTTTTAATGGAGGAATCAAGTTTCATGTAATGAAAATAAAACTTTGATAAATTTGTAATAAATTTCAGTAAATTTGAACTATAACGTTCATTCATTTTTTTACGCAACTGTTGAAGAGAGTTTTATTATTTTATATATATAATTATTTATTTTATATATATTTATTTTGTATTTTTAGTGTAATTTGTATTGCATTGTATTCCTTGTTACAAATACTGAATAAAACTTCGTGACCGAAAAAAAAAAAAATATAATAATAATAATCTATATCTGTTTACCGTTTGTCCACTTGATGGAAAACTAAGTACGCATTCTCATTAAAGGCGTAAACTATTTCCATCAGATGACATTTGAAAAAAAAACCTTAAAAATAAGATAAACTGGCGTGGTACATTTTTATAAATAATTTATTTTGTCTCCAAATATTTTTTAGAGCATCTTTTTAGTATCTTAACAAGTTTGTAACATAGAAAGTTCCTAACCCTTTCTTTAAAAAAAATTGCACAAGCAATAAAAACAGATAAGTATATTGCATTTTGTGACTGGACAACTGCTGCTGCTATCATGAGAAGAAAAGTTAGGAAAGGAATATCTTAATTTGCAAAACAAAGGAAAATACTTCTTGTCGCATTAGCAGCATTCGAGAGATACAACGTACATTAATTATGGAGGCGCATTATACATAATGATATTCTAACATGAATATCAATGTTATAGTATGTATATTTACATATATAATAAAATGCTTAATTGTATATTTGGAATTATTTATTTTTTAATAATTTGCCAAAATAGTGTTGGAAACAAATAAATAAAAATTCCTATGAAAGAAGCAAAGAATGTGTTTGGCACAATGTCCAGAAGAAATGGATCACGAAAATACGGCCTAGGAAAAAAATGGACAATGTAGAAAAGGAAAATGATTACTCATGGAAGACATGGACCATATACATAGGTAGGCAAGTAATTAGTGGAATACACTAAGCATTAGTTAAATACTATTTCTCATATAAACTGAGTAATCATGACATAAAGTTATTTTTGCATTTTTTGATAAATACTCTATTTTGTCGTCAAAATCATCCATATTACTATAAATAACACTTATTGTCTTAAAATAGCGAACATTTTTTCATAGGCCGTGTTTTCCTCAGCCATTTCTTCGTAATATCCAGGCTGCTGGAATTTGGAACAAAAACAATGCCCGATATGCCCAGAAATATGCGGGAAAAAATGACTAATATGCGATAAAGTATGCGAAAAAGGTCAAATAAGCAACAAAAAAAAAGCCCTTATATGTGGAAAAATAATGTATATTCTAATAAACAATAATTATGTCATGTAATCATTGTTTTACTGAAGAGTGAGCATATCTTTTACATGCCTCTCTGTCAAACTGGTTCGCTGGTCAGACAAAAGAGACTTTAGTTTGGAGAAAAACCTTTCGAAGTCCACAGAGGTAATTGGAGCGCACGAGAAAAGGAACGGCAATTTGGGATCATCTTTGAGCTCCAATGTCTCTCTCTTCATAAGTCTGGAGTAGAATTTAATTATTTATACATATATCCTCAAAAATATGCGATAAATATGCAGAGAAAAGGCCAAATATGCGTTATATGCGTTAAAAGGTCGTTTATGCCCAGAAAGTGTATTTACCATATTCCTACAGCCTGGTAATAAAGTTTAGCACATACCTACAAAACTGTTTTTAATTCATTATGATTATTTGTCTTATTGCTAAAAAATTCGAATAAAACATGTAAATATTATCAACGATTATGTGTTATTTTTTTACAGATAATAAAAACAAAAAAGAACATTCAATAATGCAAGAAAATAAGGCTAATAATAATAAAAGGAACTTAAAAGATCTGGTTGATACAATAGTGGCAGCTTAAAAATAACTATATTTTATTCAAATTGTATTTTTTATATTGAAAAAAATGTAATTGTAGGTAGGATCTCCTTTTTACTTTAGTTACCCGTTGTGTAGACGATTTCTTTACTTTCATGTGGTATTTTGTATATCTTATATAAACAGTAATGTATACTCTTAATTAAGAATATACATTTTCCTTCAATTTTTAAATCAATCGAGACTCGGATCAAAGAGTAAGTGATATTGGAACCTCAAGGGGAAGAAATATGTTAAATATA
The DNA here is from genome assembly GCA_013387185.1 of Caligus rogercresseyi. Lineage (NCBI taxonomy): Eukaryota > Metazoa > Arthropoda > Copepoda > Siphonostomatoida > Caligidae > Caligus > Caligus rogercresseyi. The sequence continues at coordinate 8,158,455 of CP045895.1, read as the reverse complement.
TATATATTTATCCGAGTAAGCATCAGAAAATTGCATATGATAAACTTGTGTTCATTACTTTTTTCTCAAAAGAGAGATCTGTATTTATGGAATAAATTAGCAAAACATATTATATTAAGTTCCTATTAAGAACAAGACTTCAACAATGAAATAGCGTAAATAACTAAATAAAATATTAAGATTGTTTAATTGATATAAACGTTGTACTGAAGGGATCACCAAAAACACTATACAGAATTAGAATATAATTTATTCATTATAGATAAATAGAACAAACTCGCATATTTGGTCGCCTACGGCGCCCATATGTTCGCCCTTCGGTTAAGGGTAGGTTTTGGAGCTAGTTTGTCAGTGAAACAGACCTTAAAGAATATAAGAGAGGAGAGAGAAAATTATTTTCTGTTTTGTACAAACATTCCTCATAAAAAGTTTGACTTTGTACAAAGAATATGTTTTAAGTCACATGAGATGCTTTTTTCTTTTCTATTCTCTAACTCTTCCTCCTCCATTTCTTTTTTTTTTTTCCTCTCTTTACCTTGAAAAGTAGGTAGTTCAAATCAGACAAGGTCTGAATTTTTTTCTTTCATTTCTGGTCCCATCACTTTGCAAATAGTTTTATTAGATCTGTCTTGACCCAAGGATCCATAGGTACCTTCAAAGTTCAAATCTGAACATAAATGTGGGAGGAGATAGTGTGCGGACATACAGACGGACAGAGATTGGTGAATTATTATATAGATAAAATAAAATAATCAAATTGTCTATAAAGGCAATCAGATTTTTTTGATGTGCCATACTGTCTCAATGAGAACAATGAGCTTTTCATAATGACGTTAGATAAATAAATTCGAATTCCTTTGCAAAATAATTTGCATGCATTGGTTTAGAGGAGTCCCCCTGATCTAAATAGCAAATGTTTTAATATCCTTAGAAACTTCTCAACTTAAAGATATTTTACCTGATTGATTTTTTTTTAATTTTCCTTTTCTTTTCACCATCAAACTTCACTCATAATTTGAGAGCAATATTAACAATCATGAAATCAAACATTATATAGCCAATCATATAATGATAAGTTTTAATCATCCCCTTTTTGTATTTCTTAAACAATAAAAACCAAGTGACTACTACTATCCTTTATCTAAATAAATGATTAATGATGCTTGCTTCGAGGTAAAAAACACCCTACCACTCCAAATTTCAATGACTTGACGTACCTTGCACATATTGACAAAAAATGTATATATATATATATATATAAGTGCAGGCTTGGGGGAGAAATATTCTGTAAATGATAAATGAGTATACTGAGACTCTCTCATCATTATTTATATTTTTATGAAAAATATTGACATCAGACTTTGGCACTTTTATTAATGATAAAATATTACAAAATGACGAAATGCTATGAAGGGCATATCTATTGTGGTGGAGACGAAATGGAGAGGGGAGATAAATAAAAAGGGGATATAAAGAGAGAGAGAGACAAAACGTGATCCATCAATGTCCATAAAGTCAGACAGATGGTCATCATTCCCAGTATGTTGAGTCATTTAGAATATAATAAAGGGATAGCTTTTATTAATTGAGGAATGCTCATTGTTACTCTTATTCTGCATAATTAAAAATGATTTATTGTACACCTAGTAAAATGATCTAGAAGCATCATTTTTTCTTTGGTCACTCACATTTTTTTTTTTCATACGTAATATCGTCAGAATGTAGATCCATTTATTGGTCAAAGAGGATAAAATATACTAGAACCTTCATTTTTGCCTTGAGTGCAAAGAGTTGCATTTATTTAATTTATTATTATATATATATATAGTACTTCTTATATGGAATGTGATGATTCCACATCATTTTTCACTTTTGTTCCTCAACTATGGAGAATTAACAAGTACCCTGATACGTAGCGCTACCATACATTGCTTCTAAACTCTATATTCTCTATGGTTTGAATATCGATTCAGAGATAAGAATAGTTCATCCTTGACGATGTAATATTTCTGGCTCACACCTCAAAAGGTCAAATGATGTCGTTTATCACAGTACCAATTGCTTACTGCTTACCTTTAATTCCTTTACTTTCAGCAACTCCTGTTCAAAATATTATCTTTGTGGTGTATTTTGATACAAAAAAATCCTAACTTTTTTATAAATTAAGGATAATTAATTTGTGGACAGCGGTTTGAATCCACACACTCCCTTTACGGACTCAAATCTTTAATAATTAAGTCATTAAGGGATTTGAAATTTTGATGTGACACTTTTACTTCACCTGCTCATATTATCAAGTATTTAAACATTGTTTTAATAATTTTTTTTTTGTGAAATCTTAAATGCCAATAAAGTTATGCCTATGGACAAAAAAAAAAAAAAAAAACATTGTTTTAATAACATACTTTATTTGATTTAGGAGCACGTTTTTGATTAAATGCTGACAACTGATACAATTACTAGGCCATTTCTGGATATTTGGCACTGAAAAAACGCTACTTTAAAAGAACTTAGCTAAACTATTTATTTACAACGTTACCGTTTTGAATAAGTGTCGTTTGAATGTTCTACAATAAAAAGTACAAGTATCTTCTTCCGTAGTGTCAAATTGAAATAATAATAAATGAAATCAATAGTTTCGATTAAAGGGAATTTTCAAAATATATATCCTTCGAATATGAACTTTCTTGTATTCGTAAAACGACCAAATCATTTATCATCAAAAATTTAAAAGCAAATATAAGATGCAATGATAAATGAATATTTTTATATAAATATATTCCTTGCCAAATTTTATGTACTCATAATATAATCGGAGGTATTGTATTAAATGCATTATAGATACATAAAAATAATATAATTCTTTCAAGAGAAGTGTATTTACCCTAAATCAGCTATTCAGTTCTTAGAAAGGCTATCTGCAACGTATATTTAATTGGACCAAGTCGCTTTAGACTTTCTAAGACGCATGAATTCATAATAAAATAACACTTTTGTAATCAGCTAGTTGAAATTTTTGGAAAACTTAATATCCCTGTAGAAGAACTCAGCTACATATCAAAACTAGATCTTCAAGAAATGAAGTGGGGTATCAATGGGAAGGAAGCAGTTTATGGTGTTCAACTCTCCCTATGAAGGTTCTTATCCTTTCGAAAGTAATTTCAAGAAATCTTTTTTTAACAAAAAAGTAATTCCGCCCAGAGAACTCAAGAGGTAAGACAAAGGAAATAGAGATTAACCCTGATGATATTGGTTCCTGAATAAAAAATGGGTGTTTTATATTAGGCATATCTCTAAAATAGGGTCATTGATCGATATTTTAAATGAAATAAAAAGAACATTTAAAAATTAATAGAGCTATATATATACGTAATTATAGTTTAACCTAATGAGCTCTCAATAATAGTACATGCATTAATTATGTATGAATGCTTTATTTTCTCCATACAAAGGACATGGTCCTGTAATTATAGATGCATTCATTGTCCATTAAAAGCACTATGAAAGGAAGAAATTCCTTCTACTTTTTGTTGTTTCATCAAGTCGAAATGCACAATTTCATTCTTGGGGGCGAGGCATTCTGGCGATAGAAAAAAATAACATGATGTTAATTCAATCTGACACTTACAAAACAATATTAAGCACATACAAATATTATATTTATATGTACTTATGTCTGTTTATGTAATGCGTATAAGGAGATCATATTTATGTGTGTATTTGCAATGAGCAACCACAATCCCAATCTAAAATACATCAAATTGGATAAGCAAGAAGTAAGTAACGATCTTTTTGTGCTAAATATTGTATCTGCTTTTGCGAAATGTTAATCTTTTGCCTATTTGAAAAGATGGAATTGCATCAGTGCGGATATAAAAGGCATTCAGGCATTAAAATACGTTCATCTAACCTTCGCTAATTTTAATAAGGTTGATCATATCTTGACCTTCTCTAATTGGGGAGTCAAACCGGCCCCCTTAGCATTGAGAGTTGAGTAAACTGAGCTAACAGCTCATTTTGTGTGACTTAATAGTCCGCATTTAGACTAAAAATTCATAGTCTAAAACATTCGAAAACCTTTTAAAACATTTACCATCATTGCTTACTGAACAATATTTCTTATATAAACCCTATAGAGTTTCATATGTTTTTAAACGCACCTCCTACGCATGCTACATGCTCCTGTAATTCCCCATGATAATGTTTCTTATGTGTTTATTTGAAAGTATGTACTTAGGTTAAGATATGACAAATTCCTTCTATTTAGAGAAGGGGTTTCATATTTCTACTTGTAAAGTAAATATAATATTTATCAAATTAACATATATACAGTGTATATTCAATTTACTTTCATGTGTATATTATACACATGAAAGTAAATTGAATATAAGACACAACTGTCTGCACAATAAATATCGTTGCACACTTGAACAAATGGATAATAAACACAAGTGGTTTATTGGTAATGATTATAAGCAAAGAATTGAAAAAAAAGAAAATACATTATACATACAAATATTAATAATTTAATAAATGTTTAAGTCTTAAAATATATACATAATAAAACATAAGATAATGAATTTTAAATTTATAATATTTTCGCAAGTAAATCTGTCAATCATAATTAATATGTTATCAAATACATTTGTCCATTGTGAAGACATATGAAATATTTTTACTTAGTAGAACACACATTGAATGTAAAAAAATAATCCTTAGTGGAATATACAACTTCAAAATTAATTAAGAATATTTTTTTGTCATTTAATAATACAATAGAGAAATGCATATTTTTTTGGAGTGGAATTTTATATTTGACCTGACTTCATTCGGTACGTTTTTTAATACTCAATTTTAATAAAGGAATCAAATTATTGAATAATAGAGTTAAAAAATTATAGAAATTTAGGAATAAGGTTAAGCTTTTATGAATGCTGGGTAATTATATTTGATATAATATTGTTCGACATCTTACTAATATATCAAGCAATCACTTCATCATGAGTTGAGGGACGTACCTGAAATTTAAAAAATATATATTAATGAGCATTTTTTAAGTTTTGAAAATCTAGAGATTATGTAAAATTTACTTTTTTCTAATAATGAATAATTTTTAAAAATCTTATACAACAAACGGAGTCTATTTATAGCTCTGCACTTGTATATATATATATATATATATATAGGAAACGACCGGCTACCCGGCCTAGCCTGGTGTCCCGTTTTTTTAGACACTGGGCCGGGATATGAATACTTTCTTTTTTTTGTCATTCATAAATTTTATTAAAAAAAGAATTACCATAAAAAAGTGAGGACTTTTTTAGAAAGGAATTTTTATAATACGAACCGTCGTCACTTTTTTCTTGGAGATTCTAAAAAAACGTCGTCACTTTTTTCGGAGATTCATTTCTAAAAAACGTCGTCACTTTTTTTAGGAGATTATTTTCTAAAAAACGTCGACATTTTTTCTTGGAGGTTCTTTTCCAAAAAAAAAACGTCATCACTTTTTTTGGAAATTCTTCACTTCAGAAAAATATAAAGCGGATAAAGAAAATATATATTATGTCCCGGCCCGGCTGAAAAAATTTAAGTCCCGGCGAAAAAAGTGTCCCGGTCGTTTCTTGATTGTTTACACCCCTCTGTGTCTCTTAAACAGATTCGATCAGAAAAATATTAAAAATATAAAGCGTTAAAATAACTCTTATTTTAATTTTTTATTCTTCATATCCGCCCTTAACAGCAACAACAACCTCCAGACGGGACCTTAAGGTCTGACAGACAGACTGTATGTAATGAGCGTTCATGCCATCCCAGTGTTTATCAACGGAGGCCTTCGTTGCTTCAATATTGGGGCGACAGATTCTGCAGGGCCTGGTCTGCACATGCAGCCAAAAAGAAAAGTACAAAGGGTTTATATCAGGGCTGAATGGAGGCCACTTTTCCTTACCCCAAAATGGGATGCTCTCTGACAAAAAAATTTGGGTGGATTTTGCTGTATGGATTGGTGCTCCATCATGTTGGAGCACCACTTCTTGGTTTGGAAATGTTGCCTGAACCCAGGGCAAAAGTTTGGTGCGCAGCTTTTCAATTTGCATGGCTGCATTCAAGCGAAACCCTCGGGGAAACCACATCAATGGCATTGTGTCCCCTGATGATGCCACAAAGCCCAGAGACAAAGGCTGAGGCTGGATACTTGGTAGTGGTAATTGATCTAAGATCTTCATCAACATCTTTAAAGGCCACAAACCGGTCATTTCTTTTATTTCTGACCGGATCCACAGTCCAGGTCTTTTCATCAATGAAGATGATGATCCTTCCAGCTGGTGCAGATTTCAGGTCATTGATCAGACCCTTGAAGCGTTGGAGATAAGTCATTTTATTTGAGGTGTCAATAATGGTCTCTCCAACATCACTAGGGACTTGCCACCACACTCCTTGATAGCCCTTCTGGCCGTACTCTCATAAACACCAAGGTCCTTGGCATTATCTCTCATGCTGGTGGTTTGAGCCCTTTGGATCACATCACAAATCAATTGTGGTTCCAATTTGTACTTGCCACCACTCCCAGATTTCCCCTCGACCCCTTGGTTAATGTCCAGCTTCTTCTCGAGGCGGAAAATGGTCGATCTTTCCACGTTCAGTTGCTTGGAGATCTCAGTTGGAGTCTTACCCGCGCCATGAAGCGTTGACACTTTAACTCTACGGTCTCGTTCCATCGCTCTGCTTATTCTCAGAGGAAAATGATAATAACATGACATCATAAACATAAACACTGCTACCGAAGCTATTTAGCGGAAGATTTTGTTTGAAGCTTCTCGTAATCTCAAAATGGATTTTTGTAAGTGTTGCAAGTTCTGTCCCGCACCCGGTATATATATAACAACAACTACTTATAAACGTATGAAAAAGTTATGTCTTCCACATTCTCGGACATTGCCGAAATCAATCACAAATATTGATTTACCTTCCAACAATTAACCCAAAATTAACTTGTCTTCAGTTTAAAAACTGTACATGCTCTGTTTTTTATTTATATGACTAAAATTTGTAGGAGTCATTCATTTATCGAAATAAAAAAAATTATATTGTATTGTTAAACAAAATACCTATTCTTCAGTGAATTGTACGAGTTGTCAATTAACTGTCACAAGTAAAGATTTTTGGCATCAGCTCTCTTTACTCTTTAACTATTTTTCAACACGAAAATATATATCGTTTTTCCAACAACATATACAAAAAAATGTTTCACATCAACATTTGATCATTTGGAAATTAACTATCATTGTTTTATATAAATGTATAAGTTTTTTGTTTTTTTACCTATATGGTTCGATAGAATTGCACCCGATTGGATATAAATAAGCATTATAGCATTATAATTAGTCTATCGAACCTAGGATCTTATCAATGAGGTAGACCAAACTTGACCATCCCCTCTCAGGATCTGAACCTGCGCCCCAACATTGAGAGTTGGGCACGTCTTAACGCTCACGGCTATCGAGCTCCCTTTTGGTTTTTCTGTATTATTTGCAATACATTACAGTTAATTGTAAAATTGAAGTTTGAAATAATAGAAAATAAATAAACCGACATTCGAACTCCAAAAGTCCACATGAAAAACAAATATTTGGGAGCTTTTCTTTAGGAATAAAATGATTATCGACTTCATCGGGGGGAGGGGGGGGGAGAAAATCAATTATAAAGTTAAAATGATTTTGTTTTCTCTGCATTCACCATCCATCTTACGATCTATTTTATTGGAAACGTTCACTGAAATATGAGTTGATTGATGTGCCTCAACTTTTTTCTCAGAACCAAGTTTGAGTTCCCCCCCCCCCCTGGTTTCCCTGATACTTTTATTCCATTTTTAATAATAAAAATTGTAATTGCCATTGAAATAGTGTGTGGTAATACCAACCATAAACGTAACATTATGCACAAAATAATGTTTTGAAGTCCCGAATGTCATTTCAGGATTACTGAGATGATTTATTCCAAATACTTTTATTATTCTTAATGTTTACTGAATTTATATTTTTGTTAATTGTATTTTAAATCAAATTTTTTAAATATTTTGCATGAAAAACAATTTTGTACTGTTATGTTTATTAACTTTTTTGATACACATTGGCATTGTTGCTATATATTTTTTGTGTATATACATGAAGAATTAAAATACAACATCTTATTTCAGAGAAGCGGATTTTAAATAAGCAGTAGAGAAAGGCGTCAAGTATATTTTTTTCCTTTTTTAAACGGATATTGATTTTGGGACTGACTCAGATAAATAAGATCATGGCTCATTGATCTATCCCCATTAATAAGACTATCGTCCAATTGAATGTGTATTGGTCCTAGACACTTTCTACCATTTGATGGATGACATCATCCTCACGCAGAAGGAAGCAGCATACATTTCATTTCTTCTTATTTTTTTAAACCATGGTTTCCCTTCGTAGGCGTATTAGATACAAGAATGAGATGGATGGGATATATCTGTGTGAGTACATAGATGACTACGCAGTCTACGTCATTTTTCTTCCTCTTCTTCAAAGCGATTATTCATCATCACTACAACACATACATATATTCATCATCAACATCATTTCTCGATCAATCAGTCATTATTGGAGTGTGAGGCTGTTAATTTTTGTTTAAAGTTGTTGACAACGGCCTCTGAAGCATATTGAGTGTTTCCAGGAAGTACATAGTACGTGTCTTCTTCATCCTTCTCCTTTCCTTTTTTACATTTGTGGCTAGACATTTAAAAAGCAAACAAGTAGGATCATAGTCAATATTTTAAGCTTTACTTTTTTTAAGAATTCTTGGTTCATTCAGCTGTATATTTAATTTGAATGACTCCACATATAAATTACAAGGAAGGTAAGGATGGGAATTAGAGTGGGGATCATTAGAGATTAATAGGCAAACAGGAAGTGAATGCAAACTTATTATAAATAATACAAAGTTCTTATGATGATAATATCAATATATGTTAAAAATATCATTAAGAAAAAAAACTATTAAAACTCAATTAAGAATTTATCTTGGATTTGTTAGCTAAGGCGATGCAGATTCAGCGTATTTAGAGGGACTATCTATTGATCGTCATATATAATTAAACAAAATAGAAATTCATTGTTTCCCAGAGTTAGAGCCTTTTTTCATATTCATATTATTAGGTGATACCGGAGGAGTCCATTTAAAGGATTTACAAATGACATTGATGGATGATGCCATTTGAAAAGGGAATATTTGGTGTTTTTTTAGAGATGAATTTCTTATCTCTGAGTTGATGTTTGTACCTCAACAACTGTGAGTTGGATAATGATTTATTTCATATACCATTATCTTTTATTTTCTTAAGCTAATCACTTTTGAGAAGAAAAAAGGTCCTGTTATCCCAATGAATACTAGAGACCTGGAAGGAAAGATTTCATACACAAAGCTCAAATGCTAATTTTGAATATAAGCGCTTTAGGTAAAAGAAAAGATAAAAGTATTTATTTTGTAATGTTAAAATAAAACATCTCTTCAAGTCATAATTTTAGTTTTTTACATAATAATATGAGTTTTAATATAGACAAAGTGGATTATATACTATATATATTTTATTATATAATTATTTATAATTAAGAGTAACTCATTTGTATTATAAATATATTTTTAAATGATTTCTAGTTGGCTGTTTGTAAGAAGTGCATTCGAACTTGATGTTGATGCATATATCGGATGTTTATCAAGGATAACCACAATAATGTCGATAAACTATACAAAATATACTGACAAAGATATCGTGATGTCGACACATGTATCGGTAGCAAGGCTTTATACTCAGCAAGTTCATCACAATTCCCAAGTAATATATTAATTTAAGTAAAATAAGTACTTTCTCTTTGGGGCCATTGAATTTTTTTTAACTTTTTTTATTATAAACTTTTTAAAATGACACGGATATTTATTAAACCACTGTTTACAGAGCCAGATGTCTAGTATTCCTTGGCCAGCGTGCTTTGATAATAAAAATATTATAAATCTATACGAGTGAAAGTGAATTTAAGAAAAATAAATTGTGCAGGCAAAAAGAAGTTGAGGGTCCCCTTTCTATGTGACACGTCACATTCAAGACAGGCTCCAGGCTCAAGACACTGAGGCTTTCAATCCATCAACATCTTAGGAAAAGAATAAAAAGAAAAAGGCGAGTGGGAGGAATAATAATAATAATAAATACACAAATATATGAAAGTGAGTGAAAAAATATATATTTTTGCTTGCAGCTATATAAAATGAAGCCATTCATAATATGATGATCAAAGTAAAAAATTTAATGTTTCTTTTATATTATATGAAGGTAATATTGCTTCATACTAATATTTTTTATATAAATTAACATAAAAAATATATCTTTTTTTCCTGGATGAATTCAAGGTATGGTGAAAGACATGATATATTAAAATTATATTTTTGATTAATTATAACACTTATGAGGTTTCACCCTCCATGAAAACATAATATTAAAAAACCTTAAAATAGTTTATTTTATTTTCGTACGACAAAATAAAGTGTGCAATATAAAATAAATATCAAATCAAATCACAACAGTTTAGCAGAAACATCAATATGAAATGTAGTTTTAAAAAACGGGCTTTAGTCGCTATGTTCAGGGTTCTGGTTCGAATATTTCTGATACGCCAATTTAACGAGCTCAATAAAATCATCTTGGTTTCAATGGACTAAATATAACGATAAAATGCCTATTTATATCCGTATATATTCAATTCCATCGAAACAGGCAAAATAATAATGCTTATTCGAGTTGTCATTGAAGCGTATCAGGACTATCACCCCCCGGACTAACACTCCCAGTCAATCACCGACCGTACCACTTATCCCCCGTCACTAATAATATTTCTTATCTCTTAAAGTCCACTTATGAAGTTAACTAATTTTCTTTTGCAATAGTGTTTGAAAACTATGTTCCTAATATCGGTCATTTAAAACACATGACCGATATTAGGAACATAGGTTTTAAACACTCATAAGTGGACTTTAAGAGATAAGAAATATATTTTTGACAGGGGATACATATAGGTATATATATACATTTGTTTAGAGTTTATAAAGAAAACTAAAGATGTCGACTTTGCTCCACCCGGAACGCCAAATCGCATATCGTCCATCAGCTCAACATGGACCGCACCATATTCTATCTAGTCAAGAAACGTCTGCATGATGGATAGTCCCTCAAGGATCGTTCTAGGAGCGAAATACTTGTAAGTTGACGTCAGAGGGAACCAAGAGGGCATTAGAAGTTTTGCAAGCCCATCATGTCCATGGCCGAGTTGGTCATGTCTACGGTGTCCCTTACTATAAAGGGGATATGACGTTCATCCAAGACCGGACCAGGAATAAGAAGATTTTCGGGTAAAACGGAATTACCAACTATAATTTTCCTACTGATTACTCTCCAACAGTGACTCCTTTATTAGTATTAAATCCTATTAACACATATTTTAACCAAGACCCAATTATTTAAGAAAAATGAGGAAAGAGCAATACAATTTTTAAAATTCTTAAATGAACCCAAGTACCCCATTATAACTATAAACAAAAAACTTCCACCCTGTATGCAAAATATGTCTTAGTAAGATTTTTTTATTGAGTACTTATACATTCATTACTTTCTTCAAAGAATTAAATTGATTGTTCTTTTTGTTCATTCCTTTTGTATAAATTTATAATGATGAAAAATAAAATTGAGGGGGGAAAATCATGCAGAAGGTTTCCTTATAAATGTTCGACTTTTAAATAGTGCTTCTACTTTTTACAATTTCCTTTTTAATATTAAGCTCTTTTTACACACAAAAATATGGTTCACCGTAATTGGACTTCCTTTTACACAAAAGGAATAATATAAATGAATAAAAATACATGCTTTCGAGCTACCCATAATATAATATTTCAAGCAAACCCTTCGATGATTTTTTTTCCTTTTCAATACGATCACTTTCGAAATTAAATATTTCAAGGAGTAATTAAGATGTTGCAAAAACTCATTATCTGTTTCTTTATATCTGATACCAGCAAAACTAAAAAATACAAAATACGCCATACAAAAGTTCAGTTTATAGTAACAGGAAACGTTTATATATATATATATATATATATAATAGATATAGTAAAAAAATCCATTATTTTTGTATTAAATTGAAGGTTTTATTTAGCATAGTTAGAATGATCCGATTTAGGTCAAACTTGCACTGTTTTGTTCGATAACTTGTTGCCATTTTGAAGGTAATTTCATAATGCCCTTTTATAGAATCCATCTTCCCTATTGGCAAAAAAAAGTGGGACAGTCGATTTTCACAAGCTTCTTTTGAGGCGAATTTTTCACCAGCAAAATCATTCGCCATAGATAGGAACAGATAGTAATCACTTGTGCCATATCCGGACTATAAGGTGAATACATAAGAACCTCCAAACCAAGCTCCGGAGCTTGTGGCGAGTCACTAACGATGCGTGTGGCCTGACGTTACCCTGATGGAACACAATTCCTCTCCTATTGACCAAAGCTGGCCGTTTCTGGGCGATTGTTTCCTTCGGACGGTCCAATTTTTGACAATACATGTCCGAATTAAGAATTTGGCCGTAGAGGAGCTGCTCATAGTAGATGATTCCCTGCCAATCCCACCAAACACACAGCAAAACCTTTCTGACCGTCAATTTTGGTTTGGCCACCGTTTGCACTGGCTCACCGGGATTTGACCATGACTGTTTTTGCTTGACGTTGTCGTAAGTAACCCACTTTTCATCACCAGTAACCATCCGCTTCAGAAATGGATTGATTTTGTTGCGATTCAGCAGTGATTCGCATATGGAAATTCGGTGTATGAGGTTTTTTTGTGTTAACTCGTGGGGCACCCATACATCGAGCTTCTTTATTTAAGTGGTTCAAAACGATTTTTGTGCAATGTTTAGCTCCTGGGCAATCGAAACAGTGCTTACACGACGATCGGACTCGACGATTTCCATTATTTCATCGATATTTTCGACAATTGGCCTTCCAGAGCGTGGTGCATCTTTGACATCAAAATAACCGGAATGGAATCGACGAAACCAAAATGGAGCGTGATTGACTGTTACAGTATCAGGACCATAAACACTATTCACATTTTCAGCCACCTGAATTAATTATGTAACTAATCTATACTCATATTGAACTAAGATTTATACAAATATCGTATGGAAGATTTGGTAAAATAATAATGATTCCATGGCTTCTATTGAGATGCTATCACATTTTTATCTGTATAATACCCTGATTGTTAACTTTTTGTATGGTTTTTAATATATTTAATATGTAGAAAAATAGTTCAAAAAATGAATATATATAAAACTCTATCTTGTGCGTATATCAATTTTTCATGCATTAACTCTTTGTAAAATGAACAATTTTAATGAATTTAATGGGACGAACGAGTGTTGAAATTAATAGTATGGCAGAGAGCCAGTTGCCCTAATGCTTAAATGATAAAACACTTTTTATGTATATATTTTAGTCCTTTTAGCAAATTTAAAATAAATTATTCGTCAGAGAGATTAATATTGAAGGACTTATTTGAATATAAATAGGTGTTAAAGTTCTAAAATACTAAATATAGAAGACAATTTCAGTGTACTTAAGAGCTTTTTAACTGATCAAAGTATAAAGTTTCCTTCTCTTCTTTCTTTAATCAGTTGTGACTAGCCTATGGGACCTCGGGTTACCTCCGTAACTCCAATGTCCTATTAGGGTTTCCAACCCGGTCCGGGTTCTGCCAATTACACCAATGACATATCGAGGTTTCAAGGCCACCGTCAAAAGAGTCATCGGATTATACGAACTATAGCATATTAAGATTTCAAACCTACTGCCAGAGGGCCTTCGGGTTCCTCTGATCCCGCTATTGTAATAGGAAAACCTCGAGGATCCATTTTTGGTTTGAATCCCTATTATGCTATAGGTGTAATCTGCAGACCCCCAGGTCCCATTGCCGGAGTGTTTGAAACCGCAATATAACATTGGAATAAATGACGGATATCTTTCAATTAGGGAAACATTCCTGTTGGCAATATTCCTGCAGGATATTTTATGAGGTTAAAACCATGTTTATATAATAAGAGTATTGTTTTATATTATATATCTCAGCTTAAGAGTATTTAAGAACTTGAAGTGCATTACAATATATAAATACCACTCAAGATTGTTTTGTTGGGATCAAATATATATATTATTGGCTTCAAAACACAACAAAAGTTGAATCCATTTATTCAGTTACGATGAGGTTGGATTTATCTTCTTCATGATCATGTTTGCTATATCCTCATTTGATTTTTATATTTTTTTAAATCTTAATTAATTATAATATTTCATATTAATGAATGATAAATATGTATGTATGAATGATAAGCCAATGGTGGAACAATAACATAAGGGATTTAAAATATATACATATATATAATTTATATATATATATATCAATTCAATTTTTATCCCGAACAATTTCGCTCATTCATCAAAGAAGTACAACAATAAAATGTATTCAGTTTTCAAAAATAATAACCTTCAAAATGAATAAACTTTACACTTTGGAGGGGTTTCACCATCTTTTACCAATATTCATACTTTTTTAAAGTATATTTGATACAGTATGTATGTTTATTTAAAAAGTTTTTTAAGCTCTAAGAAAACACTTTGAGGACTCCCTTCATCAATATAAATATAGTCGTCATGCACGTCGGGACAAAAAAAAGAAGAAAAAAAACTCCCACTCGCAAAGTAAATATTAATATATAAACAAACATTCACACACACACACACACACATATATATATATATATATATATATATATCTATATATATATATATATATATATATATATATATATATATATATATATATATATATATATATATATATATATATATATATATATATATATAATTGATTAAATAATCAACTTGATTGGAAATGACGATTGAGACATATGTATAAAAAGTAAATATTTTAAGCCAAGGAGATGTTCTCCATAGAAAGAACCTAACTTTGTTTATTTATCTGATTATATTATGCAATGAATATGTAAATGGATCTACAATATTTGAATCAATCTTTGTTATATATATATAAATTATATTCTTGTATTACTTATTGGAAAGAAGAGGAAAAAAGTTATTGGAAAACATATTTCATAAGAAAATAATAACAAATATATCCACATATGTATATATATACATCTTTTTGTGTCCTATTCATGATTAAAGATTTTTTTTCTTTGTAGATACGTATTATTTTTATACATGTGTGATTTTTATACTTTAGGTGGTCACTAGGATATATTTTTAACCGTCTGTGCTTTTGAATGTGGAGAATATAATGAATTTGGTTTTTTGTCAGGAGGAAGACGATTTATATAGACTTACAAAATGAAGAGACAGATGGAATATATTTATTTTACAGC
This sequence comes from Caligus rogercresseyi, assembly GCA_013387185.1. NCBI lineage: Eukaryota > Metazoa > Arthropoda > Copepoda > Siphonostomatoida > Caligidae > Caligus > Caligus rogercresseyi. Next base: position 8,142,954 of record CP045895.1, on the reverse strand, counting down.
TTTTATTGTTTAGCATCAATGTTCTTGATATAATATTTTGGTTATTACTATTTAAATCAGTAAGTGATAAATATATTTTATTGAGATTTAAAAAAGTATTAAAGTTTTTACAAATATGCATATTGGAAATAAATGTTTCGAGAGATTGATCATATGAATAAATCATAGACACATTATATATATTTCTCATTTAAATATAAATTTTGTTAATAACCATATCCTATCAATATGCAAAAAAGAGTAGTAGAAACCCTTTGTTTCGAAAATTAAAAATCGAAAATAATTATGAACGGTGACTGTACTTTTTACTAAAAATAATATATGATTTTTATCGCCTTTTTTGATAACCCACTCTGACTTCTAGAGGAAAAATCATCAACCTTCAGCTCTTATTTTTTAATGTATTTTTAAGGACAAATTTTAACAGAAAGACAAATATTGTAAGAACAAAATTCCATACTTGCCAACCGTGTTTCGGCTAGTTTGTATGTATCCCATGATTTTTTTGTTCTTGACTTTTTCTACAAATATTTTCCATATTTTTATTGTCCTTAATATGTGAAAGATAACGTCGGTTATATATATATATATATATATATATATATATATATATATATATATATATATATATATATATATATATATATATATATATATATATATATATATATATATATATATATATATATATATATAAGCTAATTTAACTCAGCAAGTTTTTTGTCACCCTTAAGTTTTTTTTCTGACAATATCCAATAATTCACAGTACGTCTAGATACATACATATACAAAATATTATTTATTAATACTACCATCGATATTCGAATATATATGTATAAATCAAATAGTTTATCTTGGATAGATGGATGAGTAATGATGAAGGTTTGATTCATGGTTGAAGCAAGGGTTGAACACATAGAAAACGCTAAAAGGAAAGCATCAATATATGTATTTATTCTTTGAGTATTTGATTGCTTTTACTGGCTTTGCATTCAGACTCTAGGTTTTATCGATACCGTATCTTCATGCACTAATATATATGTGTGTCATTGTAGACGTTGTCGGATTATCAGATAATATAATCATTAATATATGTTATTTCTGTAGTTTTAATATTGTTTGGGTCGTTGATACACCATTAATTCTAGATAACTATTATTTAGGTAAAATTATAAAAAGCTATAATGTTATTTTTATATTTTCTTATACTTATATTATCGCAATAAATAAACAAAATTAAAAAAATTCGGATATGTTTTTAAACTTTTTTTCAAACTACGAACGAATATAGGCCTAGCTATCAACAAGGCAAGACAACGATTCTATCCCTTGGAAAATGGAACCCTAAAGAAAGTGAAATTACTTCGTGCCAAATTAGGAACCAAGTGGACATTCTGGAAATTACCTGGAATGATAAAGGAATTGATAAGAAGAACTGGACGAATGCATTTTCAATCATCCCTCGAAACATAGCAAAATGGAGGAGCTTCAACATTCAGAGAAGAATTGACTTTTATAATTTGAAAGTGTTCCTCTAATGTTATACAAGGCGTCCTCTCATCCATTAATTGCCGAAAAAGTCATTCTCGAGGAGGAAAAATGGCTTCGTGCCTTATTCACCATCATTATCTTCCATCTATTCTAAGACCAAAACGTTTGCTCGGGGGAGGTATTTCTCGCTTGAGCTGTATTATACCAAAGGTGTATATGAAAATCTTTAATGAAATTACAAAAAAATCCATCCATCGAGTGGCGAAGATCTGTAGCTTATGACGAAATCAACTGGTGGCTGATGTTCGGCTCAGACTTAACTAACCATTTAACTTCACGACTCTCTCGGGTCTGGGGTGCATCTCAACGTATACTATGGAAACTTTACCCTATCTACGACCCAATACGACCGTAGATGTCATTCGACAAAACGCTCACAAGCATTTATATTTTCGAAATATACCTCGACCGGACATTTTGGAGGAAATGGCTATTAAGTCAAGAATTCTTACAGTTCATGATCTCTGCAAAGATAACGTATTTTCTGATGGGAGATTTGTGTATCCTTTGACGAGGACTTCTCTGCAACACATTATTCCAAAGCTTAAAATGTCTCCTCCATCGCATCAAAGAGAGGTAGAAAAAATAAGTGATAAATATTTGAAAATACTTGGTCTCCTTCGGTTTGGAACAATCGGATTCGACAATCTTTGCAAGTATCCACGACGGAAGAAAATTAACAGCTCAGCTGATGATTTCGGCTGATCTTTTATTTTTTTCCAGGCTGTGCAAAGATTGCGGTCTTTTGTTAACCTCAACATTCATTTATTTGTTGAATGTCATGCAGTTAAAATTCTTAAGGACTTCCTATTGCTCAACCTACCTACCCTTCAATATGAGTCCTCGAATGCTTGGAAAGGCATTATCCTTTTCGGCCTTGGGAAAAGCAACAAGTCTCCGGAAACTAAGGAAATTAGGATATAAATAAGCATTATAGCATGTCAATCGAACCTAGGATCTTATAAATGAGGTAGACCTAAAATGACAATCCCCTATCGAGATTCGAACAGCATTGAGAGTTGATCACGCCTTAACGCACACGGCCAGGGCCGGAGTGGCCACCGGGAGTACCGTGACTATTCCCGGTGGGCTGCTGGTCTCAAGAAACATTAACGGCCGTAGACAGCCTCCTAATAGCATATTGGTGCCTGTATAAGGCCGGCGAGGGCATAATTGTCCCAGTGAATAAATTCTTCCCACTCCGTTCCTGCACACGGCTATCGCACTCCCTTATACTTTAATATTTTATGTTTCATCTTAATAGAGGACTAAGATGTCTCCTGTGAGTTGCTGGATACATAACATTAATCTTTCCTTTTTATATGCATTCTGATGTGCATCCAATGAGTATAGGTCGGTGGCCGAACCATTTTATAAAAGTCTATTTATGGATAAATGTGAAGCCTATTTGGCTTCTCAAAATATAATTAAATTCGAGAGAATTTAATAACATTTTTGGTACGATGATCCTTTTGTTTATCTACCCAATAACATTTATAGACTTTCTTGACTAACTTTTACATCATTTTACTTTACGAGAGACAAGTTGTGCTTGATATATATAACTTGGTGGCTCCTAGGCAAATAAATATCTTACTTCTTGAGGGCCGGAATGAGGACTCTTTCATGTATGTATGTGTGTAATTCAATCAATAACAATAATAATAATAGTTATTTCCATTGGCTGCACCTCACTACATATATATAGAAATGTTTGTGCTACACTTCTCAAACCAACTCTCATGTACACATATTAAACAAACACCCAATTATAATTAAATATAAAGCCGAATACATATATATTGATTTAATACACCTACTGCATTTTTGGTGAAGTCCCATATCTCTGCATATGCGAAAAAGGGATGACAACATGAGTGTTTGCTCAAAGAAGCATACATAATTTGAGCTAGATTCTTTTTGTATTGTTTTCGCATGCATGAATTAAGGATAAAATAAGTCTAGCTGAAAGATGGGGAAATTATGTTTGTTGTTTTCAAATGTAATTATTTTATGTAAACGTTTTATTTAACAAATAGTGTAAGCTTATATATTTGTTGTTTTCATGGCTTACTTCGATAAAATTGCATAAAACCCTATTATTTATACTTACATAATATATGTTTAAATGTTTTTTTCTAGATATGGTTCTAGTATATATAGCCTAAATTGTCTTTTACTCTTTAGTTGGAATCTGGACATTTTAGATATTCCTTTATTCTTGCTTAAGATACAAAAAATATATGTCTTTTTCACTACGAAAGAAATATCAAGAATAACATAATATAATTTATAAATTAAATCGAGCTAAATAATAATATGCTATTGACATAATACATTGATTTTTTAATATTTCAATAGACTACCGCTTGCATATTACACATTGATGTCTCCACTGCCTCACTTTTAAAACAACTGTGTGAGATGACGCACACGGGAGTGTCAGAGCTAACTATTTTTGACACATTCATTGTGATTTACCTGATTCTAGTTTCTTTAAAACCAAAATCCCTGTATATGGAAGGATGAGGATAACGTTAGTAAGAATTCCCGGAATGTGCTTTCTTATTTATAAAAGTTGATGTTTTATATAAGTCATTATGGTAAAAATAATTTCTTTAATTTCTGTTATTCATTTTGCATCCACACTTATTCTTTGATCCATTGGTGAAATTCAATTTCTATGCATTTACAAAACGTTAATCTTTATATTTGCAAACAAATATATTATTTTTAAATAATAATACTTGCCTTATTTTAAGCTGTGGTTTTCCCCAACTTTGTGCACTATATTCATTTTTAAGTACAAAAACTTCTTCAATCCGACTCATTTGCGCCTAGTATTTTTAAGTTGTTTATTACATTAATATATATGTAAATAATTTAAGAACATGCAAATAAATCCTTTATAAATAACTAGGTTTGATAGATTAACTAATAAGTTAATACCACTTAATGCTTATGTAATGGATATTGCAATTCTATCGAACCAAATAGGCAAAAAAAATCAAAGACTGACTTTAGATTTTTTTTTGTACACGCGTACAACAAGTTTATTCATTTTAAAGAAACACACAACAAATCATCAACAATCAATATATTAAAAAAAAATCCAAAACAGATTCTACTGACTGAGGTCAACATTTGTTGGTAAGGAAATATCAGCAGATAATCCCTCCAAAAATGTCCTTGACAATAATTGAAAATTTTCTGGCAGGGGTGTTCGGGTACTTAAGATTAGTTTAGATGAAAATGTAGGAGATAAAACATGACTAAAACACGAAGTTCATCGAGTTACAGCCAAATGAAAATATATATATATATATATATAATCGTGGTAAACTTTCAATATTAAAAGATACAGGTTTGACTCCTCCCTCTAGGAGGATATGCTTTAAATATTGATAATCTTCATAGAAAAGATTCTAGGCTCGATTAAATATTTTTAAACTGTGAAATGTTTTTGTTTAATGTTAATTCATAAAAAATAAAACTTCATGTTTAATTATTACATCCATATTAAAGAAATAACAAATATATTCCAGATTTGATATCTAATTAACAAAAGAAATCAACAAATTATCAACAGTCATGAAAAAAATAAACATATTAATGAAACATTTTTATTATGATCTTTTTAACTGCATACATAATTACGTTTTTGGATCATATAAACTAAGTAGACTGTCCACAAAGAATAAATCATATGCGATCTTTAGGGGAAATGCCAAGTATTTATATATATTTCATTATATAAAATATCTTCTCAAAATGAAATTATTAACGCTTCTTCTGTTGCCTTATTATTCTTACTCTTCTTTTACCGTTGTTATCTGTATATTTTAAAATGCAGTGCTCATAACACACACACACACACAAATATGAGAGTAATTCATTCTTTTCCCCTCTCTAGACACTCTTTGGAGTGTATTTTTTTTACTTCTTGGATTGTAAATTCCCTTATCCCAGGGGGAAAGGAGCTATAGCCAAATCTTATTTTTTATTCTCTGTATAAGTTTAAAATGTCCCCTTATAAAGACACGCATTCAGGTTTCTTCTTCCTTTGGTGGAAGAATTTGGGGTTGATTGCAGGGCATTGTGTACTTGAGTGTATAATTTAACCCTTTGGAAATACATAGAGAATATGGATGTTTGATCCAAGGTCTGTATAATAAGGTCTGGGCAATACAAAGCAAAATGTAATCCTAGCTGTATAATACTCAATGACGTCACGGGAGAAACGAATATATATTAATATATTTATTTTATTATTTATTTATACATATATATATATACATTTATAGATAGATAGAGAGATTGATATATATATATATATATAGATGATAGTTAGATATATATATATAATTGTTCTCCAGTGACGTCAATGAGTAGTCACACTGCTACATGTTTGTTTTGTATTGCCCAGACCTTATATACAGATCTTGGTTTGGTCCGCCATAATTGGAATAAACAAAAAAGTCGTTCTCGCAAACTCACAAATAAACCTGATTTTTTTTCATTTGATAAGACGGTTTTCTTTATTTTTTTAGGTTGATAGTCCGAGCAAACAAAAAAATACATTCATTTTTATATTGAGTAAGATCATAGAGATATAAAGACATAGTGAGCTTATTGGATTCTTCAGATTTGTGTCCCGATACAGCTGAACGAGGATGTTCTCTGCTATTGATGAAATGAAATACGTCATTGGGTTCAGAATACAGCTGAACGACGATGTTTCTCTGCTAATTGAAGGGAATAAGCTCTCTATATCTTTATATCTCTATAAGTAAGAGCAGTTGCTTTAATCAGTTAATATGAGAGTACTTGGAATAGGAGGAGTTCATTCAAAGGATTCGACAATGACGTCATGAATGTAGACGCAATTAAGAAAAGACATTAGATGTTTGAAGAATGAACTTGTCCTCTATGAATTGATGTTCACTCCTCAACTGTCGTGGAGTGAAGTGAAGATAACATGCCAACTAGATTTTTTTATGTTTCCTCTTCTGTTTGTTTTTCACCAATCACATTTGTATGTATTCTGTTGTATCTATACTAATAAAAAAAGAATTCGTTCGTTCGTTCGTTCCCTGTATCTCCCGAACGGTTCATTAGATCCTGACAAAATTTTCAGTGAATAGTTTTGAGAGCTCAGGGAGTGTTTTAGTGGGTGGTTGTCAACTCCCGAAAAATTCGTCATCGACATGCTTATTTTATCGCCAATTTTTAAAATTGCCAAGTTAAATTTTGACCGAATTTTGTGGATGAGACTGAGGTACTAAGAGTGTTTTATTTTATTGGTATTTCCTGGATAATTCGTTTTCTAATTAATTACTTAAAAATAATTTTCTTTCTGTCCCTGTATGTCTCCCAAAATTTAAGTTTTGTTGGAAATAACAACATTTTTAATATTGCAACATCGTGCTAATCAATTTAATTATGCTAGAGATGGAGAGTGATGTCATACCCAGCCTTAAGGAATACAAAATGGAAAAAAATGGCAATGACGACTTTTTAAGGAACTACTTTTCATAAGAAAATAACATAGGCACTCTATGAAACGACTTAAAAATAACTTCTTTTTACGATGTTTAAATTCCCAGCCTTAAGGAACAAAAAAAAACGGAAAAAATGGCAATGAAGAACCAAGACAATTTTTAAGGAACTGATTTAATATGAAAAATAACATGTTATGACATCACTGAAAATATTCGTGTAATTTCTTCTTTTTACGATGTTTAAATACTCAGCGTAAGAATACAAAACGGAAAAAATGGCAATGAAGACCCAAGGACAATTTTTTAAGGAACTGATTTGAATATGAAAAATCACATGTGATGACATCACTAAAATTATTCATCTTCTTTTTACGATGTTTAAATACCCAGCCTTAAGGAATACAAACGGAAAAAATGGCAATGAAGACCCAAACAATTTTTTAAAGAACTTATTTAATATGAAAAGTCACATGCAATGATTTCACTGAAATTGTTCGTGTGATTTATTTTTTATGATGTTTAAATTTCTAGCCTTAAGGAATACAAAACGGAAAAAAAATGGCAATGAAGACCCAATGACGACTTTTTAAGGAACTATTTAATATGAAAAGTCAAAGCGATGACATCACTAAAATTATTCGTTTGATTTTTTTTTCGTTCCAGACTATTATCAAATTGGAAAATCCGGGCAGCGCCGGGTAACTCGTCGCTATAATATAAAAATGAACAGTTTATTAAACAAAATTAGGGAGTACGATGTCTGTGTCCGTTAGGGCGTGTTCAACACTCAATGGGGGGTGCAGGTTGAATCTTGAGAGGGGATGGTCATTTTTGGTTAATTTCATTGATAAGGTCCTAGGTTGGATAAACTAATTTAATGCTAGTACGCTATTTATATCCTGTCAGATGCAATTCTATCGATCCATATAGCACAAAAAACATAAACACCTTTTCTGTATCTCTAGTCATAATCAAAGGATCAAAATATAAAAACTGATCACTAGTGTATTGAATATCATGGATAAAATCTGCACGTTTAAAATTGCATTCGATTAAAGTAAGATATCGTATCGGAGCAGGTATTAAAAATAGTTCAAATGATATATCTTCATATCTGAAAAATAGTTAAATTTAATTTCATAAAAAGATCATGTATCAAAGATAATAATACTATAAAATGTTATAATCGATTTAAAGAGCTTATGCCTTTTGAATGTTAATATATATTGTTTGATCACCTTATTTGCGTTAAGGTGAAAGATTTGTTTGATTTAATTTAAATTTATGAAATACGAAAAAAGTAACGAATATTTTCAGCTTTAGGCCAGATATTTGAACTATAGGACATATATTGTGAACTATAAGGACAAATATTTGAACTATACGGACAAATTTTTGAACCTTGGTAGGGAAAGCCTGTAATGGATACAATTCCTTTAAAGAAGGACCTTTCAATGTTCCAAGGAATGTGGTTTGGGGACCTGGAATTTGAACCGCTTTTAGGGAAGATGCTCTTCCAAACAATAAAAA
>CP045895.1:8073285-8134272 GCA_013387185.1 Caligus rogercresseyi | reverse complement strand
GTATTTGCATATTTCTCTTAAGTATAGCGATTTTAGAACACAAAAGATATCACAATGAAAGCTGGTTAACCAGATTAATATTTGGTTATACTAAATCATGTCAATTTAATAAGTAGAGAGTTATATGCACATTAAAAAAAGCCTATCTCGCGTACAAAATGACGCATATAATGGATTATAAATGCGTCAGAGATAAAGTAAAATTTTGAGAGGATACCTTGACGCACATCTAAGAAAACATTATGATTTATTTTTTTCATAATCGATTTCTTATAGGTCAATACAGGCTCTGAATCATATGATGTAAACTCAGATTGTACTGAATTCTGAATTGATAGAATGCAACCAAGGTCATTTTTGGATTTATCATCTAAAGTTGTACTAAACTTAAAAGTACTATTTTACTCTGAAGCGAACAAGTCATCTTCTACAGGCGAGTGAAGTTAATTGATACAAAAAAAGCTATGAAATAAGCTAACAATACTCACTCCCTTTCTTGCTTTGTTTTTACTGAAAACTTTGTTTTATTAAAAAAACAAAAACATACGTCTGGTAGTAAATTAGATTTCCTTTAAATTAATAATAATTATTGAAGTCTGTAACGTCCACCATTTTGAAGAAATTTGCGGAAAACTATATTTTTACTAAATTTTTAAAACTTTGACCTCGTTGCGCGACCTCGTAATGTTGACCGATTTTGTTCAAACTTTGTATGTCGTCTTCTTTTATCTCCAAGAAACAGAAAATGCTCAAATTTGCTAACATTTCAAACATTTGAAAAATAAGAACAACCCTAATATATATACATTAGCCTGTCCCGTTTTCATGTCAATCGCTCCTATTTTTGCTCCAAGCACTTTTCTGCTGCGTAGTGATGAAAAAGTGAGATTGAGAAAGTTTCAGCCTTCAAAGGCCATTTTGTGACTGCATAATCCACTCAAAGTTTCAAAAAGGCCGTTTTTGGGGTCAAAAATGGCAATTTTCAAGTGGCTTGTGCTGTCGGAGTTTTAGTGATATCGAGTTAATTGTTTTTCCTAAGGGTGGTTTGAAGTCTCATCTTTCAAGAATTTTTTGGAGCAATCAAGCAAATAAAATTTCAATGCTTTTGACCCAAAATAGGCATATTTTTTGCTAATATTTGCCCTAAAAATTATCTTAGCAATGTTGTTATTTTATGGCAAAATAATTGCCTTATCATAATGCACGTTTTTTTTGCCATAAACCTAAAACCGAGCATTGTGCAGGGTGTTTTATGTAAAAGTTGTTTTAAATTTGGATACGTAGAAATGTTCATAATTTGCCAATTATCTATAGTCTTCTCTGGGCATTTATTTTTAATCAGTATTTTTTCCAAGCTTTTAATATTTTGTCCACTGCTTGATCATAATGAAAATTTAATCATAATAAAAAAATTAAAGGGGGTGTATGTTTTGAAATTCAGAATAGTATTTTTAAAAAGGTCATTTCGGAGCCAGTCATGTCCAGTATAACTTGACGATTTTTTTGATATGACACTCATATACATGATGTCTACAAGCAAGAAGTAGCAAGGGTCGCTCGAGGAATATGTTAGTCTACCATTACTCCGCTTTCACTCCCAGTATTAAGGCTGTTGTGTCTATCCAAACTTAATGTATGAACGACCTTCAACATAAACCGAGCATGGTGTATTGGTGTAGGGAGTTTATGTAAAGTTGTTTTGAATTTGGATACATATAAAATGTTCATAGGTTGCCAATTCTCTATGCATTTTTATTTTCAATCAGTATTTTTTCAAAGCTTTAATATTTAAAATATTGTTTGTTTGCTTGTTTCTGTATGTTCTTTTTCATCCATGTACAATAAAAATCTCTGTTTTGTTATGCTACTTATAAAACATTTGGAAGTGTATCTTCTGGAAAATTTTCTCGATTGATCTGTTTGCATTCGATATTTCAATATTTTGTGAGACTGAATTAAAACTATTCATATGATATACTATAATGATCTTATTTATTAGTTTGCATAACAGCTTTGTATATTTTGTAGTAAATAAAGATAAGTAATAATATTTTCGTGCTACATGCTAGGTTATTCCTCATATTAAAAACCAATATAAATATAATTATGAAGGTTAGTAAATTATTAATAAAAAGAACTTATTCCATGAGGAAATAATAATATTGTTAAGTATTAATAGCAATTTTATTTCGGCAAATGTACAATATTTTCACCAGAATAAACACAATATTTTCTATTGAAACGTCTACATCATCTTGTAATTATGAAAATTGCACATAATGTGCATTTGAATAAGGTAATTATTTTGCCATAAAATAACAAATTGCTAAGATATTTTTTAGGGCAAATATTAGCAAAAAAAAACAAAAAAATGCCTATTTTGGGCCAAAAAGAGGCCTACTGAACGGGATAAAAATATTTATTGCTTGATTGCTCCAAAAAAATTCTTGAAAGATGAGACTTGAACCACCCTTAGGAAAAACAATAACTCGATATCACTAAAACTCAGACAGCATAAGCCACTTAAAAATTCCCATTTTTGACCCAACCAAACGGCCTTTTTGAAACTTGAGTGGCTTGTGCAGTCACAAAAATGGCCTTAAAAGGCTTGAAACTTTTCAATCTCAGTTTTTCATCACTACACAGCAGAAAAGGGCTTACAGCAAAAAATTTGCGCGATTGACCTGAAAAACGGGACAGGCTATATACATTTAGACCTCCCAAAAAACCCACTTTTTTAGTTATTTTACATATACCCAGCGATTCTGGTTCATTTTTTGATGCTGAAAACGAGTATCTAAATAAAAAATCTCTAGCATTGCTAGAAATCGGACGTCACTGGTGCCAAAGGTTTCGTTATGAAGCAAAACTTTTTGGTTATTACTTATTTTGAAAAAAAACTAGTTTTACAAAATTTAGCTATGATTTATTGATGACTTTGTTATTTCTTGCAAATTTTCGTCAAATAATATTTAGTGCCAATAAATGAACATAAGTGCTGACGCACCAACCATTTTTTAATAACAGCTCCTACTAGGGTTCTTTATAGTTTCAGGAAGGAAAAAGAAAAAGAGGGTACTCAAGTGATGTTTTTAAGTTATCTTTTAAATACAATACAATAACCTTAATCTTATTTCATCAAAACCTGTTTTTTTTATAAACACGTGATTTAAACACCGTATCAGATTCAATTTCACTCTTTGATCTATCAGTCAAGTGCCTTTAACATAAAATGGAAGAAGTGAGTCTTAAGCGAGGCACTGGGTATTGGGTATACTCTAGAAATTTTCAAACCAGGTCCATTCCCGTTAACCGAAGAGGTGATACGGCACTTTTACTTTTATCTTTGGTCTTTGGGTAGACCAGACGCGCAGCTAGCTGCCCGTAGCACCACCGATTCCCTACTTCGTCTCTGGACACCGTCTTATTTGCCACTCATGGCGAGGAAAAAAAATAATTAAGAAGCTCCATCGCTTCCATGATATACATATTTCGTGGGGGTGGTGGATTCACTGAGACGGAAAGCGAAAAAACGCCAAGGAGACAAAAAACTCTTATCCTTAATAATTGTAATAAGCTATGATTAATTTACCAAAGAATAACAAGAATTTTTATACCAAAGCCACCACCTATATCTCATTGAGCGTTTCTACCTTCAGCTTACAAACATCCATCCAACCTTCTTGGAGCTCCGGTCACACAAAGGGCTTCTGATTCAACATTCATTGAGTTAAGCAGCATCGTCACATCTCTTCAAGTTGTCAATGACGAGGCAGAGAGGGCCGTCAAGTTCGGGTCTGACTTTACTAAAGTGCTGACCAAGAGCGAGAAACAGCGTCAGAACATTCTTCAGGCTGTTGAACTTTCACGTCGTGCGTTTCCTCACGCAACCCGAAAGTGTTTCAATCGTGTCAACGCTACCAGCTCTGTGATGAGCTGATGGTATCGTCTGGTTATGACGCCCGTTAGATTCATTTACGGAATTCATAGTTCAATCCATAATTTTTTATTGTCAAATATGAGCATATATATATATTATATATTTATAAATTATATATGTATATAATATATTACATATATAATAATAGTATACTTATATATATATTATTATATAATAAAGTAATAATATAATATTTGTTGAACAAAATGTCTATTGGCGAATTCACAGATTACCATAATGACATTTCCATTGAAAAACTGTATTTTGAGAATAACAAAAATTAAAAGAATTGGTATCAATACTGATGAGAGGGATTCAGAGGGAGTAGATTGGGATTCGATGGGGAAAATCTACTATCATTATTCGTTTTAAAAACGTATTAAAAAGATAACTTAAAAACAACATGAGTACCTCTTTTTCTTTTCCTTCTTGAAACTATAAAGAACCCTAGTAGGAGTGTTATTTAAAAAATGGTTGGTGCGTCAGCACATATGTTCATTTATTGGCACTAAATATTATTTGACGAAAATTTGCAAAAAATAACAAAGTCATCAATAAATCATAGCTAAATTTTGTAAAACTAGTTTTTTCAAAATAAGTATAACCAAAAGTTTTGATTCATAACGAAACTTTGACACCAGTGACGTCCGATTTCTAGCAATGCTAGAGATTTTTTATTTAGATACTCGTTTTCAGCATCAAAAAATGAACCAGAATCGCTGGGTATATGTGAAAGAACTAAAAAAGTGGGTTTTTTTTGGGAGGTCTAATATACATACTATATATATATATTTTATATTATTTATGTACATATAGGTATATATCTATTTATATATCCTATAAGAAATATAAAGTTTACAATGAGGTAAATTATAAGGTAGGACATTGAATTCACATCATTTTGATTGTGTGATTGAAGTGAGTCAACATGCTTTCTTCTCTAAGAATCGTTGCGCCTAAAAGAACGAAATCTTTTATTGACAGCTTACATTAATAGCCATGAAACTGAGTTGGGGATCCGTTAAGATTTTTCTTCCTGACCAACAAAAATTCAAGAACCATTATCTTCGGACTCTTCTGCAAATCGAATCTGATATATAATATATGCAACTTAACAATTCTGAAGTGTATCGAATGTCCCATGGATCACCAATAAATAATAGGGCATTTAATACCGTAGTGATTATAATTCTTGCATCTAGTTCAAATAACCTTCATATTAGAGAAAACTAAGCAATATAGCATATCTCTTTATCAATTTTATCAAATTGCCGACCTATTAAAAAGATAATTTGGAACATATACTTTTTAAAAGTAAATGAAGATGTATTATATTTTTAAATTTTAAAAAGTATTGCCCCCCTTGTATTTGAGGAAATAAGATTATATAGATTAAATTAACAATTAGAAAGCATTGGAATAGATGTTAAAGACATAACTAAATATACAAAAAGTTAAGGTTTTTCCATGGCAAATGTCTTAAATTCTATATATATACAATAACATAAAATAACTAGAGGCATAATACACTCAGAGAGTGCAAACCTCGCCGTCACGGGGTCCTTATGAACTTCTGAGGCGGAATTTTCACGACTGGGGCGGCGTAGCGTACCGTAGAAGAACGGGGGAGGGTTCCCCTCGACGGAAATTCCGAGAGGAAGACGCTCCCGGCACCCGATTTCACAGCACAGTGACATCTATTGGCAGAGTAGGCTAACTTGAAATATTTATTAGTATTTAGCTCATTTTGCATCTTAATTCTGCACTCAGAGATGCGAAAAATTTAATCACTGTTCCTTTTTGGCATTTCCAACAACTCCACAAAGTTTCATCCGAATCCGTTCCGTACTTTTTGAGTTATGCTACTGACAAAACCAACAAACCAACGCCAGTGAAAACAATACCTCCTTCGGCGGAGGTAGTTATTAAATGTAGATCCATCATGACCATTAATTTCAAAGCTTATTTTCAACTAAGGGATTTTTGGTTGCTCATTTTAATTAACAATATTTAAGTTAAGTAGTTTGAACTCTGATAATTTTATTAATTATGAAAAAACTAGAAATTTGTTTCATGAAAGTCCTTTTTAATAGGTAAAATAGAAAAAACACCAGCCTATGGAATCACGCTCTTTTCATGTGCTACCCTTTAAATAAGCACTTTAGATTAGTAAATTGTGAACATGAGGATCACTTATTCGGGCCCTGACTGTGGTGTAATAACAAGATTGTATTATATCCCAAAAAGTATACAGCCATACAAAGAATTTGCCAAACAGTGATGTAAAATACAAATATGTACATGAGAAACGAGATATGAACTGATACTTAATTGATTATTCATACATTAATATACAGTTTCTGGGACATAAAAATAAAAAACTTCTTTATTTTTTTTTTTTTTTGCTTTGTCAATTTTTTAATGGTTTCAAATAAATAAAACATTAATATCATTTGAAAATATGTATTTAATAGAGGCATATATACACTCAGAGAGTGCAAACCTCCGCCGTGACGGGGTCCTTATGAGCCTTCTGAGGCGGATTTTTCACGACTGGGGCGGCGTAGAGGGACGGGGGAGGGTTCCCTCGACGGAAATTCCGAGAGGAAGACGCTCCCGGCACCCGATTTCACAGCACAGCGACATCTATTGGCAGAGAAGGCTAACTTGAAATATTTATTAGTATTTAGCTCGTATTGCATCTTAATCTGCACTCAGAGATGCCAAAATTTAATCGCTTGTTACTTTGGCATTTCCAACAACTCCACAAAGTTTCATCCAAATCCGTTCGGTAGTTTTGAGTTATCCTGCTGACAAACCAACAAACAAACAAACCAACGCCAGTGAAAACAATACCTCCTTCGGCGGAGGTAATTATAATCTGAATATTTTTAGATATAGGACTTTGAATGAACTATATTATCATTAAAAAATATACACATCATCCAAAATGAATCAAATGAATTTATTCTATGAATACGAAAAATATTTAATTTATAATGTACTTGTCAGCATTGACAGTTTTTTAAATTTTATTATACAAACCATGTCATTTTGTCCATTGTCTTCTTACATAACATTTTCTACTCTTTACAAAAGCTTGAAAATACATCATCATAACTTCAATGTATATATATTAATATATATATAATAATACAGTTGGGCTCTCCCTAGGATTTTACCTTAGGGCATATAGATCATCTTGTGAAAGTTGAACGAAGTCGAATAGTGGGAAGTGTCTCCTCAATGGACCCAAAAGTAGTAGCTTATGCAGTATTATTTTTTTCGTCATTCGATCTCCTTTAATGTCCTCATTATAAATCTATTTTCAAACAATTTGATGCAAAATGTAGGTATAATTGACATAATTACCTCCGGTCATAGGACCCCGTGACGGCGGAAGTTTGCGATCTTGAGTGTATTCATGCCTCTAGTTCCAAATGTATTTAATTGTTATGTACATCTAAAAAAAATATTGATGTTTTGAAATAGTCATATTTGGAGTATTTTGTATAAAAATGACTATTTCATAACTTTATATCTCTTAAATTTAAGAATACATATGAAACATAAAAACCAATCTAAAACTAGAGGCATATACACTCAGAGAGTGCAAACCTCCGCCGCCACGGGGTCCTTATGAGCCTCCGAGGCGGATTTTTCACGACTGGGCGGCGTAGAGGGACGGGGGAGGGTTCCCCTCGACGGAAATTCCGAGAGAAAGACACTCCCGGCACCCGATTTCACAGAACAGCGACATCTATTGGCAGAGTAGGCTAACTTGAAATATTTATTAGTATTTAGCTCATTTTGGATCTCAATTCTGCACTCAGAGATGCCAAAATTTAATCACTTGTTTCTTTGGCATTTCCAACAACTACACAAATTTTCATCCGAATCTGTTCCGTACTTTTGGAGTTATCCTGCTGACAAACCAACCAACCAGCCAACAAACGCCAGTGAAAACAATACCTCCTTCGGCAGAGGTAATTATTGAGATTATATCTACATTTTGCACAAATTATCTATATATATATATATATATATATATATATATATATATATATATATATATATAATGCGTACAGAAGATAGTAAAAACCACGATGATTTTTTTATTTTCAAAAATATGTTTATATTATCTATATAATTTCTCTCACTTTTCAAAAATATATATTATGTTTGTGAGCATGCAGCTTATAATATTAGTTATTAATTATACAACCATAAAATTGTATCAAATATATATTCTTCTTATATATTATTTCTTTAGATAATTTAAAAGGATTTTAAAGTTGAATGCTATATTCATTATCTGGAATCCATGAACTCTATATTTGCACTATGACACAATTTTAAATTAATAATTATAAGGGTATATGATAAAATATTTCTACAAATTAATAATTTAATTCATCTACATGTTTTATATAAAGAAATATTTAAAAATATTGCTTGTAAATACAAAATTGAATCACTTTATTATCTGTTTTTTCTATAAAAAATAGTAATAAACTAAAGGCATATATACACTCAGAGAGTGCAAACCTCCGCCGTCACGGGGTCCTTATGAGCCTTCCAAGGCGGATTTTCACGACTGGGGGCGGCGTAGAGGGCCGGGGGAGGGTTCCCCTCGACGGAAATTCCGAGAGGAAGACGCTCCCGGCACCGATTTCACAGCACAGTGACATCTATTGGCAGAGTAGGCTAACTTGAAATTTATTAGTATTTAGCTCATTTTGCATCTTAATTCTGCACTCAGAGATGCCAAAATTAATAACTTGTTCCTTTTTGGCAATTTCCAACAAACTCCACAAAGTTTCATTCGAATCCGTTCAGTACTTTTTGAGTTATCCTGCTGACAAACCAACAAACCAACGCCAGTGAAAACAATACCTCCTTCGACGGAGGTAAATATCCTAGGATGCAAACTATTATATGATATTATTTGACTTTAATGGTAATTCTTCGAGGAGGTAGAAAGTAGTAGTAATAATATTAGTAGGAAAAATGACCCAACACACTTTTTTTATTCATAACAAATAAGCCAAAGATTTAATAAGTTAGAATCTCTTTTTAACGGAAATTACTTTACTACAAATGTCGTAGGTGTACTTTAAAATGGGAATGGAACTTAATTGGATTGTAGATATCCCTGTTGTCGATTGGAGGAAATAAGTTATGAACTGTGTTATACTAATAAATGAGTCTAATGTTGCAAAAAAAAATGACATCCAATATCTTGAATGGTGTTAATTAATATCAATTATGGTTTATAATAGACATAAATATGAGATTAAACCATTGTGAATTTATACATAAAAAATCCGGTCAAATACTCAGTTGAGACGGCAAATTCATTTTTTATTGTTCATATATAAATGAAATATATTTATAAATCATTTTTTCATGAGTCCACTTCTATAATATCATTTTTCTTCTTACCAATCAAATTATGTACGCTATAGAACCTCTTGAACTTCCTACGTGTTACAGATAGGATAATTTGAATTCAGATGAATAATAGACGAAGAAATATGCTGCTAAAAGAAAGCTTGTCTATTAAGGAAATAACTACATGGCTTTATTTTTTGATATTATAAAATGACCATATATATCATGGTTACCACATATAGTTGATACCTCAATACAGTAAAAATACAATTACGCTTTATAATCAATACATGATGGTTGCAAGTGCTCTGCCGACTGTTGGTGAGCACCTCTGGAAGAGGAAAGCGAATGGCAAAAAGTTAGGTTGATAATAGATACTTGTCCAGTTTACAAAGGAAAAGATCTGAAATAGGAGGAGGGCTAATGTTGCTTCAGAACGTGATACCGAAGATTTATACAAAATTTCTAAGAGATACATATTCAAAGCCACCAAAAGAGGGGTGGGGTTATGTGACAGACTCTATTATATACGCTCGACTAATGTATGGTAGCGACCTATCAAACAAGTATATTGCAAAACATTCAATGGATTGGACAGCTGTCCAAAGGATAATATTAAAAAAACATTTTGATTCTACTTCAACAATTTGATATAATCTACCGAAAATTTGGGGGAAAACATATTTCTTCAAAAACTTTCCTCAGTAGCCTGAAAAGTTGAGGGAGATTTTCTTTCAAGAAAACTCACTTATATACTCTAACAAAACATTCGGTTTTTGTATCCGAAATATTTTATTTGCCACTTCAGAGGGGAGCAAAATGATATTGGTACGAAGCCAAAAATCCCGACTTTCGGTAGAGGATCTTGGGATAAGGCATCCGAACTCGTCAAATACTTCCCGTCAACTTCTCTGCACTACGACAAGGCCATCAGAATAATTATTAAAAATTATAAGAATTTAAAAAAAGAATCTTAGTTTTTAACTAAGAAATTTTTTATTGTGTTCTTCTTTTACAACGTTTTACGATTTAAACGTCAAGAAAGTCTTTGGGGTATATTATTTTAAACTATTATGTTTATTTATGTTTTTACCAAACACAAATCTCCCCCTTTTTATATCTATTTTTATTTTATATTATTGTATTATATGTATAGAATAAAGACCTTTGCCATGGAAAAATATTAAAAACAAAATATTGTTATTATTCTAAATATATATATATATAAATAAATAAATATATATATATATATATATATATATATATGTAATACTGCAAAAGTATTCCATATTTTTTTCATGAAATAGATGAATATAAAATTTTATCTTCTTACCTTATTTTTTCATCATTAAAAGGAATGCATACAATATGGCATTGAATAAAAGTTATAAAGAGTTCTTAAAAAGGGACGCTCACATTTTACTTTGATTGGTTTCGAGAACTACGCCATATTTGTTATAGTTTCTTTGAAGGCTGTGCACAGAAAAAATTGTGGTTCCATCATGGAGCAGAACACACTCCAGTAATGGTTGCAAATCATGAAATAATATTACAAGATTGACTAGTCCTTCATCCAAATTTTTAAGAGCGCTAACACCAATTTATGGCCAACGTAATCGACCTTCAAAATCAAGAGCTCAACATTTGGTGAAAAAATAAAAGTCCACATTTACCCTACATAATTATCCTGTGACATTGGGACAAAGAGTGTCAATTCCAGATGACCCGAATTTGACAATTCTGTGACATCGTTGTGGCGTGTTTTGTTTTTACTTTATGGATATCTTTTTTAATTATTATAAAAACTTGATATTAATAACCATTTTAATTTAAAATTTTAACATCAAAAAGTCATCTCACGACAAAATCGGCTCAACATCTCATAAAAACACCAAAAATGACTTGTACAAAAACGTCAAAAAATACAAATCACAGTTTTCTATAAAAAGGTAAATGTATTTTGAGTTCCTTCTTCGCATTCACTTCATAAGCTCAACAACAACCTTCATGCACTCCGAGTCCTTGGAATTTTGATGCTGAGAGCCAAATACTGAACTATCTTAGATATCATGATCCCCCTCAGTTCGTCTTCCCTGACGAGATCCTTGTGGCTAAGAGCTTGCCCATAGGCTTTTAGAGCTGTAGAGAGATATTCCATGGCTCTTGTCTTGATAGGAGCCTTTTGAAGATTCAAAGAAGTAAGACCGATGATTAGTAGTGGAGCAATATGAACATCTTTTATGTGTTTTATATTCAATTTGATATAATTTGCTAAACTAGTAAAGGCTCTGTATAGTATAAAATCAGCTGTTGTAGTATGTTCAATTTCCTGCATATAGGAATGTGACATTTATGAAGTTCAGAAGCTTTATCCAGTTTGAATCAAAATATCTTCCCCAAGAGGTGCCTCAAACTTGCACGCTGTCTTTGATGTACAAGTCGGCTATATTCGTCCCTGGGCCAGGATTCCATTTACCAAATAGTAATACCACTGCTTTTATAGTTGATATGTAACTCCGACCTTTTTCCAAATGTTTTTCTAAAATTAACCAACACTTGTATTCTACTGACTAGTTTGTAACTCCAAATACTTCGTTTGGGGCTTTAACATCAGCGGATTCATAACTATCATATTCCTCGATAAATCATAAATTCTGGGGCTCACGCAGGCGATTAAGGCTGCAATTAGATTTGGAACTTTATCCTTGTAGTCCTTTACATAGTGTTCGAAAATTATCGTCCGCCACTCTTTCATGGCATCCGGTGAATAGGACTGAAGTCTAAGGCCTTCGGCCTCCATGCAGCTTCAATTCTATTATAAGTAACTAAAATTATGATGATTTATACATTCTTCTTTTGTGACTTATAATAGAGTGACATAGCATTATACAAATAATTGATATAAACAAAAAAACACGTCACAAATACGTCAGACAATAACATAACAATAAGTCATAAAAACACAACTTTTTAGTTTAGAAAATGATTCTTTATATTATTTGCAATTTCAAAAAAAAACCAAAGAAATGTATTTATGTCTTTGTGCAATATTGAAAATATTATTTATTGATGGTATTTATGGAGATTAAAAAATAATTCAAGATGCATGCATCAAAATTTAATTAAACAAATTTATGTGTTTCTTCTTTCCATGTACAATATTGAGTGAGAGGCACAATTTAAAGCAAACAAAGGAGTAAAACAATATGAGCAATATTTTGGTTCTTCCTGTGAACTAATTGATTTTTGTCCCCCATTTGAATGTTTTACGTCTGTAACAACACGTAATATATATATATATATATATATATATATAGGAAACGACCGGGACACTTTTTTCGCCGGGACCCGGGCCGGGACATAAAATTTTTGAAGCCGGGCCGGGACTTCAGTATATTTTCGCTCCTTCGTCATTCTGAATGTGACGACGTTTTTTTAAAATAATTTCCAAACTAGAGGCATATATACACTCAGAGAGTGTGTACCTCCGCCGATCCCCACAACATTATCATTCAAACATTCTCCCTTTCACACGCCCGATTTTCTATCTCTAATCATTATTTCCTCTCTGTTAGCTCTTTTGCATATTAAAAAAGCACTCAGAGACGGGAAGAGGAAGAAGTTTAAGCTACGTCACTGGGTTAACATAGTCCTGAGCTGATATATGAACAATAATACGTCAATGAATATTTTTTTTAGCGTTTGTTCTTGCCTACTCCCTGAATAGAGACCCCATTTCATTTAGTATTTTGCTCATTTTGCATATTAAAAAAGCACTTAGAGATGCCAAAATTTAATCACTTGTTTCTTTTGGCATTTCCAACAACTCCACAAAGTTTCATTCGAATCCGTTCCGTACTTTTTGAGTTATCCTTCTGACAAACAAACCAACAAACGCCAGTGAAAACAATACCTCCTTCGGCGGAGGTAAAAATAACAAATGAACGAAAATATTTTAGACACCGGGCCGGGTCGTTCAAAAAACAGCCAGCGCTCGGGCCAGGCTGGGTACCCGGTGGTTTCCTGTAAAATGTCAATTTCCTCTCGGTATTCGCTCCCAACTTTGAGAGTTGAACACACCTTAACGCACACGGCTATCGCGCTCCCTAACAAATATTGGTATCTAAATAGAAAGAAAATTCAAGTCTATAAAAAATCACTTGTTTTCAATATAAAATATTAAGCTGAGATTTAAATTCATAATAGAGTTTTTATTTTTATTATGAATAATAATTGAAGTCTTTTTCCATTTTGAAAATATAAATATTTTTTTGACGTAAAATAGTAATAATTACTAAGCAAAATGATCCTAATCGACAAAATTGTACTTTTCAACTATATAGCCGCTTCTATATTCGAATATATAATGGCTTTGACATTATTAGCTGTAATTGGAAAGGATATAAAACAATGGCTTTCAATGCAAAAGGCATGAATATATTCATATACACGTGTATACCTTATGTTACAAGCATATTTTGCATTTAGTTTCAATTAGAGAGCCTTTACACGAGCTTCAAGAACGAGAAAAACGGCAAAAGAAAAATATTAGTAAATTCAATCACTTCCTTCTAGAATGTTTTGAAACTATGCATAAAGGAAGTAGTAAGTTTGGATGTATATATTAATAAATGTAAAGCCAATATTTTGGTTATTAGTCGAGATTTTTTTCAAGCATCAATGACTATGAAAAAAAATTGATTGCCAAGTTTTGATAATTATAAATATATGTATTAACCTTCAATTTAGAAATGAAAATAATCCCACATTTGTGAAGAACTACAGATGTATATAAATATATAATTTAAATTGAATGTACTTTAATATGTATATATATATATCTTCTGTAATATTGAATCTATAAAGATACATAATCTTTTTTTAATGGGATATATTACGAAAATACATTACTTATATAATCAACAAATAGAATTTCGTATACCATGTGAACCAACAAAACAAGATCGTGATCACAAGATAGATATGTGTACACAAAGTTTGTTTAATTAAGGGCGATAAAATGTATTATGGAACCCATATAACTCTAGCATTCATGAGTATCTGCAGAGTGAAGGGGATTTTTTCTGCTATAAAAGTATTTAGAGAAGCTTACAGTTTTATTAGTAGACTGGTAGTCTTAAAAATACATAAAACTAATCTAACACAAATCTTTTCAGAAAGACTATCAGTATAGAATAGATTCAGTAAAGAAAGTCAGTCTATCATAAAATGTTGACAAAAAAGTAGCTGACTTTTTAATAGACTTTTATTGCTACACATCCAAAATGACATTGGCAGAACGGGCACATGCAAAAATAAGTAAATTTACTTATGGTGCCCTCGCAACGATTTCTTCTAAGGTCATCTATTGCGTTCCGTCCCGATCGTCATCCAAGGATGGTGCAGAGTTGAGCCATTTTTCAATAGCTGAATTTGCCATGAACTTGTGGACTTTTGACATATCTCCAAATTCTTCGTCCGAATCCAGGAAGACTCAAACTTGGGACAGTCACGAACTAATGTAGAGGATCCTCGTCTGCTTCGCCACAACCACGGCAAAGTGAACTGACAGAATGGTTCATGACTTTGTAGTGCTTTCGGAGAAGGCAATGTCCAGTCATGAATTGAACTAATCTATTTAACTTTAGTTCAATTCATGACTGGACAAAAGTAGCTGACTTATTTTCACCAAAAAAATATTATTTCTGGTATTTGAAAATGATCCTATGTAGGTCCCGTATTCTTTTTTAGTATTCAACAGTTCATTTTTATGATATGTACACAGAATAAATAAAAAACTTAAGATAATGTATGAAAAATCACATAAGTAAATATTTTAATTTACAATTTTATCCTAGGGGTTGACCAAAAAGCACTATTTACAATTAATGAAATACAATTCAAAAAATCTCAATTGACATACATACTAAAATATATTATCATAGATTTTGAGCTTTAAAACGGGCATTACTTGTTTTTCTTAAAATTCTCCATTATTGTAGATAATGTCTTCCGGTGGATGGAGGCAAGGGAAGGAGAGTATTTAATTTCCTTCGAAGCCACAGTCTATGAGTCAACCGAAAGGGAGGGGATCTTCAGGTCCAGGGAAGCAATCCTTGCCGCTGCCGATAGGAGCACTGGCCTAATATCCGATGATTGCAAGGGTCTCCAGAAGTAATTTGCTTCGCAATTAGAGCTTTGGAGTTGAAGATTGCGAAGTTGATCGCCTTTTCTCGTGGGGTGGTTCATTTTTGCCAAATAAGATAACAGCTTAGTCGAAATAAGGACTCTCATGACATAAACATAATATAAAAATGTAAAAGTTCTATCAAACTTTTGTTTTAAAGCTTCATACGATTTAATAATTATTTATAGCCATAATAAATATTTAGCAGAAACTTTGGGGTAGAATTTGATCAAATGTTTTAAATATCAATATCATTTCATGGACAAATAATTCATTGCATTTGTTTTTAATTACAATTCGTAATACACAATCTGATCAATTTGAAATATCATTTAAAAATAGTGGAAGGATGATTTTAAATTGATACAAAGGAACTAAATTTATTTGCAACTCCACAGAAAGTACCAAAGATAGGGATAACAAATAGGAGCTCTCATAAACTCACCATATAACAACATTTTTTAAGTAGGTGACTTCATTTTCTTTTTTTCGATATTTTATAGATATCCATTTATCGTCAAATACGACTTTTAACAAAATAAAATTCCATATTTTCCCCAAGAGTGAGGAGTTATTGTATTTGATTAGAATTAATAGTGTGTGACGGCCTGAGTAGGAGCCCTCTCTCTGCTCACCCCTATTAGTATTATTATTATTATCGTTTAATATGTATTTATAAGAAGGAAGGAATAATCAAGTTTGACCGGCAAGCTGATGCTTGTGGGTCGTACTTACCTTACCTTCCCTCTCTCTCTGCATATCCTCCTCACAGTCAAGACCTTCCCAATATTTCTCCACTGAATTAAACTATAAAATCATATTCGTGTCTATTAATTCTTCATATATATATACCTCCTGGATCGCACTCAGGCCTCTGCGGATCACAGCACGCATCGCTCTGTCGCATACTGAGTATAACATTCTACCCATTTCCGATAACCCATAGGTGAACCAGGAGGATTCTATTCAAAGAATCCGACAATGACATGTACACAGGTCCATGAGAAAGATGACATTTTTGTTCTTATGGATGATATTCCGATCTTTGATTTGTAGCGGAGAGCTCTCCCTCTCTCTCCGTCTATTCGTCCCTCTGCTTCTATTTATTCCTCTGCTCTTATCTGCCCCTCTCTCCTTTTCTTTTATAAATACTTCATCAGATGGGGCGACGGACGTTTCTTTCTCCCCTTTCTATTTGTACATATATAAAGAATTCTCGTTTTATAAAAAACATCTTAGATCAGATAAGGTGTCACTTATTACCTCCCTTGGTTTACAGATTTCACACCTCAAGAGCTTCGAATGAAGTGATACTTATTTCTTAATACAAATGACTTATTCAGCCTTCTTTTCTCTCAACCATCAGTTCGACAATAAGGTCCTAATTTGTTAGTCTGAACCATGGTTATCATATTTTTTGTACTATTTTTCACCACGAACATTATTTAAGAGGTTAGGTTATCAAATGAATTAAGTTTCATTCCTTCAATACATTTAGCTAATCCAAAAAAATGTATATTTTATTGTTGGGAAAACAATCTTGATATAAGAAATCTCTTTTTTTGGCAAGATATCATACTTGCGTATGTGAATGGCTTATTTGAATATATCTTATGGCTCTTTCAAAGTCATTTGCATATGAATAGGACCAAACTCATTGCGATTTCGGAATATTGATGAAGGCTCTTGCTTTTTATTTTTGTAGATTATCATCAATAAATGTGAAACAAAAATATATGGTGTACATATATATAATTCTCATTCATGTCTCACAGTATTATAAATTTTTCATTTATTTTAATGCTTGCCTTGCTACGTTAAATGTCTCTAAATTGATCTTTTGAATTAAAAGTATATTTTTCTCTGACATTAGTAACAAAAGCATACCCTATATATTTTTTAAATACTTGTCGCATATGTACTAAAGATCTTTGAAATCATATCTTTAAAATACAAATTGATTATTAGAGAATATCTTTTTATGTAAGTTAGAAAGTATGTATTTATGTATATTTCATATTTTTAAGAGGTTTTGGTGCTAAAATATATTCTTATAAATCGTTTATAATCAATGTTTTATTATGTCTATCAATTTTCATTTAATTCCTGTGATAAATATGGGGCTAGAAATGACGTCCAGCGGTCTCCGAGGTAGGTGTGCTTTTTGTGTTAAATGGTCTTTACATATATTCAAAAAAAAAAAATTGGGGGGGGGGGGGGAGATACCGGTGAAGAAGAATTAAAGCACAATATTGACTTTTAAAAATTACAAAACATAAACTATTGAATATTTGTTTGAAGGATGAAGAAACACAATTTGATGTGTTTAAATAAACATAGTTATGTGTCATACTTATGTCAGAAAACAAGGTGACAATAAATCATTCATTTACAAGTATGTATGAATTCAATATATAAATGGATACAATGTCAAAGTTCATTTATCAATACATTACTTTCCATTGAGAATGTGACACATAAAAATGATACTTTTGCCTTCCATAAAAGCAGGTTACTTTGTTATGATTAATCATGCATAACATTTATTCTCTAAGGCGTTTGTCAAATAAATATTCGATAAATAGAAGAAAAACCTTTTGTGAAATGATTTTGATATTCTACTTCTTCATAGTTCTTTCTCATTACTGATTTCAAATTCAAATTTTATTATCCATATTCTTTTTATTATTTTGTTTTTGTAGAAAAATATGCAAAAATATTCCATAAATCAAGTTATTTTTGACGAAACACAGAGTTGAGTTATTAATCATTTTAAAGTAGTTTTGCAGCGTGGCTATAAAGAGAGTAGGTAGTACTCTCCTCCTTCGCGCATCTAATCTTAATCAGTGTTTTTGGCATTGAATATATGGTTATAAAGCGATCTCGGTTTCCTTTATTAACAAGGCCTGCGAAATTTTTTTTTAAATGTACAAAATATTATCTAAATATACACTCAGAGAGTGCAAACCTCCGCCGTCAAGGGGTCCTTATGAGCCTTCCGAGGCGGATTTTTCACGACTGGGGGCGGCGTAGAGGGACGGGGGAGGGTTCCCCTCGACGGAAATTCCGAGAGAAAGACGTTCCCGGCACCCGATTTTACAGCACAGCGACATCTATTGGTAGAGTAGGCTAACTTGAAATATTTATTAGTATTTAGCTCGTTTTGCATCTTAATTCTGCACTCAGTGATGCCAAAATTTAATCACTTGTTCCTTTTGGCATTTACACAACTCCACAAAGTTTCATTTGAATCTGTTTCGTACTTTTTGAGTTATCCTGCTGACAAACAAACCAACCAACCAACAAACTAACAAACCAACGCCAGTGAAAAACAATACCTCCTTCGGCGGAGGTAACTACAACCTAGTTAAATAATAGAGATGCAGATCAAGGATCTTATAAAATAAAGCAATAAAGTATAGTCACACCCATGTTAGCGGCCCACCTGTATACATAAGCGTAGGGGAGGTGTTTGGTTGGGGGATGGGGCAGCTTTCATTTTGCCAGAATTTTAAAAAGACTGTGAAAAAATATCGAATTAGATTAACTATTTTCTTCTAATGTAGTTTAACACTATTCATTAAATTATATTTATTTCAGAAGACACTAGAAAAACATGTTGTTCCTTCTTTTTGTCTCGCATTGATGTATCGATATCCAATTTATTTACAAAGCGCCTTTCGATAAGAAAGGTTCTCCAGCTCAAATATAGATACTAATGCAAGAGAAGAATAAAAAATGCACTTCCTTCAAGAGAGATCTATCTATTAGCATTAATACCCACAAATAAAACGTTATGTAAGTATATGATCCAAATGTGTAAAAAACTTTTTTAATGTTCTCTTATAAGAACAATCAGGGTTTTAAATATCACATTTTGTATATTGTGGATCTCAAATAATAAAATAGAGTTAACTGAAAACCTATAGAAAGTGTGAGGGAGCGCACGTTAATGTTTATTATTATTGAATTACTTTAAAAACCAAAAAGACAAATAATTCAAATGAAGGGTCAATTTATTTTGTTATGGCAGTGCTTTCTTTTTTATGCCAGCTCTTGCGGGACTCATTTTCAGGCCTGACTTACAAATCGTGATCACGTATTTCAAACGCTTATAAAGTAGCTGTAAGGTACTTTGTTTGGTCTCAAACGCTTATAAATAAACTAGTGGCTGATTCGTCGAACAGTTGTCCATCATTTGTATCCAACAATGACTGCACAAATCGACTTTGTTTTTTTTAAATGTTGGCAAGCCCCTCTCCTCGTTTCTCCAGGTTAGAATCCCCTTTTTAGAATTTTTCAAACCCTCGAAAATACTTTCCTTTCTTTAAAAAAAATGGAACAATACGCTTCAATAGGCATTTAATAGCATGATAAGGATTTTTCTGTCATTTGATATAGAAATAAATCAACGATTTACGAAGACCGAAGTATGAACGCACGTTATTCGACATTTAAGGAACGAAAGAAACTTATTGCTAGCTTAAAATTTGTACACAAATGCTTAAATATTGTGATTAGCTGTCAATGAAATTTGTATTAAAAATTTCTGCAACTTTATCTGTGGTAAAGAGGCTAAAAGGCTTATGCATTAGTTATATCTTTTGTTTTTAGTATAGACAGAGAGTATTCGGATGAGAGAATACACCTTATTAGAAATTGTGGACCATAAACTTTTTATATTGAGACAATAATTACCTAGGAAGCATAGCAGAGCTCAAAACGCATGTGATTCTTCAGGTAGGTGGATTTAGCTATCAAACAGAGATAAATGGTTTGATGGGTAGGTAATAGTGTTGTCCATCGGGCAGGCATGCCCTTGCCGCCCGCCCGCCCGACCGACGGGCCGGGCCGGCTCGGGCGCAAAAATTATAAAAGTCGGGGCGGGCTATGCGGGCGGGCGGGCTTTTTTCATTTTTTTACATATTTAATTAAATGTCTTTCAAAACAAAACAGTCTTCACTTTTTTTTCCCTCGGACTCTTTTCTAAAAAAAATATATTTTCCCAATGGTCGGGCGGGCGCAAGTCCGGGCGCATATCAAACTAATCGGGCTCGGGCCGGGCTCAATTATTAGTCTTTCGGGCGGGCTCGGGCTTGAAAATCGCGCCCGATGGACAACACTAGCCTCTAGTTCAATTGTAACAAGAGCTAAAAAGCAGTAGACTTGTGTATAAAAATAATACATACATACATATTATCAGTTAAGTGAGTGCCAAGTAGATCACTAGAAAGAGGACATTGATATTAAAGAATGAGAGTTATATTAAATCATATGATAAGAAAAACAAGTCCACCAGGATCCGATGCTTCCTATGGAATTACGCTATGTTTAATAGACTTTTATCCCGCTTTAGAACAAGGTTTACAAGGAGGCTCATATAAATGGTTCCTTTGAGGAACATATTTCTATGGGCAAACTCATTCTAATTCCCAAAGTAGAAAAGATACCAGACTTGTGGAAAATCTTAACCCCTAACATGCTTAACACAGTTTTTAAAATTCATAGAGGTAACTAGCGGGGAGATTAAGAGGTTTTTAAATGAAATAATAAATCCGGCTCAAAAAGGTTTTGTGCCCGGTAGGGTAATGGAAGATGTGGGAAGAAGCATCAAAGATGCTTTAGCCCATGTTGAGGGAACACAATCTAGGGCAGCAGTAATGAGTGTTGATTTTATGAAAGCTTTCGACAGTGTACGCACAAATGGATTTTAAAAAGTTTTAAAGGATCATGGTGTAGAGCAGGCTATTCAATTGGCGGCCCGGACGCGGCCCAGATGCGGCCCATACACGGCCAACATGTTTGGGTCAACATACACTTGCGAATCGAGCTTTTCTCACGTGAATGCAATTAAGAACAGTTATCGGTGTTCCCTAACAGACAACAAATTCACCAGTGCCTTAGGATTGCATTGACATCTTATGAGCCAAACATCAGAGATCTTGTGCAAAACAAGAAATGCCACTTCTCTCACTAAAGTCACCGGCAGCAGTGGGCTAAAATATCCCTGTTCTGTTAAGCAGCCAGCCTCATGAACAATGAGAAATGTTGAGTTAAATGTTCTATTTTTGTTTGTTTTAAATAAAGGAGATGGAGCAGAGAGTTGTTTGTGTGCATTTTTATAGGCCTATTCAATTTTGAAAGCTAAAAAGGTCATATAAAATAGGCCTAATAAAAAAACAATAATATAGGCATAGTAACCATCGGCCTAATAATACTATAGTAATACTACTAATGTTAAATAAAAAAACATAATAATAGACTTATTTGAAAAAAGTGGCCGCGGAAATTTTGCAGCCCAGCTCAAGTTCTGGGATTCCAAATGTGGCCCACTTGGAAAACTAATTGAATAGCCCTGGTGTAGAGGATAACTTATCAAATGGTAGGAGTTGTCTATGCAGTTATATACGTTTTACGATAAAAAATATAATATAATTAAGGTCAACCGAGGTTGCCGTCAGAAGACCCTTTGTACCCCACTTCGTTTGTTCTGGCATTGAATTCTATAATTGAGGAAATCATTGCGTGTAGGGATATAAATGGTATTAAAGTAGGCGAAATCATGTCTAAGGTTTTGGCCTTTGCGGATGATGTGAATATTATTTTTCTGGGAGCATTGATGATATTCACCGTTCGATTAGGAAAACATTAAATATTTAAGAACAAAATAAGAATAATTCTGGATTAGAGATTAGTCTTAAGAAAAGTACCTTAATGACAATTTTGAGTTTCCATTAGATCTGAGGGGGTTTGAGAGTGACTTCTATGATGAAAGTGTTAGGTACCTTTATATCATTGAACGATCAGGATATTATAGAAAACGCCAACGTCATAGAGGATAAAGTCCAAAAATAACAAATAGATACGCAAAATTCTTAAGAGAATACTGTGACAAGAATTTTTATATGGAATACATTTATTTTACTCCAAAACTATTCATATTTTAAGACTAACACCTTTTTCTCAGATTTTAGGTAAAAAAATTATGATTGGTGCAAAGGATTTTTATTTTAATAATTTTAATAATATCATGGAAACGTGTCAAAACACCAAAAAATCGGTGGTTTAGGTCTGTTGGATCTTGAAAGCTTCTGGAAAGTTCTACTCTTCAAATGGTTGAAAAGACTTTTGGAGAGTGGTTCAGTTTGGACGGAAGCATTAAAGGGACTATATTTGAAAATGTAGGACGTTCCTAAAATGGACCACACTCTGTGCTAGATTTAGCCGTAAATATTAGTCCTTTTTGGTGTCAGAACAGTGGGATCAATAAAGAGGTTGCAGTTTTATTATTACAAAAAATGAACTAGTAGGAACCAGTTGTTGGAATGGGAGGTTATATTTAAAAAATACTTCTATTAGGAAAAAAATAGTTTGCCTGGGGGATGTTTTTAATGAAATAAATGATTTTACAGCAAATGAAAGACTGGAGAGGATGATGTTTTAAAATGGGTTAATTTTAAGAAAAGGGAGTTTGGTCCAAGAAATAGTTTTTACAGTTTATAAAACTAATTAGTAATAAGGAACTCTGACATTTTTTAGTTGATAAAAATTCAAAAAGTCATTTTTTAAGTCAAATTGAGAGGAGGAAAGAGATTACGGGCTGAGAACACCAGTAAATATATTAATTCATGGTTTAAAATCAAAAATGTTAAATCACTCTCTCTATTGGTTTAAATACAAAGTACATACCAACACATTGGCATTTGGTAGTATATACGGGTCTACAGCGGAGGAAAGATTATGCTTTTTTGCGGGTATTCGCTGGAAACATCAAAACATTTTTTATTAGAGTGCATATGTGGTAGAATTTAAGAATATCTAAAATAGTTATTTGAGGATCTTTTAATATACAATTACGAAGTCAGGATTTTATTTACTTTTATACTGGACCGTACCAAGAAGAGATTAATTTAATTACCACTAAACTCAATATTTTATGTATAAATGAGATCTACTCGAGTTCCTTTAGCTAAAATTTTTACTTCTCGGTTGATCATATTGTTAATAACACGACGTTTTTAATGTGTTTTTATGAATATTATAAGATATAATATCATTGAATAAAGTTTTACCTTGATAAAAAAACAAAAAAACATTATAGTTTAAAATTCGACTACCTACCAAAGATCT
Organism: Caligus rogercresseyi; assembly: GCA_013387185.1. NCBI lineage: Eukaryota > Metazoa > Arthropoda > Copepoda > Siphonostomatoida > Caligidae > Caligus > Caligus rogercresseyi. The sequence continues at coordinate 8,110,621 of CP045895.1, read as the reverse complement.
AGCTATAATAAGGACATTTCACAGTGTTAAAAAAGTTTCACAATATATATACTAAATTATGTTGACAGTTATAAAGACATAGTATAAAATAACATTTAAACAAAAAAAAATAACTTAAAACTTTTGGTGGTAATAGTAAAAATACTGTTTCACAATTTTCTTTAGATGGCTAAAATATATGTAGGAGTTCATCCAACTGAAATTCACCAAGTCGTTGGCGTAGTTCCATGAATACCCACTTTGCTCGGGGATTAATTTCATATCTGTTGTTTTAAGAAGACTCTCACTAAAAAAAATATGGTCAGCGGTTCTATAAAACTGAGGGATATCTTATCTGAGTTCCGGCTGGTTTTTTTTTATTTTAAAAGTCTATGTTTCCTTACTAATTCTTTATTTTCATAAGAACCACTATCCTATATTTAACTTTACACTAGTGTACATAATATTATTTAGGTGAGTGTTAGTTTTTTTGTACATCATTTTTAAATTCACATTTATTCGATGATCAAAGATATACAAAAAATGTGAATATATAATTTAATCTATAAGATCCTTGCTATGCATCCAAATTACACGTAGCTGCTATATATATTTCTAGACTAATTAACAAAAGTATTGTCAGGTGTAAACAGATATTTTCATTGGATAAGTTTGACATTTTCCATTGATAATTTGACATTTTTATAGCATACTTGAACCATGATGTTTTGACGTCCATTTGTGTTGTTTACAATGACTTTAAAAAAATATTTTGGCATCAAATTATTTCGTTGCTGTACATCATTTCTTTTATCAATCATAGTGTTTTATAAACATAAACGCCCAAGTTATTTGAAATAATACATTGTAGGTTATGCCTTCATCTATCTAATATTAATGCACCAATCTCTGTCCGTCTGTATGTCCGCACGCTATCTCCTTCCACATTTATGGTCAGATTTGAACTTTGAAGGTACCTATGGAATCCTTGGGTCAAGACGGACCTAATATTTTCAAAGTGATGGAACCAGAAATGAAGAAGAAAAAAATAATACCTTTTCTGATTTGAACTACCTACTTTTCAAGATAACAGAGGAAAAAAGAAAAGGAGGAGGAGGAGTTAGAGAAATAGAAAAAGAAAAAACATCTCATATGACTTAAAACATATTCTTTGTACAAAGTCAAACTTTTTATGAGGAATGTTTGTACAAAACATATCATTATTTTCTCTCTCCTCTCTTTTTCTTTATTCTTTAAGATCTGTTTCACTCACTAACTAGCTCTAAAACCTACCCATACCCGAAGGGCGAACATATGGGCGCCGAGGCGCCCAATATGGGAGTACTTATTAATTCATATAAGCTTATTGTTATACCTGTATATATTCCTAATTTTATTTTAATTGTTGTTTTTTTTACATAATTTTAATGTTTTTATTTATTTATTTTAGACTAATAACAAATGTAACAATGTGCCCCATGGCAAAATATACTCTATTACACACACACACCTTTGATCCTCCTGCCCGGTCCAAAACTATGTCACAAAGTTTTTATAAGAAATGCAGAATTATTTTCAAAAAAAAAAAATATGTTTAAAATTTATAATATATTCAAGTATAACTTCTGTACCATCTCATCCATGACAGCTCACTTACAAGGAGGAAGATAAATTGCTCGAGAGAGATGTCGGAAAGGAAGACTTAGTTCCAGGGGATCTATCTAGGGGCTAAACAAATGACCATACAGAACACGAATAATAGATTTGTAAGAAGTTCTCAAAGGTCCTCGCCAAAACTTTTATTTGTAACATCAAAGTGTTATGATTAAGAATGAATTAAATTTAACTTGAAATTCAACTTTTAAAAAAAAGTTTATCTTGCGTTTATTTATATCCATATAAATTACCAAGTATTTTTAAAAATGGATTTAGCCAGGCCATATGTTAACAAATCTCATGATGATAATCTTCCATATTTTTTTTCTCCCTTCATTCCTTATCTTACCATGCATAATCATAATTAACCTCTTTAGCCAGCTTCTATACCAAGAAAATATCAAGATAAACATACTCCAGCCCCCCCCCCCCCCCCCCCCCCCCTACCTACTACCTCTTTGACTTAATCACTATTTTTTAATTTACTCAAGACATTCTTTTTAATCAAGAAAATGGACTTTTAAAATAAGTTAACTGGAAAATATACTTGTACTTATGCGATATATGTATGCATATAAGTATGTGAAGAAGCTTAGAGTTTCTTGATTGAATGACCTTTTATAGTCCTACTGATATAGAATAAAATTAGCTGGAGGGAAATCAGTAAAAAAAAATACATATTTTGAACATAATACGGAATTGGCAGGAATGGCCATAGTTTCTTGATTACCTACTAGTGTTGTCCATCGGGCGCGATTTTCAAGCCCGAGCCCGCCCGAAAGACTAATAATTGAGCCCGACCCGGCCCGAGCCCGATTAGTTTGATATGTACCCGACTTGCGCCCACCCGACCATTGGGAAAATATTTTTTTTAGAAAGAGGTCCGAGGGAAAAAAAGTGAAGACTGTTTTTGTTTTGAAAGACATTTAATTAAATATGTAAAAAATGAAAAAGCCCGCCCGCCCGCATAGCCGCCCGACTTTTATAATTTTTGCGCCCGAGCCCGGCCCGGCCCCTCGGCGGGGGCGGGCGGGCGGACGGGCATGCCCGCCCGATGGACAACACTACTAGAGGCATATATACAGACTGTATATATGCCTCTTATAAATAAGGTGAGGCAATGATAATCGACGTAGGCAATTGGAGAGGGACAGCTGACTATTTTGTTGTGATGTCACAGCTGCTACGCTTGATTTCTAGTTCAGTTTGTATTGTAAAGCGAAAATTGCCATATTATCGAGGAATTTGCCGTATTGTGGAGGATTTTAAGTAGAGCGTTAAAATATCCATCAAAATATGTAATATATGTTTGTCAAGAGAGTGAAAACGTTTAAGAAGATTGATTAATTCATGCAATAATAGACTGCCAAAGAATCTAACTTAATTTTAAAATATCTATGGCTGTAATAAAAAATATTGTATTGAAAAAAGATTTCAAAATATGATTTTTGATTCCTCACCGGAATCCACCATTTATTGTCTCATTAAACAGATTTCAAAATGTGTATAAGTATAAGACTTCCATTTAGGAAAGAAAGTAAGGATATTCAAGGAACAAGGATGCGAAGCATTCTTACTAATCTCATTCAATTTAAGCATCAATAATTTGGTATATGTCATTAATATTTTCAAAGACCAAACTATATGTTACTGTAAAATTAATTAGCATAAGCTATTTATTGTAAAAATGTATATGTTTCAACAGCTATTAGAAACATTGTATATATTCATATCAGTATTTATTTTTGTGAATATAAATTATTTTCTGCCTCTCTTCTATATTTTATGATTATTAGGTGACGAACTTGCTTACACAACACAATCATACGCACCCTGATCGAATAATTTTATGGAGTAAGACTTCTATTTGTCAGATTGGCTGATAGTTTATATAAGTATAACTTACAACATATAGTTTTTGTACTAGGTATCATCAGTCCATATTAAGTCTTAGATTAAATATAAATCAACTGTCTTGAAGGTCTAATTGAATACTATTTGAATACACCTTTGGACTCTAGAAAGGTTATTATGTTATTGTGGAAACTAAATGCTTTTAAAGAAATAAAGGCAATTATATAGTTAGCAGTGTTTTAATTTTTATTTATTTAAACAATTAAATTTTCCCCTACTAGAAAAGCGATACATAAATCATACGAAAAAATCGATTAGGATATAGGGTAAGCTACACCATCGAGGGGGTTCCGCCATGCATTAAGAAAGTCGATGAAGATATTACACAATAGAGATCCTAATAAGATCTAAAAGATCTTAAAAGATAATATACATTATCTTATACGGAACGGAAGCAAACAAAATGTATGTGACTTTTCTCGAATCTTTCATTGTAATTCAGACAGCAAGGAATGTCCCGAACTGCCTAAGCCTATTAAAGTCCTCGCTGTCTGCCCCTTGGCGTGGCGGTTCAGAGATCTGAACAAAGATATAGCTCTCCGGTGTCCTAGATTACTCGTCGGTTCCTAATTTAGTCATGCCACTCAATGATCTATGCTCATTGACGATAATTAGAGCCTCACCTATGCTGAAAAACAAATAAGTATTTAATATCATATGTCTTAATGATTATTAGTGTTGAGGATGTCATTGAATAACTTACAATAAGAACAAGTCAGTTTATACGAGAGATGATGATTTTTTCCTCAAAGGAAGTCAGTCCTGTTGCTTGCTCTCCGTTTTGACTGAAGAACCATATCTTGGAATTAGCAAAGAAGTAAGGAATGGTCGTCTTTTAGGCATTCAACTTAGTCGTTGCTAGCTACATGATCCGTGGATGAGTCTCAATCCGTGCCTAACAGTCCTCCTCGCTATGGAGGGAGGATTGCACGTGCCTCCCCCGCGAGAACTGTCTTGATGTACTTGATTCACTCCTCCCCAGATGAATTCTGAAGGGATAATTAATTCACTGTCCTCAGTCATCATTTTCGCCGTAAAGTTGGCCTCAATATGCTAAAAGAATGAATCTGATTAGAAAACAAGCCTCGTGGGTAAACCAGCAGTGACAAGGAGGTCATTCAACAACTCACAATAAGAATAGTCCAGTCCGGCTGAGAGATGAGGTAGGGAGTTCCCCTTGTCCAGGAATCCTGTGGAATAAGGGACTCTGGACACAAGAAGGTAACTGCATATCAAGTCTACTCCTTCAAATAGAAAATACCTCAAGTATTTTGTTACGAATAATATATAATCTACTTCGATCCAATAAATGAACTTATATGATGTAGATCAAATTACTTTGTTTGTTTTGGATCACACAGAAACAACAGAACGCTGTTTTCTCTGCTATTGAAAGGAATCAGCTCTCTATATCCTTAGATCTCTATGCTACAGGTATACAGAACAGAAGCAAAAACAGATTCAAATATAAAATAAATACCTTCCGTTCTGGCCGACTTGGCCTGCTTCATAAATGAAATAAATATTCCTCAGAGAGGAGAGAGAATAGTGATAACAAGGAGCTTGAACTCAATTGCACCCTTCAGACATTCTCCCTTTCACACGCCCAAATATCCCTCAACTTTACATCTCTAACTCAGAGAGTGCAAACCTCCGCCGTCACGGGGTCCTTATGAGCCTTCCGAGGCGGATTTTCACGACTGGGGCAGCGTAGAGGGAAGGGGGAGGGTTCCCCTAGACGGAAAATTCCGAGAAGAAGACGCTCCCGGCACCTGATTTATCAGCACAGCGACATCTATTGGCAGAGGAGTCTAAACTTGAAATATTTATAGTATTTATCTTTTGCATCTTATTCTGCACTCATAGATGCCAAAATTTAATCACTTGTTCCTTCTTCTAACAACTCCACAAAGTTTCATCCGAATCCGTTCGGTACTTTTGAGTTATCCTGCTGACAAACCAACAAACAAACCACGCCAACGCCAGTGAAAACAATATCTTTCGGCGGAGGTAAAAAGACCTAATTTAAAAAACAGATCTGAGTAAACCTTTGGTATTGTTTTTATAGATGTATAAAAAGGATTGAAGCTCCTTCTACAAAACTCCATAAATCTTATTTTTGTTTTTCATTGTGGTTTCTTAACTAATACCTCCATTCCCCACATTTGTTCCACAACATTCACATTTGAGCTCGTAATGAAACATAGGTTAAAAAGTAATCTCTATTTAGTGAACTATTAATTTATGAATGAAATTATAAGGTATAAAGAAAATAACTTATCTAAAAATATATCTTCATTATAATATTTAAAAAAATCATTAATCAACGGTGTTATAGAGGTAAAATAAGGATTATGATTGATAAATTGGTTTCTTGTTTCATATTAATACACATTTAAACAAAAGAAAAATGTAATATATTTTAGAGTCATAAAAATACCGAGGAAAAAGGTAATAACATTTATATCTGTTCAAACCTATGTTTCGATCATGCGCAATAAGAGTATCTACAGCACCTATATGATCATTAAGTAGAATATATATATATATATATATTATATTTATATATATATATATATATTATATATATTAGATATATATATATATTATATATATATATATAATAATATCACCACAAAATCACAGCCTAGGCCAGGGGTTGGCAACCGCGGCTCTTTAGATCTGCCTTAGTCTCTCCTGGACCTTTTCCAAAATTGTTAGGATTTTAAAAAAGATGGAGGAAGAAAGTATTTAGGACCACAATGTGTGCCATATGAAGGTGCTTATATAAGGAATAAATTTTTTGGTGGCTCTGACCATTTTTTTTGGTCCATTATGGCTCTCTCAACATTTTGGGCTGCCGACCCCTGACCTAGGCATAGAGTTTAGGGTACAATGCGGCGAAGGTGCGGGACATTAATGAACATGACATGATAATAAGATGATTGAAGAATGAATGGTCAAAAAGGTGTTGTTTGGGCTCTAACGTACCATGACAAATAGTGCTCTGTAAGACTTGATGACACTGTAAACCAAGAAGAAAGAAAGCATCAGACATCTGACAAATAACCTGCCTTCCGAGAAAGTAATTGTGAAAAGTTTATTTTCACTATATCTCAGCAAATGAAGGCCAAACATTACGACCTGGTAATATGTAAAGCGTTTAAATAAGTAGCGCATGCATAACATAAAATTATTCCTTTTTCCCTAAAGGAATGGCCAAAATTTTAGTTCTTCTATAGTCCGCAAGGGGCGCTTTGATGCTAGAGCTCCATAGAGATATAAAGATATAGAGAGCTGATTCCCAATTGCAGAGAAACAGTGTTCTGTTGTTTCTGTGTGTTCAAAATAAACAAAGTAATTTGTACTACGTCATCGTAAGCTGATCATAGAGATATAATCTATCTCTATGATCAACTTACGATGACGTAGTACAAATTACTTTGTTTATATTGGGCATAGGCGACAGCTTAACGATGTTTCTCTGCGATTGAGGGAATCAGTTCTCTATACCTTTATATCTCTATGTAGAGCTCTTTGAAAATAATAACATAGTCCCTTTATTATTTATATTTGGAATCTCGCACAATGTTGTAGTGATTTGATATATTTCAAATCATCAAACTTAATCCCTTTAAACCGGTTTTAAATAGGATTTGACTTAATTTCATGGACTAGCGACATTTAACGTTAAAGAAAATAACCAAAATTTTGGCCATTTTTTTTGTTTACTTTTCCTTGCATGCGCTACTTTACTTTAACGCTTTAGTTATATGCACAGTGAAATAATCCCCAAGTTTAAAAGTGTCCTTGAGAGTTATCTTGTGACGTCAACAATAGACAAATTAGGGAACACAACTTATAAACCAGACATGGATTCGCTGATACTCTGGCTAAATAGGGATCTGCAGAATGCAACAGCAGCAGACCTCTGGCGCTCAGGTGAAAGCAGCCCTAATAAAAGTATTTGTGGAAAACTTTCTGGCATAAATGAGGCAGTTGCCGTCAGTCTGAGTTGTTTATCATAATTATGTATAGAAAGAAATCTAAAAATTCAAAAAAAAATTGAAGAAATGGGCAGTGGACCATGTAAATTTACAATTCAAAATGAGGGAGATTCAGCTTTTAGGCATCGTGAGTATAAAGAAGAAATTCACTGTTATATTATTTTAATTTACGTGTAATCTTATCATCGTTGTTTATTTGAACAACACATATCCTACGAAGTGGATAAAACTTTTTGTCTTACAAAGAAAAAATACATAAATGTTTTATTTCATGTGAAGAAACTTCTAAAACATACTTTCATCAGATACCTTTAGGTAAATTAATTTAATGAAGCAGTTTTGTTATACGGGCCTTCAATTAGTCCACCTTCATAGGCTCAACAACCACTGGTAGGAGAGAGAAAAGAAGTGATGTTTTTTAATAAGTATTAGTTGTATGTAGAGGATAGGGAATAATAATAAGAAGTTGACATTATGTTAAAAAGTATGACGTCACTCGCGGATGCTGTTAAGGGTGAACATCAGCTATTCAGAGAGAAGAAATCCTTCATCCACATTATTTCTAAATCCTTTGAATGGATCCTTCCTTGTCCTCTTAATAATTGTAAATTAATAAAATGACTCCCTTACTAAAAAATAATGCTTATCGATAGATGGATCATCGTTCTAACTATCGGACGTTGAAAAATAAGGAACACAGTGTGTCCAAATGAAAAACTCATGCGTAATGATGAGTTTGCGAGAGTAAGCCCTAACTTTGCTGTTATGGAAGACGAGTTTCTCCCTTTCTGATTTTTTTTTACCTAAAAAGCATCAAAGAAAATAACCTTTTTATTGTTATACTTTAATAAAATTCATCTTACATCAAGAAAATATTAAGATTTTCCACAAGTTTTGAAATTAATTTAACCAATACTACTCCATTTTATAGCTTTGTTCGACAGGAATTGACATATTTTTTTAACACAAAAATGTATTGATGTATAAACTGGATGAAATATATTTTAAAATCGAAGTATTCAATTTATTATAGTTTTTTTAAAATAATACAAGTTTTGAGGATTTTTTTAAAGTTGACTAGGGGAAAAGTGGGCCACAACAATATAATACTTTATGATATATAAAAATCGTTACTCCCAAAATATGAAATACGTTAAGACCCAAAAGTGTTCCTCTTACTATTTAAGCAATTTTGATAAGATGTTTTTTAAATCCATTTCACTCAATGAAATTTAACACTGCAATAAATTTCTAAGATTGAGTTTCGAAGGAAATATTTCATGGGACCCTTACAATTAGTATTTCACATTTTTTTAAATTGTATCTTAGTAATCAGAGATAGAGATGTGTTAATCATATCAATCCAGAAGACTCTATAAATCATTTTTAATGCTATAATGCTTATTTATATCCTATCGGATGCAATTCTATGGAACCATAAAGGCAAAAAAAAATCATATAACAAATGCGTACTGCGTACTTCAAACCATATTTCCTTCGACACATATTTATCAAATTTTTAAAAAGCTCCCCCAATTAAAACATACAAGGGACTTAATGATAGTATAATAATAGAAGATTCCGTGTAAGCACAAATTAATAATTACATGAATACTCAAAAGCTTCTCTCCCCCCCCCCTCGTTTGTGCTTTGTAAAAATGAAGAAAAAAACTTATTCCAACTTTTGATTAACTCTATATTCCGAGGATCCTTCTCAAAAATAGACACATCCCAAAATAAAAACAAATACTCTAATTTAATTAAGGACAGGGGAAGGAGACACAAAGAAGGAGTAGAATAATAATAAAAATATTTATTTGGAGCACTGTGTCAATAAGTTTTTATGGTATAGCGTAAAAAATACCATCATTCGAGAGGCTTCCAACATTATTTAATGTATATCTCTCTCTATCCAATCTTAGAAGTCTCTTAGTGAATTTAATAATAATAATTAATAATATATATCTGCTATTACTGCAGTATCTTTGAGTTTTATCTACTTAAGACTGATATATATATATATATATATAATATTTATAAGGGTAGACAACGTTGTAAAGCCGATGCATAATTTGAAACTATGAAAATCATGACTGTAGCAAAATATATAATACAAGAAGAACATATTATGTTTAGACATATCTTGGCGTTTTTTGGTTAGATGTCTATGTTTATTAGGGGAGCCTGATTTTAGTACTCTTTGGAAATTAGACCAGCCCATTCAACTGGAGGTGAGGTTTGATGTACTTAAGTACCCTTACTTAATTTTTTATCCACCTTTTTGCATAAACAGGCTCCGCCAGCGCGAATGGGCCCTGAGTACAGACTTATACATATCTCAATTAAGAAGAAAAAAAATCTTATTATGAAAAGCAGGTAATAGGATTTAAAGTGTATATATTTTTATAATTCGACTTTATATAATAACCATAAGTAAGATAAACCTCAACCAAATAAACTCGTTCCTCATCTTATATTTTCATTCAATAGAAATGTGACTTCGCTACACCCTTGAGAGCACACTTCCTTGATCTATGGGTCATTAATGTTTTTTGTGTCCCTTGTCATTATCAGATATCTCCATGGATACAATGGTAACGTTGGCCACAACGCGTTCTATGATGTTTTGGTTGTGACACGGAATCTCAATTTGCGGAAAGTTTTTGTTCTCAATGAAGCTAACCAAGTCTTCGTTACAGAAGTACTTAAGAAGTGCTAAGCATATAAAACCTCACCTCCAGTTGAATGGGCTGGTCCAACTCCAAAAAGTACTAAAATCAGCCCCTCTCTAATCAAAGATTAAGTGCTGGTAGTTTAGTCGAAATCCAAAAATTATCCTAATTGTGACGTGCATAAACCAAAGACAAAAAACTTATTTCGATACCTCAGTATGACATATTTCTAACAACCGGAACCTGATGTTTCATTGGAGGTATATTTTGACATTTTGTATCACAGGGCTCAGTGACGCTTGATTTGAAACCTCATTATACTGAGGTTGAGGCAAAGTGAAACCTTAGGATCTTCAATAGTTGGTCAGATCTTCAACAAACTGTAATTCGGAATCCTATGTTCTAAATGATCACATGTAATCCCCGTTTATTCATTCTTACGGTAACATACCGGTATATATGTAGTATCCGTGGTGTTCGTTTGGTTTAATAAGAAAGTAAATTTTGATTGTGCTTATGTTATCACTTTATTTTCCGTTTATGCTAAATATTATTAATGTTTTTGTCTATAATGTATGATTCCAAAAATAAACTGTATAAAATTATAATCTTAATTGTGTTATATATAAATGAACAATATATACGAGTGTATGATATGGCAATAGAATTTGGGTTCCATGAGTATGAGATCGCTGGAACAAGTCCAAGGTTGGATTAGGTCAATCTTGTATCTACACAAGATTTCCCACTGATGTTAGATCAAGACTTACCGACTTAAAAAAGGAATTGAAGATAAAGACAGTAAATAAGGATGGCATACATGAAGAAATAATTTGTAAGCTCTATGGGATCCTTAAATATCTCTTGATAAGAAAAAGAAGTTGACTATTACTTTAGTAAACACTTTCAAAAGAGTTAATGAAGGCCTTCTGGTCAAGTGGCTCGGACAATTTGGAGAGATAAGCAAACACTACCCCAAAAGTAACCCTTTCGACAAAAATGCAGAAGATAAGTATCCAAATTACCGTGAGGTCTGGAGAGATAGCAACTATTTGGTTGAGATCATTGCAGACCCCTCCAGTATTCCTCAAATCGTGCCTTTCCAAGGATATCTCGTGAAACTTAAGTTTTTGGGAGTAAAGTAGTGTGTCAGAAGTGTTTTATCTTCGGACATCTAAAGCAATATTGCGATCAGAAGAAAATGAAAACATCAGATTATGAACGAGTATTGAAGAAGAAACTGGAAGAGCGTATATCAAATAACGAAACAACTCCCTCTGGAGAAAAATCTGGGCCTCAGTCGGAGGAGGAACCTCTTGTTACAGAATCTAATGACGAGCAACAACATGTTCCTGCTATCTCTGACAATGAAATCTCTATTCCTGTACAAGAGAGAATTGACCACGAAGTAAGCACCGAAGGTCAAAATATAACGGCAGTTCAGGACACTGCAATTGAATTGAACGCCGAAAATGATAATAGTGATGCTGTTGTTAACAATAGACTTAATACTAATAATGCTGCCCCTTTCAATGAAGATACTCCTGTTTCACACCACGTTTCAGAGTCTCAGGCAATAGCATTAGAAAAAGAATCTACCCCTGCCCCGTCTATTGAAACTTGTCAAGTGCTGCAACTAATATAGCCACATCAACATCCATAATACCCAAAACATTTCTGAAAAATAACCGTTCTTATCTACGTAGGTACCATTGCTGTTCTACTGGACAGGACACTGTCTCAGTCGACCAAAAGAGTGAGATCTTACTCAAAAATATCGAGAAAATATCAGGTCTAGCAATCAATAAGATCAAAACAACAATATTACCACTAGGTCAATGGAACCCTCAAACAAGTACAATTGCCTCCTGCCAAATTAAAAATAAAGTGGACATTCTTGGAGTTACTTGGAATGGTAAAGGAATTGACGAGAAAAGCTGGAAGAGTGTGTTTTCAGTAATCCCATATAATATAACGAAATGGAGGAACTTCAATATTCAGAGAAGAATCGACTTGTATACTTAAAGGTAGTTCCTCTTTTATTATACAAGGCGTCTTCTCATCCCATAATTGCCGAGAAAGCCTTTCTCGAGGAGGAAAAATGGCTTCGAGCCTTATTCCATCAGCACTACCTTCCTTCTGTTCAAAGACCTAAGCGTTCTCTCGGGGGAGGTCTTACTCGACTGTGTCATATAATACCAAAGGTGTTTGTGAGAATTTTCAATGAAATTACAACAAATCCTTCTATCGAGTGGAGGAGATCGATAGCATATAATGAAATTTACTGGTGGCTGATGTTCGGCTCTGACCTGACAAATCATATAACGTCAAGACTCTCTCCGGTTTGGGGTGCCGCTCAGCGTATTTTATGGAAATTAAAACCAATTTACGATACCAATACAACTGTTGACGTCATTAGACAAAACGCCAACAAGAGTTTTTACTTTCAAAATCTACCACGACCAGAGAGTTTGGAGGAAGAAGCCATCAAATCTAGAATCCTTACCATTCATGACCTCCAAAAAGAAAATATATTTTCGGATCGACGGTTATGTATCCTTTGACAAGGACATCTCACCAACAAATTCTATCGACACCTTGGCACTTGAAAATGTCTCCACCATCTAATAAGGGAGAGGTAGATAAAATTTGCAAAAAATATTTGAATCTCCTTGGCCTCCCCTCGAAATGGAACAATCGGATTCTTGAATCATTACTTGGCATTCATGATGGAAGGAAATTAACTTCTCAATTGATTATTTCGGCCGATCTTTTGTTTTTTACAAGACCATGTAAAGATTGTGGGTGTTTATTCAACTCGACACTACATGTATTTGTGGAGTGTCGTATGGTGAAAATTCTCAAAGATTTTATTCTTCTAAACTCACCTAACCTCCGTTGTGAATCTTCAAATGCTTGGAAGGCATTGTTCTCTTCGGTCTCGGAAAGAAAAACAAATCACCGAAGTCCAAGGCACTTACCTTTAGTATTTTAAACTCAAAGGCCCTGATATGTAAAAGCTGTCCTTCAACGAACCCCTGCATCCCTTCTTGCTGAGGAACATATTTTTGTCGGCAGCAGCAAGATATGCAGCTTTATCTTTGAAAATCCCCTCGCTGGAAGAAGGTGCAACGTGGACGACGTCTGCCGGAAGAATCATTAAGTGTTCCCAAGTCTCTCCCTCCAACATCAAAAACTGATAAAAATTATTTCAAGAAGTTATAGTAATTTATAGCTTCTGAATATTTCTATGTTTTATTTTTAACCTTTGTGTTCAGAGTTTTAAAATATTTAATGTTGTGTAATTGATTATAAAATGATTTTAAAAGACGATTTGTTTTATTTTATATTGATACAATATTTTATTGTTAGAATTCCTCCCCCTAGCAAAAATTTAAACTATAATGTTATTTATGTTTTAAAACACATTTGCTTTGGATTTTATGTAAATGTCTCATTTTTATTTATTTACATAATAAACGAACTGGTTTGAAAAAAAAATAATATATATATATATACAGTATTTAAGGGCCCTTTCAATTTTAAAAACACAGAGCAGCGATTAATAGATCTAACCAACACCTTTTTGCATCTCGAAGCTCTGTGTATATCTTAGTTATAAGAAAATATTTTGCACCCAAGCCTCAAAGGTTTTAAAAGTACATATTGTGTAGATTTGTGATCAACGACGAGGAATTCGAACTTAACATAAATAGGGTATGTAGAGTAAACCATTGGAAGGGTAATATTTTGTTAGAACTGATGAAAAAGGTTTTTTCTAAAGATTTCACTGAGTTTTTACATCATTTTATTATATATAGCAATCGAGAAGTAGTTTTTAAGATTGCTTAATTCATAAATTATGGGCAATACTTTCTTACAGGACTTCAATAAAATAGCTTTATTATAAATATAACTTATAGGCCATCTTGTTTCTTTATAGATATCACTCGATAATCCCAGTCCTTATCCTTGTTTCTTAAGGAAATCTCGAATAATATTTACAGCATATCTTAACTTGAAATATATATTTTCCTCTTTTCACTTTTTTTTTTGTAAAAAAATCGAATCGTTCAAGCCTGTGTATAAAATAAATGACATTATTTTTAGACAATATAAAAGGTTTGGTGAATAAATAACTAATCTTACGACATTTTCAGGAGATTATTTATGCAATTTTTTCATAGATCATCATTATTTCTCAGAAAAATAGAATACCTCTTTATCAAAAATTTCATTTTTTGGTCCAACTAGTCTCTCTTTCGATATGTCGACTAATATCGATCATATTTTTGTTTTATCACTCTGATTGCACTGCGGAATCATTGTTCTGATGAAATAATTATATTTATTCGTCCCTATAGCTTTAAGATTAGGTAATAGCTCCTCAAATTGTTCAAAAATGATGTTGTATAATTTACTCCAGTCCAACTTCTGAGAGGAACTCGTCTGTGCCTTTATGTTTTTTTATAATTTCAGCTAATTGGCTATGCATCATTTGATTACCGTTGCTTTTTCTGGGTTGTTTTAATGAGGAAGGCTGTATTTAGCTGCTGGAATATATATGTCAATGTGCGTATGAAATATTTTTTTATCAGTACTTAAATAAATACATAAATGCTAAATTTAACTATACTATCAAATTATATAAGGCAGATCTTGGGTTACATGTGTACTTAGTCTAGTTTCTTAGGGAGGAGGGCGAGGACCAGGCCTACATTTAGTCATTCCCCCCTACATAAATTGTTGAAAGATCCGCCAAACATTCCTACTATATGATTAGAGGAGTAATTTATCATTTATTTTCTAACATAACAATATTTTTAGGTTTATATGCGCATTCATAATCACATTTTCACTGAGTATTAAGTAAAAGATTTTAAAAAGTTGTCGCGTCACAGGATAGATCGAACAGGGTTTGATATTACGAACCATCACTAACCAACTTACTTGAGGAATAAACAACTATACGCATCCTCCGTCAGCTGTTTAAAAAGGCGCAATAACATGAAAATATATATTATAATAACAATCGAAATATAATCTTGATAATACATTCAAAGGAATATATCTTGTTGTAATTATTTATTGTGTTATAGTGAATATATTTTGATATCAATACGATCTTAGCATCGTGGTTTAATTATTTATTGGTGGAGATTCACAGACCCATATCAGCGTGGTCTGCTTCATTACAAAAGGGTTAAACTCAATTTATTAACAATATAAATAACATTATTCGTTTTATCTTATTTTAAGAAAGAAAAAAAAACAAATTTATGATCCTACCTAATTGTTAATTCCATATATTTTTATTTTAGTTGTTAATTATGTATGCTTCTAACAAAAGGAGTCGGATAGAAAATATCTTATTCGACACATTCAAAAGTCTTAAGTGCTTTTAACAAAACCATCTCTGTTAAGGAAGCGTTACAAGTAAAAAGCTCCTGATTCCGTTAGTTGAAGGATTTGAATAAATGCTCCCAAGATGTCTCTGTATGTCAATATAATAAAAGAGGTCATTGATATTACATATTATAATAACGAAATTCTGAAATATGTTTTGCAAATTCAAATATAAATACAAAACTACAATTATCCTGCCCAAAAATTATACATGTTTTTCTATTTGTATCTGCCAAGATGATACTATTTACTTTTATAGAGGTAAGTTATTTCTCGGTATAATGTGTACATAACCTGTTGAGTACAAGGAATGGATTTCCAGTCCGAAAGATATTATTCCCGACTTATTAGTAAGAATGGAAATCAGGAGCTTAGCCTTGTTGCTTACAGATTCTATGACTGTTTTTGGCCGTAAAAAAAGAGAGAGGGGTAAAGAAAGGGATAGAAGGAAAGAGAGGGAAAGAGAGAAAGAGGGAGAAATAAAAAGTGAGAGAAACTTCTCTTTCCTTCTATCCCTCTCTCTTCTTTTTCACGGCCAAAACAGTCATTGAATCTGTAAGCACCAAGGCTAAGCTCCATATTTCCATTCCTACTTATTATACATATAAACTTACAAAACAAATATTGGGTTGATATTTTTTTTCTTAAGGCAACTGTTGTTGTGATTTGAATAATATTAATAAATTAGAATAGAATAAAACATGTATAAGGCGCGGATCTGTTACCCTATAAAAGAATGCCTTTTCGGTCAACCTCAAAGAAAAGGTTCAATTTATTATTTGTATTCCTAAAATGCGTATTACTATCTGCAAATGTATCATTTAATTCTCATTGACAAAAAAATAATTTCAATAAAGAAAGTTTACAATTTAAAACCCTGCGCATTATTTAAAAGAAATTATAAAATACATGTCTGCAAACTTATTTAAATAATAAAAATAGTGAAAGTTATTGCTATCCTCAAGTCTATAATTTCATTCACATTGACATATAAAAATGAGTTTTTTTTAAAAGAAAGTTAAATATTTTAAGGAAACGCATATTTTGTTGAAAGAAATTATAAAAGACCTACAAACTTATTGAAATAATAAAATATCATGTTTCTGGACGGCTTTAAATAAGACCATCTTTTAATGCTTTGATGGTGATGTGTGAGGGTCGGATTTACAAAAGTGTTTTTTCAGTATTAAAAGCTAAAACACGACAATAATATATTTTTCTTTGATGCTCTTAAAGCAATAAAAGGATTTTAAAAATGCAAAGTGAGGGATTAAAGTCCATATGGACCCTTCAACTATTAAACAAGTGGACTTTCGAAGGTTTCTATTACACATTTCTATTAATGTATAACAAATTTCGATTAAATAAAAATGATTAATCGTTATGTGTTTTTTTTGTTGATTCAAAATTAGTAAATAATAAAAAAGAAATGAAATATGTATAAAATCATAATGGTTCGTATCAATTACATAATCAAACATGCAATAGCAATAATACATTTGGATACGTATACTCATATATACCATGTCCAAAAAATAAGGTGGCATTGAATTTTAAATCTTCCGCGCGCACGGATTTGGAGGATTTTAGGTTGGTAGGACTGTCTTTCACATCCAATAGAAGTAACAGGCCATAATATTCGTTAGTTTTTTAGATAAGCAAATAATTAACATACCTTTGAGAATGGTTTGGCTTAAATAATGACCTGGAATAGAAACCCCTCAATTACGGATATTTTAAAATGTTATGAAAATTAATTTAAAAAAAACTAGCTAAAAATTTATTCATTTGTCCATCAACTATTCTTAAAAACGCCGTAATATTTTTTCCCTCACGAAAAAGTAGTCAAATGAGGGAAATAGTTCAATTTTCCGATAAGTAAAGATACTTTCATAGATTATAATCCAATAGTATTCATCCATAGTGCATCCATCTCAATATATTTAAGGTTATTTAACCAATTTTCCTCTAGAAACACAAACTCAAATGAATAAATTATATACAACCTGATTTTAAATTTATGACCCATAAAATACTTAATTCCTTAGATATTAATCAATAATATTACTTTTAGAACAATTTACTCTGGTGAAAAACCCAAAAGTATTGATTAATGAAAATGACCCTTTAAAACAAAATATGAATTACACTCATTAGCTCCATGGCAATTTTGACATGTATTTTATACTTTTCTCTACAATATACGGTGCGAGTCCCGTTTTTGACACAAATTTTCTGGGCCCCTTTAATAAAATGTTAGGAAAAAGATGTAAAGGAAGACAATATAAAAAATAAATATTATATATATCAGAAACGACCGGGATACCTTTTTTCGTCGGGACCCGGGCCGGGACTTTAAAAAAAGTGACGATGTTTTTTTAAGAATTTCCAAAAAAAAAATTCTCAGAAAAGTGATGACGTTTTTTTTGGGAAAAGAATACTTCGAAATTCCTTTCTAAAAAACGTCGTCACTTTATGAATGACAAACGAAAGAAATATTGAAGTCCTGGCCCGTTGTATAAAAACACCGGCCGGGACGTTCAAAAAACAACCCAACTCATGAGCATGACGTCACAAATGCCAAAGAGGGTATATTTTATAAGTAAAATTTGTTAAGTATAATCGAACTTAGCCTTTAATTAGATGATAGAAGAATTAATTATCACAATTCTATTAGAAAATGGAAAAAAAAAATTTTGTGGGTACTCATAAATTTTTGATGATTTAAAGTTGTTGAAATTATATAAAATATTTTTTTGCAAATGCTAACTCTTCAATCATCGCAGAGCGCTCCTTTTCAAAACTAAAGCTAAATAAAAGCTACCTGAGAGCTCAATGGGACAGAGTCGTCTCTCTGGACTCGCCATCCTGTCGATTGAGAATGCTCGTGCCCGGCAGCTGGACGTACAGGACCTGATCGAAGAGTTTGCGCAGAGTAAGGCCGGAAGCTGCATCTATGATGTGAGTAAAAACTTTATATATCTTAAAGTAGTTATGGATATAAAAAATGGCAACACAACACAGTAGTAGCAAGTGGGGTCCTGGATTGGTCTGTCACGTGTCTATGTGCGCGCTCACTGTGTGCGCGCTGCACGACATTAGCCAAACATCGGGTTTGTGTGGAAGAGGCTTCAGTCAGTAGTCTACTGTGAAAAGTGATAACATTTACAATATACGCTTTGAGCTTTGGCTCGTCTGATTTTTTTCTGGGTTTTATGATTTCTGCCACCAAATCAACCAAATAGCCTATGCTTTCATGGACATGCATGGTGCACCATCAATGTTTTAGTGGATGTGGTGGTGCGCTGTCACCAATGGTTGCATTCAAGGTGCGCAGTCGCTATTTCCCGTGTGTGATGTGTGATCATATACTACTGAGAATTGCATAATTGTATTTGTTAGTCCAATTTATTGAACTGCCGCCCTATCCTGGACCTTTACACCTGTTGTACTTCATATGGGGCCCATGCAGTTAATGTTGCTTACGGGCCCATTGATGTGTCGTTACGCCACTGCGTGGATGGAAAATGTTATATTGTCAAACATCCGACATAAAATCTGATTGAGGGAATTTTATATAGATGAGACATCACTCGGAAACATATCCATAATCCAGCAATTGGCTGACTTTTTAAAACGTGTTGCCCATTATACATCGAACTTCCAATTATTACCCTAGAAAGAAACCCTGTTGAATTTCTTAAAGAGGTTGCGCAATCTTCTTCTTTTTTTCTTCCGTCATATTTAATTTTATACTCTAAAATCTTAGTTTTTCATGGAACAATATTATTTTAAGAAATACTGTTAGCTTGTAATAATGATATTGAAGCTTCCATAATAGTAGATAAATTTTGATTTTTTTTATTCCACAATCCATAAACAATATTCAAGGGCAAAAAAGGGAATTTTTATAAAATGATGTTATCAACATTGTGCCTTATTTGATTTGATAAATATTTTTAAGTAAAATTATTTTTCAAACCGCTTATAATATTCGTAATGAACTAGTAACTAATTTCAAAATCAGTTTTTTTCAATAAAAAGTAAAACAATAATGAAAACTAAATACTTTTCATTGATATTTTATTAAACAAAAATATTATTTCGGTAAATACCATAATAATTATATATTTTTATTACAAAGTTGATAAAAATATAAGAATACTTTATATATATATTTATGGTAAAAAAAACCTTGTTAAATATGTGATTATAATATATGAACAAATACATAACTATAAACATTCTAATAAAATAACTTACAATAATAAAACACATAAGCAACCCATAAACTTTGCCATTTAAATACTTGGACTTCCTTAAAAGTATTTAAATATTGTTTATAATAATAGAAAACATGGAGGACGTGTGTCGGTCGTTTAACTCTACTCTAAGTTATGATAGAGAGATTATCTTTATTCAAGAACCGTGGTCCGTGTCGCGGCCACAAGAATAATACATGTCACGCCAATCTTATCATTGAGTATAATATTGTAATACAATTCATGTTAGCATCATTACAAGTTCATTAGTTGTTGCATTGTCCCCTTATCAACTTGCCTTATGGCGCCGAGAGAGAACAATAGAGATAAGAAGATATAGAATCTTATTCCCTTAATTTGTAATCTGTGTTCCAATATATAAACAAGTAATTTGTACAACGTCAAGTAAGCTGATCATAGAGATAGAATCTATCGCTATGATCAGCTTACATGACGTAGTACAAATTACTTTGTTTATTATGAACACAAAGAATACAGCTGAACGTTGTTTAATCTGCTATTGAAAGGAATCAGCTCTCTACAGGGAGTACACGTATAATCCGGACTAACTTTGATCGGTTATGTGGTCTTTGTTTTTGAGATATTGCAACGCACATATGTAGTTACTACGCTTGCATCTTATCTATCTGCCAAAAAAAAAAAGATTGAAAATCAGTCAACATTTAGCCATGGAAGAGGAGAAAAGGCATGCGATGTTCGCTTCCTTCCGTGCCAGGAGGAGTCCAAAGGAGGTGATAGAGTTCTTCAACTAACCCAAGTTGATCGTCTACGACCAGTGGAAGGCTTGAAACTCTTTCAAAAAGAATGATGCTCATCGCAAAAAGCGTTTCGGTCCCTGGGGGCCACTAGGACCGACGAGTTTGTCGCCGAGGTGAAGGTCAACGAGGACGGCAACAGTCCTACGCCACGTTGGTCGCCGAGATGGGTTGCTCCAAGCAGACCATCGCCAACACCATCAACAAAGACCTGGGCTACAGTTCGTACAAGAAGAGGCACAGGATGGTCTTGACGGAGGGGACCAGGGAGTCCAGGATAACCTCCCCTACCACTGACCTGGACTTGTGCCCCCCAGCTCCCTGACTGCAACCCCCTCGACTATTTCTTCTGGGCATGGTCGAAACAAGATCAAAAGCACGCTCAACCCCCACACTCTCGATTCCCTCAGGCCGCCATCGGAGAGTTCGCCAATATGAAGAAGGACGTCGTCGCCAGGGCCTGCTGGCCGCTTCAGGCAACGCCTCGAGATGGTCGTCGTCGCTGATGGGGGTCAGTGCCTTAGAGGGCGAGTCTGGACATTCCAACAGCTGAAATTTATTTTTAAAACACTATATGAGTTTAACTTGCCCCTTTTCAAAGCTCTCCACATGTGACAAACGTCACAGTGTCGTTCTGCGATGTATTCGTACATTTTCACCAATATGTCTTGTTTTACTGTCCTCGTAGGGGCATACTTGGCATCTTTCCTGTTTCTTACACCGTGTCCACTGGATCCATTGCAGATTGGTTGTAAGCTGACTTGAACCTTTTCAATTACAGCTGCAGCTCCCATACAATTTGCCCGGGGCAAACGACCCCATCATCATCTTCGTAGCAATCTCTGAACATAACATTCCCACTACCCATCTAAGTGTCCAGATTTTACCACCATTCATGACTCTTATGAGGCAAAGTCCACAAAATTTCATGAAGAAAAAAACGGATAACCGTACTTTGGCGCAACACAAAAACGAAATGGGTCAAATTGACCCTTAACATAATATAAGGTTAACGACACTTTTGTATAATGCATTTTTTAAAGAAACTACTGACTTTTGGGCCCAGCTTATCAGTCAAATAGCTTTATTTGAGATTATGGAGCACATTTGGGTTAGTTTTCTTTTATAAAACTGAGCCATGTGAAGTACTTTTTTCGTTCATATATAAAGGAGTATATTCGTATCAGTGCCTTAGAGTAGGAGAGTCTGGACATTCAACAGCTGAAATTATTCAGCTGTTTATTTGTTATGAAAGTGTGAACTCAGTATTTGTAAAGAGACTCTAGTATTTTTATTGATAAAGTGAATATTTCTGCAAAAATGCCTTCTTGTTCAGCAATTGGATGCAAAAATCGACACACAACTGATAAGGATATATCGTTTTTTCGATTTCCAAAAGACTTCCAGCTACGAAAAAATTGGGAACGCAGCTTGAGGAGGAAAAATTATCAGGCTAAAGACTCGCATGTATTGTGTTCGGAGCACTTTTTAAAAAGTGATATAACTTTTGAAAGGAATCGAAACAGGAAGTGTCTCAAACAAGGTGCTATTCCATGTAAGTTCATCTTTTCAAAAGTGGCAAAACCGAGAACTACGATGACTTCAATCAAGTCCAGTGAACCTTTAATACTTGGTTCATCTATAACCGTCAATAGACCCATTAGTGATGACGATAATGTTCCCAACCAACCTTGTGAAGACGTCACATATTTATGTAATGTGGTACATATGGACCATTCTTATGCCTCATTCATAGGTAGGTGATTATAAGCATGCTTCTTTCTGTTAAACCTTATAGATATAATTTTTTTCAGATACGACACTTAAAAAAACCATTGGTACCCAAACGGAAGACTCTCAACCAGATGTACGAGAATTTGGAACTCAAACTGCACCTAAAAAGGAATTCATTAATGCTTCGGGTAGGCTTTTTTTAATTCTTAGTTATTTTACTCTGTTTTAACTTTAAATATTTCAGAAGTTACTTCGGCCGTTGAATCCATTTTTAACGATGATCAAATTGTCTCTTTGACTAATAAGAGTAGGTGCTGCAAATGGTCGCCATCAACAATAAAAAAAGCTATTCAACTTCGAATTGCCTGTGGTACTACGGGGTATGAGATGTTACTTCAAAAAGGATTTCCTCTACCCAGCCTGAGAACATTGAGGCGACGATTGGAATCTCTAGAATTCAACCCTGGCATTTTAGAAGATGTTATGGAATTGATGAAGGTACATACTCATTTTATATTTTAAAATTCGATTTATATGTGAGTTCATTTTTCAGGTGAAAGTTCATCATTTCCACTGCTCACTGCTCATTAGTTTTCGACGAAATGGCAATTAAACCCGGACTTGAATTCGATGGTCAATCTGTTGTAGGCTATTCAACCATTGACAGCACCAATGTCCCAGCAACTCATGCATTATGTTTCATGCTCGTGGGCATACAGACGAGATGGAAACAGGTGATAGCCTTTCACCTAACGGGAAATTCTTTCGACCCCAAGAAGATTGTTTCTATCTTAAATCAAATAATTTGCTCCTCACACGAAGTTGGTCTCAAAGTGGCTTCTATTACCAGCGATATGGGTCCATGTAATCAAGCTATTTAGAAGGAGCTTGGAATAGTGTTAACAAAAGGACAAATTATTAACACTTTTCCTAGTCCCCTCTCTTCAAGCGAATCCATATGTGTGATGGCTGATATCCCACACTTAATAAAAAGCTTACGTAATCATATCATTAGAGGACAAATCATCAAGATTCCATCGAAATTTGTTGAAGAACATAATCTTCCCTGTGACTTTGTGAATCTTGAACCCTTCAAGGCTCTGATTTCGTATCAAGATATCTTGTCCTATAAACTTCAGCCGCAATTGTCTCCGAAGTCGATTTATCCTGGCCAATTTCAAAAAATGAAAGTCAATCTTGCTTCACATCTTCTAAGTCGACAAACAGCTGCAGCTATTCGGATACTTGTATCGACAGGAAAATACAGCCAGCATTATTTGACAACGGCATGGTTTTGCGATCAAATTGGACGCTGGTTCGATATCACAACTTCGAGAAAACGTTCGGTTGCTTTAAGCAAATGTGTAGCCGCCAAATTGAACGAAACATTGAATTTTCTACATAATTTTAAGAATTTGTTTGAGAATTTGAGCATTAATCAAAGTCGGGGATGGAAGCCCATTCAGCGCGGAATTGTGCTTAGCACAACATCATTGATAATATTACAAAATAAATTCCTCAATGACCACATGTTCAGTTTCCTGTTGTGCAGCCGCTTCACTCAAGATTGTGTAGAGAATCTCTTTTCATCTATTCGTGCAAAAAATCCTACTCCTAACGCAAAGGAGTTTAAAAGGTGTTTGAAATTGGTTGCTATGTCACAATATATTTCAGGAAAAGATTCACATAGCTATCACACGGATGATTCTATGTTTCTAACCGATCTTGGAGATACATCATCCCAGCGTCCGGAAGAATCAGAAGAAATTGTCTATGAGGATATTTCTTTAGAAATAAGTAAGATAAGTTTCCTTGAAAAAACCTCTCTTATTCATTTAGGAGGGTATTGTATACATAAGGAATTCAATCGTCGTAAACCCTGTAAAGAATGTTCAAGCTTTTTTACAATTGACTTTGATACATATTCACCTCTTAATTTATTATCTAAAGAGAAATCATTTTCTGAAAATTCATTAATATATTGTTCAGAGGCTTCAATTTCTTTGTTTGAAGTTGCAAACCTTGTTTTCGAAAGATTTGAGAATAATATTTGTAAATTGAATAAACCAATAGATGTAATTTCTTCCGCTATAATGGTAAGACTATCCGAAAATCATATTCCATCATGTCATCCGGAAATAGTTACAAACATAGTGAGAAGATTTTGTAATTGTAAATTGTACTTCTATTGTAAAGATAAGAACATGCTCTTAGAAAGTGAAAAAAGTGTATTTCAGCTATTAATGCCAGTAAAAGTATAAAAATGAGGGCTCTCATTAATTGATATTGTTATTTATATGTGTTGTATAAGTTTAAGTTTGCTTTTAAAATACATTGGTTGTATCAAAGTTTAAGTTTGGAAATCTACATTATAATTTGGAGTTGTCTGTCCGTCTGTCTTCTATAGACGCCGAAACTACAGAAGTTAGAGAGCCCAAATTTGTCACACAGATGCATCTTGACCATGTGATGGTCTTGGGCTAGGTTAGATTCTGATAAGACCAGATTTGTGTCTGTGAGAGAGTTTTGCGGTTTGAATGGATTTTTGAGGGTTAGGAGGCTCGGGATGTAATTAAATGTTTTGTGGACTTTGACCGTAGGCATCTTTTAGTATATACAAACTAAGGCCTACCGGCCTTGCAAAGGCCTCAAAAAAGGCTTGGAAAACTTTGGCTGTCCATAGTTCGTAAGTGAGATGTTTTAGAGACAAAACGCAGACCAAAAGTTATCTGCATCTCTGCCCAAAGAACCTGGATCCGGAAAAAAAATTCCGGATCTAGAAACTCCCGGAAACGGGTCATGACATTTCCTTAACTTTGATTCTTTCCCATTTCGAAAAAAAGCTACTCTGAAAGTATATCAAGAATAGGGTTTCCAATCGGGTCCCAAAGAAGTTCCCGGAAAACCGGACCGACCTGTCCGGAAATTCAAGAAAACCTCTGGGGCGACTTTTTAAAACGAAAAAAAGTTCAAAACAAAACATACGAAATGAAGGCCTTGCAAAATAAGCTATGTTGGTTAAGTCAATGTCCGGCCTCCGGGACATATTGGGCTGGGATCCGGATTTTTTTTAATTTACAGTTTTTCGTAATTTATTTTTGCACAATCATATTCAGCTTCACAAAGGGAGCAACTTTGATGTATTAAGTATCCGAATCCGAGGTCGTTAAGACCCTCAAATCCGGGATTGAATATTAGGTCCTATTTCATGGACGAAGCGGAATATTTTTGGAATCCTAAATTTTGGGGGGCCTTTTGTGGGTTGTCAGTTAGATTGATCGCATCAAATTATAAAATAGTATCTATAGAGTGTGCATTTCTAATAAGTTTGTGGGCGATAAAAAATGAATTTTTGTTAACAATTTTTTGAGTTTTGGCATAAAAACTGGAAAAAATAAAAAGTGTTTTTCTCCGCTCCTGGTGGACCCACAGATTTCAACTTGGATTGATAAGAAGGCTGACAACAAACTATAAAATAAATAATTCTCAAGTGTTAAATATTTTTTCAGAAAACCCAAAAAACTGATTTTTTCAAAAAACTTAAGGGGGACATTTTTGGGATTTTTTTTATTTTAAAGTTGTTAATATAGTTGTTCCCAATTGGAGATACTAATGCAAATGTGAAGAAATTTTTAAAATTGGATGAAAAACAAAAAAGTTTTATTTGTAAGCATTATTTCATAAGTACATATAAAGCATAGGAGTTGGCTAAAATGTTAGTTCTTTTTTGCTCCCTAGGGGGCGCTCTAAATTATTAATCTAATGTAACATCTAGGGAGACTTTTTACTGCATAAGTGGTTTTTAAATTATGAAATGCAAAATGAAGCCCTCGCAAAAAAAATATCCGGCACCATATGACGTCACTAAATAACACTATGGTTCACCAAAGGTCTGTATAATAAGGTCTGGGCAATACAAAAACAAGCATGTAATCCTAGCAGTATAACTACTCAATGACGTCACTGGAGAACGAATATATATATTTATATAATTTTATATATTTATTTTATTCATTTATTTATACACACACACATACATATATACATATATATATAGATAGATAAAGAGATTGATTGATATATATATATATAATCGTTCTCCAGTGACGTCATTGAGTAGTCACACTGCTACATGTTTGTTTTTGGGTTCACCAATCTTATTAACCAGTTTGAATACTTCAAACTCATCCCCCTTTTCTCACGTGAGACACAGCTGAACACGCTCCGAAGTATGAAGAAAGAGAAGGGAGAAGCTCTATGAATAAAAATATTTGACATATACTCATGAATACGATAACATTATGAAAATGGTTTCCAGTGCAAAGTTGGAAATGTCGATTTTCCCTCCAAATCATGAAGAAGGTCTTACCCTAAAATAACTTTATCATCTTGGATATTTTTGTCATTACTGTCGCAACAAGTATTATGTATTGATGTTATTGAAGGTCTATCTATAAATGCTAATATTGTTAATGCATATAATAAGGCTTCAAACGATATGGGAGCTTTTTATATAATACATCATTTTATGAAGTGAATATTTAAAGAAAAAATGTATCTTAATTATTGTCATGATCTTTTATTTATATTTATGTAAGCAACATATGGCCCTGGAATATATTAAGCCTTCAAGCATGTTCCGGAGTATTTTTATTGAAAATATTTTAAATAAATAAAGAAAATTGATGAAAGGTCACCATGTTTATGATCCCCGTCATAAACATGATGGAATTGACGGAAGGGCACCGCGATAATACATAAACATATAAATACTATCACTGTTGACATATTTATCTACATTATTTATAAAATGAGATTATAAAGTATTGTTATGACTCTTATTTCAAGACATTGTTGACATTTGAATCATTGATCATCTTTTTTGAGTCTGACTTTTAAATCATTTAACTAATATATTCTATATTTGTGTAGTTCTTTACCTTTTTATTATTTTCTCACCAGCACCGTTGTGCGAAAAGAAAAGGAAAAGTACTCAGTCCTGTGTTAATGTTATATCAATTTCTCTTTGTTTTCAAACATGGCGTCTGTCTCTCTGTCATGAGTACTTTGTTATGTCATTGCGTCTTCATTATTTCCTCTTTGTTTATATATATTTTATTCCTTTTAATTTATCTTTGTTTTCAAACATGGCGTCTTGCTAAGTATCTGTGCCCACTTTTTTAAAAAGAGACGATAAAGTTATTTTTAAAGTAAGAAAAGGGGAAAAAAAAAAAAAACTACATATATACATATTTGTAGTTATAAGGAGAAGAACTTAATCAGGATTTACTGGATAATATATTTTTTCCTCTCCTTTTTTTGAAAACTAATCGCATCCATAGAGATATAGAGAGCTGATTCCCTTCAATGGCAGAGAAACAGCGTTCTAATGTTTCTGTGTGTGCAAAATAAACAAAGTAATTTTTACGACGTCATCGTAAGCTGATCTTAGAGATAGAATCTATGAATGATGAAGAGAATAAACTCTCTACAGTAAGCCCTCGATATAACGCCCCTCTGTATAACGAACTTCGGATACAACGAACCTCCTGGAGCTAGCCGAACAAGCCTCAGATATAACGAACTTAAGTTCGTTATATCTGAGGATACCGAACTTCGTGGAGCTGGCCGAACAAGCCTCATATATAGCGAACCTAAGTTCGTTATATTTAAGGCTACCGAACCCGAATTATGAGCTGCTGCGGATCATGCGGTTTGAACTCATGCGTGAGGTGCAGCAGAAGAAGACGCAGACGAAGATATCTGACTTCTTCAAGGCTGGCCCCTCCCCAGCCGAGAAGAGGTCTAGGACAGAGTCTGAGACCAGCAGTGTGTCTGTGACTTCGACCTCCTCCACTAATCTGCCAAATTTGTCCAGCGGCAGTTCATCGTCACTCCTGCAGGATATACCTTACACTCCAGAGCCTTCCTTTAACGAATTTTCGGATATAACGACCCTGCCCTCCCCCATATAGTTCGTTATATCGAGGGTTTTTAGAAGTTTTTTACGGTCGCAATGACGTATTTTTCTGAAGGATCCAATCAGCTCTCTATATCTTAATATCTCTATGTTGGGTTCACCAATCTTATCAACCAGTTTGAATACTTCAAACTCTTCCCCCTTTTCTCACAGGAAACACAAGTGGACGCGCTCCGAAGTATAAAGAAAGAGAAGGGAGAAGCTCTATGAATAAAAATATTTGACATGTACTCATGAATACGATAACATCATGAAAATAGTTTCCCGCGCAAAGTTTATAATGTTGATTTTCCCTCCAAATCATGAAGAAGGTCTTACGGAGAAGAGCATTTGCCTCTTAGCTCACATAGGAGGCTTTTTAAGTTGGCGTTATTTCATTAGAAGTAAATATATGTAGTACAAGGTATATATAATTTCCTTAAACTTTTTAGTGCAAAAGTCTTTTGCTTCATATTTGCCTCGCTGCACGTTGCTAAGTATCTGTGCCCACTTTTTTTTAATGAGACGATAGAGGTTTTTTAAAGTAAGAAAAGGGGAAAAAAAAGAAAAATAAATACATATGTATATATTTGTAGTTATAAGGAGAGGAACTTAATCCGAATTTACTGGATAATATAAAAATTTCCCTCTACTTTTTTTTTGTTGAAAAATACTTATCATCATATCAAAACTTCTTTCTATACGACGTCTCCATCATCATAAGCTTCAAAACTTCATTGTTTGATGCAAGGTTCAACCTTTGCCTCAACATATTATCCAAAGATATGTTACCATGTATAATGCTGTGGCCGTAGGCCACCCACCCGCCGGAGGGCCTAGCACCAGCGCGGAGCGGCAATGGGCTAGTCTATTATAATTGGAGTTTGTCTGTCCGTCTGTCTTCTATAGACGCCGAAACTACAGAAGCTAGAGAGCCCAAATTTGCACACAGATGCATCTTGACCATGTGATGGTCTTGGGCTAGGTTAGATTCTGATCAGACCAGATTTGTGTCTGTGAGAGGGTTTTACGGTTTGCATGGATTTTTGAGAGTTAGAAGGCTCGGGATGTAATTAAATGTTTTGTGGACTTTGACCGTAGGCATCTTTGGTATATACAAAACTAAGGCCTACCGGCCTTGCAAAGGCCTCAAAAAAGGCTTGGAAAACTTTAGCTGTCCATAGTTCGTAAGTGAGATGTTTTAGAGACAGAACGCAGACCAAAAGTTATCTGCATCTCTGCCCAAAAAACCTGGATCCGGAAAAAATTCCGGATCTAGAAACTCCCAGACCCGGGTATGACATTTCCTTAACTTTTGATTCTTTCCCATTTCGAAAAAAAGCTACTCTGAAAGTATATCAAGAATAGGGTTTCCAATCGGGTCCCAAAAAAAATTCCCGGAAAACCGGACCGACCTGTTTGGAAATTCAAGAAAATCTCTGGGGCGACTTTTTAAAACAAAAAAAAGTTCAAAACAAAACATACGAAATGAAGGGCTTGCAAAATAAGCCGATGTTGGTTAAGTCAATGTCCGGCCTCCGGGACATATTTGGGCCGGGATTCGGATTTTTTTTAATTTACAGTTTTTTGCAATTTATTTTGCAAAATCATATTCAGCTTCACAAAGGGAGCAACTTTGATGTATTAAGTATCTGGAACCGAGGTCGTTAAGACCCTCAAATCCGGGATTGAATATTAGGTCCTATTTCATGGACGAAGCGGAATATTTTTGGAATCCTAAATTTTGGGGGGCCTTTTGTGGGTTGTCAGTTAGATTGATCGCATCAAGTTATAAATAGTATCTATAGAGTGTGCATTTCTAATCAGTTTGTGTGAATCTATATTATAATTGGAGTTTGTCTGTCTGTCGACTTCTATAGACGCCGAAACTACAGAAGCTACAGACCTGAAATTTGGCACACAGATGCATCTTGACACTCTGATGGTCTGGGCTAGGTTAGGTTCTGGTCAGACCAGATTTGCGTCTGTGAGAGGATTTTGCGGTTGTATGGATTTTTGAGGGTTAGGAGGCTCGGGATGTAATTAAATGTTTTGTGGACTTTAGCCGTAGGCATCTTTTGGTATAACCAAAACTAAGGCCTAGCGGCCTTGAAAAGGCCTGAAAAAAGGCTTGGAAAACTTTGGTTGTCCATAGTTCGTAAGTGAGATGTTTTAGAGACAGAACGCAAACTAAAAGTTATCTGCATCTCTGCCCAAAGAACCTGGATCCGGGATTGAATATTAGGTCCTATTCATGGACGAAGCGGAATATTTTGAAATCCCAAGTTTTGGGGCCTTCTTTGGGTTGTCTGCTGAGTTGATTGCATCAAGTTATAAAATAAATATCTATAGAGTTTTGCATTTCTAATCAGTTTGTGTTGAATAAAAATGAATTTAGTTTACAATTTTTTTGAGTTTTGGCATAAAAACTGGAAAAAATAAAAGTGGTTTTTCTCCGCTCTGGTGACCCACAGATTTCAACTTGGATTGATAAGAAGGAACTTAAGAAAGCTGACAACAAACTATAAAAAATAGTTCTCAAGTGTTTTATATTTTTTCAGAAAACCCAAAAACTGATTTTTTCAAAAAACTTAAGGCCCATGATTTTTGGATTTTTATTTATTTTTTGTTTTTGTTAAATAGTTGTTCCCAATTGGGGAGTATAATGCAAAATGTGAAGAAATTTTTAAAATTGGATGAAAAACAAAAAGTTTTATTGGTAAGCATTATTTCATAAGTACATATGCTACATATAGGTATATAGCATAGGAGTTGGCTATAATGTTAGTTCTTTTTTGCTCCCTAGGGGGCGCTCTAAATTATGAATCTAATGTAACCTCTAGGGAGACTTTTGACTGCATAATTGTATTTAAATTATGGAATACAAAATGAAGCCCTCGCAATAAAAATATCGCAACATATGACGTCATAAATTAACACCACGGTTCGGTACTACTAGTGCCAGGTGGGACCTAGAGGTTGGGTGCTCATAACTTTGCAACGTCCATATCAACACAGGACTCTCTATGTGAGGAAGGGAAGAAAAAAAGAAATTTTTGCTATTTCCTATAGTAAATCATGTGCAAAATAAATAAAAATTGAACATAAGAGACTATTTTATCTGAAAATTCCTTTGAATAATGAAAGGTTTTGTGGATGAATTGTCTTTGTCGTTGATCCCGATTTATTTATTCCTGTTCAATCTGTTGTATAAAAAAAATATTCCGTAGTGATGATAATTTGGGGTTTCTAAACAAGCCAGACTTTATGGTTTTTCCACAAATTTAAGTGGTTGAAGATTATGTTTGTGAGTGAAGAGGAGCTAGTTCAACCAAAAATAAAAGCCACTCTAGCTGGATCATATTCCTGACTTCAAACAGCCTCTTATTAGAACAAACTCATTCACAAACGACACATAACTAATACATGCTACAACTTCGTCCTCATCAAATCAAACTGACTTGAATGTAGACGACTCACAAAAATACATACACCTTTGTATTTGCTTTTAAGAACCTATCAGTTTCATCTGATTTTCTACAGTAACAACATTAAATAGTTTCCATCTACACTGATCCTCAAGGTTACTTATTCAATATTATATAAACATCCGTTTGGATTAAAAGCCCATTGATACCTCGACTTGCCTCCAATTATCAGGACACTGGCGGTAAGCTTTTCTACTATTTTAATTATCCTATGTCATTGTTATATTTGTATTTAACTACCGAACCTCTATGTTTCAGAACAATGCGTGATCATTCCTTCAACATGGAGTAAACGAGGGATTACCCTTGAAAATTCCTTGCTGGAAGAAAGAGGAACGTGGACAACTGTCGGAAGGATCATAAAATATTCTCCAAGACTTTCCCTCCATCACCTAACACAAACATCCTACATTCATCAGAAATAATGTAATAACATGAAAGTCTTTTATTTGATATTTTTATGATATTGTACTAATATGTTTTACCCAAGAGCAAAAAAAAAAAAATACATTACAATGTTTATTAATGTTTTTTACGCATGTGCTTTGAGCCTTATATATTTTATTTTTATGTTTGTATAATTTTATGAGTTATAAATAACATGTTATAATATTTTATATAATTCGTGTCCAGTTTTAATGTTAAATAAACGCTTAATAGAATTTTAATACTGTCAAGGAGTTTAATTATATCTACAAGGGAACTATACTAAAACTAAAAGGGAACGTAAATATAACGTTGAGGGAACGTAAATAGAACGTTAGAAGAACGTAAATAGAACGTTGGGGGAACGTAAATAGAACGTTGAGGGAACGTAAATAGAACGTTAGGGGAACGTAAATAGAACGTTAGGAGAACGTAAATATAACCAACAGGGAACGTTCGGAGAACGTTAAGAAAACCATCCATGCTAACGTAAAAATAACCTTCAGAGAACGAAACTAACGTTCAGGGAACGTTCTGCGAACCAAAAACTAACGTTCGGAGAACGTTCTCCGAACGTTATTTGGTTGCTTGGGATACTAGGGATGCAAGTTATCGATTAATAGATTAATCGTTAGTTGTTTCATTAGTCGACTTTTAATCGATTAATCGTTAACAGCGCCACGATTCAGGAACCAGTTTATCTTGTGGATTTGGGTGGGTTAAGTGCATCTTTATTTTTATGGGAAAAAATCTTCATTTCAAAGTTCATTAACTTCAAATAGAGGGCGCAATCTGTCGATTAATTGCAACTAATAAACTTTAATAGTTTCATTAACTTCAAATAGAGGACGCAATCTGTCGATTAATTGAACAAATATAACTTAAATCGTTTAAAAATTAGTCGATGATTAATCTTTATTAATTAACTTTTTGCATCCCTAATCTCTATACTTTCAATACTAAATCTATTCCAATGACGTCTCTTTGTATTTTTCCAGGTCCAAACGTGAGGACTTTATGTTTCCTAGGAAAAACATAGGAGCGGCAATGGTAATGGTATGCATTAGTCAGTGGGAACTTCGAGGTGTAGTAACGCTCTTCTTTCTCGGAGTAAGATTGTTATGCCATCTGGATTATCCCAATGCTCTGGATCCTATCGTTCTCTGACCACTGCCTTTGGAGAACTTGCCTATCCCTCACATTGAACGAGACCCCTGGATCGTGCACCCCGGCTATCTCGGCCTGGAAAGTGATGTGTGAGGACAATTAAGGCTCCATGTACTATTTCATTGCTTGAGAAGTGAAAAATACTCAGAGATACGCTTGAAGGATAAATATCTTTTATCTGTGAGTGGACGATTCCTCTAGTTTGAGTGATCACTGCTGGATCTAATCTCACGCTCTCAGGCATCCACGGAGGGTGGCCTAGTTATCTCCGAGCGTTAGAGTGGATTTCTACGGATATCCTTCAAGGATTGGCTTGTTTGTTCCTGTTTGGAGCGCCCCGGAACGGCTCTCAGCTTCTTGAGCATCTTAGGAAATATGGCTCAACTATATATGTTTGTTTCTGTTTCATTCATAATGAAGAGGAAATGATTTGATTTTATATTATAAGACTGTTTTTCATCAACACCTCACGACTGTAACAAAATTTATCAAATATAAATATATTATTAAATCATAGTTTCATAAATGAATACAAACGTTTTGTTTTTCTTGAATTGAGGTTTCTTTGGGTTCTAGGACACCTACTCTGGGATATTACCTCTCGTCCCCACCCATAACAACCATTTCTTTTATTTTTAATCATTTACACTCTAAACATTCATACTAAATTATAATAAAAATATAATAATAGGTTTTCGTTTGAACTGCAACTATATTTTAAAATAGGGGGTTAAGACTGATTCCGTGTAGTTATAAGTTTATTTTTTTATTAAAACTTATCAATAAAAACTATATTTTGCATTTTGTGATGCAAATATTTATAAAATTACTTGTTTCGCTTGTCGAAGATGTAAAAAAAATATATTCGGGTTTAGTACATTTTGTAGGCTTTGTGTTGAGAATTCGGAGTGAGGAAAAATATCCAGTGATAGACAGAGGTTAACCAGGAGTGATAAGGCGATTATGCAAATTTGACTTTGATTCAGAGGAGGTCCGATACTTCCCATCAAGTTCCCTATCTCATTTAAAGATTTTAAAATATTCAAAGTGATTTATTGTTTAAAATATTGGAGAAGCGTTTTTTAAAGTATGTATTGTGCCTTTTTATGTTTGATTTATTTTTTATTCAAGGTTTTAATTATGGTCGTTCTTCTCCAAAGTATTAATTTTAGACTAGAATGTTATTTATGTTTTTTAACGCAATTACTTTGGAATTTTAAGAGCAGAAATATATAGGAAAAAAGAGATGTTGAAGGGGAGCTTCTTCAGAGACACTAAGTAATAAATTCATAAATTCAAAGTAGAATTATAAAAGGTGTGAAAATGGCACAGAAGAAAATAAAGTGGAAGCCTTTCCCGATGATTTGACGAGTCAATCGGAGTCACAAAAGAAGACATTGAGGGTTGTGGACCTGAAAAGGTTTTGAACATGTCTAGGAAAATAAGCCACTTTTGGGAGGTAAATGCAGATATCAATCTCGAGATTTCGAAAACAAGCATTGAAGGTAATGGAATGGCAAGAACCTGTTAGAGACAATCCCAGATGAGTTTCCTAGACAATACCTCTGTTAAAAAAAATTACCTTCATGGGGTGAAATATTTAACAATAGTCTACTTTTTACGGGGAGTGAAATGTTAGAGAGGGAGAAAATAAAAAGAGAAGTCAAATTTCAAACAAGGACAATGCGGTCCAAAGGACTCCTTTTTTAATTTTATAAACCTAAGCAGCAATGCCATGCTTCGGGTTTTTTAAAGTTAAAACAGATGAAAAACCCAATTTTTAAACCAGATTAAAAGGAAGTGTGATAGGCTAGATTTTAAGTTTTAAACCAAGGATGTTTTAAGATTATTGGAGAACCAAAAAAATCCTATTCTTTATACTGGTTAAAGTACAGAATATAGACAAACACTTTGTGTTTTGGAAGTATATGAGGCAGGACCAAAGAAAATATAAAAGAACTAGAAGCGCAACGCGTCTGCCGAAGGAAAAACATGAACAACAGAAGAGAAGAAAAACTTAGTAACCATTATGAAGAGAGAAAACTGAGATTTTATGTAGTAAGATTTTAAAAGATTCGCTATATTTTTTTAACTATTAGTCCTATAATAATATTTGTAAAATAGAAAATATTATTGATATATTTAGTGAAATCATGGTACAATTTTAAAGATATATTATTATTGTATAAATATATTTGCATAACATAAATAAACATGAGAATAACAATGTGATAGGTTTTAATAATATTAATGAATACTTTGACTGTCCTTTGAATAATACTGTTTTATCATGACTTTTTCTTATGTAGCGGAGGGTAATTTTATATTCGTCACTCTTCCTTGATGATAAAGTCTTATTCGGAATAAGTTGCTGCCAAATATTTTATTAATTTATAAACGTGATTGTTTGTTGGGCTAACATCTAGCATATGTTCATTAAGATCATTAAAAACCTACCGTTGTTTTTCACAAATGTTTTGCAAAACTTGGGTTGCAATATGCAAGTGAATTTTATCTTTCTTTAATAAAGCAGCTTTGCCAATTATTAAAAAGTGACAAAAGACTCTTTCCACTTCTTGACACACAGTTATTGCATCTTGTGATGGATAAATTAGGCCTCCCACATCTTTCTTTTTAATTAAAGCCAAATTGAAATGATTTTGCTCAAATGGATCGGTTAAAACTGTTTTACAAGGAACACAAGATATGGTCTGCTGCAATTTGTGAATTACAAATCCAGCAATGTAACTAATAACAGCTGCCTTAAAAGACGATAGAGTAGGAGGTAGAGGAGGTGGTATCTCGCAGTAGTCGTGGTCCTCCAAAATTGAAGAGCAATCCAATTGCTTTTCTCTAGATATGGCCTCAGAGTCAACAACCCTGTGATCTCCTGGAGAAAGTATTACCACATCATCAACAGTCAAACAATTCACCTTTTACTTCCTGATGAACAAGAAGTTTTCTATAGCTTGTATGATATGATGATTTGTACCTTCTAAGACCTGATCTCCTTTTTATATAAAGAACTGTGAGTTTGAACGATTCGAAGTTTATTAGCCATGTACTCAATCGTTTTGCATTCTCGATGGATTTCTTTTGCAAGTACTTTCATCACCAACAGAGTAACAATGATCGAGAATAATATTTTGTTGAAGGATTTGCATTTCTTCTTCACTCCTCTTTCGCTTCATATGCCTTTCCCTTTTCCGTTTTCTCATTTTCTTTGCCCATTCATTAGACCTAAGGTCAGAAAGAAATAATAGAATCGTACATACATTCATTCTATGTAAATATAATTACTGATCATACTGATCGAAGAGCACTTATATGCGGAGCAACTTGGCATTTTTAATCAATAAATATAACGCTGATCTAAAAACAAGGTCTGTATAATAAGGTCTGGGCAATACAAAACAATCATGTAAACCTAGCAGTATAACTACTCCATGACGTCACTGGAGAACGAATATATATATACATATATATTAATATTTATATAAATATTTATTTTATTATTTATACAAACACACACATACATAAATATGTATATATTTATAGAGATAGATGATTGATTATATATAGAGAGAGATAAATATAATCGTTCTCCAGTGACGTCATTGAGTAGTCACACTGCTACATTTTATTTTTGTATTGCCCAGACCTTATTATAAAGACTTGATCTGATATAGGAGAGTCACACTTATACTGAAAATGGTTCTTAACTCAATTTGTTTACATTTTTGTGAATCTTATGAGGTCAGCTTTGTAACTCTATTGAAGGCAACACAGCCAATACTCCTTTCCAGCCTGTATTGCGCTTCTAGTTCTTTATATTTTCTTTGGCAAGACTCGTGAGGCAAGCGTTGTGCTTCTTTTCCAAAGAAAAAAAT